>JAUPFT010000021.1:2465485-3665485 GCA_036936625.1 Parnassius smintheus behrii | reverse complement strand
TACGGATTGTATCGCGTTTAAGTTACTTATTTTAACTTATTTTTAATTCCCGACGTTTCTTGTACTTTACAGCACCCATGGTCATGGGGCGGAGAGGGGGGCTAACTATGACATTGGGACGTCAAACATCTCAGTCCCCCCGTTATTTCGGGAATTAAAAAAATGTTAAAATAAGTTGTTTTTTAAGCGCGATAAAATCCGTATATATAGTTTTATTCAATCATGACTTTTCGGTTCGTACCCTTAACTATTACTTATTGGTTACTCTAGTTTAAGATTTATTTTATTGAAGATTCAGTTTTCTAAAACTCTCTTTAAGAATATCTAGATGATAAACTTTGGCTATTTTCAATGGCACATACATATAGCTCGAAGAACCGACAACCGTTGGAGAAAAAACGTTCTCGAGTGGCAGCCTCGTACCGTAGACGAAGTGTAGGGTTATCTCCCTCTAGATGGAGTGACGAACTAGTAAGGCTTGCAGGAAGACGATGGATGCAGGGCTCAGGACCACGCTTTGTGGCATTCTTTGGGGTAGGCCTAAGTTCAGCAGTGGACTTGTGAGGGGCTGTAATGATGATGATGATGAATGACGCAAAGAGAGAATGTATCTCCTCTTGGAGTCCCTCAAGTTGGGGTCCTCTGGTCGTCATTTCTGCCTATTAAATCAAAAGGTCGACTTACAAACCATGAAAATTTAAGAATTGTCAAAAAATGTCCAGTTCAGTAGCGTCTAGAAGCGGTGAAGGAAACAGCGTAAATATTTGAAGTCTTTTATTGCGCCCGCTAATCCACAACAAAGGCTCCGCGAATACGGTAAGCTTTCTAAACATAAGAAGGCCCCTTTGTCGAGCAGGGAAATTTCTCTCTGACTACATTTATTATTATTATATTAAAATTATAAACCGACTTCGAAGATCTAAAAGGAATAGAATTATTTTATATTCTAAGGTCTGTGCTAAAATATAGTATGAAATAATTAAAGCTACGACTTCAGAATGTGATCATGTAATTTTTTAAGTTATTTTTTTAAATTCTAGTAAAGCTATTAACATTACTACTATTCCCTTTAACCACTCCTGGTAATCTTAAAATGCTTGTGTTAGGAGTGGTTCACGACAGTAGTCGAGTGGTGGATTCGAACCCACGACCTTTTGAGTTTACGGTCAGTTAATCAGTTTAATTGAAATCGGCTTTTGAATTTCGCTAAGAGATAAATTCTTTTACTCTTTTGAGGAATATCACAATCTCAATTTTGTCTAACATTGAGAACAATTTCACAACAATATACTTCTTCCCTATTTTGACACCCTTTAAAGTATGAAATATTTTATCCAAAAGGAATCATCAAAATTGAATCACAATTACCGAAGATATCGCGTTTCGTACATATAGTAACCATAGTCTTTTTTTATATAGAATAAGGGTGACAAACAAGCACTCAGTCCACCTGATGGTAAGTGGATATTGTGACCCATAGACATCTACATTTATCCTCGGTTAAGAATCAAAACGCAGATGCGGTGACCCCTAAGGACTAAAATGGTATACCTCGTTTCCGGTACAAAAAGGGTCTCCGGATCATATAAGTCTATTTGTAAACCTGCTTCTTGTTTTGCAGTCGTCTAATAAAATAAAATAAAACAGAATATTTTAAAATAGTACGTCTTTTTCTTCCAGTCCTGGATGTAGTTCAGTTTTTCGATATCCGGTGGGTCCGGATTCCACCACATGTGCTTCGACATCGGAGGCCGGTCGTAGGGTAGACAGTCTTCTTTGGATATAAAGAACACCTTAAAATAAAATAGGAACTATTCAAAGGAATATAATAACGAAATTCTCGGCAGATATCTGAATGTTTGGCGGTCAACTACTGAATGAATTAATGAATGAATATACTTTATTGCACACCACAAACAAATTTACAAAGAACATAACAGAGAGCAGATTAAATGTACAATTTGGCGGTCTTATCGCTACATAGCGATCTCTTCCAGGCAACCAAAGGTGTAAAGGAATAAAACAGTGAATACTAGGTAGGTGGTGCAATATAAATATACCTAATATAATATCAATACATGCAATAAAATAACATATAAATAACTAATACATTAAAAAATATGATACTACTGTGCGTTTTACTAGGAGTTTTCTTCCTCGCACAACTTCTCTGTGGAATTGTTTACCACCGGCGACTTTTCCGGGCCAGTACAACTTAGGGGCCTTCAAGAAAAGAGATTATTCCTTTCTAAAAGGCCAACAACGCATCTGCAATTCCCCTGGTGTTGCGGTTGTTCATGGGTGACGATACTCATTTACCATCAGGTGAGCCGCATGCTCGTTTGCCCTCTATTCTATAAAAAAAAGAAAAATTCAATAACTGATTTTGGCCCGACCCGGGATTCGAAGCCGGGACACAACTAGCAATCGCGTTAACGACCACTAAACCAACGGGGCAGTAAACACAGTTCATATTAAGGTAGACAGTGTCGATACAGCAGCAAACTAGTCGAACCACCGTTGGTCAAATATGGGCTTAGATAGGACAATTGTAAAGTAAGTCATAGGTGGTAGTGTATCACCCACACAATCAGAAACCCAATATCCCATTGGTCGCCTATTACGACATGCTGCGCAAGTAACACAGTTGGCATATTCTTTTTGATTATAGGTCCCACATTAACAACAAACTTGATCATTTATCTTGCAGAGGTAAATGACGGAGTCAGCACAGGTGCAAATGGAGTACCCTCAACCGACAAGCATGTATGCGTTGAGAGCGAGGGGAGCGTTGCAGTTTATGACATCACAGATCTTTCGACCGACAGCGCCACCCGAAGAACTAAGTTTCTAGAGAATCTATACTCGAGCTCTCGGTACCTTGCGCGTGTTTACTTGAACATTCCGGATATTTTGCTAATTTAAATAAATAGGTGGCGCAAGATGCGATCGAGACAGAGTTGAACTCGGCGACACAAGCGAAGCTTCGGAGCGGAATTAAGTGAATTAGTGTGTTTAATTATTAGTGTTTTAACTTTAATTTGTGTAAAGTAAATTAAAGTGTTAATTTAGGTAATTTTATCGGCAATTTTTATTGTCACGAACCTCAAGCTCGTAGCAATTGGTGTCAGAAGTGGGATAAAATAATGCCGATTTTACCTAAGGAGGAAACGGAGGGTGTCCGTACCCGAAGTCAACGCCAGCAGGAGACGGACCAGAGGAGATTTGGTGGTGCAACGCCGCAGATGTCTGAGGGCCAGCCGCCGGCCACGGAAGCCGGTCCGTCAGCAGCTTCTACGTCTGTGGCACCTGACTTAGGTGCTCTGATGGTGATGCTGCAGGAGCAGGCTCGCCGACAGGAGGAGCAGGCCCGTCAGTTGAAAGAGCAGCTGCAGAACGGACAAGAGGAACAGGCCCGCCGGCAGGAGGAACAGGCCCGCCGGCAGGAGGAACAGGCGCGCCGGCAGGAGGAACAGGCCCGTCGTTTAGAAGAGCAACTACAACGCGATAAGGAAGAGCAGATGCTCCTCATGAAGGACCTTCACGCTATCTTCGGAAAGAGATACGGGAGGTGAAGGATAAGGTTGCTCAACATGACAACCGCCTGTCGGAGGCCGAAACCCGAATCGACCAAGTAAACAATCGGGTTGACAACGTAATGGCTGACGTGAAGAAAACGCTGGACGACCTCAAACTGGGGGATGGAACAACAGCTCCCGTAGTAGCTACCACACCTTCGCTACGTGGGTTCAAGGTGCCACCATTCGACGGGACTTCTTCCTGGTCAGCCTACAAAATCCAGTTCGAAGCTGTTATGAAGGCGAACAGCTGGAATAAAAATCAGGCCATGACTGCTCTCACACTAGGCCTGCGCGACCAGGCCTTAACAGTTCTGGAAGCTCTCGGTGAGGAAGTGACTTATGAGCAACTCCTTGAGGCATTGGAGGCGAGACATGGCGACGCTCACCTGGAACACGTCTTTCGTGCGCAGCTTAAAGATCGCGTGCAGCGCATCAACGAAAACCTGCAGCAGTGGGCTCTAGAGGTGGAGAAGCTGGTGCGAAAAGCATACCGGTCTGTACCTGCGCTCATTGAAGGGAACCTGGTGCAGACATTCATCGACGGCATCCGTGACCTGGAAGTCAGAGCTGCTGTGAGGCTCGGGCACCACGAGACGCTTAAGGACGCCTTGGCCCATGCACTGGAGGTAGAAGCCGTGCGGCAGGATCATCGTTCCCATCGCGTCAGGGAGGTTGCAGCAGCTACAGTTCGCGACCGCAACAGAGGATACAGCCCTAGGTGCTATGGCTGTGGGGAAAAGGGCCATCTTCGATCCAGCTGCCCTAAGCGAACCGTGGAAAGGAGAGTTGATCGATCTCGGGAGGGTAGTGCAGCTAACGGCACTGCCTGGCGGCGACAGGATCATCGTTCACCTCACGCTAGGGAGGTTACAGCAGTTACGGTTCGCGACCACAATAAAAGATACAGCCCTAGGTGCTATGGCCGTGGGGAAAGGGGCCACCTTCGGTCCAGCTGCCCTAAACACACCCTAGGAAGGGAAGGTGAACGGTCTCAGAAAGGAAGTGCGGCTAACAGCACCGCCCAGCAGCAGCAGGAATACGACTTTCCTATTAGACACTGCAGCGGGAAATCATTGTCAAGAAGACCTTTTCCTGAAGATTGCAACCATTGTAGTAGGCAAGAGAGTAAGGAAGTGGTATCCGTGAGGATGCTCAGGACAGACCACCTCAGCAACGGGTGGAAGGACAGCCTACGTCATGCACAGCAGGAAGATCCAGACATCAAGCCGATTCTGGGATGGATGAAGGCCCGTGCTACCAAGCCTAAGTGGAGGGACGTCTCAGCGATGAGTTCAACCACGAAAAGCTATTGGGCCCAATGGGACAGCTTGCTGCTTCAGGATGGAGTCCTGGACGATGGTCGAAGAGACAGCTGTCGTTAGCAAATGGTTGTCCCTAAAGCTAAAGTGCCGAATGTTCTACAGCTGTGCCATAATGGTCGTTCAAGATTCCATCTGGGAGTTAAACGAACTCTACTGAAGGTCCGAGAACGGTTTTACTGGGTCCATTATCGTGACGATGTCGAGGATTGGTGTCGTACATGTACAAGTTGTGCGGCTGTGAGGGGACCTCAGGCACGGAGTAGAGGAGCGTCGAAATTGTACAATGTTGGTGCACCACGGGATAGGACATCCCTTGACATTGCGGAGCCGTTACAGAAAGGCGTAAGAGGGACTCCTAAGATCGTCCAAGTGGATCGCTTGGCGCGTTATCATGGGACCGATAATGCTCGGGACGAGCATGTCTTAGGAGGGGGCAGTGTTACGCGCTCCAGTCGACGTCACAACTGGCGCCATCTAGTGTCGGGAACGAGAGCGAGGGGAGCGTTGCAGTTTATGACATCACAGATCTTTCGACCGACAGCGCCACCCGAAGAACTAAGTTTCTAGAGAATCTATACTCGAGCTCTCGGTACCTTGCGCGTGTTTACTTGAACATTCCGGATATTTTGCTAATTTAAATAAATAGGTGGCGCAAGATGCGATCGAGACAGAGTTGAACTCGGCGACACAAGCGAAGCTTCGGAGCGGAATTAAGTGAATTAGTGTGTTTAATTATTAGTGTTTTAACTTTAATTTGTGTAAAGTAAATTAAAGTGTTAATTTAGGTAATTTTATCGGCAATTTTTATTGTCACGAACCTCAAGCTCGTAACATTAACTTCATTCGTACACCTAGCAAACCTCCGGGCAAGCACATTACACCTCACTGCCAACGCTCTACGTTCCCGTTCAACATCTAAATTGTCAGAAAGATCCTCGGCGACCCAGTGTCCCAGATATCTGAATTTGGTGACTCTACTCAGTGTAACTCCTCCAAGTTTAACATGAGGAACAGACTTAGGTTTTCTATTTCCAGCTTTAAACACGAGTACTTCACTCTTATTACAATTATATTTGAGTCCATGAGCCGCCGCGTACCTTTCACAGATGCCCACTAGCGTTTCGAGGGCCCTGATCGAAGGACTCAGCAATACCATATCATCGGCATAGCTTATATTATTAACAAAATGACCGTCAACTGAGCAGCCGACTCCAGCATCACTGAGCTCCACGATCAGACCGTTGATGTACAGGTTGAAAAGTTGAGGGTAGCTAAGGCCGCCCTGCCTCACCCCGCGCTCCAACCTGTACTCCGACGAATATGAGCCAGCCCACTTCACACAGTTAGCTTGGTTGTGATACCAATACTTGAAGAGGTTAATTACTTCCTTGGGTGTGCTAGTTTCCTGGTTAAGTTTATCCCATAGCACGTTGTACGAAACCAGGTCAGAAACTGTTATATCAGTTTGAAAAACGTTGCTGCCCATAAATCACATTCAATTTCGGATAATTTTAAATAAAAGTAGAAGCCTTATTTACGCGTATTTTCAAAAACTGCAATAACTGTATATCATTATTTATATATTTGAATACTTAGGTTATATACAAAAATCAATTGCTATGTTAGTCTTGCAAAAACTCGAAAATCGCTCAACCAAATTGATCAAGGCACGACAAGTAGGTATAGGATAGTTTAGAATTAGATTCTCAATTGGGTCCGGCAGGTGGCGCTGTTGTAGAGTTCCAGAAATCACCCGTGCAAAGCCGGGACGCATTGCTAGTGTTTTATAAACATTATACTATAAGTCCCGGATCAACATGCGACAGTAACACGTGCACATACAATGACCGTATGACTCGTACTGATGACATTTTTTACCGTCTGAAAAAAATAGGGTGTAACATGGGAACGAAGTAGAAGAATATACTACTCTGTGTAAAAAGTATCGGGAATATGTCAATAAAAAGACCCGCGTAAAAGAGGTCGTTCTAATTTTTTTACCGCATGTTGGTAGCACTGTACTGATTTAGCGAGCAAAGTTTGAGCGGGATCTGTCATTTAATTTGTTTTAAACTACACTTTTTGTTGGTCATAGTTTTGAGTTCTCGGCGATTTTTACAATGGAAAATATTGTTGAACAAAGAGTGTGCCTTAAATTTTGTGTTTCGAATGATATTTCATGTGGTGAATCACTAAAAATGTTGCGAAATACCTACTGCGAATCGTGTATATCGAAAACAAGGGATTATGAATGGTATAAGGCTTTTAAAGAAGGCCGAGAAGTAGTAGTAGACTTGCCTCGTTCTGGTAGACCTTCAACCGCTACGACCAAAGAAAACATCGACAAAATCAAGAAGCTAGTGCTCGAAAATCGACGTATGAGTCTGAGAGAGTTGGCTAGTGAGGTGAACATATCTTTTAAGTCCGTCCACAAGATTGTCATTGACATTTTAGGCATGAAACGCGTCGCCGCTCGACTAGTTCCACAAGAGCTCAATTTTGTTCAAAGAGCGCAGCGAAAGCATGTCGCTGAAAACATGGTTTCCCAAGCTTCTACGGATCCGACCTTTATGAAACGTATAATAACTGGCGACGAGACATGGGTTTATAAGTACGACATGCAAACAAGCCAACAGTCTTCAGAATGGCGTCTCGAAAACGAACCGAAACCCAAAAAACCGCGGCAAAGTCGCTCCAAAATCAAGGTGATTCTGACAGTTTTTTTGACTACCGTGGTGTGGTTCACTCCGAATTCCTTCCAAAGGGAGAAACAGTGAATAAAGAATATTATTTAGGCGTCATGAAGCGTTTGCGTGAGAGTATCCGCCAAAAACGTCCAGATTTGTGGCAACACAACTCACCATGATAATGCACCATCACACAGAGCCATTATAGTGAAAGAATTTTAGCGAAAAATTCAACAAAAGTTCTCGACCAAGCACCGTATTCACCTGATATGGCTCCGTCTGACTTTTTTTTATTTCCCAAGTAAAAATTACCACTTCGTGGAAAACGTTTTGAGTCGATAGAAGCCATAACAAAAAATTCGCTGAATGAGCTAAAGGCCATACCGCAAATAGCCTATGAAAAATGTATGGAAGACTGGGTGAAGCGTTGGAGATGTTGTATTGCAAGCGATGGGCCTACTTTGAAAGCGATAAAATAAATTTAGATGAATAATTTGTATTTTTTGTTTTATTGACAAATTCCCGATATTTAGTACACAGAAGGTATGGCACTAATATTTTACCAAATATTAAATCAAAAATTTGGAATTAAATAAATAAATCAATTAAAATCAATAGAAATTCAAATCATATCCACCCTACTTTACGAACGGCAACAAAGCAATAAATTCAGTCGGCGTCTTCGACCTTGTCATTTCGCAGGGTCACAGGCTCAAGGGCAAAGGGCAAAGCAATTGTTCAAAAAAATTTTAAACGTTTAATTCAAAATTTTTGTTTTTATTTTTTGTAAAATATCAGTGCCATAGGCGTCTACTCCGTTCACATGTTACACTCTATTTTCTCCAGACTGTAATAAAGGTCATCCAGTATTTCAGAGGCGCGATTATAACACAAAACGAAATCCAACAGTTTGCATCCTTTGACTTTGCGTTATATGTAAAATATACCAAAATTCAAGTTCTTCATATTATTCAACTGTTAAAGGGCAGTTGAATTAGCAAGCAAGGCACTTTCGTTAAGCTCTCTTTGGCGTGGTACACGCAGAAGTGGAAAACAGGATTCGAACCCATGATCTTTTAGTTTCACTGTGTGGATCTTCAATCATTACGCTACTTTCTTTCCGGCACATCGTAAATATTCATTTATTATGTTCCTCAAGGATGCTTAAATTAATACTTTCAAGGAAAATAAATTATTTGCAGGCAATGCCAGCGAAAGACAATTATTTAGTCCCATGTGTGATGTAAAACGTGACTAAATGCGAAGTGACGAGGTGTTTTGGGGTAGAGACTCGACGTTGGATAATACAGTGTGTACAGGAACGGGAGGCAGGTGCTCTTCAATGATTTATTTATTGAACGTTTGTTGGTTATATTTAAGTCGTCTTATTGCTTACAGTGTGTATCAGGTAATCATCAAAATTTAAAACAGACAGATCTTATAACTAATTGCACGACGTGCTGTGATTGGTTGCTAACAATGACGAGCTCTGATTCGTAGATAAAAGTTTGTTGTTCCGGTGCGTCGCTAGGCGGCGTTAGAAGTCGCGCCAACATGCCGGCCGCCTTGGAAGCTCCAGCTTCCAATGATGTATCTACGTTGCCGCTTGATTGGAGATGCCGTAGGCTGCATTCATGTTGTCGTCCTCTGATGATGATACAGGCAGAGGGCAGAACGCTCGTTGTACAGGACCCGTAGCAGTTTGGATGGTGGCGAGACGCGACAAGCCGTCCTTTCCGGGGAATATATGGGTAACTCTGCCCATACGCCATTTAAGGGGTGGTAAATTGTCCTCCTTAATAACGACAAGCGTGTTTAATGCTATGTCTTGACTGTTCGCCTTCCATTTCGTTCTTGTCTGAAGTTCAGCAACATACTCTTGTGACCAGCGTTTCCAGAAGTGCTGTTTTATTTGTTCCACTCTTTGAAACCGTTTCAAGCTGTGAGTCCGTGCTTCGGTGAGGTCTCTGCAGGCTGGTGCAGTGAGTGGCCGGCCGATGAGGAAATGAGCTGGGCTTAGTGGACGAAGATCATGTGGATCTGAGGACATAGGACTTATAGGACGGGAGTTTAGGACTGCTTCGATCTGTGCCAACACAGTGCTGAACTCTTCGTACGTCAAGTTAGCGGTACCCACGACACGCTTAAGGTGGAACTTACAGGATTTTACTCCTGCTTCCCACAATCCCCCAAAATGAGGAGCATAAGGGGGAATAAATTTAAATTCAATATTGTCGGTTGATAATTTATCAATTATTTGCTTTGAATTTCGCTCTAACATTTTGTTAATCTCTTTCATGGCTCCAATGAAAGTTCTACCGTTATCTGAGAAAATTTGAGCAGGTTTACCTCGTCGTGAGATAAATCTTTTAAGTGCTAATATAAATTCTTGAGCAGCTAACGTACTGACAAGTTCTAGATGAATGGCCCGGGTAACAAAACAAACGAATATGCAAATATAGCCCTTTTCCAATTTAGCTCCCCTTCCTTTGCGATTCAGTACGTTTATGGGACCCGCATAATCCACTCCACATCGAATGAATGGAAAACCAGGTTCTATTCGTTCAGACGGAAGGTTGCCCATGATTGGCGTTAGGGTTTTACCTTTCATTCGAGTGCAGCGGACACATTGGTGGACAACCTTTCTAGCTAGGTTTCTACCCCCTAACGGCCACCAATTCTCACGCACGGTCGCCAATAGCAGCTGGGGACCAGCATGAAGAAGCTCTTTGTGTTGATGTTGAAACAACAATTGTGTGAAGTTGTGTTTACTTGATAAAAGTATCGGGTGCTTCTTGTCGTAATTAAAGTCAGGCGAGTTACTAAGACGGCCACCTACTCTAATTATATCCCTTTCATCTAGAAATATATTAAGCCCAGAAATCGAACCTGAAGGTTTTAAAGGTAAGTTACGTTTTAACTTATCATATTCCATCGGAAACGATTCGCGTTGAGCAAGACGCGCCAACGACTGTAATGAGTCATTCAATTCATCTACTGATAACGGCCCCTGTGTACGATCTTTCTTTGGTGTGCGTAAGTTATGTATGTATCGCAACAGGTAAGCGCCGGCGCGCACGATACGCTGGTAAGAACGAAACCTTTCAAAATAAATAATTTTATTCTTTGTTACATCACAAACCATAACCGTTGTCGTTTGTGATTTTAGTTCTGGTAAGTCGGAGTGTGTAGTCGAAGATTGCTGTGACCATGCCGACTCAGAATTTTTAAGAACTCAGGTCCGCTCCACCACAGATTACTGTCAATGAGTACATCAAGACTAAGACCGCGCGAGACCAGATCCGCTGGGTTATTTTTGGTTCCTACATGTAACCATAACGCATTACTTGTTATTTCATTAATCTCCACTATCCTATTTTGAACGAATGTTTTTAACGAATGTGGTGGCGTACGTCGCCATCCAAGGACAATAGTTGAGTCTGTCCAAAAGTAAATTTTGTGGAAATTAACACGCAATGACTCGATAATTTTCCTATATAATCGTGCGCCTATTAAAGCCCCGCACAGTTCTAGTCGGGGTATGCTGACTGGTTTAATTGGTGCAACTTTACTCTTTGCACACAATAATCTAATAGTCACCGATGAGTCATCAGAGTAGGTGCGAACATATGCACATGCACCATACGCACTCTGCGACGCGTCCGTGAATACGTGTAATTCTATAAACTGTGGTATGCAAATATTGAAGTGTGTCAATAAATTTTTCCCAGGATAACGCAACATCACTGGGAACGGGATCATCCCAATTTATCTTGCACAACCACACTTTTTGCATCAATATTTTAGCTACTACGACAGCCGGTGTTAAAATTCCTAGAGGATCGTATATTTGTGCGATTATCGACAACATTGTACGTTTATTTAGTAAATTCGGTCTAACTACTCGTGTGGTAAAATGAAGTTCATCACTTTTATTATACCAACCCACTCCTAAAGTCTTAGTTTGGCAATGTTCGCCTAATGACAAGTCTTTAGATATGTCGTGGTCACTGATATCAACGTTAAACAACCACTTACGCAACGGTAAACAAGCCGAGTTTAAAGTATTTCGTAACTTCTCACAGGTATCGAGTAAGCTATTTAAATCATTGTCACCTAGAATGACGTCATCAACGAAAAAATCCTCTCGGATTACTCTCGCAACCTGCTGATCCTTACATTCCAGCGCAAGCTGACGTAAACATCTCATACTAAGGTATGGCGCAGACGCAGTGCCATACGTCACGGTGTTTAGGCGATATACACGTATTGGGTCCGACGGAAGTTTACGCCATAATATCAATTGTAAATCTCGTTGATCTGGTTGTACAAGAAAATTCCGAAACATTTTCTCAACGTCCGCACAACCCACGTATTTATATTGTCTAAAGCGTAATAAAATGCTAAAAATGTCATTCTGAAGTGGTGGTCCAATATGTTGAATATCGTTCAACGACTTGCCGGACGACGTCGCTGCGCTTGCATCGAAAACAGTGCGCAGTTTAGTTGTACTGCTATTTTCATTAATAACGCCGTGATGCGGCAAAAAATAGTGGGGTGACTCATAAGTTTCAACGCAACTCATATGACCGAGCCTTTCATATTCCCCCATAAAATCTACGTATTTTTCCCTAAACTGCGGCGAACGAGCGAATTTTCGTTCTAACGACAACAAACGTTTTTCAGCCGCTGTGTAACTGTCTCCGAGCACATCAGCTGATTCCTTTAAAGGAATGCGTACGGAAAACCTACCATCTTCCATACGTTTTGTCGTTTTGACAAAAATGTCTTCGCACGCACGTTCGTCAGCACTAAGGATGTTTTTATTAACGTTACTGTTTATCTCTTTGAGTTCCCAAAACAATTTCAACTGTGTGTCAATTGTTTGGGAGAAATTACATTGCACACTCTTAACGAGAAGTGGGTTATTATGTATAGGTCCCGACATTATCCAACCCAATTTTGTATTTTGTAAATAAGGTCCTTTATTCAACTTAATTTTGCCATCACACAATAATTCCCAGAACTTATCCGCGCCTATCAGTCTATCGATGTCTGACGGTGAGTGAAAGTTCGGATCCGCAAGTTGAATATTATCAGGTAAACTCATATTATTTATATCGACACTAAATGTGGGTAATTGATTTGTAATGCACGGCAACACTAAACAATCAATGTTCATATACAAAACGAATTTAACCTTGAACGTAATTTTATTTTACAAATGTGGGTGGACTGCGAAATTGTTTGACCTACCCCAGCAACGTGATAAGTGGACTGTATTAACGGTGCATTTAATGTTTCACATAACGATTTCTTTAAGAAACAATGTTGACTACCATTATCAAGCAGAATGCGTACAGTGTGATATTTGTTATCATAATCTGCTATGTCCACTAACGCTGTGGACAGCAAAACGTTGGGTAATAACGAATATTCCTGATTACTGTTTTGCGATTCTGAATGGTTAGCCGTAACGTGTAAAGATGGACGAGACAGTGGAGACGTTAGTGGTAACCGGCTGTGCTGATGCACTCGACCCGCTCACCTGTGATGCCGTCTACCTGCCCATCAATGTGAAGCAAACTGTTGTGCCTTTTATCACACAACCTACATGGCCCAAACTTGCATTCATCAAGTAGGTGGGTTGCGCGTAAACAATTGATGCACAGCTGATGCATTTTAGCTATCTTATTCCTTTCTTGGATAGACGAATTAAGAAACCTTGAACAGGAATAAATCGCGTGATTACCATGACACATCACACACACGCGGCTTTGTTTTAGTTTCGTATTAGCCTTATTGTTATTGTTAGTAACGTTCGTAGCAACATGAGTATGTGTATATTGTTTCTTAGAGCGCGTTTGTTCGCCGCCTTTGTTCTCGTGGGATTTGTTATGGTTCACTTTTATCATTTCTAAAACGTCGGCGCGGTCTTTAAGAAATTTAAGTAAGTCATCCAGTTTCAAAGCTGACCTTGATTCAATTAACGAACTAGCTGTACCTTGAAAATCTTCCCATTCGCGTTCAGTGGCCTGATCTAATTTGGAAACGACCATGTAAATGATTAAAGTGTCCCATGAATCTGTTGGTTCACCTAACGTTTTAAGGGCACGCAAATTTCTCAAAACAATATCTATTAAGTTCCTAATCTGGGAAGCGCACTCTTTATTTAACGATGGAATTTTAAATAATGCCTTCACATGATTATGAACCAATAGTCGCGGATTATTAAATCTATTCTCTAATAGCTCCCATGCGTGAGAGTAGTTATTAGCCGTAAATTCTAATGCCCCTATGACGTGTGCCGCGGTACCGGACAATGACGATTTTAAATAATGAAATTTTTGAACAGGACCTAAATCATCGCGATCATGAATCATACTAACGTAGGAATTTTTAAACTCTAGCCAGCAATCGTATGAACCGTCAAAGGAAGGTATTTTAATATAGGGTAACTTTATGCCTATCGGCTTACATGTTGAAACACTAGACTTGTCAGCTACTTCCTTTCTCAATAAAAGTTTTGCAGAAGCTACAGCACAATAAAATTGATTTTCGAAACGATCTCTCTCTTCCAGCTGTTTTACAAGATCGAGATCTTCCGCTAACTCTTCTTCAATTTTAGTCTGTATTTCACTATACATCTCTATCAAACTCGAAGTACTCTCGACACGTAAATTTAATTCTAATGACTGTTGTTCAGTCAAGGGTAAAGTGAACTTTTTAACATAATTTCTAACAGAGTTAATTGACCTTTTAAAACTTCTCTTTTCTTAATTAAATCTGACAATTTGGGCTCACTCATTTTGGGATTTAAGGAAATCAAGAGTACTTACAGCTGCCAATTAGTAGATGCGTGTGAACCAAGGTGGGTGCCGTTGCACAGGTAGGTACCGCCACTAACTTGAGCACTGGAAATGGAATATCAGCACGATATCAACACCTATCGAAGGATGAGATGGAGAAACGGACGGGAAGTTCAAACCTGCCACTCCTGTCTGTCGATGCCTTAACGTTGCAGCTCTTCGCTCGATACGTGAATCTCCTCTTCGTATTTTGATGCGACGAATCTTCAGAGATTTCAAGCTTGAACTCCTTATTCGGCTCGATAGGACCACTTTATGTACAGGAACGGGAGGCAGGTGCTCTTCAATGATTTATTTATTGAACGTTTGTTGGTTATATTTAAGTCGTCTTATTGCTTACAGTGTGTATCAGGTAATCATCAAAATTTAAAACAGACAGATCTTATAATTGCACGACGTGATGTGGTTGGTTGCTAACAATGACGAGCTCTGATTCGTAGATAAAAGTTTGGTGTTCCGGTGCGTCGCTAGGCGGCGTTAGAAGTCGCGCCAACACAGTGGTTTAGATTTACATATATAGATCACTGTATTATCACAATATGAACTTCAAACGGCAAACTGTTCTTTGCTAAATAAAAAAAAATTGTTTTTACGTGTTAAAATCAATTTAGACTGCTGCGAAACGGAATGGAAGCAAATTTTTGTAAAAAAAAAATGTACATAGTAAAATGAGTTTAATGTTAATTGTGTAACGCGCAAACTAGATATGAGCCAAAAAAGAAGTCGCACGTCTAATTCTCAATTATTGGGAGAATTCTCGAGGATTCTCGTAGCTACTGTCGGCAGTCTGTAGAAATGGTTCATATCTAGTTTGCGTGTTACACAATTAACATAAGACTCATTTTACTATGTACAATTACGTTATATAAATTCGCTCCCATTAATTTTAAATTGAGCCTTACATTACTAGGTAGTAGGGCTCCTTTTATAACTAAGTGTCTGTATAGTTTGTTACCTCCCTCTTACTTAGTTCTGTCGTCAAATAGAAGTGCTTTTTATGGTATGTTCCGGTCTTCGATCAACAATTCGAAGATTCCGGTCTAATAGAGAGTCAGTGCAATTACAATTTCAGATTTCCATGGACTAGACTAAAGAAGTATCCATGTAACTGTAAGTTGGTTTGTCATTTCAGTTTAATAAATTAAAAAACTAAAACGTATAATATACAATATATGCCCCAAAACAGTTCCTTGAGGAAATCCATAATGTAATAATAATAATATAATATTTTTGCATGTTTCAAAAAGGATTCATATTAAAGAAGTAGAAATCACCTTTGCCTTCTTGTCATGTTCTATGATGGACCTGTAAGCCGCCCAAGCAGCTGCTCCGGCACCAATTATGAGGTACTGTACGCAAGGCGGCAGATCTTTGTAGTGAAATGGACACTTTGTCACGCGACGGGGACGCCCTGGGAAGGAGAGTTATCCTATTAAAATCCACTGCTGAACATAAGCCTCATCCATAGATTGCCTCATAGGGGGATATTTTCCCCCTATGAGGCAATCTATGGATGAGGCTAGTGGCACCGTTAACATCGAGCTCGTAAATAAAAATAGTAAATAAATAGTCTTATCGTGATAGTAAGCGGATATTTGTTATGATTCAGTATATTTGGTGCTAACATATACTATATAATGTTATCAGTGCAAAAACTATAAGATTAATTGCATAATCGAACAATTTAATGTGAAGTGTAAAAACTAGTGCAAAACGATAAAAACTTAGTGATTGTAACAATTGAATAGTGCCGTGAGTTCATTTTTACCTTAGTTATACCTAATCATGCATATATATCAATATTTAATAACACAAATCTAAAATTTCATATAATATTTTTATGCAAGACCGTTGACAGACTCAAAAATTTAAAAAAAAAATCTACATAAACAATACATCATAATATTATTCATAACAGTGCCATCTAGTAAGGTATAATCGACCTGCACATAGCACTCAACAACATGACATCTAAATTCAATGTGAAAACTACTAATAGCGGCCGCAAGATGCCGATAGTAGTAACATGTTATAAATGCAAAAACTTAGTTGATATAAAGAAAACTGCAATATGTTCATTATGTAATAATAGATATGATTTAGACTGTGATGGCTACCCGGAAAAAACATACCGCCTAATGGATCAAGAAAGAAAAAAGAAATGGCGATGCAAAACATGTATAAAAAATAAAAAAGATGTGAATAGCGACATAACTAATATTACAGTGAGAAAAAAACAAAACCTCCCCGGACAATGTACATCCCTAGAAGAATCATGTTATACAGAGAAATTGAAAGGTTTTGAATCTTTACAGGTATCGGAGAAGGATACATCTTACCCATTAGACTCGCACATACTCACGGACCATAATATATCTGATGTATCATTTTCAACGCCGAGTAAATTATCAAAGAGTGTAGACGGCACAATGTCTGAGACAACGTCAATCTCAGAAATGAAATCTACAATATCTCAGCTAAACGGTAACCTTCGTAGTACTCAAAATGAGTTAGAAAACATAATATTAGAAAATAATGATCTTCACAGACAGATAAATAAGTTAACCACAGAAATTAAAATATTAAAATCTCTATGCTATTCCCCCATAAAAATTGATAGTCCTCAAACAGGCAATACATCTAAGAAGAAGAGACACTCCTTGCTACTTCACAGTCTATCCTCCATGCCAACCTCACCGATAGTCACGTCATACAACTATCCCCACCCTAATTCGACGATATCAAGCCTTCAACAAAAAATTATTAACTTGCAACAAGAATTAAAAGATGCAGAAAAAGAGATCATAACTCTCAATAAAAAAATAACAAATCTGACACAAAATATTCACTGTGAAACCAAGGATAAATCGAGCAAGACCTCAAAACCTGTGACGAGACAGCAAAATAACAGCCATGAAAAAATTATTTACATCATCGGTTCTCAATAATGCGTTGGCCTAGCCGCAGCATTATCACACTCAAGATCAGAGACGCAATATGAACATTATAGAGTTATTGGTGAAACGAAATCCTATGCACCAAGTAACGAAATAATAAAAAATTGCCACAACATGGAATTAAAACCGGATGATAAATTAGTCATATGTTTAGGAGAAAATGATCATAATTTAAAACAAGTTTTGTCACAATTACAAACTATAATAGATACTTTTAGTAAAAATACAATAATTGTACTTAATGTTATTAAAAATAGGTACATAAATATTAATAATTTAAACTATAGTATCAAAAATATTTGCGAAAAACGTAAAAATTGTAAATTTGTAGATTGTAAAAAATATTCAAATCGCTTCGACATTTGTAAATCAATAAATTATGCTATTGACTATAGTGACTACGCAGAAAAATATTTAAATCCTAGTGAAATTAGTAAAAGAATAGCGAGTAATAAGACAAGTTTTAAATTATGTAAAACCATAAATAAACCAAAAAAAGGAACAATTCCCTTCTACTTTAAAAAAAAAATTGACGAACACTCGAAACCTCCTGTTATTTATAAGAAAGGGACCATGCCATATTATTTTCCAGTAATAAAAAAGAACGATAAATTTTTTCGACAATAAAAATTTAATTAATACCCATCATTTTAGTATTCTTCACCAAAACATTGCTAGTATTTTGTCAAAGCAAGATTTAATAGACGTAACTATAGAGGAGTTAAGAGCAAAAAATAATGATCCGGATGTAATATGTCTTTCCGAAACTTTCATAAAAAAAGGTTTTGAGAGTTATGTAAGAATATGTGGGTATGACATGGCCGCCAACTTCTGTAGAGAAAAACAAAGAGGTGGAACATGTATTTTAGTTAAAAAGGGTATAATGTTCAATGAATTATCATTCATAAAAAATTATGCTACCCAGAATACGTTCGAGGCATGCGGCATAGAAATCATACATATTAAATTAATTACTATTTGTCTCTACAGAACCCCCCAATCCGACCCAGCACAGTTCTTATTTAAGTTAAACACACTTTTGCATGACCTAACTGTAAAATACAAATCGAAAGTACATATAGTTATAGCTGGAGACTTTAATATAAACACACTAAAAAAAGGCAAAATCACAAGCTATTTACAAGATTTGTCCTACAATTATAACTTGAAAATACATTTCAATGTTCCTACACGTATGTCATCTTGTATTGATCATATATTAAGTAACATTAAAAATGCGACTGCAACATTGCTACCACTGTATCTTTCCGATCATGATACAGCACAATTGTTAAGCTTTCCAATAAAAGGTAAGCCACAAAAACATGCTATATATTATGTTTACAAGAGAGACTATAACTTAGATAACATCAGGAAGTTTAAAGAATGCCTGAAGAATTTGTCATGGTCTGAGGCATACATGGAAAATGATGCTAACACAGCATTCAGCCGATTTCATGAATTATTCTGCCTTTTCTACTATCTCTGTTTTCCAAAACAACGAATTAAAATAAATGTACAAAATAAAAAACAAAATTGGATAAGCAAAGGACTCAAAGTAAGTTGTAAAGAAAAACGAATGTTAAGATTTAAATATTATAAAAATAAAAGCAAGGCTAACAGACTACGTTACCTATCATATTCTAAGCTCTTAAAAAAATGTGTATTTAATTTAAAAAAGAATGCTAATATTAAGTTTATAAATAAAAATAATAACAAATGTAAAGCAACATGGACCATTATCAAAAAAGAAATATCGAACCCATATGACAAGAAAAATATAGAAAAAATTATAGCTAATAATAAAGTTCTTACGAATCCTGTAGATATAGCTTCTGCCTTTAACAATCATTTTATTGATTTGACCCGTGAATCAACAACACACACTAAAGCGAAAAATGTAACCATTAACAGCGCGAATGTCAACTCTATGTTTCTTAGACCTATGTCTGAAAATGAGGTTAGAAGGGAAATAATGCTATTAAAAAATACTAGCTCTGAAGGCCACGATGACATAAACACAAAAATAATAAGAAAATGTATAATTGAATTAATTGAAATCTTGACATATTTAATAAATTTTTCATTTTCGTGTGGAATCTTTCCAGATACATTGAAACTATCAATAGTTAAGCCGCTGTTTAAAAAAGGCGAGAAAGATGATATTAATAATTATCGACCAATAACCCTAATATCCGTAATATCAAAAATATATGAAAAATGCATGTATAAAAGACTTATTGAATTTTGTAATAAATATCACATTATATCAAACGAACAGTACGGCTTTCAAAAAGATAAATCTACAACTTTGGCGATATTTTCACTCATAAAAATAATAGTATCAAATATCAATAATAATAATTTCACAACGGGACTATTTTTTGACCTATCTAAAGCCTTTGACCTAGTTTCACATGACCTATTGTTACAGAAATTGGAAAAGATTGGAATTAGAGGACCAACCCTTCACTGGATAACATCATATCTTTATAATAGAAAACAATGTGTTATTATTACTAAAGCCGATGTAAATGGGGACATAATTCCATACTCGTCCGAATACCGAAACAAGAAATATGGCGTTCCACAGGGAAGTGTTCTCGGTCCAATTCTGTTTTTGTTGTACTTAAATGACATCGTTAATATTACGAAGCATAAATGTATTCTATTTGCTGATGACATTTCAATAATCGTGACTTCCAATAAAAAAAATAATAACTTGAGTGACCACGAAGCTGACATAAATAATACAATAGATACTTTAATTAACTGGGTTGACATACATAATTTAAAAATTAATTTAGACAAGTCTTTATATATACAATTTAATAAATGCACTAATAATAAACATAATATTAAACTTAACATTCCAAAAATAAAAGCAGCTAGTCAAACGAAATTTTTAGGTTTAACTATAGATGACGATATAAATTGGAAACTACATGTAAGCGATGTCTCTATCAAAATAAATAAATTCGTGTATGCACTTAAACAAATAAAAAACATAACAAACATAAAAACCGCTGTCATGTCCTACCATGCATATGTAGAATCTCTACTACGGTATGGTCTTATAATGTGGGGCAACAGCACTGATCAAAACAAAGCATTTGTCGCGCAAAAAAAATGCATTAGAGCTATATGTGGGCAAAAACCAAATGAATCGTGTCAACCAGTGTTTAAAAAACTTGGCTTATTACCACTACCATCACTTTATATCTATGAAGTATGCATGTTTGTACATAAGCACAAAACGTTGTTTACAACGATAGATGATGTAAATCCCCGCAATCGTCGAGATCCATATAGACTTGTACTAAACGATAATCCTAGAATAAGAAAATATAATAAAAGTTGTTTATTTATGTGTGTTTACTTATATAATAAGATACCTAATTATTTAAAAATATTAAATACAAGATCATTTAAATTAAAACTGTATCAGTGGCTAAATAATTGTAATTTCTATAGTGTCAAGGATTTTTGTAGCCAAAAATATTAATGTAAAAAAAAAAATTTGCATGCTATGAATAACCATAGCAAAACATGCTGATCTGAAACGTTCTGTAAAATCTATTATATACCATGTTTTATGCAAATAAAATATTATTATTATTATTATTATTATTATTCCATAACTGTCATGCTTGGCAACCGCAGTTTTTTTTTATTTTTGTCATTATTAGGAAGATGATTCTGCCTATCTCCTGTTATGGTTTTCTGACGCCTCTTACGACACCCACGGGATGATATGGGGTAGTGGACTTTCTTACAGCGCCATTATACGGATGCCTCTATATTTAATATTGATTAAAAACGAAATGAAAATGGAATATGATGAATATGGTGAAGAATCTCTAAGGGAAAGTACTAATAAGTATATATTTACCGCCTCATTGGTCTAGTGGTGCGAACACGATTGGCGATCACGAGGTCCCGG
Source organism: Parnassius smintheus behrii (assembly GCA_036936625.1). Lineage (NCBI taxonomy): Eukaryota > Metazoa > Arthropoda > Insecta > Lepidoptera > Papilionidae > Parnassius > Parnassius smintheus. Next base: position 3,644,126 of record JAUPFT010000021.1, on the reverse strand, counting down.
TCCTGTGTTCGAATCCCAGATTCGATCCCTTTTCTGTCAAGAATGCTCGGTATCCAGCCGTGCCTCGGAAAGCACGTAAAGCCGTTGGTCTGCCGACTTAGTTGACTATGAGGATGAGGAAATGAGGGAATTGAGAGTCACACACACTCAGGCAATATAATCCTGTCCTATGCAAATGGCTAATCTCCGTTAACACTGGCCGCCATGACCGAGATTCAGTCTGGAGGATCCATAGAAGGTTTATTAATTTTCAAATTAGTGAAGGGGGCATGACCGTGTTAACATCCAACATAACAGTTTAGTGATTCAGTCACTAGTCAGTTTTTAAAGCCTTATCCGACAGTGAATAAATAGTCCTGCGTGTACATTGGAAATGTGTGTTTGTGTGTACGCATAGGTATGATTGATTGATATTTCCAGTCTGAAATTACTTACTATGGTTTGCCATGCTTATTCAATTCTTTGCGATTGTTAATTTGTGTAGTTATTAATATTCAGTTTCGAAGTTTTCGGAATGAGTCCGGTTTTTGAAAGTCAAATTTGAACATAATATGCGGTTGATTTGGTTGGCTAATGATTTGTGTTTGTGAACCACTGTTTTTTATCAAATGCCATTTGTTTGTACCCAAAAAATAGTGATAGCGTTATATGCCGTCTAAAGTACATAGATCGGTTAATCCCCGCTTATCGTCGTAATTGTGGTAAATACTTACTACTATATTCGTATGTGGTAGGGCTGCATATAGGCGACCTTCTGGGTAGGTACCACTCTCATCTACATATTTCTGCGGCTAAACAACACCTCGTGTTTCGGTTTGAAGAGTATAGCAAGCTTTTATAATTTCAGGAATTTCATATTGTCCTTTTAAGTGTTAACTAATAGACTATAGAATAAACTACAAGTGTCTGTAAGCTGCAGTAGCTAATTACACTAGTTGAAAAAAGACAACTTACAAATTGGAACATTTTCTTCCAGATTTTTGCGATCTTCGTTCCACAGGTACAGCTTGTAGATCTATAAATTATTAAATTATTTTTTTAAATAAAAGACTTAAAATGCAGTGGTAGGGTAAGAGATAAAATCTAAAATCCCATGTCACCAAATGAATGTCGCTAAAATGAATACTAGGAAATCTCATAGACAGTTCGTTAAGATTTTGATATGGCTAACCCTTAACCCATAGAATCTGGCAGGTAGCAACGTCTGATACCATTGCCAATCTGCCTATCATGCACGGCGAGTATAGCAAATATTCCTTCCTTGCTACTTTCCTGGCTTTACATAGAGTTGCAGCGCTGTGGGCCGCGGTTTGAATCCAGCACGGAAAAAGTACAAGTATTTGAATGCCCTACAAATATTATTCCCGGTCTTATATTAGCCCTTGTGAAGTTTATGTTTGTAAACTGCCTCCACGATACCAGAGAAAATACCTTCTTCCTTCTTTTTTTTTATAAAAAAGAGAATAGAATGCTTTCTTTAGATATAAAAAGCAAAGGCGTTATAGAGATTAAAAAGACCTAGGTTTTATACAGCTACAGATATTACACACTAAAATGAAACCAGAAGAAAGAAAGGAAGAAAGTCAAAATGAAGCCAACTACGATTCCCACCTGAGTAACATAGTCGCACTGCTGGTCGAGTGAGTGTCGGAAAATATATACACACAACATTGTTTTGCTATAGATATTTCAGTGTGGTCCATACAATATTTTCAGGTATAACAATTTGGACTATCACTTCCTTTAAAACAATAAAAAAAATTTATACGTGGTAGAGGCATGCTGCAACTATATTATAGTTTTAGCACGGAACTCTGGCACTGGCACTCTCACACAAAATCAGCGTAAAATAGCAGCTTCATGCTATTGTTTCGTATGGTGAGTGTAGTAAACCTTTTTAATGGAAACGAGACATTCCATCGTAGTCCTCAGGGGTTGTCACCCCCATTTTCAGCATTTTGATTCTTACTTGAGGGTAGATGTAGATGTATGTAGATGCCACAGCATCCACTTACCGTCAGGTGGTCTGTGTGCCCGTTTCTCACGCTTATTCTATGAAAAAAGATTATAATAATAATGATAGTCAACAAACATTTAAAAGGATATCATCGAAGTAAGCTTACCAAACCCATAATACCGAAGAATGAAGCCAAACTCCAAACATAAATCCAAGAAAAGGGTGGCGGAGGTGGTGGAGGACAAGGCGGTGGATCTGGAACTGGTTTCAGTGAACACGGACCCCTGGTGCGAGCGCATTCTAACATGGGCTACAAGGATTCGATAATAAATATTTAATTATAACCAAATACAAAGTCTGAAACAGAAAAGATTTTTACGTGGTAAGCACACAGCTTCCGTATGGCTATAGCACGAATGGCTTGACCACGCTTTCATGACAGTACCAGTGTATTCGTAAAATAGCAGTATAATTCTGTTGTGTTCTCTAAAGTGAAAGCAAGATTGGGAGAACTTTTTACTATTAACGAGACATTCCACCTTCGTGACAAAATATTTAGAATATTAATCGAGGAAGGAAGGACTAGGGTGTATTTTGGCAACCTCAATTTATAATCAACGCAATAATTAGGTACTCCTTTTTCATATTCTTGCCATATTTGCGTATTCTATCGCATCTACCACGGGGAGTACTCAGAGGAATTGTTCATACTAATTCCAGCCGCTCAATTGCACCATCGCACATCGCAACATAACTCGAGATATGTATGGTATGCCATCTGGATGACTGGCAGTCTACCACTGTGCGATTCATAAGTAATTTTCTACTTCGCATAACTTCCTTGTGGAATCGACTAACACCAGAGATTTTTTCGGACCGATACGACTTAGGGACCTTCAAGAAAAGATCCTATTCCTTTGTAAAAGGCCGACAACTCATCTGCAATTTCCCTGGTGTTGCAGTTGTTCATGGGCGGCAGTAGTCACTATAGGGTGAACCGCTCGTTTGCCCCCCTCTCATATAAAAAAATAAAGACTAAAGAGATAAGCTAATTACTGAGAATGCCATAAAGTGGACAGCCTTAACCACGCTGCTTCAGTTCGTGTCACAATTTTTTTTCACCGCCTAACAAGTTTTAGATGGACTTAAATGGCAATTTAAATATTTTATATAAACCGTTACCAGACAGAATACCAGCTTAAAACAGCAATATTGCTGCTGCCTTTGTTTGTTGAGTATAGAGAACCGGAGACACTGTTTATAGGTGTCGCTGCATTCCATCTCAGTACTCAGGGATGACAACGAATTTTGCATCTGTATTTTGATTCTTAATCGATGATAGATGTAGATTTCTATGGGACGTACACTTACCATCAGGTGGACTATGTGCTCGTTTGTCTTATCTTGTCTTATAAAAAAACTGGGGTCATACTTAGGTCACTCTTGTATTTAAAAAATAAGGCCATGTCACTGCAACCCTAACTCTCAGTATTTCTCACCACATCTTAGCTAGCCCTTAGTCTATACGAGTATATTTAATCGATGGTGCAACTGTTAGGGATCGTGTAACTTGACCATTTGAGGTTGTTCACAGTTTTATTATATCGAGACGATTGTTCATATGTCAATATCCGATAGGTGGCGCTGTAGTCAAGTTATTAAGAAATTTTATGGAACTTAATGACTCATATTCACATTAGTGTCAAAGTAGTAAATAGTAAGTAGTGGTTATTTTTTACAGAGGTATTACATTTGTAATGCTTGTCGTGTGTCTCTCGAAAACGCGTATTCATCTATCTACCCCGGACTTTTTCCCAGATTTTTCTTCCGATTTTCTCCCTTGGCTATATACAGTCATTTACAGAAACATAATAAAACTGGCTCAAGATACTTAGTAGATATTACCTATAAAATATAAACATACTTCTTATCTAAAACGTCAACGCTGAAATTAAAGGAGAACCTTACAGGACTACAGATTTATTGTAATCTTGGCATAAAACAATTTAAAATGAAATCGTAACGTTTTTGGAATGCTTGCAATAACGCCCAGTTCTTCGCTTACACATCTGTAGTAGCTAGTAGCGAAGAAATTAAAAAAAATGTTGAATCTATCCAGGATATCAAATTACGTCTACTTAAATAATGAAATTAGTGTTGGTTTGCCTGGACATATTGTGCAATTTACAAATTACGCAATAATATTATTTAAAACGCGGAAGTTTAATTTAAATGCTATACTAAATTATGTAATTCGTGGGCTTTAAGAGGCTATAACGTAACGGCAATACGTAATAAGTTTTTGATTAGGATTATTAAAAATTAATTAATAATTAAAGTGAATGGGTAAAAAGTCAGAAGAACAAATAAAAGTGAATTCCGATTATCGACCCCGTCTGGGGTAGATAGATGAATACGCGTTTCCGTTATCCTCATCACCTCAGGATGGATTCTTTATGGTGCATAAACGGAATAACCCGGCGTGAGTTTTGGTAACTTGGTCACTATAATGCTGCGTTGCCATGTTCAGAGCTGAACAGTGTGGAAAGACCAACATTGATTAATTTTAGAGCTTTACAGCGAAAAAAGAAACAACAAATTACCAGCGATCATTTTATTTATCATAAATTGTTGTGTTTACGAGACAATATTGTACAAAATCAAATGGTATCATTTGTTATCTTTACGAAATCAGAACCCTTAAGTACTACGTCATTTTGTTATTATTTTTAACAGTCGCTACTACTTCGTTTGAATGTTGAGATTCGTCTTTTTCAGCTTGTGCTAGAAGAGTCAATCTATCAAGAGGATTCCAGGGTTCGTGGAATGCATATTTATACTTATTCTTTCCGTGGTAACCAAGTCGGGGTAATACTTCCTGGCCCACTTCAACATTCAACCTCTGTGCCATATCCAAAGACTTTTGTTTCCAATTATCTGGATGGACAATATGAGAGTTATGAAATAAATTTTGGATCATGCTGGAAGGCATGTCAAATTTAAGGTTGCTTTTCGTTTTAAACCCCTCCGCCACTTGTATATCTTCGTTGGGAACTTCCTGTCAAAGAAATAACGTTTAGTTCAACGAAGAGCTCTGCTTTAGTGCGTTGGACGAAATTCACAAAAATTCGAACTTAGAGTTTACCATTTCGTGCTATTCTCATTTTTGGGATTGTGTCTTAATGTAATCTGACACCGATCATCGAGACTTCGCTGTCTGACTTTTCTTTCTTCCGCCTTCCAAACATATTTTTTAGCATCTCTAAAAATCCTTTGGGTTTTTCCTCTTTTTCACTGCCTTGTTCTTCTAGATTGGGTTGTTCGCTCTTGCGTTGATTAGGGGGGTAACCTTGTTGTTGGCCAGGAGTCACGAACACGAATCCAGTCCACTGATGAAGAAAGCGCAAGCTGGATTTCATTAGATACTTAATTCGACGTAAGGGCTCTGATTTCGTCTAACGCACTATAATGAAATCTTTGAAATCCTCAAAATGAATAGATATGAGTAAGTACTTAAACGAAATAAAGTAACGAACTGTTATTTAAGCTCTAGGAATAGCAAAAATTTTCAAATGCCGTAAGAGATATCATCCTGCAAGTGGTGACAGAAGGAAATGCTGCAGAGGATGGGTATCAGCATTTTCCTGATGACTCAATATAAAGAAATTGTGGTTGCAAACTCGTCTACCAAGCGTGCCGCCTATTGCAAATAGTCTACCCTATGAGGGAGGCAGTGCATCTACGGGGAGGCCTATATTCAGCAGTGGACACTTAATATACCGCAATGATGATACTGATGACGATGATGATTTTATAATCATCAGCCTATACTGAAATCGACTTCATATTTTGTTTAATGGCTTGTGGGATTTTTTTTAAACAACAAAAAAGTTATCGTTATATTAAACGCAATTCAATCGAGTCAAAAAGTCAACCAAATACCTTTGCGTTACTAGGCGGAAGTGGTGGCACAACGACTTCTGGTGTTCTAATTTTGTATGGATCGTAATTAGGCGGCTGCGGCTGTTGTGGGTCATTGAAGCGGCATGTCTGCATCTTGGAATCACCCTTGGGCCAATTTGCCACTGTTCTACCTTCGGTTTGGGAAATATCTTTGCAGCAAGTGTCTTTATTCTTAGAGTAGTTTCTGTAGTGTCCTAAAACACACCGGAATTAAATACGAACGCTTACATTGACATTATCGTATATACATGGTACAGCCACACTGAAGCTATATTATAGTTGTAGCACGATTGGATCGGCTCGATCGGAGAGGACAACGTTCTCAGTGAACACCAGTGTAAAATAGCAGTTTATGTTGCTGTATTTCGTACAGGGGCATCATTTACCATCCACTTACCATTAGTTGAACTGTTTGCACGTTAGTCATGATTATTCTATAAAAAATCAATACTAACACATGTTCGTAACAGTAAACACTTCACGAAATAAGTTATAATAATTAAAGTACTAGATAGACTACACTAAATAAGTTATTATAATGAGTGTATTTAATTGTGCGGTCTGGATTAAAGACAGTAGAATTTTACCGGTACGAAGAAATCAATAAAAATACGTGCATCTAGCCGACTATAATGCGATCGGAGCGATCTTATTTCATTTTAATTTATAAGCTAAAACCAAAAGCACTTTTTTAACTTATATTTTTAAAATTAAATACAAATCAAATCATAAAATTAGTTTTATTTCAATACTTTCCCATATTCACCACGCTGGACAAGCGTGTTATTTAGCGCAAAGTCAAAAAAAAACCCTTCGTTATGGTATCCTCATCACCACTGCAGGATTTGCATGAGCAGTAATAATTGGTTTTCTATTACACTGTCGAAGCTGCCCCACATGCAGACTGAGAGTACACATCTCTAAAGAGTTCTTTGCTTTAGGTAGAAGTGGTTTACCAGCACAAGACAGAGGCATAAAAAGTTACAGCCTAAACAACCCCACAGCTGGCCACAGGCCCCCTCTAAGTTCAGAGATGATTTTTGGGGCAGTAAGTTTCTTTAGACATGCAGATTTCCTCACGATGTTATCCTTAGCAACTTTGCAAGTGGTAAATCAGCATTTGAAATTACAATCAACAACTTCATTGACGTCTAGTGCTTATCCTCTGAGTTACAACGGCTTCTAATATTAAAGCATGAACATTTACATTTAAAACGTGTTTATTGATACGAAAACAAAGTGTATTTACCAGCTCCAGTCATGACAAGTCCAACATTTTGATTGCTAAGCCCCAAGATATTGTTAAAGTTCCTTATAGTGCTGTAATATCTTAAGGTTCGCATTTTGAAAGATATATTTTTCATATACTAATAATTTTAATTTGTGTATGTATTGATATTAAAATTGATTACATTATTTTTGAGAAATAAAAATTAGATTGTGGTTACCATGAACGCTTTTTGACGTATAATTAGAAAATGGAATTGATGTAATATGAAGGTATTTTTTCTTCTGTGCTAATAGGCCGTTTAATACAGCCTCTTTGTAGTCATGTCATATGATATTTTTGCAGATATGCTCGATGTTGCAGATATATCGTGGAGAAGGAGGATGAATAATTGGACTTAGAAATTGTGTATATAGTATATACCTATGTACTCATACCATCACATAATCAGCATAAGATTAAAGTTTAGATCCACGAGGTCTAGGATAGCCGCATTTGGGGATAAAGTTATTTTTACATAATATGTTATTTTATATATTTACCTACCTTTGTACATTCTTAAATGTCGGCTGTTGCCGACAGTGGCATGTCTCTCTTTTTTTATCTAACCCTTTAGGCCCTCTCGTCTTCAACGCGGGTTGTTAGTTATAAGGCTGTACTTAATTTTTTAATAATATTAATTATTGGTTTTCTTTGTCATATTCCTCTTATGAAACAGTTGATGGACGGCAGTATCTTCCTGATAACAATTCAAAATAATAAAAAAACTGCGGTTGCCTAGCGGGCTATTATCGAATATATCCCCCCTATGAGGCAATTTATGGGGGCTGTTTAGTTGTAGACTTTCGATAGGCTGTAGCGGTAACGGTGACAAATTAAAGAAAGAAAAGAAAGGAGCGCTTAGAGACCCGCAACCTATATCCATCCACGGTGAAGAATCAAGATAAACTACGGATTGCACATTTTACTAAAATACCTACGGTTGAAGATGTAGCAGTGAACTATAGCCATAGTAGCGATCACAATAGATCTTACCGGGAGCAGTCATACTGGTCTTATTAGACCAGCAAAGCTGCTCGCACAAAAAATATACCTGCGGTTACGGATTCTGTCTGTTTAGGTATACTGGTATAATCTTTTTACCGTCTGGAAAAAATTGTAACATGTGAACGGAGTAGAATACGTACGTATAACGTAATACGTATACGTACGAATAACGGCACTGATATTTTACAAAAAATAAATTAATTAATTAAAATCTATCTAAATTCAAATCATATCCACCCTACGAAAGGCAATAAAACTATAAATTTAGTAGGCATCTTTGATCTTGTCACTTGGCAGGGTCACTGGCTCTAGGGCAAATTGTTCAAAAAAAATTCAAACGTTTAATTCAAAATTTTTGTTTTTAATTTATAAGATATCAGTTTTACAAACGTCTCCAGACGGTAAAAAAGGTCATTTAGTAGGTATAACATTCTTACCATTTGTTTCGATTTTAAAGAGATATGTTCTTCAACGCCTTCAATCAAAGCTACAGTTCTCCATGGACTGCAGTGGCCACTTACCATTAGATAGGCGGATAACGACGCGCAAAGCGTGGCGATAAAACAAATCCTGACAAATTGGTGTACGCACAACTATGGACTAATACTATTGGGTCCTTACATATGAAATTAGCGTTTTGTCGTACTGACCACTTTGACATGAAATATCTCCTCTTTGGTTAAGAATTCCAAATTGGAATTTATAAGTAAATTCATTTAGCTGGTACACAGTTTAGTTTTGAAAACAGTCATTCATTCGTTTTTTCCTCATTATTTTTTTTATGGCGTCTCTTACTACCGGACAATGGAAAACATGAAATATTGCTATATTTTCAAGTATAAGTTCCGCCGTGGCACCAGTGCTGCAGAAACAGCTCGAAGAATTAATGATGTATGATGCTGGTGTTGCAAAAGAAAGCACGGTACGTTTTTGGTTCAAACGTTTTCGTTCTGGAAATTTCGACCTTCAGAACCAACCCCGTGGACGCCCGGAGACCAAAGTGAAAAATGAAGAATTAAAGGCTATTGTGAAAGCGGATCCATCATAAAGCACTTCAGAGATAGCCGCAGGCTTCATGGTAAGTGATAAAACTGTATTAATCCACTTGAAGCAAATCGGGAAAGTAAAAAAACTTGAACGATGGGTACCTCATGAATTGAGTGAATCGAACTTGCAAACACGCGCCGATTGCTGTGTTACTTTTCTCAACCGACACAAAAATGAAGTGATTTTAAATCGAATCATTACTTGTGATGAAAATGGATACTGTACGATAATCGGAAGCACTCGTCGCAATAGCTGAACCCTGGAGACCCAGCCAAATCTACATACATTTTTTTATATTTTAAATATCTACTCAAACATAACTGGTACAATATGGAAGTCAAAGCCTTATTAGGGTTCCGTAGTCAACTAGGAACCCTTATAGTTTCGCCATGTCTGTCTGTCCGTCCTCGCTTAATCTCTGTGACCGTTAGCACTAGAAAGCTGAAATTTGGTACCAATATGTGTATCAATCACGCCCACAAAGTGGTAAAATAAAAATTGGAAAAAAAAGGGTAGCCCCCCATATGTAAAGTGAAAAGTGATTTTTTTTTTAATTTCAACCCTAACGAAGTAAGAATTACTCGTTTTTCTTATATATATATATATATATATATATATATATATATATATATATATATATATATATATATATATATATATATATATATATATATATATATATCCTATACCTTTAAACGAGCAATTCTTGTATATATGTATATATATAATCGGAATCTCGGAAACGGCTCCAACGATTTTCATAAAATTTTGTGTGCAGGGAGTTTCGGGGGCAATAAATCGATCTAGCTAGGATTTATTTTTAGAAAATGTCTTTTTGTCCGTGTTTTTAGGCAATGAAAAACTGCTACGGTTCGAGTCCAGACCGGCCGAACGACTTTTTTTAATTTTTTTTTTCAAGTTCCTTTCTTTTTTGAGAAAATCTACTATATCGAGCCCTTTTTTTATTATTTTTTAAAAACACGAAAATTTAAATTAAACTAATTGCTATTAAACTAATAAAAAATCATGAGGATTTTTTATTCAAATAACCAGTTCAGTTTTTTCTATTATGTCGCTAAGATCAAAAAATATTATTCGTATTTCATCAGTATGTAATTTGTATCTAAATATAATTTCCAAAACACACGAATTAAAAAAAAACCGAGCGAAAAATACCGAGCAAAGCTCGGTCAACCAGGTACTATATATATATATATATATATATATATATATATATATATATATATATATATATATATATATATATATATATATATATGTGTGTATATATATATATATATATATATATATATATATATATATATATATGTGTATATATATATATATATATATAAGAATTGCTCGTTTAAAGGTATAGGATGAAGGCGCAACGGTAAAGGGCGCACGATAATAGATGATAATGTTGCGCGCCACAGTTGACAGCACTAGCACCATCTATTTTCGAACAGAGGAACTAAGCTTTCTAGAAAACTCCACACTCGAACTTTCTGCACCTGGTCGGTGGATGTTTCGGTGGAAAAGGCCTATACAAGCTATTGAGGGCCGCGCCGGGGCAGTATTGAATTGGTGATACGAGCGAAGCTTTCGTAGTGAAATAAAGTGAACTAAAGTGTTAAGTGTGGATAATTATTAGTGTGATTTAGGTTTTAATTGGTATTCAGTGATTAAAGTGTCAATTTTGGTCACGCATCGGCAGTTTTTACTGTTACGAACTCTAAGTTCGTAATAATAACAACGTAGGTATATATATATAATAATAACAACGTAGGATATAATATCAAGAAATGTTTATGGTACTATCCTAAAATCCGCAACATTGCGAAATAAGCAACTATACTAAATTTCAAGTCAATCGCGTGTATAGTTTTAGAGATATCGTGAGGAGTCAGTCAGTCAAGTCAGTGGTATTTCGCTTATATATAGATAGAAGTAATAATATGTACAATCTGTGTGGTGCTGTCTGCGGGGCGCGTGGAAGGAGCCACAGAGTAGTTTTTTATGGCACAAACTAAAGCGGGGAATTCACTAGACGGACGTGCCCACTGGCAAGTCTGCAGACATGCCTGCTGGACTTCGCTACTATAGGTCTGTGCAAAGTTTGATAGTGTGGGCACAGTAGGACCGTCACAGTCGGTCTGGCAGATTTGCCTGTTGATGTTGAACGTCCGCGCGATCTCATTTTGTGTGCGCGGGCACAGACATGCCCGAACGTGAATGTTAACTGCGGGCTGTATTTTCACAGACGCAAGAGCAACATCAACCAGTGCAGACGGCATTTTATTATTATTTAACGAACTATGGAGATTTTTAATTTGCAAATGTATGCAAAGGGTGTAAAAAATGCTATTTTTGTTTTGCTGATAGCAATTTTAAAGAAACAAAAAATGTAGACATTATTTTAGTGACATATGATAGTAATTATGTTAATAACTTAATAGAAAATTAGCTACTTTCTGGCAAACAAATATTTACCCTATTTTGTATGGCAGCACCAGTCTGTGATAATGAATAAATAAAATCACTTTTTCTTGGAATCACACTAGACGCTAAGCTTCAATGGGACCCCATATATCAAAACTAGCTAGACTTAGTTCTGCAGCTTAGGCTGTAAAAAAAAGTCTTACCAATGTGGTAATAGCTAGACTAGTTTACTTAAGCTATTTCTTTAGCATAATGTATAGTGTTTTCCTATGGGAACACGCGACTGACACAAATTATATTTGTTTTACAGAAGATTAAGCATAAAGCATTAGAGCAATCTATGATTTCAAACCTAAAGAGTCGCTCCGATACTGTTAAATACTATGTATTACATACTCAGTCCCTAATGGAGACACGCAAAGGTTATTCTTTCAAATTTTGGTTTTACAGTAATTAACATGTCAAAATTAATAATAAGAGTGTAATAAGAGAAGAGTGTGGTTTGCAAGATGATGTAGTGACCAGGATTAAGCTCTTCGCTCTGACAGCGAGAAAGGAATGCTTCGGTGGTTTGGTCATGTGGAAAGAATGAATGAGGAAAGAGTGACAAAGAAAATTTATGTTGCAGAAGTGAATGGCAGAGTCGGAAAGGGACGTCCTAGGCGAAAATTTATCGACCAAATTGGCGATTTATTGAAAACGGGCCAAATTAGGAGTACCCTTAACTGACGAGCATGTATGCGTAAGTGTATGGATGTGAAGGAGGCAAGAGAGGTGTGTCAGGATCGTGCCAAATGGAAGTCTGTAGTCTCTGCCTACCCCTCTGGGTGACAGGCGTGAGTGTTTATGTTTTATGTCAAAATTAATAATTAAATCAGCAAGAACAAACAATTCATTCTACTATATAAAGATTACCAAAAGAGTAATTAAAAAATAATTAATTAAACAATATTATATGTCAGTGAATAATAAAATGTCATTATGAGCTCTAGCTTAAAATTATCTAATTTAAAAACCCATTTACCGAGTAAAATACATTTTGAAAAAGTCACTGGTATAATTTTTTAAATGTTTGTGTAGTAAAATCTTTAATTGTGTTTGGTATTTTATTGTATATTGATATTGTTTCACCTATCCAGTAACAATTTTTGCTAAAGAATTTATACATGATTGTAAGCTGTTCTAAAATTAAAAATGTGACTTTTAATAAGTATTATTTATAATCTGTAATGAATAAAAAAATTCTGCTGTATTTCTATTTCTATTATTTATCATTTTACATTATTTAATAAGCGAATCCTGCAAATTTATTAGAGCACATGCAATAATAATGACATGATCAAGTACACGACATATGTCAGTATTTATCACTGAATGTTGCTTTAATATATGGAATTCTCTTGGTCGCCTAATGAGTAATTACCCTTTCAATATAAATTCACAAGCTGGCGATTATTTTAGTTTGTCGAACTTCAGTTTTTGATAACTTTACACCAGTGTTTACACTGGGTGGCCTTATTAGTTTAATGCCTTTCTTATGAAGTATCTGTTCAAGGTGCTTGAAGCCTATGTCAGCCAAGATGCAAGTTCCCTGTTCTGACCAATCTAGAAAGTTACGGTTTTATACTATGGTAACATCACTTGTTCTCCCTAACCATTGAGAAACATAATTAACTAAACCAGTAAGTGTGCATAATATTACTTTACAGTGTTGCCCTTTTTGTACTCTTACCATGTCAGAGCCTGATGAAGAGCATTTGATGGTTTTTGTATGTCGATTTCTAGACAATCAATGATGCAGCTCAAATTATGATAATTATGTCTGAATGCTATAGGAATATCTCTTTTATAATTTTTTTGTCTAAGTTTACAATAAATGGGTCTTAAAAACTACTTACTCCTGGTAAATTTCTTAAAAATAATTTACTGGCATAAGATAATGATATACCACAATTATCCTCCAGTTCAGAAAATGTGCTGTTCAATCTAATTTTTTCAAGCGTAGCAAAATGCGTTCTATTTTTATATTTGTGTGTCTATGCAACAAGTGAATGAAAAAATAACAGGTGACAACGCGTCTGCATTTTGGTTCCTAATCAAGGATAGATGTAGATGTCTTGGCCACAGCAAACATACCATCTGGGGGACTGTGTGCTCGTTTGTCACCCTATCCTATAAAAAATTCTATACTTCTTCATATATTATATACATCTGTATATATTATATACTTATAATATATACAGATGTATATATATATATATATATATATATATATATATATATATATATATATATATATATATATATATATATATATATATATATAATACGGATGGTCGCAGTTACTACTAATAGTTATTTTGCGACCTTGTAACTTTACCTTTTGTACTATTAGTAGTGATACATCAAAGGTTCCTTTTCAATTAAACACATAGTAATTTTGAGGCACTGTAATTTTTCAATATTTGCATTGGTATTTGGTAGATGGCATGGTTTAATCTTAATGTGTGCAGTGAAACGAGATATATTAGAAACTGTAAATGGTGAGGTAGAAATAAGGTGACGGGACCATGGAAGCCATGCTCCTTCGAAGGCCAATTATTAAAATATCGTTGTTATTGCCATGTACAAATTCCTTCCACTTACAGAAACAACCATCGAATCGAAAATCACAGACGCGGCGGCGAATCGCTCGCGCTACTATTTTGGCAATACGGTCCCTCGCTTCATTGATTTCGGGAATCGACGACGTTAAAATAAGGTGGGTGTACCATGGAAGGCCACTCTAACAAATAAACAGTTATTATTCGTTTATTTACTGTATAAATGAAACTAACAAATATTTAAGTAATACTTTGTTTTATTACGTAACATATAAACTACTTCTTTTTATTGTAGATTTAATCTCTATTTATTAAACTTCAGTGTTAAATGACTGATTTATTATAATGGCCTTCTAAGAAGCCTTGTTCCTAGCAAATCTGCAATTTAAAAAAGTAGTTTATACGTTACTAATAAAAGAAAGTATTACTTGAATATTTGTTCGTTTCATTTATCCAGTAAATAAACAAATAATAAATGTTTATTTGTTAGAGTGGCCTTCCATGGTACATCCACCTTACTTTTTTTGGCATCTAGTTTGCACAGCCTTACTCCTAAAATGCATATTCACTTTTCTTGTTACTTGAACAGATTTTCCTACAGTTATAATAGGGTCGGTGATTGATTCTTTGTCTTGAGTTTTTGGTGATTCTGAAAAGATGAAAAACCAAATTAATGTCTTCATTTAAATGTGAATAACATAAACTTAACTCATTTAAATGTAAAAAAGTGACTTAAATTAAGTAGGCACAGACTGATCTGCCGAAAGTATCTTCTGACTGAACCCACTTTGTACTTCATGTAGTCAATTGTGTCTTTTTCCATCTGTAACTCCACATTATTGTCGATATAACAAGTGAAGTATCTATATTAGACTTCATCATCATCATTACAGCCCTTCACAAGCCCACTGCTGAACACAGGCTTCCCCCAAGGAATGCCACAAATATTTCAAGTCAGTATAGGAGACAATAAAGTTAGCTCAACAACTTAACAGAAAACATTTGAAGTCCTACAGGAAACCCTACAGGGTTTCCGAGAGGAGTTCAAATGTTTTGGTTGAAAAGGATTCTTCCAATTAATGCCGTAAAATTAGGTCATATAAAGAGGTTAGGTATTACAGATATTATTTTATATAGTAACCGATAAACCGATATTTAGCCACTATTTAGTTTATATATAGTTAAATATTACTTACATTAAAGTTATCTTCACACATAAAAATATTGGTATGAGCTAAAATGCTCTTTGTGTCTCTTCTAGGTAATTATAGCCACATCTTTTGCCTTTTGGGATTCGTTGGAACAGAAACAAACAGTTTCTGCGGACTACTTATAGTCGTATTAGTACATTGTGGCACTACACACCATTTTACCGAAAATATATGAAGAAAAATGATATTAACTTTAGCTGCACTCTTATTATACGGTTATTGACGTGGTCACGTGTGTGACGTCACACATGTCATGTGACCAGCGCAATTACAGAATCAGCGTTTCTAGCGCGCTTTTGGAAATTTAAACTTTAACTTTGATTTTTGTAGTAAATATAGTAGATCTCCCGGAAATATCGATGTAGTGTGCTTATTATATAATAAAGAATCATTTAAAATGGATTTCCAAAATAAGTCAAATAGCCTATTTATAAAACAGTAGTTTTGATTATCTAAAAACCCAAGTCAGTACATGAAGGGCAAGATGATAACTTAATTTAAATGGTACATAATTACTACCTACCTAAAACGAAATTCAGATACGCATAGGTTATGAGTATTTCTTTCTATAAAGGTGTTTCCTTTTATAAAATAAACATCAATCTTCTCAAATTCTCAAAACATCTATCCTCGATTAAGAATCAAAATGCAGATGCTTTTCTACCTATGAGGATAAAGATAGAATGCCTCGTTTCCATGTAAAGGGGTTTCCAGTTCTCTACACTCACCTTACGAAACACAGCAGCAGTAAGCTGCTATTTTACGCTGGTATTCTGTGAGAGCGCTCCTCTGCAATTCAGCCGACCCATTCATGCTACAACCATAATATATCTGCAGCATGCCTCAACTACATATACAAAGGTACATCCTATTTATTCACGTACAAAGGTGTATCCAATTTATTTTATAAATTAGTCCACGACTTCGAGGTGGCCCTGAAAGGTGCTTTCGTATTTTTTAAAAAATTTAACAATGCGCCCAGTTTATTAACCAACCGCTATCGGCTTCTTCTAGTTAAAGCCAGCTAAATGTAATAAAAAACTTGTACATTAAGCCATTACATATCCCCAACAATGAGCCGTGGTAGCTATGAGCCGTGGTAGCTCAGTGGTTAACGCTCGCTGTTAATATAACAGAACGCCAGTAACTCGGGTTCGATCCCCGCCGGCACCAATGAAATTGTTAATTGCAATTTTAAGTGCTGATTTACCACGTGCTCGGCGGTGAAGGAAAACATCGTGAGGAAACCTGCATGTCTGAGGAATAAGAAAAAAAAAAATTGGAAGACATGTGAAGTTCGTCAACACGCATTTGGGCAGCGCGGCGGACACTTCCTTGCCCTAAACCCTGTCAGAAATGAGGGGAGGCCTGAGCCCAGCAGTGGGACGTATATAGGCTGTAACTTTACTTTTATATCCCCAACATACTTTAACATCCATAAAGTATTAAAAATAACTTTGACTAACGAAACGACTATGTATCGCTGTAGCTTAGGAGTTTGCCTTCAATGCTGGAAGACTCGGGTTCAAATCCCGCACCAAACAAGTACTCGTATGAGCTATAAATAATTATTCCGACCCGAATTGATAGAGAATCAGAGAACATTTTTTACTGGTAACTAGGCATTCCATCCCAGTCCTCAGAGGTGACAAAGCATCTGCATTTTGATTCTTAATTGAGGATAAAAGTAGATGATACATTTACTATTAGGTGGACTATGAACCTGTTTGTCACCCTTATTCTATAAAAAAATCCAGATCTGGATGTCTATGTGTAATTTATATATCCGCTCAACCCAAGTAGTCATTCCTTGTGGCGGTTGTATTCTGTTATCTGTTTAAACTATTGCAGGTTGCAGCTGTATTTTAATGCCCAGGTAAAATCATTTACTTAATTTTTGTTTTCCTTAATTATATGGATATAATGCTATGGTTTGGTTGACACAATAAAATATACTAAAAATGTTTTTCTCATCTAAATTTATATATTATTATAACATTACTGCTAAAATTCAAGTATAATAGTTATCTTCAAAACAAAAAAAATACAGAAATTGCTTCACCGCAATGGACGACATCACAAAGCCGTAATGGATGATTTGACTGTTCAGGTGAGCTAAGCTTTTCCGGGATAAAGTAGAAAATCCTACTGTGAGAGGTAAGCATCTTTTACAGGAACTGTAATTTCTTACATCGACAAAATAAGGAAACTTTATTTCATAGATTGATCATAATACGTAGGACAAATAAAGGTAATACATACATGTTAAATAAAGGAACAATATATTTGTGTTGTTTAGATATATGTATGTAGGTACTAAGTTTTGAAAGGTGTTACAAATCAATGGACAACATATAACTTACAACTAGAAGGCATATTATGAAAACATTATTTACACATTACAGCTATTAATGTTCTGTACAATATTGTACAATGGTGTAACAATTGATTTTTTTGAAGTTTCATCTTTCGTCAATTTTTCAGTCTAAAATGATTTTAACTAACAGTCTTGGTCAAAACTGCTTTTAAATTATATCTTTAAGTAGAAATTGTTCAGTTATCACTGAAAAAAATTCCCTTTAGCTACATTTAACGAAACTCCAGCCAAAAATACTTTTGACTGTATTTATCGGTCAAAAGTAGTTATGGAAAAGGAGTTTTAACTGTAACTTAAAAAAGGAAACGAAATATAATATGAATTTAGTACCAACTTTTTTATTATAATTGCAGTTACAATTTTGAATAAGACTAGATATTTGCTTTAAGCGTTATCGCTATGGAGTGCTATTACTATATAGAATATGAAATTAAATAGATAATACAAAAAATACTGAAACATAATTACATAACACTTCGGTAGCGTACAATCTTGTGGTTTCATTTACAAACAATACACACGCAACAGGCTTAATTTTATAGCTACATTTAATTTTAAGCTACAGTAGCATAAGAAAATCATGGATTCGAATCCGGAATCCGACTAGCGTCGTGAACCACTCTGACACAAGAATATTAAGCTTTCTGGAAGTGGTTAAGAGAGTATGAGTAATGTTATAGTATTTTTATCTTACAATGGCGGGTTGGTCTTACATGTAGTGTAGGTGCACAAGCAATTTTAGTGTGCGTAAGCTACAGTCACAAATTATGCAGTAGCGATAGTCACAAATTATAATTGAGTACCATCAGAACGGAAAGTAAATGAAGAAAAGTAGTTCGAAGCGACATAAGAAAATAATTTAACACTTTTACTGTCCGATTTCCAGACACAATAGTAAGATAATAGCAATGAGCCATATGTGGGTCACGGGACAGGGAATAATTTAATATGTCCTTTAAAGTTAGTAACTTAACTAAGCAGCAAAGTAAGACTTTAGCCTCTGTGAGATAAAATATCCATAACAGTGTTACTAATATATTTTAAAAAAAATTTGGTTGAATACGATTTCCTAAATGCAATGGACATACAAAAATGAATGCAAGGGGCATAGATAAACATGCATGAAAATAAATTTACTTAAAATCCATAATTCGGCTGAGGTTTAGAAATTAAATAAATTAATAGATAATAAAATAACAATAGTTATTACACAAGATTTTACTTAATATGTTTAAATATTAAATAGATATCATATAAAACTGAATAAATAAAGTTAGCTATGGAAACCCAAATTTATTTATTCAATACTTAACATATGGTGGTGGCCTAAAAGAACCCATAGCAGTATAACCATTTCATTTACCAATTTTAAAATACCCAGGCCAGCAACAGGGAGTAAGATCTCTGATTTCTCATATTTACGAGAACACTACACTATGGGTGCGTTTGGCAGAAAAAGCGCTAGCAAGCGCTTGTAAGCAAAATGGCGAAACTAAACAGTTTTCGGCCAGGACACGTTTGCTAACTTCAGTAGCGCTGACGACATTTTGTTTATTTAATTTGTTTGTTTTGAAGTAGAGTTTATAAGTTGTTTTGTGCAATATTAGTTTTAAGTAATATAATGACATGAATAAACATATACATTTTATTAAAAATTCATGATTGGTAAGTTTTAATATGAATACTTTACAAACATATATTTAAATTAGGTTAGGTTCCCCGATTAAAACTAACTTCCTGTCCTAGAGGAAAATAGCTACTTACGATTTGACAGCACTTACCGCTTACGATCGCCATTTTGCTTACAAGCGCTTGCTAGCGCTTTTTTCTGCCAAACGCAGCCATTGATTAAAACTACTTTTACGGGTTTTATCCCGTTTAATTTTAATTTTAATTATTTTTAATTCCCAACCATTGTCTTGGGGGACTGAGATGACTGACGTCCCGATGTCATTGTTAAGCCCGGAGTACCTTCAGCTTTTTAATTATTGTTTATGGTCCGATCTATGCAAAATGAGCTGACTATGTCTTGAAGTCTTGCAGTAGTATGCTTAGATTTAGTCTTAATTTTATTGATTATAGGGTCCAAAGTAGGTGGTAGTACCCAGTCTCCTTCTCTATCGAAATTAGGATGCTATTTAATTTCAATAGCCTCACGTATCATCCTTGGTAGGAATCGGTGTTCTTTCGCGAGGATTTGTGGTCAATCAAGTCTGTAATGGTTGGGACCGTCTAGGGTATGATCACAAACTGCAGACTTCCCGGAATGTTGATGCTTTACATCAGCTATATGTTCTTTTACGTGGGTTCTAATTGATCTTTTGTTGTCCTATGTAAGAGAGACCACATTTACAAACCGTACAATGTACTCCGGGTTTAACAATGCTATCGGGACGTCAGTCATCTCAGTCCCCCGTGACCATGGGTGCCGGAAAGCACCCGAAACGTCGGGAATTAAAAATAATTAAAATTAGAATTAAACGCGATAAAATCCGTAAAATTAGTTTTAATCAGTAAGACCTCTGGTTAAAAAATGGCAATTTCTTAACATCGGTGCGGAAATCCGAAATCACGAAGTGATATTCCAATTTAATTCTTATGTGTTGATAATTGTTTAAATTAGTTGTTAACGAGTGTTGACAATCTTCTCTTACCTTTATTTGATGGGAATTTTGGTCAATTGCACTTTCAAAAAACTTTAAAATCTCTTCACATGGATTATCTCAGTACTAGATTAGTCTCAACAACTCTCCACCATATTAAACAATCTAAATTACCGATTATACTTACGGTTCTAAAAAAAACAGTCCAACCTCGGTAAACCATTTCTCAACGCACTAAACCCACAATGAACACTTAGAAGTCAATATTCCACTACATCTTCAGTGGAAGCCTTATGTCAGGCCTCACTCTAGTCCGAGCAGCCAGTTGATCCCTTGTGCCAGGAACAAGATGAGGGGCTGCCACGCTACCAACCACCTGATCCAGTCCAGGAGCTGCCCATAGAGAATGTGTGGACGGTCCCAACTGTTGCTTGTCAAGGTATATATTAAATCATGTCATTATAATAATCTAAAATTACTTTAATTCCGAACATGTCATGTTGTGTTATAGATTAACCCAAAAAATATCCTGTTTTAGTAAAGTATGGGAGTTTATGTCCTACAATTGAACACTGATCAAATGGCAGACGTCACAATTTTAAATAATTCATTACAGTCCACCAATCTATAGTCGAACATAACCCCCTCCCCCTATAAATTGCCTCATAGGGGACACACATGCTAATCATAGTTTTTTATTATTTTGAGTTATCATCAGGAAGATGCTGCTGCATGTCTCCTGTTTCATTTCCTTCTTTCGCCTCTTACGGCATCCACGTGTTGCGGCCGTGGAAGGAAAAGGGGAGATCTCCTGCCGGGCAAGGTGTTCTGCCCGGGGAGCGGCCAGCGCTGCGAGTGGGTGTTCGGAGCTATTTTATATATACTGTTTTACTTCGGAATTTTGATAGCGCGATTTAGGCTTCGATGTGTATTCGCTTGTGGCGCGACGACAGCGTCGCCACTTGGTAGTAACTTCTCTTACGCCGTCACTACACGGCACACAGACGTCACATGTTTTTTATTTTTTATTTCTTACAGAAGCTGGTTTCATCACCATCGCGCACATGGTAGATAAGTAATTAGATCACGCTCTTGAAGCGGCGCTTTGATGACATCATAAAAAAAAGGTTTATGTCAAAGGGAAAGATTCTAAGAATATGGAATACGATTAGAACAATCGAGAGGCTTTACCTGTGCCATTGGCAAAGTACATCCTAACACTGGCAAAAGGAATACTACAGTTCACTGTCGAATACTACTACAGTTGAACATTCGAGGATTGATAGTTATAGTTACAGATATTAATAATTATAGACATAAAGTAAACAAAATAGAATTTTAGATACTAGGGTTCACTTCACTAAATAATTTAAATGTAGAAAATTTAAAAAAGATAATATTAAAAAAATGTATAATTACTTTTATTATATTCTTATTTTTTTACTTCGAAAAAGCGTTTTAAAATTTTAATATCTCCTGAAAGCGTTGTATTAAAAAATCTTTAAAAACAATAAACTTAAAAAATAGATTTAGTTAAATAAATATTTTATGGAACACCAATTGTGCAAGTAAAACGTGCATTTGAGAAATTTCTATTAAAAGACGAGTATAGATGGAAAGGATACGGGTTGGTGAACATGCGCTTGAGGTCCACCTTTTCCTTGCAGTACGGACAGGACTGCTTCTTGCCCACGATGCACCAGCCGCGGATACAGAACTCGTGGAACACGTGCCCGCACGTTAGCTTGTACGTGTTTTCTGCATCCATAATAATTTCGATTAGTTCATTTGAAACACAGCCAATGTAAACACGTTTCTCAATGCCGCAATGTGTATTTAAAATTTGTTGTTTGCAGTCGGAGTGTCTTATTTTCGGTAATTACATGTATAATATGTTATATTTTAAGCTCTAAACTAACAAATAATATCATATTTGTAACAAAATTACCGATCATAACCACACCTACAAATGTTTTGCCAATGTTGACCAATACACGCGCAAACATTTGTGAAACAGAACATAGACGCATGAAGTAGATTTGTATTGTAATAATTTTTAATAATTCGTTACCAAAACTTTAAATAATGGTAATTGCTATTTTTATCTTTGTTTGTATAATTCCAATAGATACTTAGCTTTTTTTATTTTAGCTTTCCTAGCTAACTTCCCCGGTCGAGCCGACCCATTCGTGCTACAACTATACTACTAATATAATTGCAGCGTGGCTCTACCACGTTTTAAAAGTATGCAATGGGCGGTCTTGTTGCTGACAGGAGTAGGGCGGATTGGTGTGATGAAAAAAATACACATATTTATATATATATATATATATATATATATATATATATATATATATATATATATATATATATATATATTGAGTAGCGCTTGAGTATTAATGGTGGCTTAAATATATTATATTTATAGTATATTTTTATTAACTGTCTCACTTATGGCCAAATACTCAAACGCTACTCAATTTTAATATGTCGTTAAGCCTTTGTCACTTTGACTTAAAGCGACGGAGACGGCACAATATTTAAGGGCATTTTAAAACTGAGTAGCGTTTAGCATTGGTATTTGGGCATTGGTGTTTCAAGAGTGGACAGTCAACTTTATTAAGGTATATAAATATTAAATAGTAGCTAAATCAAGCACAGTTGCTGTTGATAAAGCGTTATGGTGAAGTAGTCGAAGTAGGCCAGGACAAATACGTCATTAAGTTTTTACACTTATAAAAAATATTTCAGACTTATCGATACATACCGTGTTTAGTTACCGCGAATAATTAACCTAGAAAGGTGCACGTACGCAAGTCGTTCCTTTAGTGCCACAGTGGTCG
The DNA here is from genome assembly GCA_036936625.1 of Parnassius smintheus behrii. Taxonomy (NCBI): domain Eukaryota; kingdom Metazoa; phylum Arthropoda; class Insecta; order Lepidoptera; family Papilionidae; genus Parnassius; species Parnassius smintheus. The sequence goes on along the minus strand of JAUPFT010000021.1, from coordinate 3,620,805 downwards.
ATGCGTTTATTCTTTTGTAACGTGTTTTGGGTTCATTTCCCTTTCTTAAACTTTTTTATAGAAGTAAGGAATGCAAATAACCACACAATTCACATGATGGTAAGTGATTGCGGTGGCCTATAGACATCCTTTAGGGACCTTTAGGGGCCGCTAGGGTTTTAAGAGAAAGAAATACAGCAGAACGAAACCTAAAGGCCTGGACCACAACAGATTACGAATCCGTGACACAGCATCTTAGCAATGAGTTGCAGCGCTGAAGGCCGCGGGTAAGAATCCCGCACAAAACAAGTATTTTTATGACCTACTAATAATTATTCCAGGTCCTGGATCAGGATGTATGTAAAGTACTTCCACGATACAGGAGAAATTTATTTAAAAAATATACCTGTAGTGTTATAAAATAACATTATTTTAAAATATTTTGCATACAAAACCTTTTTAATTATTATTTATAGTTTACGTGACTGTCTCGTTGATTTAGTCGCTGTATGCGTGACTGCTGATCACGAGATCCTGGGTTCGACTCACACAGGTCGGGTCAAAATCTATAGTCCTGCACCTGATCTCTTTTTCCAGTCGTGTCGGATTTCCGTAACATCAGACTATGAGAGTGCACCTGTGCTTGCGCACATACTCGTGCACAATAATCCTCTTTTGTGCAGATAGCTAATCTTCGTTGAGACTGGTCTCCGAGATCGAAATTCGATCTGGTGGAGGATCTTGTTTATGTATGCAAATTTTACTATATTCTATTTATTTACAGGACACATTTTATTTAATAGTAAGTGTGATACATAATAAAAATATGTTGTCACACCTAAAGACTTAAATAGAATGCCATATTACCAGTAAAGAGGGTTTCCTGTTCTCATTAATTAGAATACAAAACACTTCAGCGTTATGTTGCTATTTCACACTGGTGTTATTTTTTTAAAGCAGTGGGTAACGAACAAGCATACAGTCTACTTGACGGAAAGTGAATTCTGTGGCCCGTAGACATCCACATTTATCCCCAATTAAGAATCAAAATGCAAATGCGTTGTCACCCCTGAGGACTAAGATGGAATGCCTCGTTTCCAGTAAAAAGGGTCTCCGGTTCTCTTAACTCACCATACGAAACACAGCAGCATTACGCTGCTTTTTTACGATATTCTTGAGGTGTGGTCCTGCCTCGGTGGAGCCGACCCATTCATGCAACAACTATAATATAACTGCAGCGTGGCTCGACCACGTTAAAATGTTATCTGAGAGCATGGTCCCTCCCTGGTCAAGTCAACACATCCAAGCTGCTGCTATAATACAGTTGCTGTGTGGCTCTAGCTTTAGCACACCACCAACACAAATACCACTGGCAACTAACCGAGCACTCCTTCTTCATTGATGTCCACCAGCAGCTTGTTGCCGCACACCGCACACACATTGTTCTCCAGCTGCCGCGTCGGCATTCCCTCTTTCGTGTAATACTGAAATTACAAGACAATTATCTATTTCTCTTCCCCATCAATACATAAACAGTCTACTGCTGGGCTATGGGAAGGTACTCAAATTGAAAATTGTAGCACAATAATTGGTACGATTCCTTTTTTCCTGGCAGTCCATTTGGGTTTGTACCACCCTCTTGCCTTTACTGCTTTGCTTCAGTCTGAAGGTTATAGAGAGCCAGTATAATCACAGGTTGAATTATTCCATCTAGGTTCTCAGAGGTGACACAGGTGACCTGTAGCATTATGCTTGAAATTGTTGCAGGTGCTAATGGGCTGCAATAGTCACTATCTGGTGCACTGGAAGTTTGTTTGTGGCTGTGACGGCACTTCTCATGAATGAAATATCTCATATGACCAGGAGATGAAATGGGGTTAGGATTATCTTATAAAAACAATAAGTCATTGCTCTGGTTAATTATGAAAGAAATAATTTCTAATACAACAGTGGGTGTTGAATAACTGTATAAGTGCACAATATATTTTAATTTATATGAGTTTGACCATAGATATTTTCAATGGCCTCTTGAACGAGTGTTAATTTTTTTTTATTGATGCAGCCAAAGAATAACAGCCCGTGTTTGATCATATAATACTTAAGCAAAAGTAAAAATAGATTCAATACAAATATTTTATCGTGAAACATTTTACATAATCAGTTGACACAACACAGTTACAACTCAGTTCTTTTATAAAAACGTAATGACATTCAAATTATCTAAACAGTGCTGTCAAGATTGAACGGCCACATGGATTCTTAATCGAGGATAAATGTAGATGTCTATGGGCCACAGCATCTACTTACCATCAGGTGGACTGTGTGCCCATTTGTCCCTTATACCCTTATTCTATAAAAATAAACCACCTTTACAGTTAAATCAATCATCAATCATCATCATCATTAAAGCTATTAACAAGTCCACTGCTGTCCACTCCCCCAAGGAACGCCACAAAGCATGGTCCTGAGCCACCTGCATCCATCGATTTCCTGCATGTCTTTCCAGGTCGTCACTCTGTCTAGTGGGGGGACGCCCTACGCTACGCTACTGCTACTTAAGAACCTTTTTTCCCCATCGGTTGTCGGTTTTTCCAGCTATATGGCCGGCCCATTGCCACTTCAGCTTACTAATCCATTGGGCTATGTCGGTCACTGTGGTTCTACTGCAGATATCCTCATTTCTGAGTTTATCACAGAGAGAAACCCCGAGCACCACGACCACGTCTCAGATCCATAAGTCGTCACTGGCAACACACACTGGTTGTACAATCTAGTTTTCAGATTTTGAGGTATAGCTGACGAGATGTGTAGTAATTTCCCGGAGCCGTATGTCGTAATTGCCCAGCTGAGTTGAATCCGTCGATTGACTTGTCGGTGGAAGTTGGACTTATCTAGTGGGACTATTTGTCCCAGGTAAACATACTCGTCAACAACTTCAAGCATAGTGCTCCCAACAACTACCGGCATAGTTGTGACATAGACATTAAACATGATCTTTGTTTTGTCCATGTTCAGTTTAAGACCTATCCGTTGGGAGACACTGTTGAGGTCTTTAAGCATTGAGCATAGTGCTACAGTCCTCCAGTGATTCTGCAATAAGGATTTCTTCTGCATATCAATGATATGTTGCAAGATCGAAACATTCATTGCTATGCAGATGACAGCACTGGTGATGCTCCTTACACCGGCCGTGCCAATATTTCTCGGGAAAACGTCTACGAGTACCGGGACAAACTTGTGTCTGAAGTCGAGTCTTTGCTAAACAGAGTCTCGGATTGGGGGCGACTAAATCTAGTCCAGTTTAACCCCCAGAAGACACAAGTTTGCGCGTTAACCGCTAAAAAGTACCCCTTTGTCGTATCCCCTCAGTTTCAAGGCACTCGCCCTGTTGCCTCAGCCAGTATCGGAATCCTCGGCGTCGACATATCGAGTGACGTGCAGTTTCGTGGTCACTTGGAAGAGAAGGCTAAATTGGCCTCTAAAAAGCTTGGCGTGCACAGCAGAGCGGGGCAGTATTTCATGCCGGCACACCGCCTGCAACTTTACAAGGCGCAGGTTCGGCCGCAAATGGAATACTGTTCCCATCTCTGGGCTGAGGCTCCCCAGTGCCAGCTCCTTCTACTTGACCGCATCCAGCGCAGAGCGGCTCGAATCGTCGACGACCGAGTGCTTTCCGATCAGCTCGATTCACTGGCGCTACGAAGAGATGTTGCATCTCTTTGCACTTTCTTTCGCATATACCACGGGGACTGCTCTGAGAAATTGTTCGGATTAATCCCAGCCACCAAATTTCGTGAACGCACTACGCGGCAAACGTCCCGACACCATCCAGACCATCTGGATGCTTGGCGGTCCACCACTGTACGTTTCACAAAGACTTTTCTTCCGCGTACGATCTCTCTGTAGAATAGTTTACCACCGGCGATTTTTCGGGACCGATACGACCTGGGGACCTTCAAGAAAAGAGCTTACTCCTTTCTAAAGGGCCCGCAACGCACCTGCACTTTCCCTGTTAATGCGATTGATCATGGGCGGCGGTAGTCACTTAACATCAGGTGAGCCGCATGTTCGTTTGCCCCCTATTCTATAAAAAAGGACTATATCTATCCTTTCCAGTCCAGTAGCTTGAAAACGTCTTCCAATGCAGTGGTGAAGATTTTGGGAATATAACGTCACCATGTCTTACACCTCTCTGCAGTTGGATAGGTTTCGTACTCTGGTTCTGTACTCGAAAAGTCATTGTAGCTCTACTGTACAAACACTTTAGTACTTCGATATACCGACAATCAACTTGGCACCGCTGAAGGGATTCATAGTTCACATACGCAAGGCAAAGTGGCAGATTGTACTCTTTGGTCTTCTGTACCATCTGCCGCAGGATGTGTATGTAGTCTATGGTACTGAACTATGGCCTTTTTTTAGAAACCGGCTTGTTCAGGAGGATGGAAGTCGTCAAGTCAGCGTGCGAGACGATTCGTAATAGACTCTCTAAAACAGTACGTAGAAGCGACTCAGAAGGGAAATCGGTGTGTAGTTCTTCAAGAGAATGTTGTCGCCTTTCTAAAAGAACAAGACCACAGCACTTATGCTCCACGCCTCCGGAGTAGTGCCACCATGGAAGACAGAATTGAAGAGCTCTGAAGGACTTCAAGTACCGGTTTTCCACCCGCTTTCAGAAGCTCCGCTGTAATTCCATCCTCGCCTGAGGTCTTGCCGTTTTTAGGGTGCTGGAGAGCCATTCTAATTACGCTCAGACTGCCGTGCGGGATATCATCGGAATTGTGTCGGTTAAGACTTGCTCTTGGATCGTTACTCACACTTGCGTGTGGCTCCAACGATGATGTGTACAGCTGCCCATAGAACCTCTCAATCTCACTTAAAATCTCAGGTGTCCCGGAAACTATCACTGTCAACAAATCTCTCTGACATTGCAGCCTCACCTCCCGTCTAACAACCATGAGATTAAGAGTGTGATCGGAGAGTTTTTGTGTTCTTCTGCGGCGGGTCTTGCAGAACTTAGCTCAGACCGCATGGAGAGTTTCCACGAGCTTGTCATTCATATCGTCCACTGCATTTCAATCTTCTAGACACTGAAAACGGTTTTGTAACACGAGCTGAAAGGTTTCGGGACTTTGGATTAGAGCACGAGGGCGACGGAGCATTGACTTCATTAGACGAGACCTCTCCAACTTAACGTTTAAGTTCAGTGTGCCTCGAAACATTTGGTGATCGCTGCCTGTTTTTACACTCGCGATCACTGAGACATCACTGAACAGTTGGCGTCATGTCGGCATAATAAAGTCAATCTCATTTTTGTCGAACGGTCGGGGCTCGACCAGGTCCACTTTCTGTGGGGCCGCTTCTGGAAGAAAGAGTTCATCATAAAGAGACCCTCTTTCTCCATGAAGTCGGCCAGCTGATGGCCTCTTGGGTTCCATTTCTCTATCCCATATTTTCTTACCTTTAGCTCACCATTCTTTGTTGTGCCTAATATTGCGTTGAAGTCTCCTATTAACACCGTATAGTGAGTTTTGGTGGAATGCATGGCCCTAGAAATATCCTCATACATTTCCTCCACCTCCTCATCGGGATGTGCCGACGTTGGTGCGTAAACTTGTATGACCTTCAGCGAAGACCGTTTGGTTATTCTGAGTATAAGGTGCGCAACCCTCGTCAACACACTCCCAATCTTTACAACATTGTTAACGAGAGACGATATATCCAACACCTCCTTGGCACAGATGGTCGCCCTCCCGGTGATAGAACAAGTTGCCGGATTCGAGAATTACCGTGTCCTCCCCGTCTCTTCGGACCTTGGATAATCCTATAATATTCCAGCGCAACTTGTCTATCTCTTCTTCCAACTCCATGATCTTCTCGTCAGTCCTCAGGGTGCGCAGGGTTCAATAGCATTTTCTAAATACTATATCTTTTACATAATAATATTAGTACAACTCTGAACACAAGCTGTAGGGAACTTAACACAAGCTTAAGTCCCTGCGCTACAACTACTTTTTAAACAGAAAATAAGAATGACAAACGAACACACAGTCCACTTAAAGGTAAGTTAAGGATGCTGCAGCCTATTTTCAATAAAAAGCTTAATTCAATAAAAAGGGTCCCTAGTTTTCCACACTCACCATACAAAATACAGCAGCATTTAGCTGCTATTTTACGCTGGTATTCCGTGAGAGAGTGGTCCTGCACCAGTTAAGCCGACCCATTCATGCTACAACCATAAAATAGCTGCAGCGTGGCTCTAACAGATAAAATCTAGCACATGGGACCTTATACCTTAAACATCCTGACTCACCCCAATGGAGGCCGCCATCTTATCGGTGCAATATTCTGCAACATCTCTACCCAGCACGCCAAAGTACAGGCCGTAGAACAAAAACATAAGCGCGACGTCCATCCACTGCTGTGGCTTGTGGCCAAACATCACGTTCAGGCCGAGGAATGTGAGCATCATCGCCACGTAACCGAACACGCCCAGGAAACAACTCACTTTATATATGAGGTAGAACCATTTGTACACCAATCTGAAGACCAGAGCAAGGTTTGTGATGGTTAAAACAATACAAAGTGCAGATGTTGATTTGACATAGAAATAGATTATTGTTATTCAATAATATTATATACAGTCTGTCCAGGGAAGTAGTAATCAAACTTTAAGTGCGTGATCTGTTTGCTTAGTTACAAGAATTTAAAAAAAAATCTCATTGTTAGCTTTACCTTCAAAATATGGCGACAGTGCGGGCATATTGACACTGATAACGAACAATTTGATGTCATTCGAAAGCTAAGAAGTCAAACTTTCAGTAAAAATATGAAACACACATAGTTGTCATACATTTTGAGAGAGTTAGGATTGATTAAATTAAAAAACTTATCGATATTTTTTTAATGTTTTTTTTTCAGTTATTTTAAAATATCAAAAAAACTAGATCATTAAGATATCTTTTTTTTTTGTATTGTATGGCTAGTATTTGAGCTGTTCTAAAAAATGATGTCAAAACTATTACTCTAGGCCATTTATTTCCGAAGTTATTGTTAAACAAATGGGACCCCTCCGCAGCGCGCTCGTATTCTCCTCGCGGCATGGCGAAAACCAAACAAAACAGGGAACAATGGAAAAAGATAACGAGACGCGTACAATCGGTGTAACTGTGTGAAACAGACTAAACTTAAGACTCAAGATTCTGTCCATAACAGTACGATGTATCATCGTTTTTTTCCTTCATACGACGAAAGCATATTATTGGTCTCTTTAACGTAAAAATTCTATACCCGAATCCGACTTCCTGGCTAGCGCGCTCACAGAGCGCGCTGCGGAAGGGTCCCATTTGTTTAACAATAACTTCGGAAATAAATGGCCTAGAGTAATAGTTTCGACATCATTTTTTAGAACAGCTCAAATACTAGCCATACAATACAAAAAAGGTATCTTAATGATCTAGCTTTTTTGATATTTTAAAATAACTAAAAAAAACATTAAAAAATATCGTAAGTTTTTTAATTTAATCAATCCTAAGTCTCTCAAAATGTACGACAACTATGTGTGTTTCATATTTTTACTGAAAGTTTAACTTCTTAGCTTTCGAATGACATCAAATTGCTCGTTATCAGTGTCAATATGCCCGCACTGTCGCCTATTTTTGAAGGTAAAGCTAACAATGAGATTTTTTTTAAATTCTTGTAACTAAGCAACAGTGGGCTCGAACCCCTGACTTAAGGTATTTTTATCGATAAAATTGTCCATAGATCACGCACTTAAAGTTTGATTACTACTTCCCTGGACACACTGTATATTAAAGCATTCAGAAAACATATGTTAAATATGAAAAATAATTATTTTATATGTTTTTCCTTAGTAAAAGTATTTTCCTCCTAATATATAGATAAGTTAGAATTAAAAAATTTAAAATAGTTAAAAAATCGAATACCTCTATATAAGTGTTAAACTAAACCCATCATGTGACACATAAGCTTTCTTAAATTTTCATCACATGATTATTAGTTTCAGATTACTACAGAATAGTTATAGCAGTCAATATTTTGTTTTACCACTGGGTCGGAATATAATTCTCTCTCCTGGGAAAAACCAAGACGCAAGAATTTTTTTAAATATTAACAGTGTATACTGTATACAATTTCATTTATTCAGTCATGCGGTCTATCAAGTCCACAGCTGTAGATATACATTTGCCACAGTTACTACACTTACGCTGGGAATTGTTATCAGGAAGACATCGCTGAATAAATTCTGTTTCCTTTATTAAATACAGCATGTTCACCATTGATATATTAAAAGGGGAAGATAGGTCACTAAATCAAAGCGCCCGGTCCGACAAAACTACGGGATTGCCCGTACTTGGCTCGTAGTGACACTCAGTCGCGCGCGAAACGTCGTTGATCATACAGCTCTTTAATTTCAGTTCTTTTGGTATTAAATACGCATTAAAATGACTTCTTATGCAGATAAACAGTGTGCTAATAATTCAAGAAAGAAAAATAAGATACACGGGATTACTTACCACTCGTAAGTATAGCTAAAAATTCTATTTTGTTGAAAATTATGGTAATATTTATTGTCAACTTCGCCATGTTTGTAAGAGCGAGATAGATAATAAAAACATGCGTGAGAGACACGATACGCACGCGATGCCCGATTAGCGCGCCTCAATCTACTAGACCGAGGTTACGTAAGGTTAGCAACACAAATTTCTTTGATTAAACATTGATATTTTTTTTAAATACCAACCGTGGTTATTTAATTAACTTATTCCAAAATTTGTATTTACCAAGACAAAATAGTGTTGTTTTTATTTAGTGACTGTTAGTAAGTATAATTATATTTTATAATTTTACTTATTTATTTATGCTAATATGCATAATGTACCACACATAAGGCGAACTCCATATTGTAGGCCCTATCGCAAAATTTCCAAAATATAAAACGTTCAACCAATTCATAAAATGATGACATTTAATGGACATTTTCATTATTCAGGTTTCCTAAAGATGCCGCACGGAACAAATATTTGTATAGCTGGATGTTGGTCCACGTGAAATTTATGTATGTAAACTGCCCCTCGATACAGGAGAAAATCCTAATCTAGGGGTAACGTTTTCTTTAAAAAAAATACACATTTTGATTGGAATTGCTATTTCCAAAAAAAATTGTACTTATCTGCCTGTGTGGAGATTATGGAAAAGTCTCATTATAACAGGAGATATCCACATCAAGCAGGGGAATGTTACAGCCTGACAGAAAAAATATCAGAAGAATGTAAAAATAATGATTATTTTTAATATTTTCATTTAATATACGAAAATAAACTTACCTCGGTGTAGTTACAGACATAGGTTTTGTAGTGGATTTCCTTATTACTAAGGCCGTTAGTAGTGTGAAGATTGTCCATATAATTATGAAACGCCACCACTGATTCTTAAGGCTCATCAGTACCGGTATCGACCACATCGCCACCATTGTAAAGAACTGAAAATCGTTTAATATATTTGGATTACCAAAGAGATTAATATGAATAAATAAAATTTTCATCACACACAAGACAACTAAGAAATAACACAACAAACAAAACAAGAAGACTCCAATATACACAAATCCAAGGTATTGTGTATATTGTTTTTCAACATTGTAGCCACAGCTATAGACCTGTTCTGTTAGTGCCTCATATTTACTGAGCAATTTTTGGACATGTTTCTGTTATAACAAATCTATACATATAAATAAAATTAGTCTGTTTGTAATATCGAAATAACTGCCTTCTATAAAGCTCAAGGAGGGTTTGCATGAGCACACAGTCCACCTTATGGTAAGTGGTTGCTGAGGCCCATAGACACAGTTACAACTCAGTTCTTTTATAAGAATGTGATGACATTCAAATTACCTAAATACTGCCGTCAAAATTGAAATACCTACACAGAGAACACCAACTTTACAGTTAAAGCATTTTTTAACACGGTCTGTACTCGAATTTAACACGAACTTAAGTCCCGGTGCTGTATTACTACATACATATATATATATATATATATATATATATATATATATATATATATATATATATATATATATATATATATATATATATATATATAACTACTTTTTTTACAGAATAAGGATGACAAAAGAGTGTACAGTGCACCTGAAGGTAAGTGGATGCTACAGCCTGTAGACATCTTCATCTTTTCTCAACCGACTATCAAAATGCAGATGTGCTTTCACCCCCGAGAACTAAGATGGGATGCCTCGTTTCCAGCAAAATGGGTCTTCGGTTCTCTACACTCACCATACGAAACACAGTAGCGTTAAGCTGCTATTTTACGATGTTATTCTGTGAGAGCGTGCTTATTCCTCGGTCGAGCCGACCCATTCATACTATAGCTGTACTACTAATATAGCTGCAGCATGGTTCTACCACGTATAAAACGCCTGTCTATATCTTTGGAATGGCTGAACAGATTGTGATGAAACATTACGAAGAGATAAGAGAGCAATGTCAGGAGAGATATACCGAGGCTATATTTTATCCGGAAAACACGGGAGTTTTTGTTTTACAAATCGAAATATAGTTAATATTAATGGTCTTCGATATTCTTAAATCTTAATAACGCCACTTTAATACATCCTATCCTGGCGAATCCATGGCGATTTGCTAGTATTGATAAGTTTAAAAGGAAAACCTCAAAAAAGTGGAAAAGGATACCTGCGGAGTTTCTTTCGCGATTTCTTTTTCGGTCAGAAAATCCTCATTTGAAATAGTAGTAGTATCGATATATTTCATTTCATTTTACTCCATTTTATTCTCATTTCTCGTTACATGTCCTATAAATTATTTTAACCGAATTCAAAAAGGAGGAGGTATTCAATTCGACTGAATGTTCTTTTTTATGTGAATTACTTCATAACTTTTCTCTGGGTGAACTGATTTTGATGATTCTTTTTTTATTTGAAACCTTGTGCTTCTCGTTTAGTCCCATATAAATTTAATCAAGATCTGACCAGTAGTTTTCGAGGTACCTTCAATAACGCGTATGTGGTAACAATGGTTAACAGTGGTAGAGCCACGCGGCAGCTTTGCTGTTGCACGTATGGGCCGACTCAAACCGGGGTGGTACCACGACCTCACAGAATACCGGCGTGACGTGGAAGCTCTGCTTCCGCGTTTCGTCTGGTGAGTGCAGGTGGCCGGAGGCCCAAATCCAGCCATCTCTTCCATCTCTGCACAGGGAGGACGACTCACTGGCCCATACCGCAAAGGAAAAAGCCGATCTGCTAGGCTCATTCTTTGCGTCCAACTCGAATCTCGATGACGGGGGAGTACACTGCCAACCATCCTGTGTGAGTGTTCCATGCCGGAAGTGCATTTCACACAGCGCTCGGTTCGCAAAGCACTCCTCTCCCTGGACATCCACAAGTCGAGTGGGCCTGACGGAATCCCCCCAATTGTGCTGATGACGTGTGCTCCGGGGTTAGCACCGGTTTTAACGCGTCTTTTCTGTACTCCCTAGGCGTAGTCCCAAAATTATAGAAGACGGCTTTCGTCCACCCGATCCCTAAAAAAGGCGACCGCTCAGACCCGTCCAACTACCGGCCTATCGCCATCACCTCCTTGTTCTGCAAAACAATGGAGTCTATTGTTAACTGCAAGAGGTACCTTGAGGATCACCAGCTAATTAGTGACCGCCAATACGCTTTTCGCCGTAGTCGATCAGCTGGTGATCTTCTGGTCTACCTAACTCATAGATGGGCGAAGGCAGTAGAGTCCACGGGGGAGGCATTGGCCGTTAGTTTGGATATTGCAAAATCCTTAGATCGGGTTTGGCACAAAGCGCTTCCTTAGAAGCTCCCTTCATATGGGCTTCCCGAGAAATTGTGCGATTGGATCACCAGCTTTCTCGTAGATCGGAGCATCAAGGTCGTTGTAGACGGTCAAGCTCCGATTACAAGCCTATTATTAATGCTGATGTTCCACAAGACTGCGTGCTATCGCCAAAGCTGTTTCTTCTGCATATGAATGATATGTTGCAAACCCGTAAAATTCATTGCTATGTAGATGACAGCACTGGTGATGCTCTTTACACCGGCCGTGCCAATATTTCTCGGGAAAACGTCTCCGAGTATCGGGACAAACTTGTGATCTGAAGTCGAGTCTCTACTGAACAGAGTCTTGGATAGGGGCGACTAAATCTAGTTCAGTTTAACCCCCATAAGACACAAGTTTGCGCGTTAACCGCTAAAAAGGTCCCTTTGTCGTATCTCCCCAGTTTCAATGCACTCCCCTTGTTGCCTCAGCCAGTATCGGAATCCTCGGCATCGACATATCGAGTGACGTGCAGTTTCGTGGTCACTTGGAAGAGAATGCCAAATTGGCCTCTAAAAACCTTGGCGTGCTCAGCAGAGCGGGACAATATTTCATGCCGGCACACCGCCTGCAACTTTACAATGCGCAGGTTCGGCCGCACATGGAATACTGTTCCCGTCTTTGGGCTGGGGTTCCCCAGCACTAGCTCCTTCCACTTGACCGCATCCAGCGCAGAGCGGCTCAAATCGTCCACGACCAAGTGCTTTCCGATCGAATCGATTCACTGGCGCTGCGAAGAGATATTGCATCTCTTTGCATTTTCTTTCGCATATACCATGGGGAGTGCTCTGAGGAATTGTTCGGATTAATCCCAGCCGCCAAATTTCGTGAATGCACTACGCGGCAAACGTACCGATACCATCCACACCATCTGGATGCTTGGCGGTCCACCTCTGTATGTTTCACAAGGAGTTTTCTTCCGCGTGCGACCTTTCTGTGGAATAGTTTACCACTGGCGATTTTTCCGCACCGATACGACCTGGGGACCTTCAAGAAAAGAGCTTACTCCTTTCTAAAAGGCCGGCAACGCACCTGCAATTCCCCTGGTGTTGTGGTTGATCATGGGCGGCGGTAGGCACTTAACATCAGGTGAGCCGCATGCTCGTTTGCCCCCACTTCTATAAAAAAATGTAATTGACTTCGAATACATTAATTCAACAAGAGGATTGCGGAAGCCCGTCTAGCTACGCTGAATGTATGTGGAGCAATGAACGATAAGATGGATGAAGTATGCGATATGATGTATGATAGAGGAATAGATGTGTTATGTGTAAATGAGACGAAGCGGAAGGGAAAGGATGTCACTACACATGGCATATATACCGCTTACTGGTCCGGTGTAGACGAGACCGAGCGAGCATGCCAGGGAGTCGGTATCATCCTTTCAGAAAGAATGGGTCAATGTGTGAAAGAGTATGAATGTGTAAGCCCGAGACTGCTATGGATACGAATAAAAGTGGGCCTAAAGAAGTTGTTTGTTCTAGGGGTCTACGCCCCAGACATGTCTAAGCCCACTTGTATCCGAGAGCAGTTTTGGGAGATGGTAAGGATGGTGTTAATGAAATGTAAGGAAAATGAAAATATTGTTACGTTAGGAGATTTTAATGGAAGGGTTGGGGTGAGGAGGCTTGGCTATGAAAGGATACTGGGAACGTTTGGTGATGAAAGTATTAATGAGAATGGTGAAAGCCTCCTCACCGTATGTGTGGAAAGGAATCTTTTTGTGACGAACACTTGCTTTCGCCACAAGAGGATTCACATGTATACTTGGGAAAGAGGTGACGATAGAAGTATGATAGATTTAATAATTGTGGATGAAAGATTGAGGGGCGCAGTGGTTGATACAAGGGTTTACCGGGGTTCTAACGTAGGAACGGATCATTATTTGGTTTTATGCCGAATTAATGGTCTATTCAGGCGTTGGCGCCATCGATCATCTGTGTCTACCACTGTGTTACAGCGTATAAGAATTGAGAGGTTACAAGATGATGATGTGAAAGACAAGTACAAATGCAGACTGAGAGAAAATATAAGTAATTTGGATGAGTTGTGTGTGAATGAGTTAGACTTGGAGAATGTGTGGCATAATATTAAGAAAGATTTAGTGGATACAGCTACCTAAGTATGTGGTGTTAGTAAGAGAACGAATGAAAGGAAAGACACGTTATGGTGGGATGATGAGGTACGTATGGAAGTTGAAGCAAAGAAGAGAGGGAAGTCTGCAGTCTGTGAACACGTACAGGATCACCCCCGTCACTACATCAGATTTGATAGACCGCAGATCCTCGCTAAAGAACACCGATTCCTTCCAAGGATGATTCGCGAGGCTATTGAAATCAAAAAACATCCTAATTTCAATAGAGAAGATGGCTGGGTGCTACCATCTGCTTGGGATCCTATAATAAATAAAATTAAATCCCAACCCAAGCATACAACTGCAAGACTTCAAGATACCATAAGTTCATACTGCATAGATCGGAACAAAAGTTAAATTTTTAACTATGGTAACCGCGGTTAACTATGACATATGGACGTTGAACATCTCAGTCCCGCCCGTGACCATGAGTGCTGTAAAGCGTTCGAAACGTCGGGTATTTAAAAAGTTAAATATACGCGATGAATTCCGTAAAAACTAGTATTATTTCAAAGAAGAGAGCATGGCTAGATTTACTAGCGACCAAAGTTGGTAATTCTGGCGGTAAGAATGATGAGAATGAAAGAAAAAAGGCAGAGTTTAAACGTTTAAATAAGAGAGTAAAAGAATTAGTTGAAAGGAAAAAGCAAGAAAGAACGGATAAGAAGAAGAATATCGGATAACCTCCAGGCAAATATTAAAATGTTCTGGAAACTCGTAAGAAATACCAGGGGACTTTCAAAACAGCCTAGATTGAATGCGATACGAGACGAGAATGGCTGTATCCTGAATGATGAAGTGTTGAGTCTAAAGGGATGGAAGGAATATTTTGAAAGCTTATTTATGAGTGAGGAGAAGTGTGAACTAAATGAAATAGAAATTCCGAAAGAAGATGAAAGAGATAGGGAGATAAGTATAGATGAAATAATGAAAGCAATGAAAAGCATGAAAGTAGGTAAGGCAGCCGGATATGATAGAGTTTCACTCGAAAAGCTAAGGGCTGGAGAGGACGTGGTGGCAGGCCTGCTGTACACATTGTTTAATTTATGTTGGGAACTAAAGCGGGTACCGGGAGACTGGTGCAAAGCCGTGATAGTCCCAATATATAAGGGAAAAGGGTCACAGCAGGACTGTAAAAACTACCGTGGTATCAGCCTTCTTAGCATTGTGGGAAAACTGTATGCTAAGGTACTAATTGAAAGAGTTATGAAAGAAACTGATGAAAAAAATTTGGGATGTGCAAGCGGAATTTAGAAAGGGAATGGGGTATACAGATCAAGTCTTTTCCATGCGCATGATCGCGGAGTTTTATGGCGAAAAACCAAAAAGTTTTTTGTGCGTTCACGGACTTGGAAAAGGCTTATGACAGAGTGGACAGGGATGTGTTATAGCAAACACTGAACGCATTTAGGTTGAGCGCTGGTTTGATACAGGTATTGCAATATTTTACTTAATTTCTCAGACTTTACGCAGGTTTTCTCACAATGTTTTCTTTGCTGTCGAGTACGTGTTACGTCAGCATTTAAAATTCTAATAATTTTTTTTTATTACTGCCGGTGAGAATCGAAGCCGGATTGCTCGCTTAGATACTGTGAAATTTACCACGGCTCTGTTGACCTTTTAGTTATTTTTCCAAACGCTAAAATCAGGAATCCCCTTTCAGTTTACTTTCAGACGATCTATAACTCAGATGGTAGAATCATGAGAATTTATGAATATCAAAGTCCGTATTATGATCTTATCTTGGCCGGATTCCATCTGAAAACCAAGTTTGTATTTTTGCACATATAATTGGCCGCAGCTGGAGCTGTGCTGGTTTTTTGCAATGTAATAAAGAAAGTTCGCTATGTAGTGGTAGAGTAAAACTATTCAAGTCAAGTCACCTTAGAGAAACCAGGAGTTGGACAGGCGTTTTTTTTTAACTACAACTAACTCCCTATGAGTCAATCTGGGGAGGGGGTTTGTTCACTTGTGGACTTGCGATAGGCTGAAATGGTAATTAAAATAGTAAGGTTTTTATTTTGTTAAAAAAGGTAAACACAATTTATTGATTATCACCTTTATAATTGCAAACTGAATGTGAAACTATCACAATCAGACTTTGACTGTTTTCAATTGTATTCTAAATAAAAAGATTCCCAATCACAAAAGGTTGTAAAGCATCAACGTCATCTTTCATAGGTTATATTGGCAGACGGATTAATTGTAGCGTTAGTATGCCAGTGTGTTCGTCGCCTTATATTGTTGTCGGATAGAATTTTTATGAGCGTTCAAACGAAGTGACTAGCGCACCTGTTTGGATTGTTATGTCTTCTGATGTCTCATTAATTTATTCTGCGGTTGAATTTAATTGTTAGTGCAAGCGCGCCTGTAGAGTATACCTGTTAATGTCAACGACTTCACTTGATACAAAGCGAAAACACAAGTCGTGTTATAATTAATTAATTTATTGTATAGGGACTCGAGTGCTTGTGTTAGAATCAACGGGATCTACTCGGACTGGTTTGGCATCCATAAAGGTGTCAGACAGGGCTGTGTAGCTTCCCTGTGGCTGTTCAACCTATTTATGGACAGCTGTTTGGAAAATTTGAAAGTTGAAGAATGCGGGTTAAGAATGGGTGAGTTAACCATCAAATGCCTTTTGTACGCCGATGATCAAGTCATACTTGCGTCGTCGGCGGCCGAGTTGCAAATAGTGTTGCCCAAATGCAAGAACAAGACGAGACTTAGCCAGTCTTGGTCTTGGTCCTGCGCCAATACACCTGGTCTTGTTCTTGGTCTTGGTATTGCACTCAGTCTTGTTCTTGGTCTTGGTCTTGCAGCAAGAGTCTCGCAAGTCTCGCAATTACCTATTAGCCTATTGTTATTTATTAAACGTTACTTTAGATCTTAGAACAACTTAACAGAGTAGTCACATTTTGAGCTTGAATTAACATAGCCATAGAAAGACCAACCAAACAACATTTAATGAGAAATTCGAAAAATCAACTAATACCGGGTGGGGTTTGAACCCACGACCTAAGCAATCCGTGCCGATGCTCTAACCAACTGAGCTGTCTACCAAGTCCCACGGCCACGGGAGTTAGCCTGTCTTAATAAACGTTTACATTTAATAAGCTTACATGTGCTAAAACTTAGTCAAAACATATAAAAAACAAATTAATGACATTAACTTGACTGTATTATAAAGAACATTATCTGTCTAGAAAGAGATTGATAGACCCTTATATGAAATGGAATAAAAGAGTTATACAATTTACCATTTATTCAAATAAAAAATACAATACCAATACAAATTAAATTACATAACAGTACACAACAGCTTTGACATTACTGTTACTTTACATTAATTCTTTTGACCAAGAATTAATACAAAGTAACCATCTGGCTGACTCATCACTTAACCTATTTCTATGTTTTCTAATTACTAATGATGCTTTAGAAAATAACCTCTCAGCAGGTACTGAAGTTGCAGGTATTGAAAGAAAATCACGGGCCATCTTCTATAAAGTCGGATATTCTGTCTCATGCGTCCTCCACCACTCTAAAATGTCTTCCGAACTGGCGGCTCTGGGTTTACTTAGGTACTCCTCCAACTCGTCTATAACTAAACCTTGATGAAAAGATCCAGATCCAGATGACGTCGAGGGACATGCATACAATTTCTCAAAGTCTATTACGTCTTCATCTTCATCATATTCACATACTTTCTTTTCATTTCTTGGTGATTCTAGAGATGTATTCACTGAGTGTAGACTTTTATATTCTTTATAAAGTTCATTAAATTTGCGCAGGCTTTCTGTTTTAATTTGCTTCCCCCATAATGTCATGTCAAAAGTCTGAGTCTTATGCCTTGGGTCTAAAATTAAAGAGGTACAATAAATCCAGTTACTCTTTTTATAATGTTTAAGCATTTTGTCTCGAGCTGCTTGAAAACCCAGAATGAGCCTTTCATCCACTTCGTATCGATTAGGTTTCTCATGTAATTGCTTTACCATGGATTTAATTTTATCGAGCAAGAGATTGAATGATACAATGACTAGCGGTAATGTAACATATTTTCTCCACCAAGTTTCGTTGATAGAAGTCTAAAGTTTATTAGAAACTTATGTAGTTTTTCGAGTATTTGCCATTCACTATCTGTGATTTGAAAATCATTCAATTCGGTGACAGAAGTGCACAATATGTTAATGCCAGTTCTTACTTTTAAACCAAATCCAATCATATCATGTGTGGAATTCCATCTCGTTGGACAGTCGAGTATGGGGTTCAGATTTGATGGCACGCCAGCTGCTTCACAAGCAGACTGAAACTTCCTCTTCAATATCTCACTTCTTTTTATTTTACTGGAAATACTGCGTAATTTTGTTATAGCTGTACGTGAGTCAGCAATATTTGGCGCATATTCTTCATCTTCCTCAGTTTCGTCTTCATTATCATCATACTGCTGTTCTTATCCCTTATTGTCAGTTTCACTGTCTAATGCTAAGGTCTTTAATAAATCTTGTACACCAAGATTCAAAATGTGAGCAAAGCACCGGAAATGTTGATTGTCTGAATGAAAGTGTGGCAGCTGTTTGTCCAATTCATACATAAATTTGGTATTTGCAGTTACGTTGTCGACCGTGATACCCTGTATTTTATCAATTATGTCATATTCCAATAAACATTCGTGGAAAATCGTTGCAATATCTTCCCCAGTATGTCGACCGCGTGATGGTATAAAATCAAGGACTACAGATCGATACTTCCATTCGTTGTCTATATAATGAATAGTGACCCCGTAGTAACTCCTACCAGCAATTGACGTCCATCCATCAATGGTAAATGACATTTTAGATGAAAATTGTTGTAGTCGTTTCTTAAGATTCAATTGAAGCTCTTCAAACCGTTCTTTGACCTTCCTTCTAAGTGTGGACCTTTTAGGAAACACCATATTTGGGCAAATTGATCGAAAATATACTTGTGTAGCTTCGTCACCGAAAAATGAGAAGGGAAGATATTTTTAACCATCTAATCAACTGTAGCTGTCGTGATGTTGTCACTGCTATTTTCAGACTGAAATAAAACAGTAAATCATGTGTCTCGCCTAATAAAAACAAATGAAAATATGAGTGAATTATATATATTAGTTAGTTGGAAGTTTGCATGAAAGTCCTACGTTTTTGAAGTTATAAAATACTACACATAATAATAAAATCCTGAATAAGCTGTTTTACGAAACCCTAACCCTAAGGGGGTGAAATTCCCCCCCGAACGGGTTCCCGCCTTGTCGTGGCGGGGGGGCTTAGTAGCCGTGGCTTGGTCGGTCCACGGTGAACAAAGAGGAACCACGTGGCTGGCCCGAGGTGAAGGGCCGGCCTGAGGTGGCCACTCCGAGTGGGCTTGGGGAGCCCACTTCGGATGTGTTCTGGTGGACTGCAGCGAGTGGGGACTCGCGCACCCTCTACCGCTGCAGCCGAGGTGGAGTCGCGGAGGAAGAGGAGTGTTGGTATGGCGATGCGCCACTCGCCCTATCCTTCGCGACTCAAACGGGGCCGCACCGTTGATGCGGTGGTGGTGGGGCTGCGGGGGGAGAGGATTGTCGGTATTGCGAGGCGCCGCTCTCCCTACCCTCCGCAGCCGAATCTTGGTTGGCGGCGGAGCCATAGACCAGATCCGCCGCTGGGGTCGGGAAGGCTAGTACTTCTAAGTGCTCGTTTTTCCTGGCCCCATGACCTTTGTGCATCGGACGCGGGGGCGTCTGTTGCACAGACGTAATTGGAGGCCGTGAAGGAAGGCGCGCCATGTGTTCTGGTGCGGCTTACCTGGGAAGGAGAACGGGGAGGAATTTTCCTCTCCCGAGGAGGTGCTGCCGTGGGGCGGCAGGCGCTAGTAGGGCCGCGGATGTGTGCGAAAGCGTTCCCGTAGCCCTACCAATATGCGACAAAGGTGGAACAATCATGGGGTTTTAGTCGGTGCGAGTCCGACATAACCCGTCCTTGCCCCCGCGAGGCGGGTATGCGTAGGCATTTCCCCATGTAAAAAAAAAAAAAAAAAGGGGGTGAAATTGGGGTAAAATGGTAACATGCAAGTCCTATATTTTTAAAGTATAGATATGAAGATCGACATTTACTTTATTAGTTTTAAATAATAAATACTTGCATAGTCAAGCTTTACCTACATAGCCTCTTTATACTTAGGTAAGACCTTTGCAGAAGAAAATTTCAAAATCTCATAGGAAATCAGATATACGCGGTACGCGGACGAAGTCGCAGGCGGCCGCTAGTTACATAAAATATGTGTTATGTAATTGTGTGATAAGTATATTTTTTCTTGCCTGTCCACTTTTTCCGGTGGTTATTAAAATGCTTGTGATATCTCCACTTAATTTTGGTTTTTCAGGAAGAAATATTCGTGATTCCTTTTTGTGAAAAGATATTAGATGCTTCCTTAAGCCTGAAGTGTTTATGTTTTTCATTTTTATTTCAACCTTTTTATGTTGTCATAATTCATGCATCCCAAATTGCTTTGTGTAAATTATACACAAAGCAATTTGGGATGCATGAATTATGTCGAAAAACTCATCAAATTTACTTTTAGGTCTTTTAGATCTATAACTCCAACTCTCACTACTCCGACTAGAACTATTCGACTCTTCGTCACTCATCAAATTGTAAACTTATCACTCCGAGAACAACAAGGATTAGAGTAAAAACAATTATTATAATTATACGTGGTAGAGCCACGCTGCAGTTATATTAGTAGTATAGTTGTAGCACGAATGGGTCGGCTCGACCGGGGAAGGACCTCGCTCTCACAGAATACCAGCGTGAAATAGTAGCTTAATGCTGCTGTATTTCGTATGGTGAGTGTAGAGAACCGGAGACCCTTTTTACTGGAAACGAGGCATTCCATCTTAGTTCTCACGGGTGACAACGCATCTGCATTTTGATTCGTAATCGAGGATAGATGTAGATGTCTATGGGCACAGCAACCACTTACCATCAGGTGGACTGTGTGCTCGTTTGTCACCGAATCCTATTAAAAAAAAAATTAATACATTAGACTCGAATCAAAGCTCAATTGGGAATGACTGGAATTAAAATAAATACTACTATTTGTAAGTACACGCCGAAAGACCGACAAAGGAAAGTTCGGCATCCTTTGATAAAATTAATGATTCTTCAGAAGATTAATAAAGTACATGTGTTGCCAGATAGGTATAGTGTGCCTACGTAAAAATGAAATGTAAATATGTAAATAGAATTGTGTATATTATGTTCTTCTTGTGATTGAATTAATCTACGTTAGTTAAATTAAATTTACCTTCACTCGTTTGAAATTCAAAATTCAAAATGTTTTATTCAAGTAGGCATTAAAAATACACTTTTGAATAGTCATATAATCACTGTTTTCCCCAATTTTTTCTTTTCCGTGTCCAGGGGTTCTGATTCTACTGAGAAGAATCATGGAAGAAAGTAAGAAACTCAGTAGTTGCTCTTTTCAAAATATTTTTACAATAGTTCTATAATTATGTAAAGCGATAAGTCAAACATAAAATGTCAAATGTATATGTAGATACCAAATCGGTTTAGAAATTTCTAGTTAGTCCTGTGTAGTACGAGAGGTCAGTTCCAAGCATTTTTGTCTGACTTAAATTGAAAAGGTGAAAGATCTAACATTTCTTTTGGAATCTTATTATAAAAGCGTATATCGCTACCCAAGAACGCATTATATACTTTGTGTAACCGGAAAGCAGGTATTGTGATTTTATTTTTATTTCTACTATTAAAATTGTGCAAATCACTATTATTTACATCAATTCAATGCAATCAATTTCTTTAAACGGTTCTCTTAGAGATACTCGGGCTCCTAAAAAGTACATAGATCTTATTTTACGCTTTTTATTTAATATGAACAATTTTTATATTATTCGATTAGCATTGTACAAAATGTTTACACGTTTCAAGTGTGTTAAAAGTGTCTACAATATTTATCAAATGGGTGACGACATATTCGAACACTTTGTGTTCAAAAACACACACTTCTAAAAATCGAGATTTGCAGTGAACTTATCGAACATAATGATTTCTTAAAGTCACCCCGTGACCATGGTTGCTGTAAAGCACCAGAAACGTCGGGAATTAAAAATAAGTAAAATCAGTTAAATAAACGCGATAGAATCCGTAAATTTAGTTCTATTCAACTTAGTGAACATGTTTATCTATTAGGTAATAATAATAATAGTAAGTAATTATTAATAATTACTTACTAGAATAAATTATTATGGTATCTACCTATCCTTGCCATTATCTAATTACAATATTCCTTGTGAGATCAGCATAATGTATTCGTGTCCATTCTGAGCACCCGGAAACTTATTTTATTCTTTGGAACATGTACTCTGTGGCGGCAATCAAACAGTGTCAAATGTAGTGCGTGCGGCGCGGCGGCGACGATTGAATGCGATATCAATAGAAGCCGCCGGCGCGTGTATCTTAACCTTGTAATTCCGAATAGCTGCAAAATTTCTTTGACAGGTCAGTATTCGATCTTTGATGATGCCGACAACAAGACGCCGCGCACTAACAAAGTGCCGATGGTCAAAACTAGGGATGCACCGTTTTTTCTTTTATGGATATTTTCATCCGCTATGTATGTTTGTGGCATTGTTCGTAATGCGCATAAGTCCAATTTTCGAATTTTTTTTATATATTTTTTGCGTCTCATAGAGTCCCTAAGAGTATACCCGAACTCCTATACTCCCTGAAACGACACTCATTCCTAACTGCAAGACGCAAGAGTCTCGCAGGCTTAGTCTTGTTCCTGCTCAAATCTTGCACGGTCAGTCATGGTCTTGGTCTTGCTTAAATTAGGCGGTCTAGTTCTTGGTCTTGGTCTTGCAAAAATGCAGAACAAGACCAAGACTGCAAGACCAAGACCGATTTTGGGCAACACTAGTTGCAAATGATGGTTACATTAATGAACAGGTCATTAAAAGAAAGGGGAATGAAAGTGAACGCAAGTAAGACGAAAGTGATGGTTTTTGAAAGAGAACAAAGCAAAACGGTATGTGAAATAAGAATAGAAGGAGAGTTAATTGAGCAAGTGGATGAGTTCGTATATTTGGGATGTGTATTCGGCAGGGATGGGAGATATGATAAGGATATTGAACGTCGAGTGAATGCAGGAAATAAAGTAAATGGGGCTCTACACTCTATTGTGAAAAGTCAGAATGTGTCAAAAAGGCACGTATGGCAATTCACAGTGCTGTATTAGTCCCTACTTTAACGTATGGTAGTGAAAGTTGGGTGTGGCAGAAGAAGCACGAGAGTAGAATAAATGCAGTAGAAATGCGGTCGCTAAGGAGTATGTTAGGGCTGTATCTGAGTGACAGGGTGAGAAACTGTGTGATAAAAGAAGAGTGTGGTTTGCAAGATGATGCGGTGACCAGGATTAAGAAAGGAATGCTTCGGTGGTTGGGTCATGTAGAAAGTATGAATGCGGAAAGACTGACAAAGCAAATATATGTTGCAGAAGTGAATGGAAGAATCGGAAAGGGACGTCCTAGGCGGAAGTTTGTCAACCAAATTGGCGATATACTAAAAATGGGCCAAATTAAGAGTCCTTAACCGACGAGCATGTATGCGTAGATATATGGATGTGGAAGAGGCGAGAAAGATATGTCAGGATCGTGCTAAATGGAAGTCTGTAGTCTCTGCCTACCCCTCTGGGTGACAGGCGCGAGTGTTTATGGTTATATGTTTATGTTTACATTAATTAGGTCGTATTGAAGTCGGTTGTACGAATTTTTTTTTAATTTTACCACTTGTTTTCTTAACATGTTACATTACACCTTACCGCATAAGATCTGTAATGCCTCTTCTTCCATTCCACGACAACGACCTGCGCCACGATCAACGTTACTATGAGTATCATCACCATGGTAGTGTGCATCGACTCGTGGCCGCGATGCATCTCGTGCATCTTCTGATGATCGTATCTGTGGAAATACAAAAATCTAGTTAATCATATATCTAAATTAACAATTGTATATTTAGTATCCGTGTAAAAATATCCTCTGACTCATATCGTCTTGTGGGTGTCGTAAGAGGCGACAGAGAGAAGCAATCCAGGAGCTGGACAGCAACAATGGGCAGCAGCATCTTCCTAATAACAATTATAAAAAGAGTAATCTTGTTCAGAAAGGAATACTTCGGTGGTTTGGTCATGTAGAAAGAATGAATGAGGAAAGACTGACAAAGCAAATTTATGTTGCAGAAATGAAGGAAAGAGTCGGAAATGGATGTCCTAGTCGAAAGTTTATCGATCAAATTGGCGATATATTGAAAATGGACCAAATTAAGACTACCCTTAACCGACGAGCATGTATGCGTATGTATATGGATGTGGAGAAGGCGAGGTGTGTGAGGATCGTGCCAAATGGAAGTCTGTAGTCTCTGCCTACCCCTCTGGGTGACAGGCGTGAGTTTTATGTAAAATAAAACACTGCCTGTTTTCAATTTGCCTGCCCAGAATGGTTACTATGGCAAATATCCCCCTTTGAAGTTATCTATGCCTACGTTCCGCAGTGGATTTGTTTAACATTGATTGATTAGGGGCTGTAATAATGGTGAAGCGCAATAACTCACCTTAATTTTTCATCTGCTGTCATTTCTTCATATGTCTGCAAGAATTTAAGAAAACGTAAATATCAGAACTAATTACTGCACGGAAAAAACTTAAGTAGTTACCAAACACTTCAAAAATGTCTGCTAATTGTTTGTATATGGTTTGCCTTTCCTTCAATTATAGTTTTGCACAGAGTCTATAACTATATTTGAACTAATTATGCATGTTAATGATACTTAAACAAAGATTTGAAATACCATCTTTGAATTGGCCCCAAAAATAGCTCATGCAGATTAACTCAGATAAGACTGAAATATTTTTATTCCTAGAAAGTTGTGATTTTTATATATGTTTTGATATAGCTCCAATATCTCAGGAAAAATATTTTTTTTAAAAAATGACCTCCGGAAAATTTGGAAAATCATATCCCATAATAAAATGTTTTTAAAGTTATAGATACATCATACACGCTCTAGAATGGCAATACGAAAGGCAGGTAAAGCGGGCTACATACGAGATGACATCGGTGGCGATCCAAGGTGGAAACCCAGGATCGCCACCGATATCATCTCGTATGTAGTAGTAGAAATCGGGGCTTTATCGGGGCAGACCCTACACACGGGCGAGCCTGCCTAGAAGTGCGCGTTCGGACTTAGAGCGGAACGGAAGTACGGGAGAGCGCTTCAAAATGCATCCAACTCTCTCAATACACCAACGTGTTGATTTGACATTAGCCAAGCCAGCATTAAGCTACTATTTTATGATGAATGAAGACAGTTTTAGCAACCTTCTACAAATTATTTCGCCACTTATAGAAAAACAGAGCACGGTAATGAGAGAA
Source organism: Parnassius smintheus behrii (assembly GCA_036936625.1). Lineage (NCBI taxonomy): Eukaryota > Metazoa > Arthropoda > Insecta > Lepidoptera > Papilionidae > Parnassius > Parnassius smintheus. Next base: position 3,595,346 of record JAUPFT010000021.1, on the reverse strand, counting down.
GCCACAAACCCAAGAGAACGGCTAATTACAAATTTACGATATTTGACCACTGGGCCTAAAATTCAGTGCTGTCATATCGCCTTACTTAATATTGACAATGATTCCCGAGACTTGTCGGGCTATCACGAATGCCTTAAACATTATATTCAGGTAAGTAAAGGCCCAGGTTCTACCAAAGCATTGATGCGTGAGAGGAGAGATACCGATGTTTTAAGTTTTTGCTACCTATACTATTTAGTTACTTCTTCTCTTTGTTCATTTCTGCTTGGAACATCATCTTTAGTGTGGCGTTCCTTGCATCTATATTAAAATGATTTTTATTTTGTTTATCCCGCATATGTAGATTTAGATTATAAATATCTGTAATTTCAATCTATGCCTCCCATTCGTCTTCAGAAGCCATATTGCAAAGAGTATATAATCACTGTTTTGTTAACGTCTTTCCGCGAGGGCTGCCAGCAGCGACTGTCGAAAGGGCGGGGCCCTGATCTAGGGAGCATCGGCTGCATTTTTGCTTCTGCCAGCCGATTAAGGAGGCGATATCGGCCACGACTTAGGATGGCCCTACCTACGACACAATTTATAGGCAATCTAGAAGCCATCCCCACTACTCCACCCTAGATCGCCACCGATATCATCTCGTATGTAGGTATGTAGCCCGCTTTAAGCGGCAAGCGCAAGCAAGCGGCTTTTAACAGCATGACGAGATATCGCCTCCTTAATCGGCTGGCAGGAGCAAAAATGCAGCAGATGCTTCCTAGATCGGGGCCCCGCCCCCTCCGTACTGCATGTGTGTAGGCCCATCGGCCCGATTTCTTTTGGCAGTCGCTGCCGGAGTGCTGGCAGCCCTCGCGAAAGGACGTTAACGAAACAGTAATACTGAATGACCTTTTTTACATAACAAAATTTTTGCATTTTAAACTTGTGAAAGGAGTAGAAGCCTATGGCATTGATATTTTACAAAAAAAATTAATTATTTAATTAATTAAAATCTATCGAAATTCAAATCATAGCCACCCTAGCCTGTGACCTAGCGAAGTCAAGAATGCCTACTAAACTAATTGTTTTATTGCCGTTCATAAAGTAGCGTGTATGAAGTTAGTAAGGAGAGGATAAAGCCTCTCCTCAACAACGAACTCCTATTCCAACGCTATCAACACAAGACCACACTCAGATCTCTTACGTGCCTTCATCCTCTCATCAACAACTAACTCCTACTCCTTCACCATCTCCACATCGACAAACAAGCTATACAGAAGGGAGTATGTCCGAAATTAAAGGTTTCTTTATGTTTAAAAAAAGATATAATCTATTTTATTTTTTGATAGTTTTAATCCATAAATAAAGATTACATTAAAAAAAGTATACATATATTATACAAAAGTATTTTATTTCCTTGTTTGTTGTGTGTAGTACATAACCCGATTTTGAACAAAGCAGAAATTAACAAAGAGAAGAAATAACTAAATAGCATAGGTAGGAGAAATTGATGTTTTTATATAAGTTGCGAAATCATAAATATATAAAAATTCTAGAAGGTTGTAAAAACTGTCTTCATCCATCCGGAAAAAATTAACCATGTCTGGATTACAGACCATTTAATACGTTTATGTGGCTTAATTTTTATCTCTTTTGGAGCCATTTTTTCACCCAGCAACTCCTCTTTTTCTATTTTCGAATAAATTAACCAAGATGGCTAATTCCAAACCAACACGTTGGTGTTTTAAGACAGTTGGAGGCATTTTGAAGAACTCTACCGCATATGCGTTCCGCTCCAAGTCTAAACGCGTACTGCTAGGCATAGGCACTAGGCAGGCCCGTGTGTAGGGTCTGCCTCGATAAAAGCCCCGATTTCTTTCCACCCCAGATCGCCACCGATATCGTCTCGTATGTAGCCCGCTTAAGCCAGACACATTCAGTCAGGCACGCTTTCGCGTCAAAAGAGCGTGTAAATCTTTGAGTTATTCGTGACAAAAATGCCTTTCTGTGTTTTTAGATTGTTCACAAATTATACGGCAACTGTAAGAGACAAGAAAAACGTCTCATTTCATTCGTAAGTACAGTTTTTTAATTAAACATTAGATGTAATTTCGTTTGACTGTTGTTTAATATATATATGGTAAAGAGCGAGATGTAATCTATGCATGAGAGTGAAAGAGACAATGTCATCCTCGGTATCGGTAAGTTACGCGCTCGCGCCAATAAGCGCTCAGCAGCAGGCAATACGTAACTAATAATGTATAAATTCATCTTTTTCTAACGATGCCCATTCTTATAATTTATCATTTGTCTCTTTTTATAAGCGCAACGTATCACAATAAATAACTGTACGTAGATATAGTACTACCTGCGCCACTTTAAAATATAATAATGTTAGTGTCTATCCTTTTTATACGTCTTTGATCCCATATATGGGTCGGTCGGCTTAACTTTTTACTTACAAACTTTGATTAATTTATGGAAACATAAACAAAGAACTTTTTAGTGAAACAGAAGTATTATTTATTAACATTTAGTAATATAATATAAGTTTGTGAATACTGAAGTTGAATGGTAACTAAGAAAACATTATGTGGGATGTAATAAAATTTTTTACATATTTTTCATTAAAAAAATTGTTACATAGTTTACTAGGTGGCCCAGCTGATCGTATCTTGAATATTTAAGGTGACTTTTTGTTACAGAACAAGGTCCACGTTTTTCACACCTTGTATAAGTTTCTAATAAGGCTCAAGTAAGTAATAGAAACTGCGAAAACTGAGGTAATCAAGTTCTCCACCATCAAGACAATAGATAAAAATATAATTTATTGCCACTTTTAAAAAACATGTTTACATATAAACTAATTATTGAATACGATTCAATAATTAGTTTATATGTAAACATGTTTTTTAAAATTTAATTTAGGCAAACGGAGGTGACTCAGCTTTTGCTTACATGGAACTAGATCCCATGAAGCGCAGGTTTTCAGGCACTCCTTCTTCCCTGAGATGTTACACGGGTGTTATGAGAATTTCGAGTTCCCCAATCACCTCTTTCATTTACTCTAAAATTGCCATAAATTATGCAGTGCCGTATCAATACTATGACGAAAAAAAGAAAGTACTATTTTAGCCTCTGATGCAGGTTCTGTACAGGCCTATATTCTAATCAAAACGATCAAGGCTTGGGAATGGTTGATCAACCTGTATATATTTTGAGTTGTTGCGAAAAACTCCTTCTTTTTGTCATGGCTCAAAGGACTCTGCATTATAGGCAACAGTAACAACACTGTTGTCATTCCACTTGGGAACAAGTATCTGTTCTTCCAATCTTGCTTTGTAAGCAAAGTTACCATGGTTAATTTTCTTGAACTCCTGGTTGGATGTCAATGGACATTTTGAAACAAGATTTTCACAAACTGTGCCAGTCACCTTCAAGTTTCTGTTTTTCAGTTCGTGTAAAAGAGGAATAGATGTGAAATAATTATTATCAAAGAGAAGATGAAAAACGATTTTGTCTCCCCCTGACTCATCTGTATTCACAGGTGAGGCTTTGGCTATTTTAGAGGCAGTTTCATATGCAGAATCACATGGTCTGAAAAGGACCCTCATTTTCTCGGACTCCCTTAGTTGCCTTCAAAGTATTATATATCCAGTCCTTTTCACTCTAAAATTAGACACCCGCTAATTTTAAATATTAGAAAGTCTCTGTACTATTGTCATAAAAAAGGGCTGAACATTGTATTGGCTTGGATCCCTAGCCACTGCGGGATTCAGGGCAATGAAATTGCTGATAATTTAGCTAAAGATGCCACAAAATCTGGCTCTATCCCTAGACAATGCCTCTATGCACATGACCTCCTGCCAAAGGCCAACTCCGGCCTTCTGTCTTCTTGGCAAAGTTATTGGCATCAGTCTAAATTTTTAAAATGTAATCAATATTCCAAAGTCCAAATTAATATCCCATCAAAACCCTGGTTCTTTCAATATCGCCACTTTAGTAAAACTACCACCTCTACTGTTTGCCGCCTACGCTTTGGTCATGCTTGTACTCCTGTACACATGGCCAAACTCAGGATTAGGGATAGCTCAATCTGTGAATGTGGCCTAGATGAAGGATCTGTCAATCATCTGTTCTTTGAGTGTCCTAAACTTTCTTTCTCTCTCTACGATATCCTGCCCAATTACATCCCTCATCCAGTAAATTTCCAATTTTTGCTAACCCTAGTGTATACACCCTTCGTAAATATTTTATGTGCTTTTATTCGTACTAATAATAATAAACTGTAAAATTACTTAACAACTTTGGTGATGGTAGTTTAAATATGTGACGTCTTTTGTTGTAGATTGTGGACCCACTCATTAAATTGAGAACTCTTATTTTAACTATCATTATCTTGTCACTTCCATGACTGACACTGGCAGAATTCTACAAAGAGAAGCCATAATTTAAAAGAAGAAGAAGAAGAAAACGATTTTGAGGTACATTCTTTGAAGAATATTTGTGTACTGTAGCATTATACTACCAGCTCGTTCACATTGCTTGTAATTAGATGGTATTTGTGCAGACTGGACTTGATAAGGATCAAACCAAATCACATATCCTAGACGTGTAGCCCCAATCCAATACTTGTAACCCCATCTAATTGGCTTACCCCTCATGAACCGCTTACAACTGTTACCGCCATAGTAAGGAATCATAGCCTCATTGATACTGTGCATCAATGAGGCTATGATTCCTTACTATGGTGAGGCAATGTAACGGCCTCATTTTAGAGGATTTATCACTTTGTGTCTGAATCAAGGAGTAGTCACAACGGCGCAAAAGGTTCATGATGTATGTAAATCTGTCATGAGATAGTGATAGATCACAAGAGAAAATTCAAAATCAGATGAGTTTTCCCAATACATACAACGATTTGGCAAGGATACATATCCAATATAAAGTAGTATTTAAATGAAGCATTTCATTTCACTCGTAATTACATTGCCTGGTTTATTTTTGAGAAGTATACAGATTCGCATATTCCACATGTTGATAACCGCGTCATTGAATAATTGCTTAAAATAGCAATAATTTAGTGGAGGATGTAAATCGTTTTTGGGGACTTCCAGAGGTTGAAAACTAGGAAACTCGTTTGATTTATGTTGATCTACATTGGTACATTTTATTTTGCATAGTAAAGTAGTAAAGTTACGGCCTATATACGTCCCACTGCTGGGCATAGGCCTCCCCTCATTTCTGACAGGGTTTTAGGGCAAGGAAGTGTCCGCCGCGCTGCCCCAATGCGTGTTGGCGAATTTCACATGTCTTCAAAAAATGTTTTTTTCTTATTCCTCAGACATGCAGGTTTCCTCACGATATTTTCCTTCACCGCCGAGCACGTGGTATATCAGTACTTAAAATTGCAATTAACAATTTCATTGGTGCCCGCGAGGATCGAACCCGGGTTACTCGCGTTTTTTGCATAGACATAGGGCGAATTAGAGTATCATCCAATATGGTAGATGTAGATGGCTGTGGCTGTTGAATTGACTGTTCAATGCAATATCTCTTTTATAGACTTGCCAAAGGAATATCATCTTGACTTTCCAGTTCAGAACTAGTCAGATTGCCATATTTAGCTTCCTGCGGATGCACATAAGAAGGAACCAGGTAAGTTGTGTATGGCAATTTAATTTTTTTTAATCAAACATACGCAGGACAATTTATGCACAATATCTCAATAGCCGCAGGGATTTATTGATATTTGTCATAATAGTGGCCTCTTGCAAAACCTACAGAATAAAGTGGGGTAGAAGAAATAAGTAGTCTTTGCACAAAAATGTAGACAAATGGCCCAGCATTGTATCTAATTACCCATACTGTTAACTACATTTATATATACATGTATATATACTTTCAAAGTAGTCCAAATCCATTAACTGACTGTTTAAATGTTAATCTTAGATATCATCAAGCATGAGTACTTCATGATTAACGATGTTACATGATCAAAAGTTCGTTTAATTTCAATTATTAAAGTGACAAACACTGTGTAGTGGCGGTGTAAAGATATCCACTGCCCCACACTATCCTGTGGCTGTTGTGAAAGCAGTCAGAGGGAAACTCAAAAACATGGGCAGCAGCATTTTCCTAATAACAATTCATATATGAATTGTACACACAAGATGAACTTGTAGGCTGTAAAGGCCTACACTTTTACCACTTACACCACGCAGAAGGTTTGCCAATGATGACATGACGTCACATGTCGATAATTTGACAAAGGATAAGTTTGACAAAAATACATGTTCCTAAAATAGTGGTTGCAAATGGAATAAATCAATAAAAGAAAAATTATTAATAAAAACAAATAATGCTATACTTTCTACTAAGATTTATTAACAGTGAACCTTTTTGTTTCTCTTAACGCTAGAACCTTTAAAATAATAACACGTTCGCCACCGTGATAGGCTTTCCCTCTACCCATTTTGATAAAAAAATAACACTAACATAAAACAAGCAAAATTTAACATGAAAACAATGAAGTTTTGAAGCGAGAGCAATTAATTCAAACATATTGCACAAGTGAGCACACAATTGTGTTGTTAACGGTACTAAGTAAGCGACTGCAGGACGGGGTCAGCTGAGGAAAGAGGGGTAGTCATCGGCTAACTTCCAGCGCTCGGCTAATAGTAAATCACTAAGCCGTTCAATTTCTTGAATTAAGTAAATAACTCTGAGAGGGGAACTTCCCTTTTTAATTTTTAGTTCCAAATATTCTCAAATCACTTTCTTAAAATCAATATCTAATGTATGGTAAAATAAACTTACTGTACATCATCATCATCATCATCATTACAGCGCTTCACAAGTCCACTACTGAACATAGGCCTCCTCCAAGATATGCCACAAAGCACGGTCCTGAGCCACCTGCATCCATCGACTTCCTGCATGTCTTACCAGGTCGTCATTCCATCTAGTGGGGGGTCGCCCCACACTTCGCCTACCGGTACGAGGCTGCAACTCTTTCTTCCCCATCGGTTATCGGTTTTTCAAGCTATCATCATCATCATTACAGCCCTTCACAAGTCCACTGCTGAACATAGGCCTCCCCCAAGTAATGCCACAAAGCACGGTCCTGAGCCACCTGCATCCATCGACTTCCTGCATATCTTACCAGGTCGTCACTCCATCTAGTGGGGGGTCGCCCTACACTACGCCTACCGCTACGAGGCTGCCACTCGAGAACCTTTCTTCCCCATCGGTTATCGGTTCTTCGAGCTATATGGCCGGCCCATTGCCACTTCAGCTTACTAATCCGTTGGGCTATGTCGGTCACTCTGGTTTTACTGCGGATATCCTCATTTCTGAGTCTATCACGCAGAGAAACTCCGAGCATAGCCCTCTCCATAGCTCGCTGAGCGACCTTGAGCGTCCTCATACGGCCAGCAGTGAAGGACCACGTCTCAGATCCCTAAGTCATCACTGGCAACACGCACTGGTTGTACAATCTAGTTTTTAGAGATTGAGGTATACCTGACGAGAAGATATGTCGTAATTTCCCGAACGCTGCCCAGCCGAGTTGAATCCGTCGATTGACCTCTCGGTCGAAGTTGGACTTACCTAGTCGGACTATATGTCCCAGGTAAACGTACTCGTCAACAACTTCGAGCATAGTGCTCCCAACAACTACCGGCATAGGTGTGACATGGACATTAAACATGATCTTTGTTTTGTCCATGTTCATCTTAAGACCTATCCGTTGGGAGGCACTATTGAGGTCATTGAGCATAGTGCTTAAGTCCTCCAGCGATTCTGCCATAAGGAGTGATGTACTCGCCATTGATGTTAATACCGTATCCTTTCCAGTCCAGTAGCTTGAAAACGTCTTCCAAAGCAGCGGTGAAGAGTTTCGGGGATATAACGTCACCCTGTCTTACACCTCTCTGCAGTTGGATAGGTTTCGAGCTCTGGTTCTGTACTCGGATAGCCATCGTAGCCCTACTGTACAAACACTTCAGTACTTCGATATACCGACAGTCAACTTGGCACCGCTGAAGGGACTGCAGCACCGCCCAAATTTCGACGGAATCAAAGGCTTTCTCATAGTCCACATACGCCAGGCAAAGTGGCAAATTGTACTCTTCAGTCTTCTGTACAATCTGCCGCAGGGTATGTATGTGGTCTATGGTACTGAAGCCTTTTCGGAAACCGGCTTGTTCGGGAGGCTGGAAGTCGTCGAATCTGCGTGCGAGACGATTCGTAATGACTCTCGAAAACAGCAGGTAGACGCGGCTCAGAAGGGAAATCGGTCTGTAGTTCTTCAAGAGAGCGGTGTCGCCTTTCTTAAAGAACAAGACCACCGCACTTCTGCTCCACGCCTCTGGAGTAGTGCCACCATGGAGGACGGAATTGAAGAGCCTTTGAAGGACTTCAAGTACCGGTGTTCCACCCGCTTTCAGAAGCTCTGCTGTAATTCCATCCTCGCCTGGGGCCCTGCCGTTTTTAAGGTGCTGGAGAGCCATTCTAATCTCGCTTAGACTTTTTCAAGCTATATGGCCGGCCTATTGCCACTTCAGCTTACTGATCCGTTTGGCTATGTCGGTCACTTTTGTTCTACTGCGGATATTCTCATTTCTAAGTTTATCATGCAGAGAAAATCCGAGCATAGACCTCTGCATAGCTTGCTGAGCGACTTTGAGCATCCTCATACAGCCAACAGTGAAGGACCAGGTCTCAGTTCCGTAGGTCATCACTGGCAACATGCACTGGTTGTACAGCTTAGTTTTCAGATTTTGAGGTATACCTGATGAGAAGATGTGTCGTAATTTCCCGAACGCTGCCCAGCCGAGTTGAATCCGTCAATTGACCTCTCGATCGAAGTTGGACTTACCTAGTCGGACTATTTGTTCCAGGTAAACATACTCATCAACAACTTCGAGCTTAGTGCTCCCAACAACGACCGGCATAGGTGTGATATGGACATTAAACATGGTCTTTGTTTTGTCCATGTTCATCTTAAGACCTGTCCGTTGGGAAGCACTATTGAGGTCATTGAGCAGTGCTTAAGTTCTCAAGCGATTCTGCCATAAGGACTATGTCGTCGGCAAATCGAAGGTGAGTGATGTACTCACCATTGATGTTAATACTGTATCCTTTCCAGTCCAGTAGCTAGAAAAAATCTTCCAATGCAGCGGTGAAGAGTTTCGGGAAAATAACATCACCCTGTCTTACACCTCTCTGCAGTTGGATAGGTTTCGTACTCTGATTCTGTACTCGGATAGCCATCGTAGCACTACTGTACAAACACTTCAGCACTTCGATATACCGACACTCAACTTGGCACCACTGAAAAGACTGTACCACCGCCCAAATTTCGACAGAATCAAAGGCTTTCTCATAGTCCACATATGCCAGGCAAAGTGGCAAATTGTACTCTTCGGACTTCTGTACAATTTGCAGAAGGGTATGTATGTGGTCTATGGTACTGAAGCCTTTTCAGAAACCGGCTTGTTCAGTAGGCTGGAAGTCTACGTAACTTAACGTACTTACGAAGAATTCGTAATGACTCTCAAAAACAACACGTAGATGCGGCTCAGAAGGGATATCAGCCTGTAGTTCTTCAAGAGGGCGTTGTCACCTTTCTTGAAGAACAAGACCACCGCACTCCTGCTCCAAGCCTTCGGAGTAGTGCCACCATGGAGGACGGAATTAAAGAGCCTCTGAAGGACCTCAAGTACTGGATTTCCACCCGCTATCAGAAGCTATGCTGTAATTCCATCCTCGCCCGGGGACTACTTACTACTAACTTATTGTACAATGAAAGATAATTAGTTCAAAGTCCAAATCACCAATCTAAATATACTCTTTTAATACCAAGAACTTACAAAATACTTCATTAACTCCTTTATTTTCATTACAAAACTTGGTTGTTCTTTCCAAAAATGTTTTAAAAAGTATCATTTTTGTTTGATATCAATAAAGTTTGTTAAAATAAATAGCTATTTATGTTTTAAGAAACACATTGAACAAGTGCGAATTAAACAATATTTTAATAATAAAATAATGTAAATATAAAGGTCATTATTATTGTTTCAAGCATAAAAAATTATTAATACAATACAAAGTTTCGTCACAACAAAGACTACCCAAATAACTTTCTTATTATTATTTTTTAATGATTTTCGTACACTCAAGATATCTTTTTATCATGTAATTTTTATTACTATTTAAAATAATTTAGGTATTACCTTATTGGAGTCAACGGGTCGATGGAGATCCATGGTTATAATATATGCTCTTACTTTAGTATATAAATGTTTAGATAATGTTCAACTTTTAAGTTGTTAATATTTACATAATTTAATTAAATTATAAATAATCCTCTAACCCCTTTATTTCAAATGTACAGTGCAAAGCAATATCAACTAGCCGTCGCCGCTGCCGCCGTTGCCCTTTTTTGTCAATGTGACAGTGACAGTGACAGACGGATGACTGCTGTTGACAGAGTGACAGATAAAGACAGTGCTGCCCTGTTCCATGAATATATTTATTAACATTACGATTGTTTCACTTTAATGACTATTTCGCGGACAGGAATCTTAATTCCGTTATCTCCCGTGTGCAAATATTCAAGTATGTAAATCAAACTCAAAACACCGTTTCCACTGCCCCCGTTTTTATTATTTCATAAACCTTTGTTATAGTAATTTTTAAATTTGAATGAAGTAAATAGTAATAATGTGATTAAACGTCACTTATATATGAAAGGTAACGCCATTTTTTTGTAAATTTAACATGGCAGATCTCTTTTTGCAGCAAAAAACCTGAAAAGTTTGGCATTTTTGAAGGACGTCGACTCGGACTCTCAACTAGATTTATTAGTCTAGTGAGCAGTTCGGCTGAAACTAGTTTAATAGTATGAATGGGACCGCGTGGGCTTATAGTTTGACAGATGGGAACGCATGTGCGTGACTTCTCTCCCTCCTATCCGCCGATGGTCCATGTGGCTCTATGGGGGCGTAGGTACATCCTTATCGTATGACTATGCCAAACCATAGATGGCTAGTCCGATTATTTATAAGCAAAAAATGCTATTTGGTACGTTGGGTGTTATAAGTTATAACGCATACAAATAAATTGCTAGTACATTTTTCGGTCACGTTGCTAAGCACGCAAACGCTGAAATTAGCAAACACTAGTACAAACTATACGCAAACAATCACATAAACACCAACAAAAACATTTCTACCATGTAGTGTAGAGGAGTGCCGGATTAAGCAAGCGCGGGACCCGAAGCAAATTATATCATGGCGTTTGTACCTTGATCTAGTATAGCTTTATAAGTATAAAGTGATAAAAAACAATTCAATAATCAATAAGTTTATTTGTAATCTACAGGTTACAATTTTGTTGGTGTTTAATAGTACAGTAGTTTGCTAAAGGCCCTATTAGACTCTAGCAAGTACAAAAAGCCATACGTGAGATTGTCCCAGTAATTTAGAATGATTTTGATAAGAAACTAACCGCATTTAAAAGTGAAGATACTAACAAATATTGTAAATGTCTTTAGTACATATTCAAAAGTTTATATTTATAATAAATTATATTATATTTTCAGGAATAGCTAATGTTATATTTAATTAAAAGAGTACTTAAATTATGTTTATATTTTATAATTATTTATCTGTTTCTTTAGTTACTTTTTAAATTCTAGATTTCATGTTGCCCACAATTTAGAAATAATGGTATGTATCAATTTCTCTAAGCAGTAACATTCAGGGAAATAATTTAGGCATTCTTAACTCATAGTGTTCCCTAAATTAATTTTTTATACAATTCAATGTCGAAAAAGAATGGTAACCAATGCAGTAATTGATGTTGCGGCGCTGTCGTCGCGCCACAAGCGAAAACACACCGAAGCCTAAATCGCGCTATCAACGTTCCGAATCGTAAACAGTATATATAGAACTTCTCCGAACTATCACACGGAGTGTTTGCCGCTCCCGGGGCAGAACACCTTGCCCGGCGGGAGATCTCCCCTTTTCGTACCACGGCCACATGATCATGAGAAAATAAATGTCAAACAAAAGTTTCTTAATTGGGGAAACATAATTTTAACGAGTTATCCATTAGGAATTTTTATTGAATTTTTGGAAATTCAATGGATGTGGCCACCCACATAATTCGCCGTCTATAATGTATTCCAAATCATTTACATAAGCATTGACTATAATGGAAGTTTAAAATCTCTTTGGATATAATATATTTACATGATAATGCGGTTCAAAAATTTCTTCGTACGTATGCTTGTTTTGCAATGCAAGCACTGACTGACCTCTATATATACAAGTACGCTGGACTGGCTATACCATACAAAATGACTGTGCCAATTTGAAGCGCCGCTAAAGGATGTCTTGAAAAATAAAATTGACATAATATGCCAAAGTCTGCTGTCTTATTTATATTGTCATATTTAAAAAGTCTGTATTTTGAACTTTTGAACTAAAAAAAGAAAGTACTTTATATTGTTTGATTGTGTATAATATTAGTTACATATTAAGAATTATTTTTAATAATAATGAGAGTGAGCGTAATCTGTAAAACTCGTTACCAAAAGGGAAGCCATATAACATTACACAAGTAAGTGAATTTGCAGCTAATATTTAACAAATTAAAACTATTTGATAATATAAGTACTTAAAATTTTGTTACTAATCTTAATAACATACATACCAACATGAATTACGTAGTTTCACTACACTAAAATCGCCTAGCATGTAACCTACTTAAAGGTGCACACGACGGAGCCGCGTGTCACGAGGCGCCGAGTCAGCAGGCGCCGACAATCCGACGCCCGTTGCAAGTTAGCATCGGATTTCGCCATTCTTCGGTCACACTTCGACCAAGTTAATCATTTTAGTTTTAGTTATAAAAGTATTGTAATCTTTCTTTAATAAATTTATATTTTAAGAATTGGTTTTTTTTTTTAAGTCCTGCGGCTGCAGCTAACGTAATTGGCGCAGTCGGTAGGATATTAGAGTCAGTACACGGCGTTAAAATCTCCAAAAATCGGTAGATTTCGGTTGGCGCTGAAAGACGCTGATTTGGCTCTCAAGCCTTAATCTAGTATCCGAACCACGTGGCAGCAGCACCGGGGACGAGTATCCGAAAATCGATACGCGGAGGAAACCAGAATGATAATGTAAGTACGCAAAACTTTATTTTTGTGTTGCTTTCCTTTTATCCTTTAAGTTTTATCCTTATTGTCCAAAATTTTTCACCCGGAGAATAGGGGGCCTAGCGAGGCTGGTTTTCGACAGTCTCGCCGAAATATAGATTTAGATAATTTAAGGAATATTGAGGAAGAATTAAATTTAAGTTCACTAAATTCTAAAATGTCTCATGATCCCGATGTAATATATAAGACCTTGCGCCCAGTGCCAGATTTCGATGGTAATCCAAATATTCTCACTAGATTTATTAAAATATGCGATCGGGTTGTATTAGCTTACATGAGCTCTGAAGACGGTAGTGAATTATCTAATTTATGTCTACTAAACGGAATTTTGAACAAAATCACCGGACCTGCGGCTGCAATCATAAATTCTAATGGCATCCCTGATAATTGGCTAGGGATTCGCGAATCTCTTATAAATAACTTGGCAGATCAAAGAGACGAAACTGCGCTGTACAACGAACTTTCCTTAGCTTAGCAAGGCCACAAAAGCCCTCAGGAGTTTTACGATCACTGTCAGACTCTTTTTAGTACCATCATGACATATATATCGTTGCACGAAACTATCCCGACCACTATCGAGTCTAAGCGGGCATTGTATAAAAAGCTCACTACGCAGGCTTTCGTTCGTGGCCTACATGAGCCCTTAGGGTCTAGAATAAGGTGTATGCGCCCTCCTACAATAGAGCAGGCATTGAAATTTGTTCAGGAGGAAATAAATATTTTATATTTGCAACAGCGTAATAATGATGTACACCCTAAATATCTCCAGCCGCATCCAAGACCACAAATACAAATTCCAACGCCTTCTCAAACTAAGCAAAATTTCCAGCCTCCACCTATGATGTTAGCACCCGCTACTGAGAGACCGATGTGGATGCCACCTCAACCTCAACCATTTAAATTTACTCAACCGCAAAATCAATTTAAGTCCAATGCGGACCCTCAACATCAGCCTCAGTACCGCATGCCAACACGTACTCAACAAATGTTCAGTGCACCACCACCGAATTATAACCCACGTAGTAACGTATTCCGTATTCAGCCTCGTTATCAACAGCCTCAGAATTTTGGCCCTAAGCCTATGAGCGGTGTTCAACATTTCACGCCTAAAGCCTTACCTCCTACAGGATGATTAACTGGCCATGATTGGAACCAGCACGGTAACCCACCACCTACAAATTACTTCAAAAGCCGTGAAATGAATTTTAACGAGTGTGACGGCTATGCTAACTATTACTATGAGCCTGACAACTATTACGCGGATTACTACGAATGTCCATCTTACGCGAGTAGCTATAATGATTATATAAACCACGAGAATTACGGTCCCGAGTTCGTTCCGACAAACGATCATCCAAGCGTCAATGATACAGAAAACGATCCTCAGCCCTCCACTAACCAACAGGAAAATTTTCACGAGGATTCCCCTTCAAACAAGCCAAGATAGAAATTAATTTGCAGACCCAGCGTCAGCTACCATTTATTCGGATATTAGACCCTCCGTTGAACCTTCTCATCGATACCGGAGCGAATCAATCATTTCTGAGTCCGGATGCTGTAGAAAGATTTTTCCCCCATTATCAACTTGACTAAGATCCTTTCGAAGTTACTACTGTTCACGCTGTTAGTCGAAATGATTATTCCATTACGGTGCCGTGTTTTCCGGAAATTAACGATAGCGAACCGATAAAGTTTTTCGTGTATAAATTTCACAACCATTTCGACGGGTTAATTGGGCTCGATCTGTTAACTAAGTGGGAAGCAAAGATCGATTTAAAAGCATTACATTTAACTACTCGGTCTGCAGTGAACCCAATATTGTTATATAATTCACGAAACGCGAACCTGTACGAGTATATAATTCCTGCGAACACTTCAAAGTTAGTTAGGATTCCTGTTGACAGTAGTGATGGTGAAGTCTATATTCCCGAACAAATTTTATGTAACTGCGTCGTTCACGAATGCATAACCAGCGTTTCCCAAAATAGAGCTATTTTAGAGATCGAGAATACTAGCGATAATGACGTTGTTTTTTCCCTAGACCGTCCCGCTCACGCACAGCTGTTTAACGTTGAGTGCACGCGCACCCAGCCTATAACCGAACACGCTAAAGACGTTTTATCGCGACTTCGCACTGACCACCTTAACGAAGAAGAAAAGGCTAATTTGATGACTCTCTGTGCCAAATATCATGACATATTCTATATCGACGGTGAAAACTTAACATTTACGAATCAAATAAAACACCACATCCGTACGCCCGATGAAATTCCTATATACACAAAGAGCTATCGATATCCTTTTGTTCATCGACAAGAGGTACGTGATCAAATGAATAAAATGTTAACTCAAGGCATTATACGTCCCTCCGAGTCCGCGTGGTCCTCACCGATTTGGATTGTCCCAAAAAAGGCAGACGCCTCGGGGAAAAAGAAATGGCGTCTAGCGGTAGATTTCCGTAAACTTAATGAAAAAACTATTAATGACAAATATCCTATCCCGAATATCTCAGACGTTCTGGACAAACTGGGTAAATGCCAATATTTTACTACTCGAGATCTCGCCAGTGGTTTTCACCAAGTAGAAATAGACCCCGCTGACATTCCAAAGACGGCATTCAATGTCGAACATGGCCACTACGAATTCCTTCGGATGCCCATGGGCCTGAATAACTCGCCCTCCACATTCCAAAGAGTGATGGATAACATCCTCCAAGGTCTCCACAACCAGATCTGTTTGGTGTACCTAGACGATATCATAGTATTCAGCACTTCGCTGCAAGAACATATGGTCAACTTAGAACAAGTCTTCCAGAGACTTAGGAACTCCAATTTCAAAGTGCAAATGGACAAATCAGAGTTCCTTAAGTTAGAAACGGCTTATTTAGGCCATATTATCAGCAGCGAGGGCGTGAAGCCTAACCCAGACAAAATATCAGCGATAGAAAAATACCCTATGCCTAAATCCCCTAAGGAAATAAAGCAGTTCTTAGGACTATTAGGATACTACCGGAAATTCATCCCTGATTTTGCAAAAATAACAAAACCCCTAACACAATGCCTAAAAAAAGGTAAAAAGATCACTTTTGACCCCGATTATGTTAACAGTTTTGAGAAGTGTAAAACCCTCTTGACGAACGATCCAATCCTTAAATACCCGGACTTTAGTAAGGAATTTATCCTTACTACCGACGCGTCGAACTATGCCATCGGTGTTGTTTTGTCTCAAGGGCCGATAGGCTCGGATAAACCCATCTCATATGCTTCGCGGACACTCAATGATAGCGAACAAAATTACAGTACCATTGAGAAAGAGCTCCTGGCAATAGTATGGGCCACTAAATATTTTAGGCCCTACCTATTCGGCAGGACATTTAAAATACTTACCGACCACAAACCTCTACAGTGGATTATGAATTTAAAGAACCGAACTCTCGCCTTACTCGATGGCGCTTAAAGCTCAGCGAATACGACTTCACTGTAATTTACAAGAAAGGGAAATCAAATACGAATGCAGATGCCCTCAGTCGCATTGAGATTCATAACGAAGAGACTAATTCTCTTTTAGCGAATCCCTCGGAACAACCAGAGCGCAGTCACGGTTCTACAACCACTACTATCCATACGAGTCACGAAAATCCCATATTGGAAGTTCCGATAACCGATGAACCACTAAACAAATTTCATCGCCAATTGGTTATCACTATCGTAGGCGACGTAAAAAGGCGACCCGCGGTTTCGAAGCCTTTCGACACACACACTCGCATTTCGGTGCAGGTAACGGAATCAAATTTAGAAACCGATATTATAAACGTAATAAAGGAGTTTGTGAACCCAAAAATTAAAATCGGACTTCTAATCAACCCCCCGTTAGGGCTCTACTCAATTATACCTGTCATAGAGAACAACTTTAAAAGCTCCGCAATGAATCTCGTGCTTACCAAAAGTGAACTTGAAAACGTTAAACCTTATCTTAGGCAACAAGAAATTATAAAACATTATCACGAGGGTAAAACGAACCATAGAGGCATTAATGAGTGTTATTTGTCTCTTTCGAAAAAATACTACTGGCCTAAAATGAAAGAACAAATAACAAAATTCATTAACGAATGTGTTGTGTGTGGCCAAGGTAAATACGACTGTAATCCTATGCAACAATGATTCAACGTTGTTCCGCCTCCGAGCAAGCCACTAGAAATAGTTCATATGGACTTGTTCACGGTAGATAGTGAAAAATACATTACGTTCGTCGACGTATTCTCCAAGTACGGACAAGCCTATCACCTACACGACGGTACAGCCATCAGCGTTTTACGGGCCTTACTAAAATATTGCACGCACCACGGTTTACCTTTAACGATAGTAACTGATAACGGCACTGAATTCACTAACCAACTATTTTCCGAATTTTTAAGAATGCACAATATTAACCATCATAAAATACTTCCGCATTCACCAAACGACAATGGAAATGTAGAACGTTTCCATTCAACCCTTCTCGAACATCTTAGATTACTAAAGCTTCAGCGTAAAGATGAGCCAGCTGTAAACCTAGTACCATACGCGATTATCGCTTACAATAGTTCGGTGCACAGTTTCACGAAATGCAGGCCCTTCGATATAATAACAGGTCACTTTGAACCCAGAGACCCAGTAGGTGTAGACCTTACCCAGCATCTGCTCCAACAGTACACTCAAAATCATAGAGGACAAATGAAGTTAGTTTATGAAATTATAAATCAGTCCACCTTACATGATCGCACAGTTTTAATTGAGAATAGAAATAAAGATAGAGAACCCGAAATTCAGTATGAACCACAACAGCAGATTTTCATAAAAAACCCGCTTGCTAGCCGACAGAAATTAGCACCCAGATACACTAACGATGTTGTTTTGGCTAACCTACCTATACATATTGTTACGAGCTTGAGGTTCGTGACAATAAAAATTGCCGATAGAATTACCTAAATTAACACTTTAATTTACTTTACACAAATTAAAGTTAAAAACAATAATAATTAAACATACTAATTCACTTAATTCCGCTCCGAAGCTTCGCTTGTGTCGCCGAGTTCAACTCTGCCCCGATCGCATCCTGCAGCGCCTATTTATTTAAATTAGCAAAGAAGCATCCCGAATATTCAAGTAAATGCGCGCAAAGGGACGAGTGTGCGAGTATAGATTTTCTAGAAACTTAGTTCTTCGGATGGTGCTGTTGGTTGAAAGATTTGTGATGTCATTCTCTGCAAAGCTCCCCTCGCTCTCGTTCCTGACACTAGATGGCGCTAGTTGTGTCGTCGACTTGAGCGCGTAACACTGCCCCCTCCTAAGACATGCACGTCCCGAGCATTATCGGCCCCATAATAACGCGCCAAGCGATCCACATGGACGATCTTAGGAGTCCCTCTTGCGCCTTTCTGTAACGGCTCCGCAATGTCAAGGGATGTTCGATCCCGTGGTGCACCAACATTGTACAATTTCGATGCTCCTCTACTCCATGTCTGAGGTCCCCTCACAGCCGCACAACTTGTACATGTACGACACCAATCCTCCACATCGTCACGATAATGGAACCAGTAAAACTGTTCTCGGACCTTCAGTAGAGTTCGTTTAACTCCCAGATGGACTCTCGAAAGACCATTATGGCACAGCTGTAAAACATTCGGCACTTTAGCTTTAGGGACAACCATTTGCAAACGACAGCTGTCTCCTCGACCGTTGTCCCACTTACGGCACAGGACTCCATCCTGAAGCAGCAAGCTGTCCCATTGGGCCCAATAGTTTTTCGTGGTTGAACTCATCGCTGAGACGTCCCTCCACTTAGGCTTGGTAGCACGGGCCTTCATCCATCCCAGAATCGGCTTGATGTCCGGATCTTCCTGCTGTGCATGTCGTAGGCTGTCCTTCCACCCGTTGCTGAAGTGGTCTGTTCTGAGCGTCCTCACGGATACCACTTCCTTACCTTGCCTACTACAGTGGTTGCCATCTTCAGGACAAGGTCTTCTTGACAATGCATCTGTGTTGCCGTGAGATTTCCCGCTGCAGTGTCTGATAGTAAAGTCGTATTCCTGCTGCTGCTGGGCGGTGCTGTTTGCCGCACTTCCTTTCTGAGACCGTTCACCTTCCCTTCCTAGGGTGTGCTTAAGGCAGCTGGACCGAAGATGACCCCTTTCCCCACAGCCATAGCACCTAGGGCTGTATCTTTTACTGTGGTCGCGAACCGTAACTGCTGTAACCTCCCTAGCGTGAGGTGAACGACGATCCTGTCGCCGCCAGGCAGTGCCGTTAGCTGCACTACCCTCTCGAGATCGATCAACTCTCCTTTCCAAGGTTCGCTTAGGGCAGCTGGATTGAAGATGGCCTTTTTCCCCACAGCCATAGCACCTAGGGCCGTATCCTTTGTTGCGGTCGCGAACTGTAGCTGCTGCAACCTCCCTGACGCGATGGGAACGATGATCCTGCCGCACGGCTTCCAGCTCCAGTGCATGGGCCAAGGCGTTCTTAAGCGTGTCGTGGTGCCCGAGCCTCACAGCAGCTCTGACTTCCAGGTCACGAATGCCGTCGATGAATGTCTGCACCAGGTTCCCTTCAATGAGCGCAGGTACAGACTGGTATGGTTTTCGAAACATCTTCTCCACCTCAAGGGCCCACTGCTGCAGGTTTTCGTTGCTACGTTGCACGCGATCTTTAAGCTGCGCGAAAGACGTGTTCCAGGTGAGCGTCACCATATCTCGCCTCCAATGCCTCAAGGAGCTGCTCGTAGGTCACTTTCTTACCGAGAGCTTCCAACACGGTTAAGACTTGGTCGCGCAGGCCTAGGGTGAGTGCAGTCATGGCTTGGCTTTTATTCCAGCCGTTCGCCTCCATGACGGCCTCGAACTGGATTTTGTAGGCCGACCAGGAAGAGGTCCCGTCGAACGGCGGCACTTTGAATCCACGTAGCGAAGGTGTTGTAGCTACTACGGGAGCTGTAGTTCCATCCCCAAGTTTGAGGTCGTTCAGCGCTTTCTTCACGTCAGCCATCACGTTGTCAACCCGATTGTTCACATGGTTGATTCGGGTTTCATGTTCTTCGATTCGGGTTTCAGCTTCCACCAGGCGGTTGTCATGTTGAGCAACCCTATCCTTCACCTCCCTTATCTCTTTCCCAAAGGTAGCATGAAGGTCCTTTATGAGGAGCATCTGTTCCTCCTGTCGGCGGGCCTGTTCCTCTTGTCCACTCTGAAGCTGCTCTTTCAACTGACGAACCTGTTCCTCCTGGCCGCTCTGCAGCTGCTCTTTCAACTGACGGACCTGTTCCGCCTGCTGGCGAGCCTGCTCCTCCTGTCGGCGAGCCTGCTCCTCCTGTCGGCGGGCCTGCTCCTGCAGCATCACCATCAGGGCGCCTAAATCAGGTGCTGCAGATGCAGGAGCTACTGACGGACCGGCATCCCTTGCCGGCCGCTGGCCCTCCTACGTCTGCGGCGTTGCACCACCAAATCTTCGTTGGTCCGTCTCCTGCTGGCGTTGACTTCGGGTACGGACACCCTCCGTTTCCTCCTTAGGTAAAATCGGCATTATTTTATCCCACTTCTGACACCAATTGTTACGAGCTTGAGGTTCGTGACAATAAAAATTGCCGATAGAATTACCTAAATTAACACTTTAATTTACTTTACACAAATTAAAGTTAAAAACACTAATAATTAAACACACTAATTCACTTAATTCCGCTCCGAAGCTTCGCTTGTGTCGCCGAGTTCAACTCTGCCCCGATCGCATCTTGCAGCACCTATTTATTTAAATTAGCAAAGAAGCATCCCGAATATTCAAGTAAATGCGCGCAAAGGGACGAGTGTGCGAGTATAGATTTTCTAGAAACTTAGTTCTTCGGATTGCGCTGTTGGTTGAGAGATTTGTGATGTCATTCTCTGCAAAGCTCCCCTCGCTCTCGTTCCTGACACTAGATGGCGCTAGTTGTGTCGTCGACTTGAGCGCGTAACAATATTTATACTTCACGGAAACGTGGTCCCGTTGCCAAAGCTCGCATTAAGCGAGTCCCTAATAGCGCGAAATTGTTACAGAATCCCGCTGGTGATGATGGCGCATCTCACTCAAACACAGGAGATAAGACTTGAAAGTCTCAACGATGATCCTGGCCTCCTCCCTTATAAATTAGGTCAAACTCGTCTAGTGTCACATTACCATAGCTTCTTACAGTATATTCGCATCAACAATATAGAAGAGAAAACTATTGCAGTGAGACAGCAGTTATCCGACTTTGAATTAAGATTGAATAATGATACGTTTTCCCTATATTCTCTTCAAATCAATTATTTATCTCATAAAGTTAATAGAGTTTTAAATCATTTAAAAGGGCTCGAACCTAGTCGAGCGAAGAGAGGTTTGATTAATGGCTTAGGATCTGCTATTAAAAGTTTAACCGGAAATTTAGATTATCAGGATGCTATCAAATTTGATAACGCAATAAAAAATCTCGAAAATAACCAAGTTAAAATTATATCGGAGTTTAACTCGCACATAAGCCTCAGCAAGGAATGGATGACGCAACATAATGGCGTCATAGATCAGTTAGTTAGTAATCAGCAATCAATTAATGCTACGTTAGAACTTTTGTTGAATAGCACTGCTTATAAAGAAAATAGTTTAATAAAATATGCTCATTTCGCTCAGCTCTTGACCATCATAACGGAAAACGTCGATGATTTGTTGGGAGAATTAGTTAGAATAGAAAACATGCTAGCCCTTGTGCGCGCCTCAAGCACGCATCATTCAATGATAGATATAGATACTTTAAGGGTAATGATAGAAAGAGTAAGAATGATATATGGGGACGATAGAATATTAAATTTAGACTTACGCGACTATCATAGTATTATAAAACCAGGTTCATATTACGTCAAAAAACAGATAGTTATAGTTTTTAAAGTTCCCATAGTTAGTGCGAACATAATCGATCTGTATAAACTTTCAATAGCCCCGAATAGGTATAACAAGATCCTTATTCCACCTCTTCCTTTCCTAGCAACCAACAGGGAAGCGTATGCGTATATGGAGGCGGAATGCCCGAAGGTAGACCACTAGTACCTCTGCGAAGACGATACCATAAATAGAGTCAAGAATCATCATGACTGCACACGAGAGCTCGTCACAAACCACGCCCTAGGAGATGACTGCAACTTGACCACTTTAACACTGGAAAAGGAAGCCATGGAGCATCTGGACGCTGGAAACTGTGTTGTCACGTTCCCTCGCACCACAAGAATCCATCTACGATGCGGAAGAGAAGAATACAAGCAGCTTCACGGAAGCTATTTGGTAACAATACCCTTAAATTGCACAATGATGACGTCAGAATTTACATTAGTCGACGAGAATAACCAAGTATCCGGACAGCCACTAATAATCACCGATGTCCCACGCAACTTCAAAGAGGAAACCACATCTCAACACCGAATCTCGCTGCAATCCATCATCATCATTCTCTAAACCATTTCCCATTATCTGGGGTCGGCGCAGTAAACCTTCTTGTTCCATTCCTCTCTATCAGCCGTCATTTCCATACTTACTCCTTTCATTCTCATATCACTCTTCACACAATCGATCCATCTTTTATTCGGTCTTCCTCTGCCCGTGTGTCCCTCCACATTCATATTCAACACTCGTATTGTGACATGACTTTCATTCCTCCGCATCACATGCCCAAACCATGCCAATCTGCTTCCTCTCACCTTTTCTACCACTGGCGCTACTTTCAGGCTTCCTCTTATATACTCATTCCTTATCTTATCCATCCTTGTCACACCACACATCCATCGTAACATTCTCATTTCATTCGCATGCAGTCTATTTTCATCCTTCTTCTTGACGGCCCAGCATTCACTTCCATACATGACGACAGGTCGGATGATCGATTTGTAAATTTTCCCCTTCAGCCTTATTGGCATTCGGGGATCGCACGTTGTGGCTGTGACCTGTCGCCATTTCATCCACCCTGCGTTAATCCTATGCTGCACAGCTCTATCTATTCCGCCGTCGCCTTGAATGAGGGAACCGAGGTACTTGAAATCTGAGCAGGTAGGCAGTATAGCGCCATCCAACGACATGGGTACAGGACTGGAAAGACCGCCGAAATCACAGCACAGATATTCGGTTTTGGATCTGCTGATCTTCAAGCCAACACTTTCCAGCCTCTGTTGCCACCCCGTCAGTCTGCTCTGTACCTCGATGCCTTCTTAGCCGACAAGCACGATGTCATCAGCAAAGAGCATGCACCAGGGTGCCTCATCCTGCAGGTCCGACGTCAAAGCGTCCATAATCAGTAGGAAGAGGTAAGGGCTCAATGCCGACCCTTGGTGCAGCCCTACCGCCACATCGATACTGCCCGTAGTTCCCGCGGCAGATCGTACACATGTACGGGATGCTCTGTACATAGCACGGACTAACCTCACATACTTCCCAGGCATACCTTTCATCTTTAACGCCCACCACAAAACCTCACGGGGAACCCGATCGTACGCCTTTTCAAGGTCGACAAAAACCATGTGCAGATTTTTATGCACGCGCTTGTACTTTTCGCACAATTGGCGTAATGCGAAAATGGCATCTGTCGTACCTCGACCGGGCATGAATCCGAACTGGTTTTGTGTTATCTCACACTCTTCTCTCATTCTTCTCTCTATTATTCTTTCCCAGACTTTCATAGTATGTGACATGAGTTTTATTCCCCGGTAACTGCTGCAGTTTTGAACGTCTCCTTTGTTTTTAAAAATGGGGACCAGTATACTACTGCACCATTCCTCAGGTATTTGTTCTTCCTGCAACAATTTACCGAAAAATAAACTCAACCACTTCCATCCATCCGCACTCAGCAACTTCCACACTTCTACTGGTATTCCATCTGGGCCGACTGCCTTCCCATTCTTCATATTCCTAACAGCCATTTTTACTTCTTCCACACTAATTTCTCTCACTAAGCCCATATTCACTGGTGGGTTTTCAAGCATACCATTCCATTCATTCTCCTCATTCATCAATTTCTCAAAATACTCCTTCCATCGCTTCTTTATACTTTCATCGTCAGTCAAAATCCTTCCAGAATCATCTTTTATACATTTTACATGTGAAACATCTCTTCCATTCCTTTCTCTCGCTCTTGCAATTTGAAAAAGTCGTTTTTGACCTTCGGGGCTTTCAAGGGACCGATATAATTTATCTTGCGCCTCTGCCCTACAAATAGCAACTTCCTTCTTCGCTCTCTTCTTACGTTCTTTATACGCCTCTCTCTTACTTTCTTTTATGGATTCATTCTGGTCTTCTACGCTCTGCCATTCTTTAAAGGCATTTTTCTTTTCTCTCAAAACTTCTCTAATACTTTCACTCCACCACCACCCATCCTTATCTATCATACGCTTCCCTTTTGTTTCTCCTAACACCTTCCTTGCCACACTTCGGATACAATCAGCCATTTCCTTCCAGCACTCATTCACACTCATTCCTTCCATATCACCCATCTCTATCATCTTGTTTACAACTAGCTCTCTAAATTCACTTGCATACTCCTCCTTATGCAACAAATGCCACTTTATTTTGGGTGCGGGACGATCCTTATGTTTGTTGAGGCGAACAGTTAAGCAGATGTCAGCCAGCAGAATTCGGTGCTGGGATACTAAGTCTTCACCTGGAAGCACTTTGCAGTTTTTTACACTCTTGATTTGTGTCCGTCTTAACAGAAGATAGTCGATCTGTGTCGCGTGGTGGCCACTTTTATAAGTAACAAGATGCTGATCTCGTTTTTGGAACCACGTGTTTACTACAGCCAGGTCGAAAGCACATGCTGCTTGCAGAAGAACTTCCCCCTCACGGTTGCGTACTCCGTACCCCCATCCACCGTGTACTCTTTCATACCCGTCATTCACTCTCCCTACATGTCCATTAAAATCTCCTCCCATATAAACATCCTCACTCTCAGGTATTCCCATCATCATACAATCAAATTCCTCCCAAAACTTCTCTTTCACACTCTCTTCACAGCCTGTTTGCGGAGCATACACACTTACAACATTCACTACTTTGTTTTCAATCATTAATTTAACAACTATCATTCTGTCATTTACTCTTTTCACATCTGTCACTCGTTCTTTCATTCCACTATCTAACACAACTCCTACTCCATTTCGCTTCCCGTCACTTCCACAGTAATAAAACTTGTATCCTTCCCCAATCTCTCTTGCTTTATTGCCCTTCCATTTTGTTTCCTGCAAACAGGCAACATTCACTCTTCGTCGTTTCAAAACATCTGCTAACTCTCTTCCTCTTCCAGTCATCGTACCTATATTCCAGCTTGCAAACCTCACTCTGACATTCTTCTCTCTACGGGCTCGCCTCTTACGTCGCACCCGCTCCGTAAGGTGCGACAACCCTTGCCCACTTCCCACAGGAGCCGGGTGCTGCTCCTGCGCGTCGCCTGCGGGGTACGCCCTAGCCCTTTCATATATCCCACAACTCGTAATATTCATAAGTTTACTGCATGGGATTTGGCAAAAGTTTTACAGTCGGCCGCCTGCCTGACACCAACCCTCTTTGGGTATGCTATTGTTGGTAGAGGAAGCTACCATTTTGGAAAAAGGAAAAAAAAGGTTGGGGGTAGGAGCGTAGGTGTAAGGATACTGTTATCTCGGCAGGAAAGGTATGAGAATAACAGTAGCTCGGGGAGCCGGGGTCGCGTACCCGTATTCCATAACAGGATCACCGGAAAGGTAGACCAGCATGAAAACCCCCTGACTGACTCGCTGCAATCCATCTACCTGAGAAAACTACATGAAGCCCACAATCAAGTCATGAGAGAGCCGATAATGGTACAAGACACCATAGCTAGCAACACTCTGTACCACACTACTATTCCCATTTATGTAATGATAATTGGCTCGCTTATTACAACAGCAACTGTAATAATCTGTCGACGTTACAATCTGTGGAGATGCACTAAGCTGCAACAGCAGAGCACCCAGCTGCCAGCACCTGGAAAGCATTCCTATGAAGATCCCAAAAACGCAAAAGCATATCCAGCAACATTTTCCCTCAAAGTCGGAAAATAGTCGCTGATCTGTGGGGGGAGGAATTACGTAGTTTCACTACACTAAAATTGCCTAGCATGTAACCTACTTAAAGGTTCACACGACGGAGCCGCGTGTCACGAGGCGCCGAGTCAGCAGGCGCCGACAATCCGACGCCCGTTGCAAGTTAGCATCGGATTTCGCCATTCTTCGGTCACACTTCGACCAAGTTAATCATTTTAGTTTTAGTTATAAAAGTATTGTAATCTTTCTTTAATAAATTTATATTTTAAGAATTGGTTTTTTTAAGTCCTGCGGCTGCAGCTAACGTAATTCATGTTTGGCTGTATATTACTAAGTTTTGATAAACAATAACATTCAATAGGGTTGTTGAGCTCCTTGTCTATAATACTTATCGATGTTCTTTCCTACCCATATCTGTTAACAAGCAAAGTCGCCAACAACAGATGATTATCAAATGTTTATTAATTAACTGGTTTCCAACAGAACATAGACTAAAATTATAGCTTAAAGGCATAAATATTGTGAATTGGCGTCCGAAACAAAATGATCATATTTGTTCCAAACATTTCACAGACGACTGTTTTATTAGACATGAGATCTGCACCACTTTGAAAAAGTGCAGTATACCGAATATATTTTCTGGTAGTATCCGTACCAGTAAGTATAAAAGTATTAGATTATTATTTGGAATGTTTTTTATTTCTTCTTTCCTCATTTTCCACCAAAATCAAGGGCCATAGCCAAGTGTCGAAAGGTCGCCCGTTGATGTCGAGTCACGTTGGATGTGTGTTAGTGAGCTGCGGCTAGAGGAGATTCCTCTCCCTGTACCACTGTAGTGAGGTGGAGTAGTAAGGGAAGAGGAGTATTGGTGTGGCAATTGGCGATGCGCTATTCAACTATCTTCCGCGACTTTTGTGAGGCTGCACCACTTGATGTTTCCAAGTGCTCATTTTTCCCTGGCTCCATTCACATATCGGGCCCGTGGAGTCCGTAGTGCAGGTGGAGTTAGAGGCCGCGAAGGACAGTGTGGCTTGTATTACTGGTGCGCCTTATCTGAGAAAGAAAACGGGGAGGAGAAGTCAGCAACTAAGGAGGGGCTGCCATTGGGCGGCTGGCGCGAGAGGGGCCGCGGATGTGCATGAAAGCGTTTCTGTGGCCCTGCGAATTTGCGGCGGAGGTAGAACACCATGGGGTTTTAGTAAGTGCGATCTAGAGATTTAATTCTCTCTTAATTGCAGGCATGTAATAGTATGAGTACATATTTGTGTTATTTGCTGTAGAGACTACTGGTCCGTAGGGTGCACGTGCGGTGTGGTTTCTAAAAAAACTGTATCTGCGACTGATCATCACTGCTGGTAATAAGAAGTTGTTTAGTTTGTTGCTTCCTCGCTTGAAAGCTAAGTATAGCCATTCAGAGAGGACACGTAGCCAGCGTTCTTGGGACGATACCACGGAAAGTACTGTATGATGATTTCAGTTATTTTTTTAATATTGTAATTTTAATTTCGAAAATGAAGTAAATAACTGATAACTATGTATTTCAAAATTTTTTTGTATATTATCTTGCTAGCTCGTACCCGCCGCATTGCTGCCGCAGAAGAAATAATTGTGGAAATATCGTTAAAAATGTGGAACATTCCTATATGTGGTGTGGAATAGGGTAACATTCCTAAATATTGTATAATTAGGAATGATAATACAATCATTGAAATATAATGACTTATAACTTTCTATAACTTTCAAATAAATAGTACCTAAGTATATTACGCACGCCACTTAGTGTCAGTTACTTGTACCATGCGTATAACCTTCGCACAAGTGCAACCAATAAGTTGACTAAGTTTTAACGCAATCTGATGAACGGTATGGCATCGTAGAAAGTACGAACAAACATAAATTTTTATAATTCATAATTCATAATTATTTAATGGCATAGAATGTAGGTAGATATTATAATAGTATTATTAAATCATGAAAGTTCCTATACATTCTGCCTTGTCGAGGCGTGCAAATTTTGACTAATTATATATAACAATTTTTTCGATGAATTTAACTTATTTACCAATATCCAAATGTTCATATGTAAAAACAGTAAAATTAACTAACTAATAATTATTCTATAACTATCAAAGTCCAAAGCAAAACAATTCAAGCATTTTTGGATACAGTTTTTAAATATGTAATTTGTTTTGATTTTTGTGATCAAGATACTCATTAACAGTATAGAAACAATTAAGTAAAAGCCATTCATGAAGTTGGTTTTTTAACTTTGTCACTGGGAAATTTTTAAACTCGTCGGGTAAAGAGTTAAAGATTTTAATCGCCATTATATATGAATTTTTTTGGAAGAGCATCAATTTACATTTTGGAAAGTATATTCTGTTATTAGATTTTTTTTTCTTAAACTTCTATCTCTTAAAAAGTTATTACTTGGGAAGTATTCAGGGAATTGTTTGACAAAAATCGCCGCTTGTTTTATATACATACATGCGAGTGGCAGCACTTTTATTTCTTTAAATAATGGTTTGCACGATGTCATGGAATGTGCTCCACAGATTGCTCGAATACATTTTTTTTTTGGATTTTGAAATACGCGTTCTATTTCAGAACAGTTGCCCCATATTAGAAGTCCGTACTGCAATATCGATGAAAAATAGCCATGATAGGCGTTTAAGGCTGCTTTGGCAGATGCTATTTCTCGAAGTCGGCGAAGTGCAAATACAAATCTGTTTAATTTGTCACATATCGATTGAACATGCCTTTTCCAATTACAATTATTGTCAATAGTGATACCAAGAAATTTATATATATTAGAAAATATTTTACTGTTTATATACAGACCTGTAGTTGATTAGAATAAGCGTTATTATAGCAGCTGATTTGTTTTTCTTTATAATACTAGAACTAAATGAACGGTTGACAATAAATTATTTTAGAATTATGTTTTTTATTTTTATTTTGTGTAGATAGTTTCATCTTAATAATTTTTTAGTTGAATGGTCTAAGCGCTACGATGGCTATCCGAGTACAGAACCAGAGTACAAAACTAATCCAACTGAAGAGATGTGTAGGACAGGGTGACGTAATATCCCTGAAATACTTTACCGCTGCGTTGGAAGACGTCTTCAAGCTACTGGACTGGAAAGGATACGGTTATGGAGTATAGAAGTAAGGAGTACCAACTCCCATAGTAGAACAGTTGAAAAAGTGCCCATCTGTAAGGAGTAAATAACAGCTCAAAAACTCTCCACAACAGCGCTGGAGTAGCTATTGGGATAAAATGAACTTAGCAGTTGTCGACGGTTTAAGTGTGGTGCTAAATTGCTCAGTAGCTCTAAAATCTAAAATAATTTTATTTAGTAAATATAACCTCGAAAAATTCGTCTATCCCACTAATATTTTTCGTTGCGTTCTTTAAAATTTACCTCGTAGTTATAGTGGCGTCACCCTTATTTAATGGTTTTTATTGACACTTTTTAATACACAGTCTGTACTCCTTACTTCTACATTCCATAGATACGGTATTAACGTCAATGGCATGTACGTCACTCACCTTCGATTTGTCGACAATATAGTCCTTATGGCAGAATCGCTGCAGGACCTACACACTATGTTCAATAACCTCAATAGTGTCTCTCAACGGATAGGTCTTAAGATGAACATGGACAAAACAAAAGTCATGTGTAATGTCCATGTCACACCTATGCCGGTGGTTTTTGGGAGCACTTAGCTGAAGTTGTTGACGAGTATTTTTACTTGGGACAAATAGTCCGACGGGTAGGTAAGTTCAACTTCGACCGAAAGGTCAATCGACGGATTCAACTCGGCTGGGCAGCGTTCGTGAAATTACAACACATCTTCTCGTCAGGAATATCTTAAAACTAGATTTTACATCCAGTCCGTGTTGCCAATTGATCTGAGACGAGGTCTTTCACTGCTGGCCGTTGAGGAAGCTCGAAGTCGCTCAGCGAGCTATGAAGAGGGCTATGCTCATAGGTTCAAACCTAGGAATAAGGATATTTGCAGCAGAACCAGAGTGACAAACATCGACCAATGGATTAGTACGCTGAAGTGGAAATTGACCGGCCATATAGCTCGAAGAACCGAATACCGAAGGGGAAAAAAGGTTCTCGAGTGGCAGCCCCGTACCGGCAGGTGAAGTGTAGGACGTTTCCCCACTAGATGGAGTTAAAACCTGGTAAGACATGCAGGAAGTTGATGGATTCAGGTAGCTCAGGACCGTGCTTTGTGGCATTCCTTGGGGGAAGCCTATTTTCAGCAGTGGACTTGTGAATGGTTTTAATGATGATGAATGATAATGGCGTTATATTAATATGATACATAAATAGAATGGACGTTACGGGTATAGTCCATCTATCCATAGAGTCCTTTCTATTTATTTAGATATAGGTAGGGTATAGAATTTTTATCGATATAATTTGATACACTGTCTTATCCCTATTATTAGTTCCGTGGACGTGCACTTTTGCTGTCAGCGCCAAAATGGCGGAAATCAAATCGCTTCATCATGTCACGTCTATAGCCAGTCCAGCGTACTTGTATATATAGAGGTCAGTGAATGCAAGGCTGGTCTCGACGCGTGCTTCGTGCTGGCGATCATTGAGTTCGCGGGCACCCATTTGTCAAGCATTTTTAACTTGCCAATTTGACGCAAATGGACCAACATTGTTTTTGATGTTAACGTCGAAAGCTACTGCTAATACAGGCGTAGATTGAGTATCTATCACACCTTGTTAAAATGTTCCAAAAACAGCTGTTAGATTTTGGTATGCTTTCAAGCGTTAATCTGAAGCAGATAGCAAATTATCAGTAATGACAACAAACACTTTAATTTCAAGAGAGTGAAGTGTTTACCAGATGTTTCTGTTTCAACAAATTCGTCAAGTGTAATAGAACCACTAAAATTGTGGTATTTTGTGTTTCGCTTGCGTCACCTTGAATTTTGTTGCCGGCTTTTGCTTCAATATCTGAAAATGTTAATCGCATTTTTTGTACATACCCATATTATGATTCATAAAGGGTGTATCCCGTATAAAGGTCTATTAGACAACTACAGCGATGCGCTAGTCGCTTGCACACGTTCTAGTATTTCATTCCACGTAATGATCATTATCATCGTCTTACGAATTTGATGTATTGCTTGCTTGATGCAATTAATTTGATAAATTTCTCGCATATTGTTTTAGATAAATATAACATGTGTCCTTTTCCTTTATGAGCACAAGTTTGTCGAATGGACCCGAAAAAACCGCAGTAAATTCCACAGTTTGGTCGTGCGAAGCAGAATATTCTGTGTAAATCGCACAGTTAGTTGACCGCTAGCCATCGAGATAATGAGGATGTAATTTCGAGTTCTAACGAAGTGTACGATGTGCGACGGTGGAATTCAGCAACTGAAATTAATAAGCTGATACTGGCGTGCCCCGGTCCAGAGATTAGAACAGTATAATATATGAGGCCGAATCTGCGCTTTGTAAAGCTGCAAGCGGTAATCCGTCATGAAATCCCGTCTCGATCTACTGAGCACTCTAAGTTTGATACCAGTTAAGCCTTCCCTTCCAAGTGCCTACAAAACTGTACGTCTCTTGAAATGTCGACGCCAAGGATTCCGATGCTGACTGAAGTAACGAGGAGAGTGCCCTGAAATCAAGATACGACAAAAGGGGTTATTTTTTTATGGTAAACGCGAAAAAACTGGGCCTTTTGGGGATTAAACTTTAGTCACCCCTACGTTAGTACTCTTATTAGTTTGTGAACACCCCAATCCGAGACTTTATTCATCAAGGACTTGACCTCAGACACAAGTTTGTTTCGACACTCAACGACGTATTTCCGAGAAATATTAGCACGGTCGGTGTACAAAGCAACGCCAGTACTGTCTTCTGAATAACAATAAATATTACTAGTATGCAATACAGGTAACACGCTGCCTTTTGGACAACCAGCATTCACAAACTTGGAGTCGGAGCATGCACCATCGACTACGGCCTTAATACTCTGATCTATAAGAAAACTAGTGACCCAATTGCATAATTTCTGGGGGAGCCCATAGGAGGGAAACTTTGAACTTTGGACTCAACTGCCTCCGCCCATCGGCTATCGGTGAATCGGGTAGTAAAATGACCACCAACTGAGCGGCGTCGACGGAAACCGTATTGACGGTCACTAATCAGCTGATGTTCTTAGAGGTACCGCATGAGCCTGCAGTTAATAATGGATTCCGTTACTTTGGAGAACAAGGAGGTGATAACGATAGCCCTGTAGTTAGACAAGTCTGAGGAGTCTGGCCTTATTTAGGCATCGTGTGCACTTAGGCTGTATTCCATGAGCCTGAGACGACGCCTATAGCGTAAGAAAACCGGAAAAGACGATGCCAACTCTAGAACACACGTCGTCACCACAATTTGGGAGAGCCCGTAAGGCCAACTCGACTTGTGGACGTCCAGGGACGTGTTGCGCACTGAGCACTGTGTAAAGAGCACATCTGGCATGGAGCGCGGGATGTTCGGCGGTATAATCCCCCCGTCGTCGAGAGTCAAATTGACCGCAATAAGGGGTCCTAAAAGATCAGCTTTCTC
The DNA here is from genome assembly GCA_036936625.1 of Parnassius smintheus behrii. Lineage (NCBI taxonomy): Eukaryota > Metazoa > Arthropoda > Insecta > Lepidoptera > Papilionidae > Parnassius > Parnassius smintheus. The sequence goes on along the minus strand of JAUPFT010000021.1, from coordinate 3,562,462 downwards.
ATTTGTGACGTGGCGAAGTCATCCTTCTTGTGCAAATATGATAATGAGAACCGAGCCATTCGCCGTGTTGGGCGTTGAAACTTGTGTGTTTACTACGATTTCACGTTTATGTGACGTCAAATAAATTGAATATAACCTCTTGATAAGTTTTACTTAAAAAAAGTACTCTTAGGTGATGATGGGATGCTTTAATACGCGGGACCCCCTTTTGCGCGAGGCCCCCTTTTGCGCGGGGCCCGTAGCAATTGCTACTCTTGCTACGTGGTTAATCCGGCACTGGTGTAGAGGTAAGGAGAACCGCACAAATTAATAAGAAGTACTAGCGTAGAGAACCGTCTCGGTATATTGAAAGGTCCGTAGGAAAGTGTCAAATAAGGGTGGCGCCACTGTAGCTGGAGAGTAAATTTTAAAGAACTTTTTATAAATTTTTATTGCACAAACTTTCACCATAAACCTTTTTTATAATTATTATTTTATTGTTATCAAAATTTTTATGTTCAAAATCACTCTTAACGTGTTTCACGGTGACTTTTTTAGGTTATATTTACTAAATTATTTTAAACAATGCGAGTAGTTAAGGTTTTAAATACTGCAGTTTCAATAACTACTCTAGTCACCACAAATATTTCCTCAACTTAGTACACTTCACTCCGTCGAAAACTTCTAAGTTCATTTCATTACACATAGTTACTTTAGCGCTGTTGTGGAGCATTTTTGAACTGTTATTTACTTCTTACAGATGAACACTTTTTCGGCTATTCTCCATACTTCTACAGTTTATGGTTTCTTCTGTACACAACATGGAGGTTAGAGTATAGGAGAACAATTGCTGCGTGCTATAGCATAGCCCGCCTGTCCGTAGACAGAGAATGCTATAGCATTGTCTGTCTACGCGCCTGTCCCTGAAAATTTGTAGAATTTACAGCCGCGCTGCCGTCGATAAGTACCTAGTATCTGCAAAGTAATTTTTTAATTATTGACAAAAAGAAACGTTATAAAATAGTAAAATATTATTAAAGAAATAATAAATCAGTAATAATTAAAAATTTATATATGTAATAATTAAACAAAACAAAGATCATGTTTAATGTCCATATCATATCTATGCCGGTAGTTGTTGGGAGAACTAAGCTCGAAGTTGTTGACGAGTACGTTTACCTAAGACAAATAGTCAGACTAGGTAAGTCCGAATTATTAATATTTTCTCCATGTTGGATCAACGAAAATATAATTCCTCTTAGAAGGGATCCCAAGGAGGAGCTAGCTTATCGGAAAATAAATTGTACCAAATTGCGACGAATAATTGCCATCGTTATATGACCGACAGAATTTCTTAATATTCTTCCATAATACATAAGCAGTAGAGCGAGGCGAAAGATTTTCACAAAACCTTAATAAGCTCATCTTTTTTATCTGCAAAATGTTTTAATGTTTGAGCTGCTATTTTCTTCTAATTAAAAAAAACAGTCAATAGACATATTGGAAGTGTATAGACGTTCAGCTTGTTTTCGTTTTTTAACACTAAGTGTACACTCCTCATCCCACCACGGGGAAAAATTATTTTGGTAGAAGATAAAAATTTTCGTATGAAACATGAGTCTGCGGTGAGTGAAAGTTATAAAGTTTACGAAGGTTTATAGTATGTCTCTATATTATTAGAGTCACTGTTATAAAATGTAGAAAATATCGAATCTGACGACGATGAGAATTTAGTCCAGTCCACTCGTATTAAATTATATTTTAACAACAGAGAAAAAACTTTAATTGACATTGAGCAGTTGGCTAGCGAAAATAGTACTGGGTAATGATCACTTTCATGGTTAAACAGCACTTACTTAGAATTTTGAGATGGATATACTCTCGTTGTTGGTATTTAAAATACAAATATCAAAGTCATCAAATAACTCCATTAAGAGATAGCCAAAAGTATCATTTCTGCATGAGCCTCATGAAACATGGTGCATGGTGGGCAAACATCACCTAGTAATATAAAAGGAGGAGTAATAGATGAAATTATTAAGTTTAATTAAGTGATCAGGGATGGATGTGGGCGAGAAATATAAAAAGACAGTTATGTAATATCATTACATTTGAAAGCTACAACGTTTAATTCCTCACTTGTCTAGGGAGCGAAACCTTAATAAATGAATGTAATTTATTAACTAGGATTACAGAAACAGTGTAACCAACTTTCCTGTCTTCACAAAGGTGGGCAAAACCAGAAATTCGGAAGCGAGAAGTCGGGTGAAGCCAAACTTCTGATAACGCAATAAAAAACGGGTTATATTTGTTAATAATGTAGATTAAATCGCCCATTTTATGTTTAATACTACGACAATTCAGTTCAAAAGTTTTAAGCACTTCCATTAGGAAGAGAACAGGTTGGGGCTTGGATCATGGATTCATGTGCTGAATGATCATACCCATGATCGGATGCTGGAGAACAAGATTTTATATTTATAAAAATGAGTTACATTTAAAGGAGTGTTGCTTACAATATCTGAGTAATCTCGTTTTGATGGGCAAAGTCTTACTGATGCTTCATCATAAGAAATATGTTCTTGTGACATAATTACTTTAATCGATTTTCGTCTATTAAATTCTGGACAGGATGTACTAATAGCGGCATGAATACACACACTACATAGTGAAGGCATGTGACCGAGGTAGCTTCACGTGTTTCTCCATCATATACTTGTCCACACTTATAACAACGAGGCTTAGATCTGAATTTTTCCAAAACGACAGCAGTTGTAACTTTGTTTTGTAGGTAAGAGGTAAGGTTCTACTGGATATGAAATGATAAACGCAAAACCATGTGAGGGTAGTAATTCACCGGAAAAGTAATTACGATAGTTCTAGTTGGAATCCACTCACAATAATTTTACGATTTAGACGACGAGCCTGAATGATTTCCTTAGAAGAAGGGACTTCTGAAGCAGAAACAAATTCATTCATATCTATATCGACTCGAATGCCTCTATTTATACCCAATCTTGAATAGCATAGGTAGCAATTACGGCTTCAAAATTTGCTTTAGCAAGTAGTAGGTTTATTACAAAATTGTTAGCTAGTGGGGGAGAAGAAAATTCAATAGAAATGCAGTTGCGAACATAGACTTATCATACTACTGCGTATGGACAGGGTCATTGAACAAACAAAATGGCACCGACTCATTGATGCTAAAATGTTTATGAACCACCAACGCGACCACAAATGCATGACGGTTAGAAAACAGGAGAACGATCACTACGTACTAAAGCATAGCCCGCCTGTCCTTGAAAATTGTAGAATACATAGCGGCGCTGACGTCGGTGAGTAGTGACTGCGAGGTTAGCTGTTTATTTATTTTATTTTATTTATTTATTTATTTAAGAAATTTATGATTACAAAGATGAATAGTTTTAGTGTAAACATAAACTCATTAGAGTTTTTCCGTACACAATTGCTGTCGACACATTATTCTAATTAACACATTATAATACATTACATTACCAAAGTTACATTAATATTATTACCAACTTAAATTAGGTGGATTAAATGTTATGTTTCTAATTGACAAACTATTCATGGGTACAAAAATATAAAATAGTTTTAGGCGATGAGCGTAAAATCACATGGTGAACTTATTACATTCTGTGAATAATCGTGACACAGAATGATTATAACAAATATTTTTATAAATTTATAATAAGATAATATGTCGATAAAGTAAACCAATAATATAGAACGAGAAGTTGTTTAAAGTGTTACGAGTATTTATTAAGAGTTAATTGTATATAAAAAATTTTAGTTTATATTTTATGTTTTTACGTGTAACGACGTCTTTCAAAGATTTAGATCTGATTGATTAGATTAGGTATAACATAGTTTAAAGTTCTTTTTCCGTATAAGTTATTATTTCTAGGTAATTGCAGTTTTAAATTATCAGTTCTGCGTGTGGAGTATAATAACTTATCTACGTTTTTAAAATTTTCAGTAAAGTAATTTTCAGGTAATGTTAGTTCAACTTTGTCGTGAATAGGTATAATTTTACAAAATGCAAATAGTTTTCGGTAATCATCTTTAAAATTAATTTTGAGATTATTAGGGACTATTTGTTTTAAAATGCGCAGCTGAAGTGAGTATATTCGATCTAGATATGTTTTGTAGGTTCTCTCATAGCTTGACAAGCCATATTGTATAACAGATTCAGCGAGGGATTTATAGAGCATTAAAGATGTTTTGTAAGGTATTTTTTGTTTGATTAATGTAAATTTTGCTAATATCCCTCTTAATATATCACAAACACGATTTACATGCTCTTTCCAGTTTAGCCGATCGTCAATTATTAGACCAATATAGGTGTGCTTATTTACAATTTCTATGGCATCGCAATTACAGGGTGTCGAATTGTTAGTATTTTGTATATTAAGGCAGTGATGTGTGTGCGCTATTAGTTTAGGTATAAAGGAACTTCTGTTGTGGCTTGTACTTATATACATAAGTTTAGTTTTTGCAGCATTAAGTACTAAACCGACGTCGTGTGACCACTTCGTCGGTATGTCAAACTCTTTTTGAAGTTTCATTTGTACCTCCTGTATACTACGCCCAGCAGCTACTAAACAGGTATCATCTGCAAACTGATAGATCTCACACTGTTTAATTAATTAAGAAAGATTGTTTACGTAGGTGAGAAAGTGTAAAGGTCCAAGAACTGAGCCCTGTGCTGTGCCTTCAGTTACCTGGACAGGGAAACTAAGAGCATCACCAATTTTTACTCGATAAGATCTTTCATGGAGACAATTTTCACACCACGCTAGTAATTTTCCTCTAATTCCGCTATCATTTAAGCTTTGAATTAATTTGTTGTGTCTTAGCGTGTCAAAAGCTTTGCTATAATCAATGAAAACGACTAGAATGTGCTCTTTAGAGTCAATATGCGTGTACAAACTGTCTGTGAATGCAGAAAGTAGTTGTGAGGTATTCTTTTGAGGTTGGAAACCATATTGTTTGCTAGTTAATATATTATTACTTTCATAATACCTATGGATTTGTGCGCTTATATATTTTTCGACTATTTTGTCCATGAGTGCAAGTAGATGAATTTAGTTGAATATTGTACAAATTTTCATTTCATTTTTTCGTAGAAAATTTTCATGCTCCGTAATTTTGTAATTTTTGACAAAAAGAAACATTTAAAAATGAAGAAATATTTTATTGTGCGTGGATATGCAAGTGGTTGAGCATCTGATCGGAAAAATAGACTGAAAATGACTTTTATTGCCTGCACTTAGTGATCGCAGCGCCTCACTGATGGTGTCTATATTTCTGGGACACTATTTTCTACGGCGATCATTCTCCTGTTCTCTAACCTTCATGCATAAATGTGTGCCGTGCGTTCGTGCAGTGTTTCCACTTATAGATGTTTTGTACTATTTTAGGATAAATCTACTAACATATGTAGGGCTTTAGGCGTTTCTCCGATTTGACAGGGTTTTAGATAATTTTGGGTAAAACAGAACTTCATGTAACCCTAATTTTTATTCCCGCCCAATGTAATTTTTTAAAAGATTTATCGAAGGGAATAGGGTCAAAAAAGCTAGAAAAGTGTAGAATGGATACGTTTTTCTTTAATAAATAATATAATGAATAGAATAGAATCATGGTATATTTTTACACAGTTACATATTATTCATATGGGACTAAGTGTTATTATGATTTGAAAATGAGAACATCTTCTTCGTCACAAAACTCAAGATTTTTAATCGTGAAATTATGTTTAAATCTCGCAATGATGTTGTTCTTTAAAATAAGGAAAATTAGGTGCAATAAATAAAGCTATTTTGATTTTTTAGGGTTCCGTAGTCAACTAGGAACCCTTATAGTTTCGTCATGTCTGTCTGTCCGTCTGTCCGTCCTCGCTTAATCTCTGTGACCGTTAGCACTAGAAAGCTGAAATTTGGTACCAATATGTGTATCAATCACGCCGACAAAGTGGTAAAATAAAAATTGGAAAAAATGTTTTATTAGGGTAGCCCCCCTGGTGGAGCCACGTGTTTAAGGCTGCCGAAGTCTAGTTCCCCGGTCGAACCTTAAACCTATTACGCGAGATATTAACTAAAGTGGACTGTATATGCGGATGCTTCTACGCTTACGTAAAAGCGACTACTATAGCATGCGGTATAATGCACTCGCTTTTCCCTAAACTAAAACTATTATTGTGCCAAATCGCTGAAAAGGAATCCTGCCTGATTAGGAGAACAACAAAATTGGAGCGGGTTAAACGATTATATCAGGCAGTAAATAAAGGAGTGTTGACTCACCGGGGTTTCTTCTATCCTGTTGAGCACTATAGCTGCAATTTCTGAAACTTCTTCTGGAACACTCCGGAGAGAGGCGGCGCGCGACTATATCTCACACGAGGTGAGGCGGTTCTCCTGGAGCTCGACTGCTTCCAGGCTAAATCGGTTTCTACTAGCGGTGTGGTTTCAACGACGACTGCAGCGGAAAGAGAGGACGCGCAACGGTCGCGCGTGCCTTATATGTCCTCGGCTCCGATGATTACGTGACATTCTAGAATCATCTTCTTGCCCCTCCCACCCCACCACCCCGATGTGTCGACGGAGGATCGAGGAGGGTATGAATGATATCGTTTTTCGGAAAGGAACAAGCGACTTGACACTCCTACCGTCAAATATAATAATCCAATGGTTTTTTCCGCGCAACCATCTCCCCCGCCCTTGAAGGATTTCCTTCAAAATTAACTAATACAACTAGAGCTAAGATCAACTAACAAAATAACTAACTAACGCTAAGATTACCTAAATTCAACTACAATTTAATCTAGAAAGCTAATTTAAATTATGGAAGAGGCAGGGGGCACAAACGGACAACCGGACGCAAGTAAGACCCAACCGTGGTCTTAACGCGAACTATCCTAACTACTCCGTCGGAACCGGGAAAGACCTCTTCGACAATTCCTAACGGCCAGTGGAGAGGCGGCGTATTCTCTTTGGTGAGCACAACTACAGTTCCTACAGCTAAAGGCTCAGTTGCTGTGTTCCATTTTTGCCGAGACTGCAAAGTATGCAAGTATTCCAACCTCCATCGTTTCTTTAATTTGTGGCGTGCGGAAATGCTAAGTCTGTTCTCATCCATATCTGCGGCTGGCAAATACTTTAAAGGCGTTAAATTCAAAAAATGTGCTGGAGTTAGAGCCAGCGGTTCCGAGGGGTCACTAGACAACGTACGACAAAGTGGGCGACTATTCATTACGCATTCAATTTGAGCGAGCACCGTACTTAGCTCTTCGAAGGACAAAATTTGATCTCCTATTACTCGGTATAAATGACTCTTTAGACTCTTGATATTAGTCTCCCAATTGCCCCCAAAATGACTCGCGGCTGGGACGTTCAGAGACCACTCAATGCGGTTCTCGGCTAGAATGTGAGCGAACTCCGAATTATAATATTTGCTAGCTAAGAGCTCATGTAGTTCCGATAGAATACGTTTTGCACCGACGTAGTTCGTACCGTTATCCGAATACAATCTACTTACAGGGCCTCTGCGGGATAGAAATCTTTTAAATGCACCCATAAAGCCTGCTGTGCTTAGATCACCAACGAGTTCTATATGCACCGCTCGAGTAGTTAGACATACGAAAATGCAGACGTAAGCCTTTGTGGATCTTATACCACGCCCGCGAGTGAGCGTGACCTTAAACGGGCCAGCGAAATCAGACCCGGTGTGCGTGAAGGGCTTTACTGATTGTATTACTCTACAAGATCTAAGTTCCGCCATTTCCGGAAATGACGGCTTGGGGCGTGCCCGAAAGCAAGCTATACATCTGTGCACCCGATTGCGTATTAAACTACGTGCAGAAAGAATCCAATAATTCTGACGCAAAATCGACATCAACAAGTCAGGGCCAGCGTGCGAGTTCAATTTATGATGGTAATCGACTAATAAGTTCATGATATGGTCTTTACGCGGTAAAACAATAGGGTGCCGTTGGTCGAAACTCAATTGCGAGTTGGACAAGCGTCCACCTACCCTTACAATCCCATCCTGTAAAAATGGCTTAAGGCGTTGAAAGGCGCGACTACAAGCTCTATTCGATTGTAATCTTCTAATTTCTTCAGAGAAGTGCGCACGTTGAAGTTCACGTAATACTAGCGACTCGGCATGGTTGTAATCGGATGCTAAGACATACGAACGTCGCGGTAACAGCTTCGCGAATCGACAAACGTAAATTACGCTACGCAATAATTTCGACCAAGAGGACAAGCGGTTCGCCAAAGCAATGATTGGAGAAACCTCGCTCGAAACGTTCGCCACTAGAGCGTGTCTCTTTTCTTCCGGCGGTTGTGACACTGACGAAGGTTCGAAATCGGTTATTGGCCATTGCGAGGGATCCAAGTGAACCCAAGCAGGTCCGTGGAACCAAAGCGGGTGGTCCATTATTTGCATCGGAGTGAGTCCACGAGATAGACAATCGGCGGGGTTTTCCGTACCGGACACGTGATAAAAGTTCCGCGTTTCTAACTCGTCTTGTATCTTGGCCACTCGGTTCGCAACAAACGTATCCCAACGGTGGGGTGAAGAATGAACCCAGCATAAGGCGACGGTGGAGTCGGAAAAGGCAAATACCCTTTCTATGTGAACTCTATCCCTACATGCGCTGATAACTGCGGTAATAAGCTTGGTGAGTACTAATATTGCGCAAAGCTCTAAGCGCGCCAGAGAGACAACCTTACGGGGGGAGACTCTCGACTTAGAACTAATGAGGCTAATCGAATTTCTACCATTATTCTGGACGTGGAAATATACAACGCCCCCGTAAGCCTTCTCGCTGGCGTCTGCAAACCCAACGACTGTTATATGACGCGGTATTTTAATTTCTCTTAATAAAGGAAGTTCCTCTCTAAAGCGCTGCCACAATCGAACAATGCTGTCAGGCGGCGAGTCATCCCAGTCGCATTCCAATAACCAAAGTTGTTTAATTAAAAGCTTAGCGTATAATACCACCGGAGCTACGAAACCCATGACGTCCCATAATCTAGCAACGCATGACAGTATTGTGCGCTTTGTGCATTTCTCTACGGGCGGATTTACCTTAAGGCTAAACACGTCGGACTCTGGTGACCAACACAGACCGAGCACCTTGTGTGTATCAGAATCGTCGAATTCCTTTATCGCCGAAAGACGGTGTGATAGTGGGATTGTATCCAAAACCGGACGCGAATTACTAGTCCACTTCACAAGATCGAATTGACCCGATTTCATGAGCCTTATAACCTCGGCGGTGGTTAGGGTTGCCTCCTCCACGCTATCGACCGAGTACACAAAATCATCCATATATAATCCGCTCTCAATTGCCCTCTTAGCTTTAGGATAAGAGGGACCTTCATCGTGAGCGAGCTGTCTCACCGTGCGTAACGCATGAAATGGGCTCGACTTTAAACCAAAACAAACGCGGTTAAATTCAAACACCATTAGAGGTTCCTTTGGGTTGAAACGATATAAAATGCGTTGGAATCTACGGTCGCATTCACGGACCCCTATGCAAAGAAACATTTGACGAATATCGGCGGATAGTGCTATACTAAACAAACGAAAATTGACTATTATATTAAATAAACTGCCCTGTAAATTTTGCCCACTATCGTTAAGCGACAGGTGAGTGCTAGTTTTAGCACTAGCGTCGAGCACTACACGTAACTTAGATGTAAGTTTGTCCTCTCTAATGACTCCGTGGTGTGGTATGAAATACGACGGTGTGTCTTCGTAATTATCTAATTTCGAAGCCACAAGTGATATGTAACCTTCTCTTATGTATTCGCTAATGACGCCGTCGTAAGCTTCCTTTAACTGGGGTGAAGCGAGCATCCTACGCTCCAAGCTGTAGAAACGTTTTTCCGCCATTTGACGCGAATCGCCGAGAGATAAAACATCTTCTTTAAAGGGTAGCGCTACACTATATCTACCGTCGCGATCACGAATGGTCGTGCGGGCGTAAATTTCCTCGCATAACCTGTCATCTGAGTTAGCTATGGGTGGGACGTTCACCTCCTCCATCTCCCAAAATTTGCGGACTAACGACTCGAGCGGTTCGACAGCCATACCACAATAAGAGGTTGCCGAAATACTATCTATGATGGGGCGGAGCCAAGGATCACATAGCCCAATACTGTTTCCAGTGCGTAAGGCGCGGTATGCGAAGAGTTGCCCCTGACCTTATTGTTTAACAAAAGATGAGGGAAAAGCGATGCTCCAATGAGCATGTCTATGTTTCCAGGAACGGCGTAAGTGTCGTCCGCCAGAGTCAAATTCTTAAATTCAATCATTGCCGAGGTGTCAACCGAAACGGTTGGCAACCGTTCAGTAACCCTATCTACTACTAGTGCATTTATATCAAAGTTAACATTACGATCTATCCGAGAATAAAATTTTAAATTTATATATCCCTGCGTCGCTTTACTGGTGCCTCCGATGCCTTTAATTACCGGACATGAAAGTGACCTATTTATTACTAAGCCTAAGCGCTGACAACATTGTCGCGTTATAAAGCTATTTTGGGCTCCGCTGTCCAGCAGTGCACGGACGCTTTGTTCGTTTCCACGCGAATCCCTAACCAAAATACGTGCCGTACCCAGTAACACGGTTGAAGGAGGTTGTGCTCCCATATTTGCCAATGAGCACAGAGCGACATCACCAGGTCGACCGCTGGAATCGTTGGCCTTAGTAGGGGCGAATTCCTTGTCCGCTTTACTTGACGCCGCTATGTTGCTATTTTCAAAATGTAATAGCGTGTGATGTTTCCTGGCGCACTTGCTACATACGGAACTCGAATTGCATTTTGCAACTAAATGCTTATCGCTTAAGCAGTTCAAACATAGGTTGTTTGTCTTTACTAATTTATGAGCGTTATAGCTTGGTGAATATTTACGAAAAGTCGTAAATATTCACCAAGTATTCGTAAGTGGGATTTTCAATTATTCTGTATACACGACATGATAAATAATATACTTTCAGTAATATTTTTCGATCTATATAAAAGTGATATAGCTTTTAACGATGTAACCATGTGGAATTCTGAATAAATAAGAAATTAAAAATATCAGTTTAAGGTACATTTTTTTACTCGCACTCATTTATATGTGTACTACTACTTATGTAGTAACAAATTGTACACGTTAAGTTGACATTAGGCACGATCATACGATGCGATTATTTTTAAAGTTTATTATCAATTAAATTTTTAATATTTTCTGGCTAAAATAACACTTTTTATTTCTTTTGAAAGACAAGAAACTAGTTAGGTAGGTAAATATAACAAGAGTGGTGGAGCCACGTGTCTAAGGCTGCCGAAAATCTAGTTCCCCGGTCGAACCTTAAACCTATTACGCGAGATATTAACTAAAGTGGACTGTATATGCGAATGCTTCTACGCTTACGTAAAAGCGACTACTATAGCATGCGGTATAATGCACTCGCTCTTCCCTAAACTAAAACTATTATTGTGCCAAATCGCCGAAAAGGAATCCTGCCTGATTAGGAGAACAACAAAATTGGAGCGGGTTAAACGATTATATCAGGCAGTAAATAAAGGAGTGTTGACTCACCGGGGTTTCTTCTATCCTGTTGAGCACTATAGCTGCAATTTCTGAAACTTCTTCTGGAACACTCCGGAGAGAGGCGGCGCGCGACTATATCTCACACGAGGTGAGGCGGTTCTCCTGGAGCTCGACTGCTTCCAGGCTAAAGCGGTTTCTACTAGCGGTGTGGTTTCAACGACGACTGCAGCGGAAAGAGAGGACGCGCAACGGTCGCGCGTGCCTTATATGTCCTCGGCTCCGATGATTACGTGACATTCTAGAATCATCTTCTTGCCCCTCACACCCCACCACCCCGATGTGTCGACGGAGGATCGAGGAGGGTATGAATGATATCGTTTTTCGGAAAGGAACAAGCGACTTGACACTCCTACCGTCAAATATAATAATCCAATGGTTTTTTCCGCGCAACCACCCCCTATATGTAAAGTGAGAAGTGATTTTTTTTTAATTTCAACCCTAACGTGTGGTATATTGTTGGAAAGGTATTTAAAAATGAATAGGGGTTTACTAAAATAATTTTTTGATAATGTCAATAATTTCGGAAATAATCACTCCAAAAGTAAAAAACAATGTGTAAAGTAGATTTTTATAAGGACTTTCTAGGGAAATCATTTTGAACTTGGATGGAAACAACAGTACCCACTACCGGGAGCAATTGCAGGAGCACGAAACGCTGCTGGAGCGCGAACATAATGGATACCCACCTTTAAACTCATAAGTGGGAACACTTATTGTGACGGACGGGAAACTAGGGAACCCTACACTGAGCGTGGCCCGACACGCTCTTGGCCGGTTTACGTTTTACGATAATTTAGAGAGTATTTCTACAGGTTATAGGGTAAAACCAAAATCATGAGTAAAAACACTGGTTCCGTGGTAGTTCATGAGTAATTAAGAGATAGCGCTGATTTATTCTATGCTTAAAACGTGAACAATTTTTTCGCACGGCCATATCTTGTCATTTATATCAATAGTTGTGACCAATTCTTTTTTAAAATTTCAAAAGAATCTGTGGCAGCGATGTCGTCGCGCCACAAGCGAAACACACTGAAGCCTAAATCGCGCTATCAAAATTCTCAATCATAAACAGTATATATAGAATATCTCCGAACTATCACATGGAGTGTTGGCCGCTCCCCGGGCAAAACACCTTGCCTGGCGGGAGATCTCCCCTTTTCATTCCACGGTCAAAGTGGTGACCCCGACGTGATCTGAACAAGCAACCAACAACCTCCGGAAACTTCAAGCTTCATCATCGTCATAGAATACCGCTCCCATTCGCTCCCGAGCAGATATCGTCTGCAGTCTTCATATCCTGCAAGCCATCTAGCTTCACAAGGTTCTGCGCAGCACTGGAATAATAATGCTTCCTGTTCCTTCAAGCTACTCTCTGCGCTATACAGTGTTCGCCAAGGCTCTGAGCTTTACTGCTCGCCTCTGCTTCACGGCACTCTCGCAGGTTACTTATCTGCTTCTCGATTCACCGCAGACTACAAGGCAATCCACTGGCACTTCCACATTCGTCGGCAACGAGGCTGCACTATCGACTTCCGGTCTGAGCAGGGGATGATGTGGCGGCGCTGTTGTTGCGCCACAAGCGAAACACACCGAAGCCTAAATCGCGCTATCAAAATTCCGAATCATAAACAGTATATATAGAACATCTCCGACACGGAGTGAAATCTGTGAAAAAAAATCAGTGAAAAAACGGCGGGAAATCTCCGCTTTTCCTACCTCCGCCACAAATCCTTTCTGTAGTCCACATACGCCAGGAAAAGTGGCAGATTGTTCTCTTGAGACTGACTCTTCAGACTTCCATACAATTTGCCGAAGGGTATGTATGTGGTTTATGGTGCTAAAGCCTTTTCGGAAACCAGATTGTTCGGGAGGTTGGAAGTGGTCGTGTCTTCATGGGAGATGATTCGTAATGATTCTCGAAAACAGCACGTAGACGCGGCTCAGAAGGGATAGCGGTCTGTAGTTCTTCAAGAGAGCGTTGTCACCTTTCTTGAAGAACAAAACCACCGCACTTCTGCTCCACGCCTCGGGAGTAGTGCCACCATGGAGGACAGAATTAAAGAGCCTCTGAAGGACCTCAAGTATTGGTTTTCCACCCGCTTTCAGAAGCTCCGCTGTAATTCCATCCTCGCCCGGGGACTTGCCATTTTTAAGGTGCTGGAGAGCCATTCTAACCTCATTAAGACTAACGTCTGGGATATCATCGGAATAGTGTTGGATAAGACTTGCTCTTGGATCGTTACTCACACATGCGAGTGGCTCTAACGTTGGTGTGTACAGCTAGCCATAGAACCTCTCAATCTCACTCAAAGTCTTAGGTGTTCCAGAAAAGATGTCGCCACACTCAGTATTCAGCTTTGACAGTTGGCTCTTTCTGACAGACAGATCTCTGGCGAAGACTTTGGAGCCCTGGTTCCTCTCAATCGCTCCTTCAATACGAACTGTACTGAAGTTGCGTTGGTCCCGCCGCATGTATTTGGAGATCTGTCTGTTCAGTTGCCTGTATGCTGTCAAATCTGCTGACGACTGCAGCCTCATCTCCCGTCTAACATCCATGAGATTAAGAGTGTAATCGGAGAGTTTTTGAGTTCTTCTGCGGCGGGTCTTGTAGAACTTAGCTCCGACTGCATGGAAAGTTTCCACGAACTTGTTTTCATATCGTCCACTGTTTTGCAGTCATCTAGACACTGAAAGCGGTTTTGTAACTTGAGTATAACTTGAATATTATAATTAAAATAAATAAATAAATAAAATAACTTGAAATGAAAGGTTTCAGGGTTCTAGATCAGAGCACGAGGGGGACAGAGCGTTGACTTCATTAGACGAAACCTCTTCAACTTAACGTTTAGGTTGAGTGTGCCTTCAACCATTCGGTGATCGCTGCCAGTTTTCACCCTCGCGATCACTGAGACATTACTTAACAGTTGGCGTCTGGTCTTCATAATGAAGTCAATCTCATTTTTTGTCGAACCGTCGGGGCTCGACCAGGTCAACTTCCTGTGGGGGCCACTTCTGGAAGAAAGAGTTCATCATAAAGAGTCCCCCTTTTTCTATGAAGTCGGCCAGCTGCTGGCCCCTTAGGCTCCTTTGCCCTATTCCAAATTTCCCTAACTTCAGCTCACCGCTTTCTCTTGTGCCTAGTTTTGCGTTAAAGTCTCCCATCATCACCGTGTAGTGGATTTTGGAGGAATGCATGGCTCTAGAGATATCCTCATGCATTTCCTCCACCTCCTCATCGGGATGTGCCGAGGTTGGTGCGTAAACCTGTATGACCTTCAGCGAATACCGTTTAGTAATTCTGAGTATCAGGTACGCGACCCTCGTCGACACACAATCTTTACAATGTTGCTGACGAGAGACTTGTGGACGATAAATCCGACACCTCCTTGGGACAGATGGTCACCCTCCCGGTGATAAAACAAGTTGCCGGACTTAAAGATTACCGTGTCCTCCCCCTCTCTTCGGACCTCGGATAATCCTATAATATGCCAGCGCAAATTGTCTACCTCTGTTTCCAGCTCCTCGTATCTTCTCGTCAGTCCTCAGGATGCGTGCGTTATATGTTGCCAGGTCGAGTCATCGTAGGTAGCAACTGAAGTTCCACCGGAGATTCTTAGCACCCCCTGCCCCGCCATTACCATGGTCGCCACCGTAGCCAAGAATAGTGGGGACGCCGGGGACTGGGGGCCGTTTGTCTGTGTCGTTGCTCATGGGGGGATGTTTGCCATAGTTGCCACGCTTGGCGTGCGGGTTGGCAACCGCAGTTTTTTATTGAGTAATTGTTGTTATCAGGATGATGCTGCTGCCCATCTTCTGCCTGTTTCCCTCTGTCGCCTCTTACGACACCCACGGGAAGACATGGAGTAGTGGATATTGTCAACCGCCACTACACGGCAAAGAAATTGACCCACTTTAATTGGTTTAACTGTTGTCCCCGAGGAATGTTTACGCTGTGCACTACCATCTGGAGACAGCGAAGCCGGCCTTACTCTTTTTAAATGAGAATCAGGTGTCTCCCGCTTATACGCCATATCTCTCCTACCCGGGGTATAAATTAGAACACTACTTTTTGCCCGAGCCAGAGTATGCGTATATGTCACAGAGACATCTGTTTTTGACGCCTCGGCAGTCATGAAGGTACGAACCTGTCCATCCTATGGCTGCGCGTAGACAGTGACGACCATCCCCGCATCTACGGGTGCCTCTATAGGTTCCATAGTGGTAATTCCGGAAGCATTTGTCATTGTCAATTGTCATGTCTGACAGTCTGACAGTTTTAGTGTGAGTATATAGTGATTATAAACAAACGTTGAAAATAAATAATATTATGAGATAATAATTTCAAAAGACCAGTGGTCTGGATCATGCATTAATTGACCTAAATTCGATACTAAAATTTTTCGTAATGCCGAACAAAGGTGAGGATAATAATCTTGCTACACTATTGCCTAGTGTCTAGTTTCAATATTTCTTTGGAAATGAAAAAGACCCGGTAATTGTTTTGAAAACTAGGCAAATCTGTATTTCATAATAATGGATATAAATCTTCATTAATTTCTTCATTTTTGAAAATCTCAAAATCGATTTGGGGGGTTGAATTTAACAACGCTATGCGGCGATTTTTTTGTCTCTTTACGTTTATCTTTTGAATAAATAAACATATTACACACAGTTACTTTTGTACATTTTATTACATTTAACGTAAACTTCTGTTGTACACATACACAAGTGGCACTGCCCAGTGCCAGTGCTGGTTTATTAGACAATCTAACTATATCGTCTTTATCAGTGACTTGGTTAAAAGTACATGTAAAATAATTAAGAAAATGTTAAATTATGCAAATGGATACGGAATAGTTTTTAATAATTTAGAAAGTATTTATTGAGAAAACTACTTTATTGAGTAAGGCAATATATTCAGGAGGGAAAAATAATTTATAGAAAAAATGTTTCAACTACAGTTACCAACCAAAAGTATTTATTTATTTTGAGAATTTAGATTATTAATTATTTTGTTTCTTTCTTCATTTTGTAATATTAGATTTACAATCCAATACAATACAAGTAACCTATCTACCTGGAGGTAAGCTGCTGCAGCCCATGAACTATTACTATCACTAGTAGTCCAAGTATACTTTCAGCCAACTTCAAATATCTTACTGTCATATAGATATATCACACCGGATAAACTACTCCTTAATGACAGAAACAGGTAAGAGTGTAGCACCAACCAGATGGAATTTAGGCATAGAAGGAATCCCACAACAGTGAATTAAATTTTGTGCGTAATCAAGAACAAATTCTTGTTTTAGAAATTTTTGAATGGCAGAGATACAGATACATTTTCAATCGCAATATCTTTATACTGATTAAGTTCATATTCACACAATATATTTGTTTTATAGAGATGATAGTTCAAAGCTATGCTATAGTACATTTCTAGGGCAGGTGGAAAAAAATACATTGACCTTTGACAATATCATTGGGGTAGGCAATCTTTTTTGTTTAGGTTCATTTTTTATCCTTTTATCATAACATACATCATCAGAGTGAAAGATAAGGGTGCCGACTGCAAAGTTCTTTACAGGCTCCTTGTCTATTATTATATAATAAAGAAAGAAGATTATCCTACCTAAATGAATTAAAAAGCAAATTAATATTAATTTAAGTTTATTATTTATAAATGAGTTATTAAAATTTTCATTATTACATTAATAGGAGGTAAGTACTATAATAAGTAGGTAGGTAAGTAGTTGTTTAAAACATAATCACTTCTTGACAGTCAGGTAAAAAGACGAACTTTTAATGCTAAGCATTCTTAAGCAGCTAACCTTGAAGCATGCATAAAACTTCTCATAATAGATTGTCAGAGACACTTGACAAACTATTCCTCTGTATCTATTTCAGAATCATTTTATGATGTGTGATGAAGACGTAGAAGAGTCCGTCACATTGACGACCGAAAATATTGGCAGTCTTCTTTTTCACATCCGTTTTGGATGGATATACGTCACTAGACCACGTTTCTTTTACATATTTATAGATGTTTACAATTGTTATTTTTTCGTTTCCGAAATATGCGACACTTTCCGCTTCTTTCATAGTGACGTAAAGTCTTTATGAGATTTTCATGTCGATTGACCCGATTTTATACTAGTGATAACATACAAAATGTCACAAAACAATAACGGAAACTTTAATACAAAACATGATAATACAACCAACAAAACAAACTTAATAAAAATTGAAACAACTACTATAACCGAAAATTTTAAATCTCAAACTATCTACATGCAAGTGCATCCCAAAGCAGAATGAGGAATGAGTTCTGCTCCATCCGCTTTCTCAAATACGCATGGCATGACACCTATCCCAAATCGTGTCGAAACAGGTTTATTATCTCTGAATGACCTCTTCCTTCACCCTACCCCATACCATGAGACACGCTTAGCACATAACGATACATAATCTATAAAGAAATGTATGAAAGCAATAACTGTTGTTTTGTTTCGATGCTAACATAATACTTGAGGTCAATATACTTTTTTCCGCCTGCCCTAGAAACATACTATAGGATCCAATAGGTGGTACTGTATTTTTTTATAGTATAAGGGTGGCAAAGAGCACACAGTTCACCTGATGGTAAGCGGATTATGTGGCCCATAGACATCTACATTTATACTCGTCGTTGCCCCTGAAGACTAACATGGAATGCCTCATTTCCAAAAAAAAAGGTCTCCGGTTCTCTACACTCACCATATGAAATAGCAATATTAAGCTGTTATTTCACACTGGCATTCTGTAAGTGTGTGGTCCTACCCCGGTCGAACCAACCCATTCATGCTACAACCATAATATAAATTGCAGCATGGCTCTTCCACGTCAACTTATTAACAAATTCTGTATATACAGAGCACAGTCACTCATATCACAATACAACCTATGTAGGCTTTGGGTCAAAACACAAAATCTGGATCTGAAGGGTATGGGGAGTGGTATTGCGGTTGAGTTATAAATGAATGTTATATTTACATGGGTAAAAGTCCTAATGGCCGACACATATGGTCAATTAAACTGATTAGTTCAAATGGATGTCAGCCAAAATGATTTCTCATTCATTGGCTTCAAATTTCAACTTAAGATTTCAGCTTTGGATGCACATCAGTTCAACTGATGACTTTAACTGACTGTGGGTTGAACTTTAGTGAATTTGATTTTTTTTATAGGATGGGGTGACAAACGAGCCCACAGTGCACCTGATGGTAAGTGGTTGCTGTGACCCATGGACACCTACATCTATCCTCGATTACGAATCAAAATGCAGATGCGTTGTCACCCGTGAGGACTTAGATGGAATGCCTCGTTTCCAGTAGAAAGGGTCTCCGGTTCTCTACACTCACCATACGAAACACACCAGCATTAAGCTACTATTTGACGCTAGTATTCTGTGAGAGCGTGGTCCTTCCCCGGTTGGGCCAACCCATTCGTGCTACAACTATACTACTAATATAACTGCAGCATGGCTCTACCACGCATAAAAATGATGCGAAACACAGTGTACTTGATAGGGCAGCTATTGTTTTATAATTTTTTTTATTTATAGATTTATAGGGGGTAAACGAGCATACGGCTCACCTGATTGTAAGTGATTACCGTCGCCCATGAACAGCTGCAACACCAGGGGGATTGCAGATGCATTGCCAGCCTTTTAAAAAGGAATATTCTCTTTTCTTGAAGTCTTCTTAAGTCGAATCGGTCCGGAAAAATCTCTGGTGGTAGTTGATGCCAGAAGGAAGTTGTGCGAGGAAGAAAACTTCTTTTAAATCGCTTAGTGGTGGATCGCCAGTCATCCAGATGGTATGGATGGTATCGCGAGTTTTTCGCGATGTGCGATTGTGAAACTGTGCAGCTGGAATTGGTCCGAACAATTCCTCAGACCACTCCCCGTGGTATAAATATAATACGCAAAGAGATGCAACATCTCTTCGCAGTGTCAGTGAGTCAAGCCGATCGGAAAGAGCTCGGTCGCCGACGATTCGAACTGCTCTGCGCTGGATGCGATCAAATGGAAGGAGCTGGCACTGGGGAGACTCGGCCCAGAGATGGCTTTTAAGAACGCTGGTATTTACATCCCGAGACGTCGATGCGCGAGCCCAGGCTTGGTAACACTCCTGCTTATGGTGTAATGCAATTTAGCAGGAGCGACCAAACCAAGGCTGGGTTCTGCCTCCGATAGGTACCACAGATGATGGAATAAATAGTTCCATTCCCTGTAGCACCACATCAGCGACAGAATCACCAACAACGCTGGGATCATCCGGCGAGAAGCAAACCCGAGGCGGGGAAAGGGAAAGGTAGAATGCAAAAAAAGATCCCATCCCGTCCCAATCGGCTGACCTATAATGCCAAACACGGCGGCAACCTGCAGTACGCAACCGCGATGGGAGCGTGAGTGGCACCGTACTCCGGATCAGACAATGGTCCGAGGAGCCAAGAGGCTTCAACGGAGACCTGATATCCGTCCGGATGAGAGGTCAACAGAAGGTCCAACAGGGAAGGTACATGATTTTCCACATCTAGGATCCGCGTAGGTAGGTAATCAGTTGTGTCAGACCGTATGCCAAAATAATGTCATAAACAGATCTACCCGCATGATCACCCAGTATCACGATTTCTGCGGATGGGACCTGTTGTAGCACGGAGTCTGCATCTGGACGTGGTCGATCAGTCAGTCTGTGTCGGCATTACCGCTATGGGACCTATATAGGCACCCGTAGACGCGGGGATGGTCGTCGCTGTTTACGCGTAGCCATAAGATGGACACCCTCAAGGCTGCTGAGGCGTCGAAAACAGATGTCCTCTCTGACGTACACGCAAACTCCAGCCCGGGGCACAAAAGAGTGTTCTAATCTGTACCGCGGATTGGAGAGATATGAAGTGTCAGTCGGAGAGAACACCTGTGTCTCGGTTAGAAAGAGCAAGGCCGGCTTCACCGTTTCCAGATGGAAGTGGATGGCGTTAAGGTTTGAATAAAGTCCCCTGATGTTGCAGAAATCCACGGATAGCGTGGCAGGGGCGCCTTTGACTTATTGCTCCGTTTGCCCCGAGGAGATTTAGTCTCCAGCGAATTTAGATTTATTATCACTTTGCTATTTTTATTATATGATAGTGTAGTGGCAGTTTTAGAATATCCACTACCCCTTATCATCCCGTGTGTGTCGTAAGAGGCGCCAGAGGGAAATAAATCGGGAGATGGGCAGCAGCGTCTTACTATAGTTATTCTATTTTATGATGAAGGTTTGACTTGGGTTGTTGCTAGCCGTGCACATTGTGTTAGTGTGCATATGTCTCGGAAGCGGTCAGTCACGATCGCGAGTCAAACAAATCGTAATTACACACACAAATACGCCTATCAGTAAACGTCACTACTATAATCAAAGTGAAACCTTCATCGTGAAATAGAATAACTATAATAATTTCTTTTTTTTATAACACAAATAAATATTAATTAATTAAATTCCAATCCGCAATGTTAAGCGACTATTGCGAGTATCGTATATAGGAAGGCCGAGGTTCAGCATTGGATGTTTGATAGGTTATATTGATATTGAATTGGTAGTGATGTTATTTTTATTAACATTTTGTATTAAATGACTAAAGAATAGTTTAATTGTATATTTTTAAGAGGCTGTAAGAGGAACACCAGCGGACCTAAAAGTTTCTGGAAACCCAGCTCCACATGGGGGCAGCAAAGCAACAGCAGTGACATCTAAAGCAACAATGAATAAGGTAAGTTTAGGTCATAAGTTTGTACTAAGTGTATTTAAATTTTGCTATAGGCTTTGGATGACTCCAGATACATAACGATAAAAAACTTCTAGATCACACGCAAAATTTTACAGATGCGGAATTACATTGCAAAAATCTTGGAAATGGTTAAACATTTTGTAAATTAAAAAATATATATAGATTTTAAGAATAACACGAATACTTCTTATGAATAAAGTAAAAAGTTATAGTGTATGTACATTCTCGTATGTCTCACTATGTCACAGGCCTTCAGACACAGTCACAGTCCTAGTCACAGTCCTTGACAGCACTGAATATGAAACTGAAGAGTGGAGACATCAAGATTGGTGCATTTTTTATAAAACTGCTAAAAACAACAAAACCATATCTTGGGCTTTCCTTAGTTTGGAGCCCTAGCTTCACCACTGGGTACGGACTGCGAAACTCAAAATTACTGGGTTCCTAGAAGTCATTGGACAATTATCGTGAATCAGTCTTAACACGAGCATTTTTAGCTTATTTAGATAAATTGAATATTAGTAGTATTAAAAAATTTAAATTAAACTCCTCAGTGTCTAAATTTGTGTAAATTCCCTAATGATTCGCGCTGGGTTTCTAGCTGGTTTCTTCCCAGCACAGCGGTAGGTATTTTCCGAATCAGTGATAAATAAGAAAATGACTTTAAATAAGTATTATGTAATAATCTACTCGTATATTGAATAAAAAATATTCTGTTCTATGCTATGTGTAACATACTATGATCTAGATCACTGCTGAACGTGGGCTCCATTTTTTATAGAATTACCCTCCGCAATTATCCATCGAGGGTAGTTCTTCTTGTGGTACCTAAATCAATTCACGTGGTCGGTCAAACACCAATTAACTTGATTTGCCTTTAACTAATTTTTCTCTTAGGTTAAAGTTCAGTTAAAGGGAGCGCGTTTTGATGATGATTTGTCTATTTAAAGAAAACCAAACGATAGTTTTGAACAGAATGTTTACAAAAGCGTTTAGACATGTTTACGAACGCAGCGAAATGTGTATACAGTACTTATATAAAAAAAAACATTAAGTAAAAACATTACTCTGCAAAATAAAATTTAATTAAATGGTAAAACTTACATGGCAACACGTGCGTCCCGGTGGCCTTCGGGAAAGAATATCGCTAGTCGCGTTCAAAGATACCTTAACCAGTTTTGCCAGATTTCAAAAATTTGCTGAATTTTAAGCGAATAATAACAAAAAAAACATGTATTTTAATAACAATAACGTTTTTATATTCATTAATATTATAATTATTTTTTTGGTAATGTCACTGTGGTACTTATGTGCCCCTTGCGGGTCGGAATAGGTGTTACTTACAAAATATTGTGGATAAGGTAGGGTTGTGACTAAATAAAGTTATTTGTGTTAATTGTATTTACGTTTATTGTAAAATGTTAGTCCGGTTTCAGTTTGAACCAAATGTACACTGTTCATAATAGCGAGAAGCGGAAGCGACTCCATTTCTCAAATGGTGCTCATCACAACTTATGTCTTCTCCAAACTGCATGTTATACCCAAGGCAAAGGGTCCACTGTTTTTGTACTTAGAAAGGTACCATCGTTTCTAATTTCTCTTTAAACATATTCACAGCCTATTGAGAACGTAACCTCATTTTAGTTTATCTTAAGCAATTGATATCTTTAATCCATATTTATTGAACAGTTTTCTGATACGCTTGAGTAGTGGTCTATTCAGTAATGTGCCTAAGTCCTTCGCAAACAGAAAGTCGATGTGATTGAATTTGGGCCAGGAGCAACCCGGCCGCACGTCTTCCACTATCCCTGAGATATTCAGCTCTCGAGCTAGGCGCATTACTTGCTAGAAATGAAAGTGGTTTCCGATTTTAATAATATAATTATAAAATGGTCAAAAAATAAGTAACATTAACAACAATGTTTTAAAGGAAGCTCTTTATCGACGTAGTAGAGAATTTAATAAATTTAGAAATTTATTTAAAAAAAGTCGTATTTTCTTGTAACGTTTACACTACCTGGGCTGCATGAGTATACTATTGTTTAACCTACATAAGTAAAATATAATATGTCGCAAAGAAGTTTCACTTCGTACGTGTGTGCACAATTACACGCACATTTTTTTTAAAAATATAAAATAATAAACAAGCACGCAGAAAAGGGTTTTCGGTTCTGTACACTAGACATGTCGATCTGAGATGGTTAAAAATAATCGATTTTATAAATCGATGTATAATACTGAATCGATCCAGTGAATCGATATTTCAACCTAGAAAATCGAGATCGAATCTTTTTCTGCTTTTATAAGAACTATACCTAAAATTATTTACAATTAGTTGAATGTACCCAAACTCGTAAAGAATGACATTTTCCTATCTAAAAACTCACCAAACTGCTGTGTGCTCAGTTTGTTTCGTCTTTCCTTAACGGATTAAAGAAAGAAAAAAATAAGTAACTTACATTTGTAATCTGTACCTTGTTGTATCTTTTGATATAGTAGATATAAACTCTGAAAACAAATCTAAAAAAGATCAAGTTTTGAGAAATCGATCTTTAAGATCTCGATTTTTTGTGAATCGATTTATCAGATTTCGATTCGAATACATTTAAAAATCGATATTTCTCAGAAAGAATCGACATCCCTACTGTACACCTCTCACCATATATAAAGTACAGCAGCATAAAGTTGCTTTTTTACGTTGGTATTTTGTAAGAGCGTGGTTTTTCCCCAGTCGAGCCGATCCAATCGTGTTGCAAATACCATAGCTGCAGCGTGGCGTTTCATATCCAAATAGTAAATATATATTTGGATAGTAATACTTACAGATTTTTCGGCTACCTGATCATTTTCACCATACAACAATAAAACTGGTACTTTTATGTTAGACATATTATAAGGCTTCACAGGACCCAAAATACCACCTTCCCATGATGTAAATCTACCTGTAACAATTTAAATGTATTAATTTCACCTAAGTACTCTATTCCTAAAATTATCACAGTACAAATAATTTTTGCCTGAACTGCACAAAACTAACTTATTGTGAGGGTAAATAAGTGATTTCTGAGACGTTATTTAACGTTTTTTAAACAGAAGAATCACAAGTTTTTACGATTATATTAAGTAAAGGACTTAATCGGTGATGCTTTAGAAGATAACGAGTTCATTATGTGAATGATAGTGAATTATTAGATCTATGTCTCGATATAAATAGGATTTATATTGACTCTAGAATCGATTTATATCAATAAAGGTATAGGTGTAATTTTGTTTTCAGATTATGCACCCTGAATATTTTTTCCTGGATTCATTTTATAAAATTTAAATATTTTATCTAAATGTATGCTAAATTTATTCATTATTAGTCAATCTTGCTAATTATAATAATTAAACTTTTATTAAAAAGTAAGTGGTCTCCTAATTACTAAAAATAATTAAATAACTTCACATTCTTAAGTCGGTGCTTAGACATGGTGTATAGAACAATTAAACATTACTCCTGGCATTGTCCTCTATTTGTTCGTGAAGTTTCATTACAATTGGTTTATTCCGGACGGAGAGACAGACGGACAGACATTTTAAAAATGGTTATTTGTGTCTTAATAGCATGCAAATAAGGGTGTTATTTGCTCAGCTCAATAAAATGCAGTTATTTCGAAATTTCAGACAGACACTACAATTTTATTTATATGTATGTATAAATTATATTCTGGATGACCTTTTTTACCGTCTGGAAAAAAGTAGGATGTAACATGTGAACGGAGTGCCTATGGCACTGATATTTTACAAAAAATAAAAACAAAAATATTTAAATAAATAAATTAAAATCTATCGAAATTCAAATCGTATCCACCCTACTTTATGAATGACAATAAAACAATAAATTTTGTAGGCATCTTTGACCTTGTCACTTCGCAGGGTCACAGGCTCTAGGGCAAAGTAATTGTTAAAAATTTTTTGCAAACATTTAATTCAAAATTTTTGTTTTTAGTTTTTTTATAAAATATCAGTGCTATAGGCTTCTACTCCTTTCACATGTTACACCCTCTACTTTTTTCCAAACGGTAAAAAGGTCATTCTGTATATGTATCTAAACTTACTTGTAAGAGCAATTTTCCCAAAATGTTCCAGCTGTCGCCAGGATGCCGGCTGGATACGAGCCATCAGTTGCATCGTCACATCCTAATTTAAATATTGAATGATTCATATATATTGTACAACTATCTTCTTATTCCTTACTATATTAGATTTTAGTGGTCTAAAATACAGTATAAAGTTAAGTTACAGGCTATATACGTCCTACTGCTGGGCCTCCTATCACTTCTGAGAGGGTTTATGGGCAAAGAAGTGTCTGCCGCGCTGCCCCAATGCCCACCTTCACATTTCACATGTCTTCGATTTTTTTTTATTGTCAGACGTTTTTTATTCCCAGAAATGCAGGTTTCTGCACGATGTTTTCTTTCACCGCCGAGCACGTGGTAAATCAGCACTTAATGAGGTCGGTAGAAAAATGTTTGCTGCGTTAAGCTCTTTACGTAGATTACGTAATTTCCTTCCCACAGCAACTAAAGTTACGCTCGCCCAGTCTCTACTTCTGCCTATCCTTGACTATGCTGATATTTGCTATCTTGACATTACCGAGGAGCAGCTTAATAAGCTTGAGCGTATTCAAAATTTATGCATTAGATTTATACTTGGGCTTCGCAAATATGATCATATCTCCGAATTTCGGAAACAGTTCAAATGGCTCCCGATCCGCCTGCGCAGGAATACTCATATTCTCTCCGCGTTGTATAGTGTGCTGTTTAATCCTTCTACTCTCTTCTCTTTATTTAAAAAGTCGTTTCCAGTTCTTTCTCTTACCCATAATCGGTTCCTTCGATCCTCCGTCAATCTTTCTCTCTCGACACCCTTGGACTCTTCTTCCTTTTTCAAGAAATCCTTCACCGTAACCGCTGTGCGATTGTGGAACTTCTTACCTCTCCATATTCGTCGTTCTAAATCTCTTCACTCTTTCAAAAGTCTTCTTAAATCGTATTATTTAGAACGCTATTAGATAAATTACTTTACCTTTCTCGTACTCTATTTATTTAATCTATTATATGATATTTTATATATAACTTTCACTTATTTTTATTTGTATGTATTTTTTTATAATTATTATTTTGTATGCCCCCCTCTATTTTAACTTTTGTTTGCATCACTCCTCTACGCAAAGGTTGTCTCTGTTGTGACATTTATCCTCGTTAAGAATCAAACTGCAGATGCGTTGTCACCCCCGAGGACTAAGATAGAATGCCTCGTTTCCAGTAAAAAAGGTCTCCGGTTCTCTACTCACCATACAAAACACAGCAGCGTTAAGCTTATATTTTACGCTGGTATTCTGTGAGAGCGTGGTCCTTCCCCGGTCGGGCCGACCCATTCGTGCTACAACCATAATGTAGCTGCAGCGTATCTCTGCTACATATAAACCATTACACTAACAACACAACACTAATGCACAAATACTCTAGTTCTGCTTAATTTTAAGACGTCGCTAAGTCTCGTTCTGTCTGTATCACAATATCAAAGTGACTGTGACACGATGAAACTTAATGATATTTTATAATTGAGTAGTGTTTGAGTGTGTGACCATAGTTAAGACACACCACACGCAATTGTGGGATTGAGGAAGGTGCTAATTTTCCACGTAATCGGTGCTGTAGGAAAACATTGAATTTATTATTTATTCTAATTTATTTTATTGTGTGGTAGAGCCCCGCTGCAGTTATATCGGTAGTATAATTGTAGCACGAATGGGGGAAGAACCACGCTCTCACAGAATAAGAGCGTGAAATAGTAGCTTAATGCTGCTGTATTTCATATGGTGAGTGTAGAGAACCGGATACCCTTTTACTGGAAACGAGGCATTCCATCTTAGTCCTTACGGGTGACAACGCATCTGCATTTTGATTCGTTATCGAGGATAGATGTAGATGTCTATGGGCCACAGCAACCACTTACTATCAGGTGGATTGTGTGCTCGTTTGTCACCCTATCCTATAAAAAAACACACGCACACACTTTTTGCCCGTACTCTTTAACTTATGATTTATCAGTAAGAAAACTTTAGGTAGCTTTAATTTAAGACTAAGTAAAGGTAGTATTATTACTGTAATCATGTCGTAGTTTTCATATAAATAAATAAATAAAACATCACTTTCACACTAGAATTATGATGAATACCAGCGCAAAATAGCAGCTTAATGCTGCTGTATTTCGTATGGTGAGTATAGAACGAGAAACCCGATTTGCTGGAATCGAAGCATTCCGTCCTAGTCCTCACAGGTGACAACGCATCTGCATTTTGATTCTTAATCGAGGTTAAATGTAGATGTCGGCGGGCCACAGCATCCACTTACCATTAGGTGGACTGTGTGCTCGTTTGTCACCCTTAACCTATAACTTAATCTAAAAAACCTAAAAAAAAATTTTCTCTTATATTAATTGCACTAGGACAAACATTCAGACCCGGAACAATTATTTGTAGGTCATACAATTATTTGTTCCATGCGGGTTTCGCACCCCCGGGTTTCAGCGCCGCAACTCATTTAAAGCCGCTGCGACACGGAGCTGTCAATTTTACTTTACTTTTTCCTTTTCTTCTGGTACAAAAGTATAATAAACTGATACGAGCGAGATAATATGCCTGATTCTTATTGAATGGGTGACATTTCTTAATCACATACTAACTGAAACCCAGCAACATAATATGCTGTTTCTAACACAATTTACTTGGGCACATTGTTCTGGATCTTACCTCGTCAGTCTGTTCTAAATCCTCCCCAGCAATAATCCCCAGTAGCAGAGTGCAAATGTTGTCCTTGGAGTGCTTTACTGAGCATATGTTCGCCACCAGGCGGTCCTGCAGCTCTGGTTTCAGGCTCGCAGACATTATGCCTTGCGAGCGCAAAAAATCCTGGATATTAAGATGCAAAAATTATTTTTTCCTAGGTCTATCCACTATGTAATGGCGGCGTAAGAATATCCACTGGCCCATATCATCCTGTGGGTGTCGTAAGTAGAGACAGAGAGAAACTGAAAAAGGAGATGGGCAGCCGCGTCTTTCCGATAACAATCGGAAAAAAAGAACTGCGGCTGCGAAATTGTTTGTCAAGCGTGGCAAAAATGGCAGGCTTATATTGTGGGAACATAGAGTCCCCATTAGGCAGTCTATGAGGGTTCCCTATGTTTTGCAGTGGACTTGAAAGGCTGTAAAGAATGAACGAATTAATGAATATGTAACTCAAAAATTGAATTGATAAACTATATAATAGATAAGCAGTGAACCTGAATTGTTTGTAAGTTTGTACTTATGAATAAATCTGGTTCCAATTCCTCATCTATTCCAATTACACAGGGGTCAGTTCTTTCCGCGATACTTTTCCTGATGTATATCAATGACTTAATTCTACGAGATATTGTTGAGTATGCAGATGACAGCACAGATACAGAGAGATTTATGTCCAGTGCAAAGACGGAGTAATACGTTCACTCAAAGAGGCCATGGTGGAGCGGATGAATGCGACCTTAAATCTTGTCTCCCCGACCATTGATCTGGCTCCTACTTTCCGCGGTGCATCTGTGGAGGTTACTGATCATCTCGAGCTTCTCGGCATACAGTTGAGTGCTAACCTTAACTTGCATGCGCTAACATTGAGTCGAAAGCACAAACTGCGGGCAAAAACCTAGGTATATTAAACAAATTAAAGCGATAATTCACGCCTTGACAGTTTCTGACTTTACGTAAAATTCAAGTCAGAACGTGCACGGAGTATTGTAGTCACCTTTGGGATGGCTCAGTAAAATATCAACTTGCTGAACTCGACCACTGCTACGGTATCGGCTTATCGGCGATAAAAATCTGGTGGAAACTAAGCTTCACAGCTTAGTTCACAACGAGCAACTTGGCGGCGCCAAGTTGCTCGTTTGTCAGTCTTCTACAGATTGTACTTCGGAGAGTGTGCCCATGGACTTAACAAGCTCATACCGCTATCTCCATTATTCTGTTGGAGTACCAGACGTACTGCAAGTTACCATCCACACTTGTTTGATATTTAAAATATTCGCACTAGGCGCTGTAAGTCATTTTTCATAATGCGCACAGTCAAGGAGAGGGATGCCCTGCCTTTCTGAATGCATATAACCTTAATCTCTTCAATGTATAACTTTAATCTCTTCAAGGTGCGTGTTAGGCTTCTCCTTGGCAAACTCGCTCCATCGTAGACCTCTCTTTGCCTTTGTTAGATGAAGGTCAAGAGTGAGCCCATTAAAAAAAAATCGAATCAATTTTAAAAATTAAGTTTCCATCCATCTGTATAAAGGAGTCTCCGATTCTTTACTTTTACTATACATAACTGGTATTGTTATTTTACGCTGGTATTCTGTGAGAGCGTGGTCCTTCCCCGGTTGAGCCGACCTATTCGTGCTACAACCATAATATAGCTGCGGCATTTACTTCCAGTCTATAAATATATTCTAATGGAAAATTTGTCATGGTAAAAACTTTTTACATCTAAAGCATACATTTCACAAAGACAAACATCCAGACCTGAAACATATATTTGTAGCCCATATGAACACTTACTTCTTAGAGTAACTATTAATTGTAAAATATACTTACGCTAATACTGAAAGTCTTAATGAATACTTGAGCCATCGATTTCATATGGTCGAAGTAAACGGCTGGAGCGAGAGCAACGAAGGCTAGCACTCTGTCGTTGTATTCGGGTCTCAAGGCCAGGCTCGTGAATAAGCTGGTCGTGCCCATAGAATGGCCGATGTACATGATTCTGCGTAGACCCGTAACGGCCAGGACTTTGTCGATGAGCGCTGGCACGTCGTACTTCCCGTGCTCGTGGAAACTAAATGGGTTTTTATTATCGTATTTATTACATGTTAGTCTACATATAAATATAATTGAAGCTTTGCTTGCTGTTAAGACATAACAATTTTTTTAATTTTGTCTGTTTTTCTCTCTGTGTGTCTTTCAGGCCAATCATCCTATAGTACTTTGTACGTGGTAGAGCCACGCTGCAGCTATATTATGAGTCGCTGAATGGGTCGACTCGACCGGGGAAAGACCACTCTCTCACAAAATACCAGCATAATAAAGTAGCAGCGTAATGATGCTGTGTTTCGTATGGCGAGTGTAGGGTGTAGAACCGGAGACCCTTTTTACTGCAATCGAGCCATTCCATTTTAGTTCTCAAGGGTGACAACGCATCTGCATTTTGATTCTTAATCGAGGATAAATGCAGATGTCTATGGTTTACAGCATCCACTTACCACACTTACTTAAATTATCTACGGAATGGCTAAACCGTTTGTAATGAAACTTCGCTAACAGATTAAGAGCAATGCCGGGAGTGATCTGGGTTCTTATCCAAAAAACTTGGAAACTTTTTTAGAGAATTCGAAAATTTATAAAATAAATGGTTTTTCATTATTATATTAAATAGGCGTCTTGATTTGATTGAAACCAAAGTTGTCAGCCTCGAGCACTGGTGCAGAACAGCCAGCGTATCGGTATTAGCATTAATGGGTATAGGATGCATTTCTGAGTGTGAGCAGGAGCTACATGCTTTGTAAATACTTTTGCCGATACGACCTGGGAACATTCAAGAAAAGAGCTTACTCCTTTCTAAACGGCCGGCAACGCACTTGTAATTCCCCTGGTGTTGCGGTTGATCATGGGCGGCGGTAGTCACTTAACATCAGGTGAGCCGCATGCTCGTTTGCCCCCTCTTCCATAAAAAAAAACAGAGAAAAGTTTTAAAACCTGTCGTATTACTCGTTTAACCTCGTCAGCTTAATAAAGACAGTGACTTATGTACAGACAGATACTACATTTTTGTTTATATGTATAGATAATTGAAGACATAAGTGGATGAAAGTGATATGTCGCATTTTCAGGTTTTGGTGTTTTTTTGCATAGATGAAGGTGATATGTCGTTATAAAATGATTTTAGACCCTAAAACTATCGATTTAAGACGTATTTCAAAAATAGAAAGTTGATAAAGGTGTTATGTACAGTTTAGTTTGAAAATGGTACTGAATGAAAGAGGTAAGAGCCCATATCACTACGTTCTTGATAAATAAAGTAAAAGTTTTGTTTTTTTGTCATGGAAGAAAGTGACATGTACGAACATAACACTTTCTTCCACTCAGTGAACGATAGTCGAATGACACGACATCACTTCTCCGTGAAGGAAGGTGTTATGTAACATACATAGCGCCTTCATTCGTTCACGTCAGTCAATTGTTTTGATTTTCGTTCTGTCATAAAATTATCACATTCTCGCGGGCTTTCTAACAGAGTGCGTATTGTAGGGTGGGTTGTGTACAAAAATATTATTTATAATAGTGAATTAACGTTGGCAAGTGGAAAAATAATGGCAGGAGGCAAAGCAAGGGCAAAATTATTACTGGATGCTGCTGTCGGTCACCACATAATAGCGAATCGCGAAAGTGTTGAACCTGGAAACGCACTTCTAAGATTTTTGGAGGTAGATCCAAGTTGTCAAAAACAAAGATCGTTTATTGATCTGGTCGGCTTCATGTGTCGAACAGAACAAAAACTTTAACATGATTGCATTGCATCAATACCTTATATTAAAAGGATATTTTCCCTGAGGTTGGCCATTCTTTTTAAGACTCGGATTGTGATTTCGGTAGGATTGAAAAAAACATAAACATAAACACTCACGCCTGTCACCCAGAGAGGTAGGCAGAGACTACAGACTACCATTTGGCACGATCCTGACACAACTCTCTCGCCTCCTCCACATCCATAAACCTACGCATACATGCTCGTCGGTTAAGGGTACATTTGGCCCGTTTTCAATATATCGCCAATTTGGTCGATAAACTTTCGCCTAGGACGTCGCTTTCCGACTCTTCCGTTCACTTCTGCAACATAAATTTTCTTTGTCACTCTTTCGTCATTCATTCTTTCCACATGACCAAACCACCGAAACATTCCTTTCTTAATCCTGTTCACAATATCATCTTGCAAACCACACTTTTCCCTTATCACACAATTTCTCACCCTTGTCATTCAGGTTCAGCTCTAACATACTCCTTAACGACCGCATTTCTACTGCGTTTATTCTACTCTCGTGCTTCTTCTGCCACACCCAACTTTCACTACCACACGTTAAAGTAGGGAAAAACACAGCATTGTGAATTGCCATACGTAGCTTTTTCGACATATTCTGACTTTTCGCAATAGAGCGTAGGAGGGCCCCATTTATTCTATTTCCTGCTTCACTCGTCGTTCTATATCCTTATCATATCTCCCATCCCTGCTAAATACGCATATCAAATATACAAACTCATCTACTTACTCGATCAACTGATAGAAACGATAGAAAAAGTTCTTAGGAAACACGATACAATTTTTTTCTTGAACAGTACATGAATATTATTTGTAAAGCTTGTTGAAATAATACAGTCATTGATATGAGCGCGCATTTCAGAAAAATTCGTGAGTTACAGGAAAAACTTAATTTGTTTAACAGAAAAAAAGATGTAAACAATGATAAAGTAAGTTTTAGGGATGGTATTAAATGGATACGCGTAGATGAATATGGTTCCTACCTATATAAAGAAACATACGATGAAATGACACCCTTCAAAAAGTTGGACATTCTGAAAAGATCACATTTGCGCTATTCTGTGGAGATTCCGCGTACGAACGCAAAATATGGTACCGTATCAGTGGAAAAAAAAAGAAAATTTCTGAGACCTACTTAAGTACGTAAAGCCAGAATATCGGTACTTCTATGAGTCGATTTTAATTGAAAAATCGTATTATTTTGATCTGTTTTATTTTATTGTCAAGACTGATCTCTGTTTTATTAGCTTACGTTTCTATTTATAAAGTTTTAAGGAATATTTAATTAATGTTTACCTTTTTGTAATACTTTAAGTACATAATGTTACTTAACACCTAATTTGAAATAGCTAAAATGCCAAAATGTTTTAAAAATGTTAGTGAAAGAAAGAGTTATGTTCGGTTTTTTTTTCGAAATTATATACCATAAAGTATTAAAAGTGTTTAATTGCTGACGTACCCTAATTTTTTAAGTTAGTTTACCCAACTTTGCATTATAGTTTAAATCAAAAACCAATTTTCTAACAACTTATCTCAAAAAACAATAGTGAAACTTCAATCTTGATTTACTCAAAACTGGTAGAATGCGAGTTATCACCTTCATCCACTCACGTCTTCAATTAAATACTTATGTATTTTTGACGCCGCCAATCTATTTCTGCTCTTTAATAATTTATTTCGAAAAAACTGACAGCTCTCCGAAATTAACTAATCTCTCTCGAATGTTTCAAAATGTGCATTAACATATCATATATTAAAAAATAATTCTTAACACTTGTGAATTTGCATATGAGGCTGATGATGCTATACCCGGTGAGGTACAAAAAAAATGAGTGTGTTCCAATAAATCAGTGTCCTTAGAGAATTAGTTATCTGTGATGTTATCATCAAAATAGTCTCCTTCAGCATTTATACCCCACCTCATTTGATGCTGTCATTGCTTTTTTGTCAGGCATCTCCGAAGATTCTCTGTTTCCGCTCGAATATCTTTAACTGAGGGAAAATTTCCCTTTATACAAGATTTTACTTTAGAAAACAAAAAAATGCAGAAAGCCAAATCTAGTAAATACGTATATAGCAAAGCGGGTATTCCATCACAGTAATGTTTTGCTAGTCAAAAACTGCTTGACAAATATGGCCTTGCGATTGGGTGTATTGTATTTTCTTATTTTTTTATTTTAAGTGGTAGAGCCACGCTGCAGTTATAGTTGTAGCACGAATGGGTCGGCTCGATCGGGACATGACCACGCTCACACAGAATACCAGCGTAAAATTGCAGCGTAATGCTGCTGTGTTTCGTATGGTGAGTGTAAGGAACCGGAGACCCTTATTAATGCAATCGAGGCATTCCATCTTAGTCCTCAGGGGTGACAACTCATTTGCATTTTGATCCTTAATTGAGGAAAAATGTGAATGTCTATGAACCACAGCATCCACTTACAATCAAGTGGACTGTGTGCTCGTTTGTCACCCAATTTTTTTCAAAAATATGGGTGACAAATGAGGACGAAGATGGTATGCCTCGTATCCAGGAAAAAGGGTCTCTGGTTCTATACACTCACCATGCCAAATACAGCAACAATTTTACGCTGGTATTCTGTGAGAGCGTGGTTTTTCCCACCAGTGAAGGCGACTCACTCGTGTTACAACCTTAATATAACTGCACCATGGCTCTATCACGATGAATTCTTAAAAAATAAAATAAAACGAGAGTTCGAAGAAATGTTTACCTGTATTCCCAAAACTTTGGATTGTCCCTAGTTAGATTAAGATGC
The DNA here is from genome assembly GCA_036936625.1 of Parnassius smintheus behrii. Classification (NCBI taxonomy): domain Eukaryota; kingdom Metazoa; phylum Arthropoda; class Insecta; order Lepidoptera; family Papilionidae; genus Parnassius; species Parnassius smintheus. The sequence goes on along the minus strand of JAUPFT010000021.1, from coordinate 3,527,605 downwards.
GCAGTGTGTAAATTTCCTCGGAGATTTCCCAACCACACGTCGTATCCGGCGTCTGCTAGCATATAGCCTGAAACAAACCGCCTGCCGTTGATTACTTTACTTAATCATTTTCTTAAATTCTTTATTAATGTCAATGTGAATATTGTAGTGTGTGCTTATATATATGTAGGATAGAATAAGAGAGTCAGTTAGTATTAAATCTACAATCTAGACTACTGGACGTTTTATTTATTCCCCGAACCACCCAACATTACACAACTACAATGTGAATATGTTACTCTGTTAGTTGAACACCAAAAGATCTGCTTTTCAAAAAAAAACAAAGTTCTCAAATTTGCAGTAAATTACATTACGTAGAAGTATAGTTATTCATTTAGTTACAACCAAAATTCCCAGATCAATCACTGAAAGGAGTATGATCGATCCGAGAACTTCACCCAATACAGATTTATTGAAATTAAAATCATATTACAATCAGCGAAGTATTTTTAAATGTGATGCCACTTATCAATACACTCTATCAAGATATGCTTTTATGTTTGTAGATACATTTTCAGCACTGTGCATGTTTGTTGCCCTAGTATTTAGTAATATACAAAATTGAAATATATTCAAGTCATCGTCGTCAACTTTCTACTTTGTCAAATACATTTCTGGGCACCAGTCTTTCTCGGTTTGTGTTAGTGCAATGTCGACTATTGCCTTGCCAAGCGATGTAAATTAACCCGTCCGCTACCGGGGTCTTATGAAAAAAACGTCCACTACTGCCCATGATTTTTTGGGGATTATTTGACACCAGTTGGAATAAAAGTATTTATAGTTAGACCATTCTTAAGAGGTAAAACAATTTCTCTATACATATCATCGTTTTAGACTTTATCAATTTATTGACCAAAAACGTCTGATAGGAAACGAGTCTATTTATTATATTGTTAAGATTAATTAATTATTGAACAGAGACTCCCAAATTCATTTTATCTCATCTGTCTCTAAAATGACAATATAAAATATTGATTATTGAACCTAGACTCCCAAATTCATTTTGGCTCATTTGTCTCTAAAATGACAATATAAAATATTGATTATTGAACGTAGACTCCGAAATTCATTTTGGCTCATGTCTCTAAAATGACATTATAAAATATTGATTATTGAACAGAGACTCCCAAATTAATTTCAGCTCATCTGTCCTGTATCGTTGAGGCAGTTTACATTCATACATTTCATAATTGTTTAAAAGAAAGTTACATTCCTGGCTTTTCACAAGGTGCTTTTATTCAGTCCAGGAATACTTAGAGGACCAATAAGTTTTTGAATTTTAATTGTGTTTGTAGCTTTTTTTGTGTTTACTTTATTTTATGACTTGAATAATTTGAAATAAAATAAACATAACATAAACACTCACGCCTGTCACCCTGAGGGGTAGGCAGAGACTACGGACTTCTATTTGGCACGATCCTGACATACCTCTTTCGCCTCCTTTACATCCATATATCTGCGCATACATGCTCGTCGGTTAAGGGTACTTCTAACAGGGCCCATTGTCAAAATATCGCCAATTTTGTCGATAAACTTTTTTCTAGGGCGTCCCTTCCCGACTCTGTCGTTCACATCTGCCATATAAATTTGCTTTGTCACTCTTTCCTCATTCATTCTTTCTACATGACCAAACCACCGAAGCATTCCTTTCTTAAGTCACAACATCATCTTGCATATCACATTTATCTCTTATCACGCAATTTCTCACCCTGTCATTCAGATTCAATCCTAGCATAATCCTTAAGGACCGCATTTCAACAGCATTTATTCTACTTTCGTGCTTCTTCTGCCACACCCAGCTTTCACTACCATACATTAAAGTAGGGACTAACACAGAATTATGAATTACCATACGTGCCTTTTTTGACACATTCTGGTTCTTCATAATAGAGTGTAGTCCCCCATTCACTCGTCGTTCTATATCCTTATCATATCTACCATCCCTGCTAAATACACATCCCATCACACATTGACATAAAATATTATTCAATTTATAAATGACGACATGTAATGTTCTGTCTGTGACTCATGTTTACCATTATTTGTCTGTTTAGTGTCATCATCATCATCATTACAGCCCTTCACAAGTCCACTGCTGAACATAGGCCTCCCCTAAGTAATGCCACAAAGCCACTTCGACTTCCTGCATGTCTTACCAGGTCGTCACTCCATCTAGTGGGGGGTCGCCCTACACTACGCCTACCGGTACGAGGCTGCCACTCGAGAACCTTTCTTCCCCATCGGTTATCGGTTCTTCGAGCTATATGGCCGGCCCATTGCCACTTCAGCTTACTAATCCGTTGGGCTATGTCGGTCACTCTGGTTTTACTGCGGATATCCTCATTTCTGAGTCTATCACGCAGAGAAACTCCGAGCATAGCCCTCTCCATAGCTCGCTGAGCGACCTTGAGCGTCCTCATACGGCCAGCAGTGAAGGACCACGTCTCAGATCCGTAAGTCATCACTGGCAACACGCACTGGTTATACAATCTAGTTTTTAGAGATTGAGGTATACCTGACGAAAAGATATGTCGTAATTTCCCGAATGCTGCCCAGCCGAGTTGAATCCGTCGATAGACCTCTCGGTCGAAGTTGGACTTACCTAGTCGGACTATTTGTCCCAGGTAAACGTACTCGTCAACAACTTCGAGCATAGTGCTCCCAACAACTACCGGCATAGGTGTGACATGGACATTAAACATGATCTTTGTTTTGTCCATGTTCATCTTAAGACCTATCCGTTGGGAGGCACTATTGAGGTCATTGAGCATAGTGCTTAAGTCCTCCAGCGATTCTGCCAAAGGACTATATCGTCGGCAAATCGAAGGTGAGTGATGTACTTGCCATTGATATTAATACCGTATCCTTTCCAGTCCAGTAGCTTGAAAACGTCTTCCAATGCAGCGGTGAAGAGTTTCGGGGATATAACGTCACCCTGTCTTACACCTCTCTGCAGTTGGATAGGTTTCGAGCTCTGGTTCTGTACTCGGATAGCCATCGTAGCCCTACTGTACAAACACTTCAGCACTTCGATATACCGACAGTCAACTTGGCACCGCTGAAGGGACTGTAGCACCGCCCAAATTTCGACGGAATCAAAGGCTTTCTCATAGTCCACATACGCCAAGCAAAGTGGCAGATTGTACTCTTCAGTCTTCTGTACAATCTGCCGCAGGGTATGTATGTGGTCTATAGTACTGAAGCCTTTTCGGAAACCGGCTTGTTCGGGAGGCTGGAAGTCGTCGAGTCTGCGTGCGAGACGATTCGTAATAACTCTCGAAAACAGCACGTAGACACGGCTCAGAAGGGAAATCGGTCTGTAGTTCTTCAAGAGAGCGTTGTCGCCTTTCTTAAAGAACAAGACCACCGCACTTCTGCTCCACGCCTCTGGAGTAGTGCCACCATGGAGGACGGAATTGAAGAGCCTCTGAAGGACTTCAAGTACCGGTGTTCCACCCGCTTTCAGAAGCTCCGCTGTAATTCCATCCTCGCCTGGGGCCCTGCCGTTTTTAAGGTGCTGGAGAGCCATTCTAATCTCGCTTAGACTGACGTCCGGGATATCATCGGAATAGTGTCGGATAAGACTTGCTCTTGGATCGTTACTCACACTTGCGTGTGGCTCCAACGATGATGTGTACAGCTGCCCATAACCTCTCAATCTCACTCAAAATCTCAGGTGTCCCGGAAACGATGCTGCCACACTCAGTCTTCAGCTTTGACAGTTGGCTCTTACTGGCAGACAGATCTCTGGCAAAGACTTTGGAGGCCTGGTTCCGCTCGATCGCTTCTTTAATACGAGAAGTATTAAAGTTGCGTAAGTCTCGCCGCATGCATTTGGAGATCTGTCTGTTCAGTTGCCTGTATGCTGTCAAATCTGTTGACGGTTGCAGCCTCATCTCCCGTCTAACAGCCATGAGATTAAGAGTGTGATCGGAGAGTTTTTGTGTTCTGCAGCGGGTCTTGCAGAACTTAGCTCCGACCGCATGGACAGTTTCCACGAGCTTGTCATTCACATCGTCCGCTGCATTGCAATCTTGTAGGCACTGAAAACGGTTACGTAACTCGAGCTGAAAGTTTTCGGGATTCTGGATTAGAGCAGGAGGGGGACGGAGCGTTGACTTCATTAAACGAGACCTCTCCAACTTAACGTTTAGGTTCAGTGTGCCTCTAACGATTCGGTGATCGCTGCCAGTTTTCACTCTTGCGATCACTGAGACATCACTGAACAGTTGGCGCCTGGTCGTCATAATGAAGTCAATCTCAGTTTTTGTCGAACCGTCGGAGCTCGACCATGTTCTGTGGGGCCGCTTCTGGAAGAAAGAGTTCATCATAAAGAGTCCCTCTTTCTCCATACAGTCGGCCAGCTGCTGGCCCCTTCGGTTCCGTTGCCCTACTCCGAATTTCCCTAACTTCAGCTCACCGTTTTCTCTTGTGCCTAGTTTTTCGTTGAAGTCTCCCATCAACACCGTGTAGGGGGTTTTGGAGGAATGCATGGCTTTGGAAATATCCTCATACATTTCCTCCACCTCCTCATCGGGATGTGCCGAGGTTGGTGCGTAAACCTGTATGACCTTTTTACGTGGTGGAGCCACGCTGCAGTTATATTAGTAGTATACCTGTAGCACGAATGGGTCGGCTCGACCGGGGTGGGACCGCGCTCTCACAGAATACCGGCGTCAAATAGTAGCTTAATGCTGCTGTGTTTCGTACGGTGAGTGTAGAGAACCGGAGACCCTTTTTGCTGGAAGCGAGGCATTCCACCTAAGTCCTCACGGATGACAACGCGTCTGCATTTTGATTCGTAACTGAGGATAGATGTAGATGTCTATGGGCCACAGCAACCACTTACTATCAGGTGGGCTGTGTGCTCGTTTATCATCCTATTCTATAAAATAAAAAAACCTTCAGCGAATACCGTTTGGTGATTCTGAGTATCAGGTACGCGACCCTCGTCGACACACTCCCAATCTTTACAACGTTGTTGACGAGAGACTTGTGGACGATAAATCCGACACCTCCTTGGGACAGATGGTCGCCCTCCCGGTGATAGAACAAGTTGCCGGATTCGAGAATCATCGTGTCCTCCCCCTCTCTTCGGACCTCGGATAATCCTATAATATTCAAGCGCAACTTGTCTATCTCTTCTTCCAGCTCCAGGATCTTCTCGTCAGTCCTCAGGGTGCGTGCGTTAAATGTTGCCAGGTCGAGTCGTCTTAGGTGGCAACCGAACCTCCACCGGAGATTCTTAGCACCCCCTGCCCCGCCGTTACCATGGTCGCCACCGTAGCCAGGAATAGCGGGGCCGCCGGGGACTGGGGGCCTTCTATTTTTGTAATTGTTCATGGTTTAGGGCAGTTTTTTTGTCGTATAGTTACTGTTATCGTGAAGATGCTGCTGCCCATCTCCTGCCTGTCTCCCTCTGTCGCCTCTTACGACACCCACGGGAAGATATGGGGTAGTGGATATTCTCAACTGCCACTACACGGCACGGCATGTTTAGTGTATTAACTTATTTTTAGCTCTAAGTAGACTAAAATGTAACTACTTTTAAATTTGCATGACAATTATAAGTAAAACATGAGGACGTACCTCTATGTTAACATCTTTGCACTACAATGTTTAAAGCAAATAAAAAAATTCTGGTATTTCTGATTTCAAGTTTGGGAACAGCAGCTATTAATAATTTAGAGTTGTTATCACGAATATGTTGCTGGCTCTCTGCTGCTCCGGTTTCTCTATGTCGCTTCTCACGACACCCGTGGAACAATATGGTATATCATTATTTATTTTAAAGTAAGTGGTCCTGTCATAGGTGCAGTATTTCTGATACTGCGTTCGTCAATTTGTCTGCCAAGTGTCTATTGGGGTAAATCCTCGTCCTTACAATGGGACAGGCCCATGTCCAACAGTGTTTTACTGATTGACAAAGAACAGAGGAAGAAATAGTCGGGGACACTAATTACACATACATAAACTTCATAAGGACAAACCTCCAGACATGGAATAATTATTTGTGGCCGTACAAATACTTGTTTCGTGCCAAATTCTAGTCCGCGGCCTTCAGTATCCGAACTTATTCCTACATCACTGCGCCACGGAATCGTCAATTTATTGTATTGTTATGATTAATTGACTCTTTTTTTTTAAATATAGGGTGACAAACGAGCACACAGTTCACCTATTGAACACAGACCCTCAAGTTATATTTTGAGCTCATCTGTCTCTAAATGAAATTACAGAATATCACTCATCCCTTCTTTAAACTTACCTAAGCTTCTGTCAGGACCCATGATAAGGAAATTGATGCTACAACCTCTCAATGTCATTGCAGTGCTATTGAGAGAGTAGATATGAAATATCTTGGAGTAATTATTGATAAAAAACTCAGATTTCATAGCCACGTAGACATGTTAACAACTAGAGTAAGAAAGTTTGTATACATTTTTAAAAACCTTAGGCACATAGCTGACTCAAAAGTAATCAAAATAGTTTAGTTTGCCTTTATGTCAATCGATCAACACATACTGCATAATAACCTGGGGCGGTTCTGAAAGGACAAAAATAATAAAACTGGAACGAGCACAGAGAGCTATACTAAAAGTATCCGCCTCACTTATACTAGCATTGGAAATCCTTTCCGTCAGACAGCTCTTTATTCTACAATGTATCATTAAAAAGCACTCACTCTTATGGATTTACACAGTGCGAGCTAGCGTATGAGTCAGCCTGCCGAGTAGCTGCACTGCAGTAACTCGCACTGCTTGGACGTCACTTACGAGTAACTCGCATGTGCGAGTTGGACAGTAGCTTGCATCCGAGTTACTTCAACATTTTTTGTTTTCACTCGCATGCTCACCGGCCAGCAACTCGTACATGACAGCAGCTCGGCCGTCGCACGCATCGTTTAAACCCATTCGGCAGTAGCTCGCCAGTGCTTTTTTTATTACACGTTCACTCGACATCGCGGCAACTTGCAAGACTGGACAGCAGCTACTAGCGTCGTGTGGACAGTAAAGGCGAGCCGAGCTACTGGCGTACGAGTAGACAAGCCGAGTAGCTGTCTACTGTCTAGTCAGCTCGCATCGTCTAAACTAGTCATAACAGTATTATTTACAATTGATAAAAGAGAAGCGTAGAAATGATCTAGTCTGTTACTACAACACGCATTGCACCGAATTTTCACATAATTACAACAAAATTACAGAATATCACTCATCCCTTTTTTAAACTTACCTAAGCTTCTGTCAGGGCCCATGATAAGGAAATTGGTGCTACAACCGAATATACCATGCATAACCAACACAGCTTCCTTTGCTTTTGTACTCGTTTTGAAATTCTCTTTTTCGCGTCTTCCTCCTGGGATCCTGTACAAGTGCAGAATGTATCCGTCGGCTGTGGTCGTACGGTGTTTTTCCGCGGGGTAGCCAGCTGCTTTTATCATGTGAGGCTGGAAATAATTTAAACTTAGGTTAGATCATTTTCATGTTCCCTGTAACAATCATAAAATGGATGCCTGGCCTCACATAAGTTGGAATGCCAAGATTAATTGACGATTAAATTATTATGCTTCTTACTTAAAGCTAAAGTTTCAGCCTATATACGTCCCACTGGTTTTAAGGGCAAGGAAGTGTCCGCCGCGGTGCACCTACGCGTGTTGGCGAACTTCATTTGTCTTCGAAATATTTCTTTGACATGCAGACATGCAGGTTTCCTCACGATGTTTTCCTTCACCGCCGAGCACGTGGTAAATTCAGTACTTAAAATTGCAATTAACAATTTCGTTGGTGCCGGCGGGGATCGAACCCGGGTTACTTGCGTTCTGTTATATTTACCACGGCTCTTATACTTCTTACTTAGATGTATACTGGCTGTAGTTCTAGAAACTAGCAACCTTACTCAGAAGTTTCAATTCCAAAGGTTAGCCAGACAGACAGACAGACAAAAATTTAAAAAATCGTGTTTTATTGGCATGCAAATAATCTCCTCAGCTCAATAAAGAGTTATTTCAGTATGTACATCAGAACTTTGCAAATTTATTCCTATGTATAAATTTTGGTTTTTAAAAAAATATAATTTTTTCGGATAGGTAAAATAATAATAATAATTTCATTAAACAGAAGTCGCTTCCGAGCCTCTTCACTACTGGGATCACTCACTTGGTTCCTAAAGATCAGGATGCCACAGACCCGAGCAAATATCGCCCCATCACGTGTCTACCCACCGTATATAAGACACTGACATCCATTTTGAGCGCGAGAATCACTCGTCACCTGGAGCTAAACCAGGTGATGTCACGCGCTCAAAATGGATGTCGGGGCGGTGGTCGTGGAACCAAGGAACCACTCCTCATTGACGCAGTCATAGGCAAAGTGGTGAAACGCAACCGTCGGAACTTCTCTGCCGCCTGGATAGACTACAGAAAGGCGTTCGACTCGGTGCCCCGTACATGACTAAAGCGGGTCCTCGAGCTGTACAAGATTGACTGTACAGTTAGAGACTTCCTCGAGCAGTGTATGGGGCAGTGGAGTACGATCCTTTGTCATCTGGGCGAGCGGATGATGGCTGCGGAGAACCACATAAGGATAAGAAGGGGTATCTTCCAGGGCGATTGTCTGAGTCCAATCTGGTTCTGCCTCTCTCTGAACCCTCTCAGTACCTTACTGGAGGGCTCCGGGAGGGGATTTCAGCTACGGAAAGGAGGGACAAAAGTGACCCACCTTTTCTATATGGATGACCTCAAGTTATTCGCCTCCAGTCGCTCCCATCTTATGGAACTGCTAAACATCACTTGTGAATTTAGCAGTTCCATTGGAATGGAGCTGGGGACGGATAAGTGTGCGGTCCTCCATGTTGAGAGGGGAAGGGTTGCTAATTCTGAGGGCATAGACTTGTCTATGCCCGTCAACTTAAGGACCCTTTCCGAGGCTGAAACATACCGATACCCAGGTATCGTCACAGTATATGTCACAGAACATCGGTATCGATGAGGCTGGTATGAAACAGTCAGTTTGCGATGTGTTTTATGCACGCTTGACCAAAGTGCTTAACAGCCTTATGTCCGGTGTGAATAAGTCACACGCATATAACTGCTGGGTCATGCCTGCCCTCATGTATACCTTTGGCATACTCAGGTGGACTCAGACCGACCTTAACGCCCTGCCGGGCTAGCATGAGCAGGGGATAAAAATTTTATCCACCGATTATATCCACTGACAAGGGATAAAATTGTCTTATCCCTATGTCAAATCTTTATCCACCCTGCGAGCATGGGCCTATGGTGGATATAATATCTACAGTAGATAAACTTATCCCCGCGCATAGATAATATACCATAGTATAAAGCTATAAACTATACTAGCTATAAACTAGTTTTAAGATTAAGTAGATTTACATTAACTTATATTTTCTTTTACCTTTTGTTTATTATATTGCTAAACTGTTCATAATTTTTGTTAAACAATATGTCATTTATAATATTTGTTATATTTATTTTAAGCGTATTTCTGCCTTGTTTTTATTTTTTCTATTATTCTAATTCTTTCTTTATTTTCTTTTGTATAATATTTAAGTTAAATATACATTGCTTGTATCAAATCGCAGGTATTACTTCGCTTGTGATAGCATTTATTAAAAAATATGTGTTTAGAATTAAGCCAATTGTGAAACTGGACAATACAGACCCTTTGGAGGTGGTGTAACCTCTTGAAGAAATTAAAAAAAATATATCCCCGCAATTACTGCCATTATAAGAAAATTACAAAATACATCAAAATTGATGTCTACTCTAAGTCACAAAGATTTAATTTTAATTGAAAATGATGAAGCATGAAGAATAAAAATGTAATGATTTCAAACAAAACAAGGAATAAATAATTTTATAATCATGAGTATAGTATATTTAGCAAGCTTTGCTAAAGAATTAACATATTTCTTAATTTAAACCTTTAAATTGAAACTTTACTAAGTTTGATAACTTTATTTTAAAACGTTATAATACTTACCCAAAATATAGTATAGACCGATTCTATTATCATTAAATTTGACTTGACCATGGACTCGCCTTGGGTATTGTTGACACAACCTATGTAATTAAATCATGGCATTGAGCTATTGAGACTTTTTTGTGTGGTGGCTGGGACCGACAAGGTGGTTGTAATAGATGCTTACTTCAATATGCACTGGTAGTCCATCCACAGAATTGATAGGCTTTAAAGCCTCATAGAGTTCTTTACACAAATACAAAACAATCTTTGAGATCCGAAACCGGCGTAGAAATTCGTTGTCGGAGAATTCCAATAGATTAAGTATTCTGATCACGTATCGATCGCTAATGTGATTCTCTTTCTTGTTTTTCAATTTCTCACACGGAAATGTAGTTGCAATAGGCTCGAGACATCTTCTTCGTATTAAAATGGTTTGAAGATAAACTTAAACCCACGTCCGCGAAAGAGGATAAAATTGTCCCTTTCAAATGTCAAAAAGGGATAATTTTTTCTCTTTCCCTTGGCCTCATGCTACGGACGGGGAGATATATGTCCACTCGTTATGTCAAACGGGGATATACTATAGAGATAAGATAATTTTATCTCTTGTCAGTGGATATAATCGGGGGATATAATTTTTGTCTCTTGCCCATGCTCGCAGGGTGGATAAAACTAAGCAAGGGATAAAAATTTTATCCTTTCTCCGGGGATATATTCTCTCCGGCTCATGCTAGCCCGGCTGGATAGAAAAGTCCGCACTACCATGACGTCCCATAGGATGCATCATCCGAGATCGTCGGTAATGAGGCTGTACTTGCCGCGAAAGCATGGTGGGCGTGGCTTTCTGAGCGCGCACACCATGCATAATCGCGAAGGGTGCAGTCTCCGTCAATACTTCTTGGCGAGATCGGATGATCCATTCTATAATGACGTCATTTCTAGTGATAAAGGGCTTACCCCTCTATCCTTAGCCAACAAGCAATGGCAGGACCCAGCAGTGCTTAGCATTTCCGACCGGGAGACCGCATGAAAGGAGAAGGAGCTCCACGGGAGGTACTACAAGGCTATACATGAGCCCTTCGTAGATACAATCGCCTCCCTCAACTGGCTACGTTTCGGTGACCTCTTCGGGGAAACCGAGGGTTTTGTCTGTGCAATACACGATCAGGTTATTAAGACCAACAACTATCGGAGATACATCCTAAAGGATGGCACCGTCGACGTCTGTCGAGCTTGTCGCCATCCCGGTGAGTCACTTAGGTATGTCATCTCCGGTTGTTCGGCGCTTTCTAACTTTGAGTACTTGCACAGGCACAACCTAGTAGCCAGAATTCTACACCAGGAGCTCGCTCTGAAATAAGGTCTCGTGGACCGGAAATTGCCGTATTACGAGTACTTGCCGGAAGCCGTGCTCGAAAATGACCGCGCCAGGCTCTACTGGGACCGGGCCATCATCACAGACAGGACTATTCTTGCGAATAAGCCTGATATTGTGCTGATGGACCGGGCACGGTCAAGGATATTTTTGGTCGATATTACCATCCCGTATGACGAAAACCTCGTGAAAGCCGAAACAGATAAGCAATCAAAATATCTGGACCTGGCTCACGAGGTGACCGAGATGTGGGGTGGTCTGCCGACCGAAATTATTCCTGTAGTCGTCTCTGCAAATGGGCTAATCCCAGTTAGCCTCTCTGGTCATCTGAGGCGACTGGGACTCCGTGACGGACCGCTCCGGGCTCAAATGCAGAAGGCGGTGCTCCTTGATACTGCCCGCATCGTCCGCCGGTTTCTTTCCTTTTCCCCCTAACCCTTGGCCGTTTGGTCTCCCCTGCCGAGGGCTTCCATCTGGTTGGGCTTTTATTTATTTATGTATTTTTGTATTTATTTTCTTTCATTGATATTCATGTATATTTATCTTTTCATTTTCATTTATAATTATATATTTATACATCCCAACCAGATGAGAAAACTATGTAGATACCCCACATAATAATAATATTCCACAGCTATCACACAACGCGTAAAATATAGCCTCGGTCACTCCCGGCATTGCTCTATATCCGTTTGTTAAATTTCATACCGTTCGGCTTAGTCATTTTGAAGATTATCCTGGACTCGATAGACAGAGATTTAAAAAAATGGTTATTCGTATCTAAATGGCTTTCAAATAACCCTCTCGCTCGTTTGGAGAACCCTCTCGCTCGTTTGGAGGCAGTGACTTCGATTAGATAATCACTTGCAAATGTATTTATGTGTAAAGATTAACGTATTGTCATGCAAAATATTTATTATTTATTATGCGTTTGTTGTAATTTATTTCTTTTACAATGCAAAAGTTACTTGGCGTTAGCAATAATGTGCCGTAAACGTGGATTGGTCGATGTAAGCGATCTAGACTCATGAGAGGATCTATACCAGTTTCCTGTTTCGAAAACATTTCGCGGGTAGTTTTAGTGTTAGATTTTAACAGGTTCTAGACCGAAAATGGCGGTGGAGTTTTTTTTTTGGTATTTTTGATAAACGAGCGTATGGTTATGGATCCTGTGACCCTACATTTATTAGGGGGGAGCCCTTTGTCACCCCTGGGGACTAAGTAGTAATGCCTCGTCTCAATTAAAAAGGATTTCCGGTTCTCTACACTCACCTTACGAAACTTAGCAGCATTGCGCTGCTATTTTACGCTGGCATTCTGAGGGAGCGTGGTCCTACACCGGTCGGGCCGACCCATTTGTGGTACAAACTTAATATAGAAACAAAGAAAGAAAGACCTTTATTCACTGGAACTGTACACATCACAAAAATAAAATAATAAACAGTTAAGATTTAGCGGATTAATATTACAAGTGATGGGGTGTGTATCGAGCCAGTGAAAAGGTTATGACTCAGCGTAATGCTGCAGGGTAACCAGCGCAGGGGTACAGCGCTGATGATTCTATCATAACCACAGATCCGCCTGGGTGTATTTTATGAAATAGGTTTCGATAATAAATTAAAACTAAACGTTGCTCATCAATATACCTATATATAATTAGTCCTATATGTAAGTACATTAGAGATACACACATACGTAAAAGACATATTATACACATAAATTTAAATATATATATAAAAATATAACTGCAGCATGGCTCTAATACGTATAAAAGGTTTGAGTTTCCTCTCTAAAGCCGTACCGTGTCAGATACTGTGGTGGTCCACCGTATCAGATAGTTTTGAATGAAAAATTGAAACTAGAATGCATCAATTGTATTTCCATCGGATTATAATGTGGTTGTCTTCAAGGCGAGAGTTTATAGACTTTTGCTAAGCTTAGTGCGCTCCGCTTAACCACAATCCGATGGGATGGTGGTTAAGCACTAGCTTCAAGCATTACCTCTTAAAAGAGATTTTTGCCATATTGCTGACAGGATTTTAGTGTCCAAGTAAATACGCAGGCACAGGTGCACTCTCTATTCCCTCACTCTCATAGTCCGATGGTACGGTATCAGACACGACCGGAGAGAGATCAGGCGCAGGACCTACGGATTTTTACGTGCTTCTCGAGGCATGGGGGTGAAACGTCGCCAACTTTCCGACTCAGAGCTGCTAGAGAGATTTTCTTGACAGAAAACCCAATAAATGATTTTGGTCCGACCCAGGACTCGAAGCCAGGACCTCAACACTGACTGACTCACACAACGAGGCCCCAATCAATACCCCGATCGGCGTGTTTATGATATTATTACCAGTAATATATCGTAAATACGTCGAGGCGTACCTGCTTCAATATTAGTAATCATTTAAATAAAACTAGTTTTTACGGATTTTAACGCGTTTATTTTTTTTTCGGAACAAAAATTTATATTTTTAATCTGTGTATGTGTTATGCGGTTAACTGTGACATCGGGACGTCGAACACCTCAGGGGAAGATCATGACCATGGTAGTTGTAAAGTGCTCGAAACGTCGGGAATATAAAATATAATATACGCGATAAAATCTGTAAAAACTAGTTTTATTTAAATGTGCAGTGTTTGCCTAAATATAAGAAATTTAGTAATCGTATTACGGCGTCAATCTACGCGGAGATGTTTCTGAGTGTCGGTGGGGTTGTGCGTCACCCAACAAGAAACTATTCTCCTCACGCGAAGGTGTTTAATCAAATCCTCGTAAACGCGCTTCGGTCTAATCTGCAATATATGCTTAACCTTTTCATACGTAATTCACCCATTCTCTTCAATTAAATATTTCACAGTCAGTACTTTTCCCGCCATAAGAGCCGTCAAAGGAAACTACTTTTTTCACTTTGTAATAGTGACTATCATTTTGATGTCAACGAATTTAGCGAATACGCCTGCTGGTCTTCACTCCAATCTAATGGAAGATGGTCCAACATTTCGCTTGCTAGTACTAGGTAGAATGATAATAATAATAATAATAATACTCTTTATTGCACACACAATAATACAAAGAACAACAAACTATAGATAAATTTATGTACAATTAGGTGGCCTTATCGCTAAACAGCGATCTCTTCCAGGCAAACCTTGGTGAAGGAGATTTTTTACATACAAAAATATAGAAGTGTGCATAAATAGTAGATAAAAAATCATGCATAACACACATATATATATACATACATACATACATATACATATATATATACATACATACATATACATATATACATACATAATCATACACATATATACATATTTATACACATACATATTTATACATATACATATTTATAAATATTTCTATAACACATTACAGCTACACATTATATACATACCACATATACACAAACCTTATCAAGTATAGTAGATATGATAATGAAATATATTAAGTAGAACACATATTTAAATAATAATTTTTAACCATTTTTTTGAAAGACTCAATGTTTTGGGCTTTCTTAATTGTTAAAGGCAGCGAGTTCCATAATTTAATTGCTTTGACACAAAAGGAAGAATTAAAAAATTTTGAATTGTGAGCAGGCATTCGCAAAATAAGTTTATCAGATAATCTGGAATGATCTTTATCTGCACCCGCAAACTCAAATTTTTCCTTTAAATACTTCGGTGTTTTAGGATCAAATAGTACACAGTACAGTTGAGATAGAATGTGAGTATTCCGACGAAGTCTGATAGGAAGCCACTTGAGCTTAGTACGAAACTCAGAAACATGATCATATTTGCGGAGGCCAAATATGAACCTAAAATTCTGAAGACGCTCAAGTTTATTTAATTGATCCTCAGTAAGATTAGAATAGCATACATCAGCATAATCAAGGATAGGGAGTAACAAGGACTGTGCCAGTAAAATTCTAGTAGGAATCGGTAATGAGTTACGCAAACGTCGTAAGGAAGATGATGCCGCGAACATCTTTCTACTGGACTCTTTAATATGTAGGGACCAAGAAAGATTTTGATCAATGTGTAATCCTAGGTCTTTTACAGATTTGCTAAAAGGTATCACAACACCATCAATAACAATAGGTGGTAGGTTATCCCAACAAATTCTGGAAATTACAGTACTATTTCCAACAATAATGGCTTGGGTCTTATTGGGATTTAAATTGAGCCCGAACGATCTGCTCCAATCATGTATTGCAGCAAGATTCATATTAGTGTCATTGATGGCATTGGGAAGGTTCTGGAGTGATGTATGGGAGTAAACTTGAAGATCATCTGCATACAAATGGTAGAGAGAAGAAATTCGTGAAGTAACAGAATTAATAAACACAGAAAAAAGGAGAGGAGACAACACGCCACCTTGTGGTACACCAGCAGTTAGTTCACACCACGAAGATGTGGCACCCCCTACCATAACCCGCTGCCGGCGGCCACGCAAATAGCTTTGAAACCATTCAATTGCCGCTGGAGATATGTTAATAGAGCGTAGCAGACTCAGCAATACATCAAAATCGACGGTGTTAAAAGCATTACTGAAATCCAGTAGCGTAAGTAATGTGAGCTGCTTTTGGTCCATACCCCAACGAATATCATCTGTGATTTTAAGTAACGCTGTAACCGTACTATGACCAAGTCTGAACCCCGATTGAAAGGAGTCAAGAAGGGAGTTTTTATTTAGGAAGAGGTTAAGTTGTGCAAAGACTAAACGTTCAAGGACTTTTGAAAGGAATGGAAGGATAGATATAGGTCGATAATCTGAGGGAGAACAGGGGTTCTTCTTTTTAGGAAAAGGAATGATATTTGCTTCCTTCCAAATTCGAGGAAAGGATTCAGAGGATATGGAGTAATTGAAAATATGAGTTAAGATAGGGAGAATAATGTCAATCAGGGGGTCGATCATTTTACGGCTAATTTCATCACATCCGATGGCACTTGACGATATGGACAAAACGCTCTTTTTAACATCACAGTCGGAAAATTGATTGAAGGTGAACGGCGAGAAATTAGGAGTTGATGCTTTGGACAGATTGTTTAAAGTATATGATTTTATATTATCGTTTGAAAACGAAGAGGTAGATGAGAAATGTTGATTTAATGATTCAATGTCAACGTCTTCATTCGAAATAGTAGATTCTTTAGATTTTCCGACTCCTATAGATCTGAGAAACTTCCAAATTTTTGCAGGGTCTCCGTTCTCGACTGATCTCTGAACATGGCGTTGTTGTGCGTCTCTACAAATTGTATTGCAGCGATTCCGTATGCTCCTATACTTGTCTCTATTGTGGTCCGATTTATCACTGTTATAAATAAGCCTAGCTTTATTTTTCTTATTTAACAGTGATTTAATATCGTCTGTTAGCCAAGGTGCAGGGGAGTGTTTAACTTTAACTGGTCTGATTGGTGCATGGGTGTCATAAAGGTCAATCAAAATGTAATTAAATGTTTCCACTTTTAAGTCTATAGAATCTGCAGAGTATACAGCAGACCAGTTAGCATTCCGGGAATCGTCTTGTAAACGTTCTATATTCATCCCACTAAAATTCCGTAGCATTAGTACCTTGCCTCGAAGTTTAGGAGTACGTATTTTATATGAAAGAAAGATGAGGTCATGATGAGAGAATGCCACAGCTGCACATTGACCATGCTTTGACACGTGATCAGGAGATGAAACTATGATAAGGTCTAACAAGGATGAAATACAGTTAGGCAAGGTGTGTGTAGCATTAAGTGGCAGAATATGTAAATTACACGAATCAGTAATAGAGCGCAGCTTTTTAGTGCGGTGATTATTCTTTAACATACAAGTGTTAAAATCGCCCATAAAAATAATATGATTGTATAGAGGAGTCAGATCTTCAAGTGTTTTCTCAAATGAAGGGAAATAATTTACATGGAGGGATGGGCTATAAAAGACGCCTAGTAAGATTTTGGTGTTAGATAATATAATTTCCAACAAGAGATGTTCAGCTTCATTAGGCAAGGGTGCATGAGTAGACAATTTAATAATCTTAAAAGGAATATCATATCTAAGGTAAATTGCTACCCCACCACCACTCTGGCCTACTCGGTCATTTCGAATAAGATTGAATCCTGGTAGTGAATAGCAGGTAGATGGTAAACATGGTTTGAGCCACGTTTCGGATAAAAGAATAGCGCTGAGGAAGCTAGTGTTAAATGATGCAAGCATGTCTGGAAAATGTGCCGGAATACTTTGGGCATTAATATGAATAACATTGAAATTTTTCAGAACATCTGAGAATTGAGAAGATATGACTTCGATTAGAGGAGTGGGATCTGTACTGTGAAAACTATCGTCACTACTGCCGCTTTCTGAGTAAGGTGTCACAAAGGAATCATTACTTGAATCAATATAATTGAACGACTCAAAACTCATAATAAGCCTTTCTTTTTATGAACAATATATGATATGGTAATGCGTATATATATATATATAGCGATATAAAATGATAAAAATAATATATAAATATATACTCGTAGATAAAAAATAAAAATAAGCAAAAACGAACTAGTTCTTCTTCACCAACCAGCGTTACCAGAAGATCGATCGATCAAAAACGCAACTAAACTATCAGTAGTACATAGTTACACTTCATACGTACACAAGTTACTGCAAAAAGTAGTATAGGCTAATAATATTACAAACAGTAGCACTAATCGATATTACAAACAAATAGAAAAATTAACAGTAGGTCTTAAAAGTAAACAAATTAATTTTATTGAAAAATTTTTGTAAGCCAATAAGTTAATGTAAAACTTTGAGTATGAGTTGGCTGTATGGTCATTCGATCTTTGCCTATATTGATATCAACAAGATTTACTTTGACAGACTTACGTCAATGTGGAAATTAATAATTTTACCTGATTTTACCCTTTTTAATTACATTTTTATCAAACAATTGAAATCATTTTAACCTAAAACTACAATTTGCAATAACTTTGTAGTATCGGTAGAACGCAGTAAACAAATGCATATACTGAAGTAATGATCCGACTTAAAGTACCTATGCTAATGAACCAAACACTAATAAACGATTACACAGAAATATTTATCTATCCAAAGTACCTAGCATTAGTAGTAAATATAGTAAACTAGTTTAAATATACTAAAGTACTTAGCTTAAATAACAAAAATAATCAAGTGAACAAGGGTAATCATTTTGCAGTGTATTGGTACAACAAAGTAAATGCAGTTATAACCATTACCCATGTTATTGAATAGTTGTATGCTGAAGTAATAACATAACTTGAAGTACCTATATTAATGAATAGAATACTTGAGTGGAAACTATGCCAGATGTTGGCCCTATAAAGCAATCTGGGGTAAGGGAATGGTTTGTTAACATAACCGTTACCTATGCCTTCTTGAATAAATATTGAATAGAAGGCCTAGTTTTATACTAAATTTCATATTCATGCTAAAAAGATAATACCTATTGTGTATTTTAATGAATCAGTTTTTGTATTTCATTTTAGGTATATGTTTTGTTGGGATTTGTCACAGATATATTCAGTCATTCTCAGATATATTCAGTATTCTGCGAGTTATTTACATCAATTTGTATTTACTAAAATATACAATTTGTAATACAAGCACATAAACATATTTTTATAAAATTAAACTAAGGGAATAATACAATTTCATTTCATATTATGTGTTGTTTGTCCTACTCAAAATATAATAAAAATTTTGTTGTTTTGCAGTACAAAAAGAGAAATAATCACTTTGGATAGCAAACTAAAGTAACTAAGTTTAGTAACAAATAGAATAAAAGTAAGCGAAGTATACTTAGTTTTTATTATACTTCGGTTTTATTAAATGGCTGTTCAATAAAATGCATTACATACAGCGTTTGAAGAAGTTTAATACAAAGTTACTTTGCCTTGATAACTCTCTTAGACCTAGCTGTAGAAATAACCTTGTTTCCTTTAGCACTATCTTCGCTAACGCTCTTCCCTGATAGTGACAACCCTTCCAAATCACCAGTAGAACAAGGAATAGATTTCAGATCAGCTAATGAGGTGGCGGTATATCGCCGACCATTATAACCAATTATGATTATATGACCATCTTTTGTCCAACATTTATTAATGCCAAACTGATTACGAGCAGCTAAGAAAAGGTCATGTCGACTCTTGGTCAGAAATTCCGATGCAGTTACACCAGTGTTTTTGAATGCAGTTTTAGAATACCATATTAGATTTTTATTTTCAATATTATTGAACTTGACCAGAATGGGGCGCGGTTTACCATCTTTAGAAACACCTAGGCGATGACATCTGGTAATTACATCAGTGTGTATATCTGTCAATTTTAATTTGTCTGCGAACAATTTACATACTGTAGAAGGAAGGTCTTCTTTCTTCTCCTCTCTGATACCATGTAAAAGGATCATCTTACGTCTAGATCTCATTTCAGATTGGTCATATAATTTGAATAACAGTTGCATTTGCTCATTCAGAGTTTTTAAAGATGTAAGCACAAAAGATCGAAAAACTTCAAAATCTGTCAAGAGTGAGGATGTATTACCTGTTGTTGGTAAAGAGCTATTTGCTTGTATACTTTTATGAAATTCATCCATTCGAGTGTTGAATAAGGTTGACATGTCTTTAAGGGACTTCTGTAGTGACTCCATTTTAGTGACAGGTTATGAACACACTATGAGAATAATTTAGTGGCAAAATTCAGTTGCAGGTTTGTAAATAGTTGTATGGAAATAAGCTGGTAGGTTAAAGGCTAATTTAGCACATCAGTCACACCAAACACTTGATAAATATATATATTTTTAATTAAATTACGCAGCTTGTTATTTTTACATATAGTGAGCACACTCCTACCCGCAAAAAAAAAATGATATGATATTAAGTAATATTAAGTAATGAATAAAAAAAGTGAATATTATAAAAATGAATAAAAAAGTAAATATTAAGTAATGAATGATATTAAGTATTAGCGATTCGCTCCGGCTTTGCACGTGTAATTTGTGAATCTCGACAACAGCGCCACCAACCGGAGGTCCAACTGAGTTTTTAAACTATCTAGGGACCCACTCAAATACACACAAAAAATGTAACAAAAACGAATCGAGCCATTATCGAGTCTAACGGATAGAAATTGATTTTCAATATATATTCAAGTATAAGATGCGAAATTAAGAATGATCTCATGATGATTTTGTTCAAATACTTACAGATTAAAGGAGACGGTCCGAAATTGTATGAACCGTAAGCCTGGTTTTGTGAAAGTAGGGAAAGAAATTAAAATAATAAATAATTTATTACTTTGCAACCTTCCGCTAACTAATTACAATGATGTGTCTTACCTGGATTGAAGAGCACCTCCCGCCCTCCCTCAATTGCATGCACTAACTCCGTCACCACTAGTCCCAGCACCACTACTCCTGGAACAATACTTCCAACACCACTATTCCAGGTAAGACACACCATCGACGACAATACGACACGTGTTTCGCCTCTACACGAGGCATCCTCAGGTAATGTAGACTCTACGGCGACTGACCGCTAAGTGACTTAGTTACGTGGTGACGGAGTTAGTGCATGCAATTGAGGGAGGGCGGGAGGTGCTCTTCAATCCAGGTAAGACACATCATTGTAATTAGTAACCGGAAGGTTGCAAAGTAATAAATTATTTATTATAATGAATTTCCGCAAAATAGCGCCTGATTCTATCAATTAAATTAAAATAATATAATATACCACTTATGGTCATTTAAATCCACGAATTTGCCTTTATTTCGGTGGCATTAATATTTTATTTTTATCAAAAACTGCAACACTACTGGCGAAATGATGTTGTTTTGACGTTAGCTGTCACCTGTCATGAGGTTCTTGATCAATTTATTGACAGATATTTGAGTTCTGAAATGCTATGGTATCCTTATCACTGATAGCCTATTAGGTGGATTTATTTTGTACAATGGCTAAAATGTCTTGAAACTTGGGGATGTGCTATTTTGGTCTTGGAACAAGCAGCGTTTTGTAGATATATGCATATCAAAATCAATGCAATTCAGGGGCTCGAAATAAGCAAAAAATATCACACTACCTACATAATTTCATGACTCAAGTCACTTCTCAGACATGGCATTTTTGACTAGAAGAGCGCCATATTGTAAAATAATCAAAAATTAGAATTGCATTTTGGTTTTCAACGAGTTATTTAGTTCTATTTAATCTCTTATTATATTTTTAATAAAATCCCTGAATTTTTCGCTTTTTTACGGTATAGTGTACATATACTGGGCCTGAAATGGACCGTCTAAAGCCATTATATGCCGTTTTACGCCAAAATTTATCATCTTTAAATACACGCAGGTAATGAAATGTGACTGTTTAGTGGCGGTGTAAGGATATACACTGCCCCATGGATGTCGTGACAGGTGACAGAAATTAACCAGGAAATGGGTGTTATTAGGCTTTTAGGCATTAGCAGAATTAGGCTGCTATTTTACGTTGGTATTCTGTGAGATCGTCGCCTTTCCCCGGTCGAGCAGATCTCATATATTCTTCAGCCTTAATATAGCAGCTGCAGCGAAGCTCTACCACATATAAATATGGCTGTATAATCGTATCGCATATATCTGTATTTTGATTTTTGCTTTGTCAGATGTTATTGTCTACCGGCCACAGCAACCATTACAGTTATGTAAATTAATTGCACGTCGTTAGCCTTATTTCTAAAATTGATGTAAATTAAAATAATAATGTCCTCCAGCCTTAATAACGATCACGGTAGACAGTCTCAACGGAGCCTTGCTATCTAAGAGTACACAGGACAAAAATTTGTAAGGGCAATTGCACGCCCTATTCCATCAATCTCATAGTCCGATTAGGATGACGGCAATCCGACATGCGGCGCAGGACCAACAGCTTACGTGCTTACCGAAGCACGGGGATGAAATACCACCCACTTTCTGACTCCGGGCTGCTATTTAAGCCCTTACCCCAATAACTTATTTTGTCCCGACCGGGTTTCGGACCTGGGTTGGAATGATCGACAATTGCGTTCAACTGCGCTCTGTGAAAAAGATACTGGCAATTCTGGTCAGCATAGTGCACGTGAGAAATGCAATCAGTAATTGCGTAATAGTTACCTACGGTAGCCCAGTATAATTTATTTTAATGGTTTTAATTTTATTAATTACATTTATTATTTGAAAGTAGTTATTTATAGTTCGTGTTCTTAGTAATTTGCCATTTGTATTGAATCCATTCTTAATTATTATACAAAAAGAACAACGAAACAGATTTCTAGATCATAAAATATAACTTACCGCTAATTCTAAATATAATTTATTATTATTAAAAAAAATAATACTAATTTTTAATTTTCAATGTTAAATTAATAAAAAAATATATTTGTCTTAAATTGAACGTTTTACATAGTATTTATAATCATCATCATCATCATTACAGCCCTTCACAAGTCCACTGCTGAACTTAGGCCTCCCCCAAGTAATGCCACAAAGCACGGTCCTGAGCCACCTACATCCTTACCGACTTCCTGCATGTCTTACCAGGTCGTCACTCCATCTAGTGGGGGGTCGCCCTACACTACACCTACCGGTACGAGGCTGCCACTCGAGAACCTTTCTTCCCCATCGGTTATCAGTTCTTCGAGCTATATGGCCAGCCCATTGCCACTTCAGCTTACTAATCCGTTGGGCTATGTCGGTCACTCTGGTTTTACTGCGGATATCCTCATTTCTGAGTCTATCACGCAGAGAAACTCCGAGCATAGCCCTCTCCATAGCTCGCTGAGCGACCTTGAGCGTCCTCATACGGCCAGCAGTGAAGGACCACGTCTCTGATCCGTAAGTCATCACTGGCAACACGCACTGGTTATACACTTTAGTTTTCAGAGATTGAGGTATACCTGACGAGAAGATGTGTCGTAATTTCCCGAACGCTGCCCAGCCGAGTTCAATCCGTCGATAGACCTCTCGGTCGAAGTTGGACTTACCTAGTCGGACTATTTATCCCAGGTAAACGTACTCGTCAACAACTTCGAGCATAGTACTCCCAACAACTACCGGCATAGGTGTGACATGGGCATTAAACATGATCTTTGTTTTGTCCATGTTCATCTTAAGACCTATCCATTGGGAGACACCATTAAGGTCATTGAGCATAGTGCTAAGGTCCTCCAGCGATTCTGCCATAGGGACTATATCGTTGGCAAATCGAAGGTGAGTGATGTACTCGCCATTGATGTTAATACCGTATCCTTTCCAGTTCAGTAGCTTGAAAACGTCTTCCAACGCAGCGATAAAGAGTTTCGGGGATATAACATCACCCTGTCTTACACCTCTCTGCAATTGGATAGGTTTCGAACTCTGGTTCTGTACTCGGATAGCCATCGTAGCCTTAGTGTACAAATACTTCACCACTTCGATATACCGACAGTCAACTTGGCACCGCTGAAGGGACTGTAGCACCGCCCAAATTTCGACGGAATCAAAGGCTTTCTCATAGTCCACATATGCCAGGCAAAGTGGCAGATTGTACTCAGTCTTCTGTACAATCTGCCGCAGGGTATGTATGTGGTCTATGGTACTGAAGCCTTTTCGGAAACCGGCTTGTTCGGGAGGCTGGAAGTCGTCGAGTCTGCGTGCGAGACGATTCGTAATGACTCTCGAAAACAGCACGTAGACGCGGCTCAGAAGGGAAATCGGTCCGTAGTTCTTCAAGAGAGCGTTGTCGCCATTCTTAAAGAACAAGACCACCGCGCTTCTGCTCCACGCCTCCGGAGTAGTGCCATCATGGAGGACGGAATTGAAGAGCTTCTGAAGGACTTCAAGTACCGGTGTTCCACCCGCTTTCAGAAGCTCCGCTGTAATTCCATCCTCGCCCGGGGCCTTGCCGTTTTTAAGGTGGTGGAGAGTGTTTCTAATCTCGCTCAGAATGACGTCCCGGATATCATCGGAATAGTGTCGGATAAGACTTGCTCTTGGATCGTTACTCACACTTGCGTGTGGCTCCAAAGATGATGTGTACAGCTGCCCATAGAACCTCTCAATCTCACTCAGAATCTCAGGTGTCCCGGAAACGATATTGCCACACTGAGTCTTCAGCTTTGACAGTTGGCTCTTTCTGGCAGACAGATCTCTGGCAAAGACTTTGGAGCCCTGGTTCCGCTCGATCGCTTCTTTAATACGAGCAATATTAAAGTTGCGTAAATCTCGCCGCATGCATTTGGAGATCTGTCTGTTCAGTTGCCTGTATGCTGTCAAATCTGTTGACGATTGCAGCCTCATCTCCCGTCTAACAGCTATCAGATTAAGAGTGTGATCGGAGAGCTTTTGTGTTCTTCTGCGGCGGGTCTTGCAGAATTTAGCTCCGTCCGCATGGACAGTTTCCACGAGCTTGTCATTCATATCGTCCACTGCATTGCAATCTTCTAGGCACTGAAAGCTGTTACGTAACTTAAGCTGAAAGGTTTCGGGATTCTGGATTAGAGCACGAGGGGGACGGAGCGTTGAATTCATTAGACGAGACTTATCCAACTTAACGTTTAGGTTCAGTGTGCCTCTAACCATTCGGTGATCGCTGTCAGTTTTCACCCTTGCGATCACTGAGACATCACTGAACAGGTGGCGTCTGGTCGTCATAATGAAGTCAATCTAATTTTTTGTCGAACCGTCGGGGCTCGACCAGGTCCACTTCCTGTGGGGCCGCTTCTGGAAGAAAGAATTCATCATAAAGAGTCCCTCTTTCTCCATAAAGTCGGCCAGCTGCTGGCCCCTTCGGTTCCGTTGCCCTACTCCAAATTTCCCTACCTTCAGCTCACCGCTTTCTCTCGTGCCTAGTTTTGCGTTGAAGTCTCCCATCAACACCGTGTAGTGGGTTTTAGGGGAATGCATGGCTCTGGAAATATCCTCATACATTTCCTCCACCTCCGCATCGCGATGTGCCAAGGTTGGTGCGTAATCCTGTATGACCTTCAGCGAATACCGTTTGGTGATTCTGAGTATCAGGTACGCGACCCTCGTCGACACACTCCCAATCTTTACAATGTTGCTGATGAGGGACTTGTGGACGATAAATCCGACACCTCCTTGGGACAGATGGTCGCCCTCCCGGTGATAGAACAAGTTGCCGGACTTGAGCATTGCCGTGTCCTCCCCCTCTCTTCGGACCTCGGATGATCCAATAATATGCCAGCACAACTTGTCTACCTCTTCTTCCAGCTCCAGTATCTTCTCGTCAGTCCTCAGGGTGCGTGCGTTATATGTTGCCAGGTCGAGTCGTCGTAGGTGGCAACCGAACCTCCACCGGAGATTCTTAGCACCCCCTGCCCCGCCGTTACCATGGTCGCCACCATAGCCAGGAATAGCGGGGCCGCCGGGGACTGAGGGCCATTTGTTTGTGTCGTTATTCATGGGGGGATATTTGCCATAGTTGCCACGCTTGGCGAGCGGGTTGGCAACCGCAGTTTTTTATTATATCACAGTTGTTATCAGGAAGATGCTGCTGCCCATCCCCTGCCTGTCTCCCTCTGTCGCCTCTTACGACACTCACGGATTATATGGGGTAGTGGATATTCTCAACCGCCACTACACGGCAAGTATTTATAATAGGTCCTTACATATGAAATTGTCGTTTTGTACGGGAGGAATATAACGTAATTTTTTTTTTTTGTAAAATATATTTAATTAATAAAAAGTACGCACCGTTATTATCTAGGAATGCACTTTTGCCATCTCATATGTAGTTCATTGATCCTTTTACTAAAAAATCATTGGGGCGAGAATCAATAAACTCTTTGAAGACGGTTTGGACTGCCGCATCGGATTTTCTACATCGGTTGTCGGTTCTTCCAGATATACAGCCGGCACATTGCCACTTCAGCTTACCAATCCGTAGGGCTATGTCGGTCAGTCTTTAGGTCAGGTTTTACTGTGGATATCCACATTAATCATTATCCAAATTAAGATTATCACGCAGAGAAACCCCGAGCATAGCCCTCTCCATAGCTCGCTGAGCGTTGAGTGTTCTGATACGGCCAACAATGAAGGTGTAAAGGACCACGTCTCAGATCCATAAGACATCACTGGCAACACGCACTGGTTGTGCAATCTTGTTTTCAGACTTTGAGGTATACCTGTATACCGAGAAGATGTGTCGTAATTTTCCGAACGCTGCCTAACCGAGTAAAATCCGTCGATTGACCTTTCAGCAGCCCTCTGTCACTTGCTACCTTCGTGAAACAATAACCCACAATCGCAACGCACCCAGGGTAACAATAACATACGCAGTCGAGGCTAGCGCGTTGTTGGCGATTGATTGTTAAAGTTTTTATCGCTGTTTACGTAAGTAGTTTTTTGTAAATACTTGTTGAAATATATAGTTTTTGTTTAGTGTTTAGTAAATTTAACTGTAGGTAAAATGGTTGAAAAAGTTTCAATGTAATTTTAAAAATATATATATTATGTATGTTACCTATTTGATAAATTGCAATGGCATAAAGACGTTCCTATTTTAACTGTTGCGTAGCATAGATGCTAAATGACCAACAAAAGTTTTCAGATGTATCATTTTTAAGTTACCGAAAGATTTTAGTAGGAAGTTATGAAAGGTGAATTTATTTCATTATTAGATACTTATAGCAAAAAAGAATTTAAGTAATAATTAATTTACCGAAGTAATACCTACGTGCTTTATTAATAATATAATATTTATTGTTTTTAGTTGAAATTTACTTCACTATCCAAGTTTCTATTTACATACCTATACTTGTCTTTTGTAATTAAAATATTTTAAGCTATAATAACACTAAATACTGAAATTAAAACTTTGTGTACTAACAAAATTTTTCATTAAGTAAAATACGATCACATTTCTGTTAGGAATCGTATTTGAGGTTTATTTGTTGTTGCTTCCAAGCCAAGCGTCGCGATTCCCGACGAATGGCCTTGCAAGTTGTATGCTTTTTGCATCGCAGAACTCACATAGGTCGACGACGAACGAAAATATGGTCAGTTGATCATAGCAGAGGTATTTCACCTAAGTAACTTAATTGAAATTTCGCAATGTATTTTTTACTGTTTATTGACATCCCTTAGTAACCACGGAAAATCCGCCGTGACTTAGGACGGGGAAAAGATGCAAAGTAATATGGACAATTTCGCGCAGCGATAAAGTTTTATTTAGCATGTTTGCGCGATTTATCTAATTTAATAATTATAATAATGTAGGCTATTTAACGTCGGCAAGCAGTCAACATCAAAAGAGTGCAACTTCCGTACGTAGTATTATTTATTCTGTGCTTTCGGTCGAAGTTGGACTTGCCTAGTCGGACTATTTGTCCCAGGTAAACACAGGCTGAGGTGTTCGCGTCCCAATGTCCATAGTTAACCACGGTTAAATACGGATTAAAATTATTAATTTTTGTTCAGATCTACACAGTGTGAACTTATAGTATCTTTAAGTCTTGCAGTTGTATGCTTGGGTTGGGATTTAATTTTATTAATTATAGAGTTAGTAGAAAGATTGAAATTAGGATGTTTTTTGATTTCAATAGCCTCGCGAATCATCCTTGGAAGGAATTGATGTTCTTTATCTGATGTAGTGATGGGGGCGAGCTTGTACTTCACAGACTGCAGACTTCCTGGAGCGTTGATTCTTCACATTTTTTTTGCGTATTAATATACGGAATGATGAAATTAATAATATGTGTAAAAACTAGTTTTATTTAAAAGTATTTTATTTGTTTAGTTGTTATTTGAAAGACGCTGCTACTTCTCCTGGATAGTTCCATTCATTCCTCAGGTCATTCACGGTCAAGTTAGGTCCAGGTTAGTAGAAGTACCCGTTTTATTGATGCGTAAATCAAAGAAAACGCTTGCTCTTAATATCAAGTTTTTAAATTTATTGTTTGAAAGTTATCTGATTGACTTGACTTTGATAATTTAAACGCAAAATCTAACCGGATCTTTAACCGTTTACATTAAAAACTATGTGTGATTTGTAATGTTCAATGCCTCATCTAGGTAAAACCCGAGTTGCCGCGATATTCTTGTGTATTTTTTTTCATTCCATGATGTTTTTAATCGATATGTCCAATTTAAAGCAACTAATTTGTGATAAACTAGCGATCCGCCCCGGCTTCGCACGGGTGATTTTTGAATCTCGACAACATATATTATGATATATATGTAAACCTTCCTCTTGAATCATTGTCTATTGATGAAAACCGCATCCAAATCCATTGCATAGTTTAAAATATCTAAGCGTACAGAAGGCGAGAAGCGAATTTGTTTTATACTATGTAGAGATAAAAAGAAAAAGTGTATTGCGGATTTCTTTAAAGATATTGTTGTGAAGTCCAATTCGTAAGTGCATTTTATAGTTATGTCTAGGATAGATAGATGTCTAGGATAGATTAGAGCCGTGGTAGCTCAGATGTTAACGCTCGCTGTAAATATAACAGAACGCGAGTAACCCGGGTTCGATCCCCGCCGGCACCAATGAAATTGTTAATTGCAATTTTAAGTGCTGATTTACCACGTGCTCGGCGGTGAAGGAAAACATCGTGAGGAAACCTGCATGTCTGAGGAATAAGAAAAAAAAATATTTCGAAGACATGTGAAATTCGCCAACGCGCGTTGGGGCAACGCGGCGGACACTTCCTTGCCCTAAAACCC
This sequence comes from Parnassius smintheus behrii, assembly GCA_036936625.1. Lineage (NCBI taxonomy): Eukaryota > Metazoa > Arthropoda > Insecta > Lepidoptera > Papilionidae > Parnassius > Parnassius smintheus. The sequence continues at coordinate 3,498,503 of JAUPFT010000021.1, read as the reverse complement.
TTTCAGAAATGAGAGGAGGCCTGTGCCCAGCAGTGGAACGTATATAGGCTGTAACTATACTACTTTACTTTATTAGGATAGATGTGTGTGATTATGAATTTTTAGCACCACAGATTTAAAACTGAATTAAGATGTACTATTTATATTAATATTGCCAAAGGACAATGGGCGTCCGCGCCCATTAGCGGCCATTAATAAAACTGGGGTCATTTGAAAGGTAAATGCTTGTAGAACAAATATTGTTCAAGCAGTATGATTAAATATCAATTGAGAAAAAAGATATGGGTTAAATACTATTTTAATTAATTGTCATATTTTTATCATCCAGCATTTTTTGTTTTTCATCACAAAACATACGAAAAACCTTTGCGTTTTGCTTATTTTACAAACGCATGCATTAATAAATAAAGTAATGAAACTATTGGGCTTCCATGTAAATGAAAAATTTCACAACAAATTCCATGAAAAATATTTGTCACAATATTCAATACCTTTGTTATCATGCCTTTTATCCGCTAATATGCACTGGGCCGATCATAAACCATACCAGGATTGCACCGCTTTCAAAGAAAAATGGCGGCAATAATGTGCGGGGCGACCCGACCACTCAACAGCTGCTTTTGTTAACGTACGAGTATTCGTTGAACAAGCCACTTCAAGTTGGTTTTTGTTTTCAATTCTAGGAACCATTGTTAAGACCAACCAATTCTACCTGCTTCGTGTGACCAATCAGCGACATTTGTTTCGTTGAGTACTGTGCGATCATTTTTGTTTGACCATCTCTTTCGACTCTGGCTTGTATCTCGGACTTGATATCTAACTTGGTGACTTGTGCTTGTTTTACTGGACTTTGTGAATTGTATTCCTATAACTATTGCTGATAACCGTCAAATGTGTGTTTTGTGTAATCGATCTGTGATAAACAGAAGAAGATACGAGATAACACACGCTCGGTCTGAAGACAATCCCGCTGTAGCCCAATATATTATTGAAGCTGTTACTCCTGAACGTCAGGTAAGTCAAACTAAATCATTATGTCTTATTTGTCATGTCAGGAACTGGTAGTTTCTCACTTTAAAAAGTATCGTTATGAAGCGTTTTTACTGGTATTATAGTATATACGTATTTAGAAAAAGAATACTGTTTATCTTTATCGTTTTTTTTTTATTTAGAAAAGTAACTAAATATTTCATATCGACAGTTTTGTCAACCATTTAAACTATGCAGTTTAACTAATTGTAATATTCTCATCTTCAGCTAGAATACAACGGCCAGGAGTATATTTGTCGACCATGCTGGCAACGGGCAGAAAGAGCTGCGCAACCTAATGAAAATACGCAACCACATGAATGTGCATTGAAAACTGCAGACGAACGTTACTCCGAAGAATTCCGGATAATCTGAAAGTAACATTTTTAATTCATTTTAACTTTTATATTCCCAATAGCGCAAGAGTTTGCGTTCAACATTTGGAATCCAACAATTGGGATCAAATAATTGACAGCCACAACTTGCTCCACGATTTCAACGCCACACATTTTTTACATATGATGAGCCTCATGAAAATAGCAGTGCTTCGAGGATCTATTTTGGATTTTGATCATATAGATGACATGGACATAAATGAAATATACATTCGATTGGGTGTCAGTGGAGAACAATTTATGAATATTTTGGAACAAACCCCGTCATTGTCGAACGTATCAAATCGGCCGAACACAATATTAGCCTGTTACCTAATGAAGCTGCGAAGTGGTGAAGCAAACGAAAGGCTGGCATCACTTTTCAACATGAGCCGGCGAACCCTTGAAAGACATCTTAAGTTAGCCAGGGATTCCCTTTTTTTGGACTTCGTTCCTCGACATCTGGGTTACGACCATATTGACAGAAGGGACATAGCTAATCGAAATCTTCAAGTGCCAAATGCTGTTTTTGGAAATCCAAATGCCTTAAATAGAAAGGCAATTGTGATAGCAGAAGCCACTTATATCTACATTCAAAAGTCCACAAACCATTTATTCCAAAGGCGATCATATAGTTTACACAAATTCACGAATTTATTGAAACCACTTTTAATAGTATGCTGCGATGGTCATATAATAGATGCATTTGGGCCATATGCAGCTACAGAGTCGGATGCACAAATCTTAAAAATATGATCGAAGACGAAGAAGGCAGTATTCATTGGTTTTTTAGACAAGGGGATGTGTTCATCTTAGACCGTGGATTTCGCGACGTAATCGACGATTTACATGCCTGTGGATATGAAGCGCACTCGCCAAAAACAAAAAAAATCGCAAAGAAGATCAGTTAACGACAGAGCAAGCTAATAAATCTAGGTTGGTTACCATATGCCGCTGGGTTATCAAAGTTATAAACGGTTGGTTTAAACGCGACTTCAAGTTATTTCGGCAAGATTTTTTTAATCGTGCCTTGCCCCATATGATGAAGGATTTTAAAATAGCCGCTGCGTTATTGAACGCATGCAGAGAACCATTACGTGATAGTGTACACGCAGAAACATTTATAACAATAATAAACCAACGATTGAACCAACCAAATCACCTAGCAGAGTATGTCTTAGGCAACAAATTAAATCGTCGACGGGCTAGCTTTGATAGTATTACTGGTAACCAACCTAACTTAAGTGATTTTCCGTCGCTGACCGAGGACGATTTAATTATTTTTGCACTTGGCACATATCAAGTGAAGTTAGCTCGCAGCTATTATGCGGAGCATGTGCGACAAGGCCTATATAATATAGAAGTGTATAGAGATACCCAATGTACAAGTCTAGTCGAGTACGGCATTACAGCTACAAATGTTTGGCTTTTCCGCTGCCGAATACAATCGCGACATGCGCGGTCTAGAATTTATTATTTTTATAGACAAGCAGAAAAATGGTAGGGAAGCCATAGAAAACTATTATTGCAGTTGCCTTAGCGGTAAACGCACTCTGGGTTGCTGCGCCCACATAATGTGTATAGTTTGGTACTTAGGGTGGGCGAGAAACCAAGAGGAAGACATTCTTTTGCCAGCTGATTTTTTAAATGAAATAATTGTTGATGACGATTAAATTCCAATAACTATTGTAGTTATTAAGTAACATTGTAGTTATTAAGTAATATTGTATTATTGTAATCTGGCATAATGTTTTTATTTTAATAAATCAACGTATTTAACAAACCTTTATTTTTATTTAAGCTATCATTATCTTATATTTGTATATTACGTATATAATAACATGGTCATATCATTATATTGCACTTAAAATTCATTATTATATCAATGTGACATCATCACGAGGTGTACAAAATATTGTATTTAAGATAAAAACTGTAATCATTCCTTTTAAATGATTTAATTAGTTTCTTTTTTAATATAATCCACCTATGATAACTTTTTATCCTAGGAACTTACAGAAACAGTATTTTGTAATCTTATAGTATACATAATTGGCTACTAGAAAATAAATAGTACAGATGTGGCCGCCGATGGGACAGGCTCCATACAATTTTGCCCATTTACTTTTAATCAATATCCGTTAAGTAGTTTTTGGGTGATACAAAACATCCAAACAAACAATAATTTTTATAATATTATTATATTGTAGATAGAGAGTTAGATAGTATGATTAATAGTTCCCATACTAAGTTAATTACTTGTTAATGTTGCTTTATTATTATTCATTTTGGTATGAATTAATCTTATAAAATTTGATCATCAGCAGTATTTTGTCATTTTAGCGGCAGATCATTAGGATGAAAAGTTAAACGTACTATAATCCTGCACAAGCAGACATAAGACTCTATAATATATTATACTCATGAAACAACAAGGTTAAAAAATATATAATACGGAAACGGTCCCTTGAGCTCTTGACCTGGCCTTTATTATAACAAAAACTCTTGATTGAATTTGAATGAATTATCACAACATATGTTTCAACCTTTAACCTTTCTACACGACCTTTTTATTCAAACTTTTTATAAATGCAGTATGTATTTTTACCTTCGCAGCTCGCTGATTAACAGACACGGCTGGTGCTCATCCATGTACACGGGAAGGTCCGTGTCCGGAAATGGACACCGACCATCTCGTGCATCTTGTTTGGAGATCGCAGACTTTTCGCACAATGTATAAAATTACTTTTCAAATCTCCATTGCTATACATACGCCTCCCGCATAGGTTGCCTCATAAGAGGGGGGGGGGGATGTTTGCCGTAGTCATCAAGTTTAGCAGACGGGATGGGCAACCGCATTTTTTATAATTTTGGGTTATTATTACGATATAATGCTGCCTATCTCCTGTATGATGTTGTGTTCTTACTTCTTATGACATCCACGAGATGATGTAATGAAAGAAAATAGAGAGAAAACACATTTATGCGTGGTTAACCACTACGAAAATTCATAGACTAATAAAAAAAATATATTTAAAAAACACAATTATTAATAAAATAAAAAGAAGTACCTATAAATTTAAATAAGAAAAAACAACAGACATAGAATAAAAGACCATAACATAATTTGTACGTGGTAGGGCTATGCTCCAGTTATATTAGTAGTATAGTTGTAGCACGAATGGGTCGGCTCGATCGGGGAAGGACCACGCTCTCACAGAATACCAGCGTGAAATAGTAGCTTAATGCTGCTGTATTTCGTATGGTGAGTGTAGAGAACCGGAGACCCTTTTTTACTGGAAACGAGGCATTCCATCTTAGCCCTCACGAGTGACAACCCATCTTCATTTTAGTTCGTAGCCGAGGATTGATGTCTATGGGCCACAGCAACACTTACCATCAGGTGAACTGGGTGCTTGTTAGTCACTCTATCCTATAAAAAACGCTACTGTTAAACAAACCTAACAAATTTTTTCCTTTAAGTAAAGTCTTCTTTAGAAACGTTGGGCAATTTTGGGATTTTCGGGATGGGTAAAAGCACTGAACTCGCGTGACCTTTACGCTCAGATACATACGAGGTGTGTTCAAAAAGTAAGGTGACTTTTTGAATTTCGCGGGCAACGCACATTCGATTTTCGATTTTTGTATTTTGTTGCCTTGGTACACATGTCCCGAGCATATGTTTCAAGTTTGAAGTGTATATAGCATGTTTAGTTTATTTTTGACGGTTACAAAGGTCAGACGTACTTTGGTGTGCTCGGCGATTTTCTTCTATCAAAAAAAATGGATCAAAGAATTTGCATCAAATTTTGTGTAAAAAATGGAATTACGTGCTCCAAAACACTTGAAATGTTGACAGTGGCATACGGTGAGTCTACTCTTAGTAAAAAAAACGTTTATAAGTGGTACAAGCTCTTTCAAGATGGCCGAGAAGATGCCAATGACGAACCTCGCTCTGGACGCCCCAGCACGTCAACAACCGATGAAAACGTTGAAATAGTGAAGAAAATTGTTTTGGAAAATCGTCGAATCACTCTCAGAGAAGTTGCGGAGGATGTTGGCATATCGGTTGGCTCTTGCCATGAAATTTTTTCGGATATTTTGGGCATGAAACGTGTGTCAGCGAAATTTGTTCCAAAATTGCTCAATTTCGACCAAAAGAACCGTCGCATGACAATCGCTCAAGAGCTATTGGATGATGTCAACAACGACCCAGATTTGCTCAAAAGGGTCATAACAGGTGACGAAACATGGGTTTACGGTTATGACGTCGAAACTAAGACTCAATCGTCCCAGTGGAAGCACACTGAATCACCAAGACCAAAAAAAGCACGCCAAGTTCGATCAAATGTGAAGGTTTTGCTTACAGTTTTCTTCGACTGTAGGCGTGTGGTGCATCATGAGTTCTTGCCACAAGGTCGTGCGGTCAATAAGGAGTATTACCTTGAAGTTATGCGCCATTTGCGAGAAGCAATACGTAAGAAACGTCCCGAATTGTGGGTAAACAATTCATGGTTTTTGCATCACGATAATGCACCTGCTCACTCATCGTTGCTTGTGAGAGGTTTTTTGACCAAAAACAACACTACAATCGTGCCTCAGCCACCATATTCACTGGATTTGGCCCCATGTGACTTTTTACTGTTCCCAAAACTGAAGAGACCTATGAAAGGACGAAGATTTGCAACGATTGAAGAGATAAAAACTGCATCGCTGAAAGAGCTGAAGCCTATACCAGAAAGTGATTATCAGAAATGCTTTGACGATTGGAAAAAGCGTTGGCACAAGTGTATTATATCTGAGGGGGATTACTTTGAAGGGGACAACATAAATATTGATGAATAAATAAATAGTTTTTCATAAAAATAAAGTCACCTTACTTTTTGAACACACCTCGTATACCAGTTTATAATAATCATTATTTTTCATGTGAAAATAATATCTAATAAAAAATACTTCATAAAAAAATATTTCGTAACAGCCCAAAAATAATGTCTTACAAGTTTGTGAAACTAAGAAGTTTTCACTTCTGTCGAACAGTCCTACAACTCACAGTTTTTTTTTAATAAGCATAACCACATATTAGACTAGCCTTTACTGATTTTCAGTTCGGCCTTACACCTCGGGTCAATCTGTGACCTCATTTTTCCGTCTACTTTAAAAGTGGTTCTTGTTATTGTGGTGCTTATAATGCCAGTTGCAAGTGAATCATACTCCATATATGTACAATAACATAATCATACACTATATATATGTACAATTTCAAAGGTTAAAACAGTAATTTAAAAAACCCGACTGCGTAGAAAAATTAAAAAAAAACTACTAAGCCTATTAATAATATTCTCTTTAACCACTCCTGGTAACTTAAAATGCTTGTTTTGGGAGAGGTTCACGCAGGATTCAAACCGACGACCTTCTGAGTTCGCGAACTGCGCCCTGCCATTATAACCTAATGGCTACTATCGCTTGACTATATTATATGGAAAACAGTAATAATTATGACTTTTACCAAAAAGTAAAAGAAATCTTCAAAGTGCTAAAAAACAAGTTATTACATTGCCGCCCTTAGGAGTGGAATTTTTGTCCCCAAATTTATATGGTACCACCACAGGAGTATAACTTATTTAATAAAAAAAGATTCTTCAAAATCGGGTCTTAATTGACGAAGATATCGCGTAACATAAATGCAAAAAAAACGTAGAATCGATTTTTGAACTTCCTCTTTTTTTTAGTCAGCTGAAAAACGTTTGAAAGTTACACTACGACACCCGGTGGAGACAAAATGAAGATTATGTGCTCATGTAGATAGATATGGGGCAGTTGATTTTTTTATAGGATAGAGTGACAAACGAGTACACAGTCCACCTGATAGTAAGTGGTTGCTGTGGTCCATAGACATCTACGTATATCCTCGGCATTACGAATCAAAATGCAGATGCGTTATCACCCGTCAGGACTAAGATGGAATACCTCGTTTCCAGTTAAACGGGTGTCCGGTTCTCTACACTCACCGTACAAAACAGAGCAGCTATGGAGTGTAGAAGTAAGGATTACAGACTCTGTATGAAAAAGTGTCCGTAGGAAAGCGCTAAATAAGGGTGGCGCCACTGTAACTACAGTCTAAATTTTAAAGAACTTTTTATAATTTTTTTATTGCACAGACTCCCCATAATTCTTTTTACAATAATTATTTTATTGCTCATCCAACATTTTTATTTTCAATCTCACTCCCAACGTATTTTACGGCGATTTACTTTGATATAGGGTACGATGCACTGTAGCTACTCGAGCGCTGTTGTGGAAAGTCTTTGAACTATTATTTACTGCTTACAGATGGACACATTTTTAACTATTCTCGTATGGGAGTTTGTCCCCCTTACCTTTATACTCCATGACACCAGCATTAAGCTACTATTTTACGCTGGTATTCAAATTTTTCTTAAGATTCTTTTAAGCTGTCACTACACAGTGAAAAGTGAACATACACACGTAATTGCAGCGTCAAAGATGCGTGACGTCTGTCAATGCGATCTTCAACCCGGCTGCTAAGCGTGATGATTAAGATATTTTTTTTTACAACGGAAGATTCCCACGACCAACAGTGGACAAGTCGATAAAGAAGAATATAATGATGGGTTTTGTAACATAATTACATGATAAAACTGTTAAAGTACTAGCTGGTACTCGACGCGTAGCTGCCGCAGAAGAAATTATTGTGTTTTTTATGGGATAAGGTTGACAAACGAGCACACAGTCCACTTGATGGTAAGCGGATGATGTGGCCCATAGACATCTACATTTATACTCTGACTGCCTCGTTGATCTAGTGGTTGTAGTAGTGCGACTGCTGATCATGAGGTCCTGGATTCGAATCCCGGGTCGGACCAACAAAAATCAATTATTGTGTTATTCGGTCAAGAAATTCTCACTAACTGCCCAGAGTCAGGAAGTTGGCGGTGTCTTACACCCGTGACTCAGAAATCACGTAAAGGCGTTGGTCCTGCGCCTGATCTCTCTCCGGTCGTGTCGGTTTACCGTCCCATCGGATTATGAGAGTGAGGGAATAGAGAGTGCACCTGTGCTTGCGCATACACTTGGGCACTATAATCCTGTCCTGCGCCGATGGCTAGCTTCCGTTAAGGCAGGCCGCCGTGGCCGAAATTCGGTCTGGAGGACATTATTATTATTAGATTTATACTCGATTAAGAATCAAAACGCAAATGCGTTGTCGCGCCTGAGGACTAAGATGGAATGCCTCGTTCCCAGTAAAAAAGGGTCTCCGAATCTAGCTCTACACTCACCATACGAAACACAGCAGTATTAAACTGCTATTTTACGCTGGTATTCTGTGAGAGCGTAGTGCTTCCCCGGTCGAGCCGACCCATTCGTGCTACAACCGTAATATAGCTGCAGCGTGACTCTACCACGTAAAAAAGTATAATTTTAAATTTGGAAAAGTTATATTGTATAATTAGGAATTGTTATACGTTCATTTAAATTGAATAATATCTAACTTTCAAATATCGGTATGATATGTTCGCCACCTACTCTAAGTTAATTGCACTTTAACCTTCGCGAAAGTGCAAGCAATAAGTTGACAAAGTTTTAGCACAATCTGATGAATGGTATGGCAGCGTGTAAAATACGAACAAACATTAGTTTTTTATATATTAGACGTATATCCATGATTGAAAGTTTTGGAAAACTTACCACTGATATGTGAGCATCTTGTATAAGGAATCTACCACTTGTCACAAAAATGTTTGAGCACAAGATGAAGGTTAAGTATAATATGCACTTCATTTTTTATTTCTAAATAAAAACGTTAATCACCACTATGTATCTAAAGATAAACCTTTAAACCATTTATATTCTGGATAAGTACACAAACTTTGTGCGATTATTTTTAAATTTCCGCGGCTTATTCAAAAAAAGCGCCAAATTTGAATTAATTTTCAAATTGGTATAAATTAATCGCTTTTATAAACAAAGTGTTTCGACTAGCGTTCGCTACACTAGCTCTTCTGCGTAAATGGTCATATGTGTTTTTTATTCGACCCTCGTTTGCTTTACGAGGATTATTTATGCTGTCACTAGCAAACAGGTTTTTAATGTATAATACATGCGTTAGTAACGCAAGGAAGTAATTTTAAGATGATAAGTGCTTAACAAATCTTTTTCTTAAAAAGATACTCCATGGCAAGGCCAATGTTAGCCCTTAAATAAATAACTTCCTTGATATTAACAACCTTTGTGGAGGTTAGGTCGATCAACAACCTCACAACGGCAAACATGTCTTGTCAACACGCCTAAACTATTACAAGGTTAGCTGATCACTGGTCAAGAGGGCTTAAGGATTAATTTTAATCTAGAATTTAATTATTTCGGGTTGATAATAAAACTGGGGTAGCTCAGTTCCAGTTAGCTATGTTGATTTTTTGAAATCGTTAACGCTATCAGAAAACTATAAAAAGGAAAATTTTCAGCGATACGTCACGTGACGTAACACATGGCTTGTCGTTGATTTTTTTAAAATAAAATAAGAGTAAAAAACGAGTACACCATTTTCATTTATCCTCGATTAAGGGGTAATATAATCTCAAATGGCTTAGCAAGATCCTTCGTTATGCCGAAAATATTGCAGCATTAATTTTGAAATAAATATATGGTAAAGTTGAGGATTAATGTTAAGGATTATGTTAGACGAAAACACGATTTCGTAAAATTTTCTCAATAGAAAAAAAATCCAAAGTTACCTCCAAAATAAACAATAAACCGCTGTTATTCATAAAATACTTTAAATAATAAAAAGAAATTACCTAAACTATCGGCCTCTTGAACCGTGATCCCTGCCGTCCGGTCACTTCGCTTCGGCCTTTGAAGGTTGTGTGTGGAGGTTGTGTCGCTTACGATCAGAATATACATTACACAACAGGACGACGTAAAATTAAAATGGGAAATAACCGTAATAAAAATAAGAAGCGACTGGCTTGGCGTTAAGAAACAGGCATAAATATGATAAACCTAATGAAATAAGTGTCTAACGACCTTTCTACTTACAGTATTAGTGATTACAAACATGTTACTACATAGCATACGACGCGCGGGCAAGTGGGGACGAAATTAGAATTTGATCTGACTTACTCTATCCCCTTAAGAATCAAAATTTTCACCCCTAATGACTGAGATGGAATGCCTCGATTCCAGTAAAGAGGGTCTCCGGTTCTCTACACTCACCATACGAAAAGCAGCGGAATTAAGCTGCCATTTTACGCTGGTATTCTGTAAGAGCGTGGCTCTACCCCGGTCGAGGATACCCTTTCGTGCTGCACCCATAATATAGCAGAAACAGAAACAGAAACAGACACTTTTTTATTCAATGTAGATTATAAACAATACTTATTGAAAGTCACTTTTTTCATTTACCACTGGTTCTCAAAAAAAACCTCTGTCCTGGGAAGAACCAGCAAGAAACCCAGCGGGACTATTTTTTTTCCAATAATAGCTTACAATAATGTTTACAATAAACAACACAAGACAAATTAGAAATAGCTTGGTAGCGATCACCCTTCCCAGGGGTTATTATCATCCATAAATTCCTTAATATTATAATAACCCTTTTTATACAAACTTAGTTTAATAACATTTTTGAACTTCGTGTATGATAAATTTTGTATATTTTCTGGGATTTTGTTGTAAAAGCGTATACATCGCCCCAAGAATGAATTACTGACTCGGTGGAGTCAAGTAACTGGTACTACTAGCTCGTGTCCATTCCTCCTAGTATTTACAGAATGAATATCACTTATTTTCGCAAAACTACTTTTATTTTTGTGTACGTACATTACACTTTCATAAATGTATTGAGAGGCCAGAGTTAATATATTAATTTCCTTAAATTTTTGTCTTAGTGACTCTTTTGGTTTTAAATTATATATTGCTCTAATGGCCCTCTTCTTAGCTGCAACGTGACTCTTACAATACTAGTTTATATTTTATAAAATTAGTGTGACAAACGAGCACACTGTGTACCTGATGGTAAGTGGAAGAAAAGAACATCTATCTTCAATTAAGAATTAAAATGGATTGTCACTCCTGAGAACTAAAATGGAATTCCTTGGCATCTGTTTCTCTACACACCAAACGAAGCGCAACAACATTATGTTGTTTTCTGTGAGAGCGTGGTCCTTCCTATTACGGCCGACCCATTCGTTTTTCAACCATGATATATTCAAATTGACCTATCTATTTGTGAATACAGGTAATCAGAGAGACTAGATCTTTGCAAAAAATAATGTTCGCTGCATTCAACGCTCAGGTATACTCATAATATAGTTACAATTAAATCTACTACAATTCTACTATTACACTAGCTTGCCAGGCAGCCGTTGTTCTGCCCCTTTCGACGACCCTGTCATGTCCTATTAAAAATATTTAAGTTTGCAAATAAAATTGTGGGTCACCCATGAGCAAAAAAACTGTCATATCTCTCAAGTTGGACAAAACTGCACACGGTGTGCAAATTTGATTAAAATCGGTTAAGTAGTTTGGGAGTCCATCGCGGACAAACAACGTGACACGTAATTGATATATATTAACATAATTTATATATATTAAGATTGTTTCATTATTATAATCTTTATATGATAATTATAGTAGAAGGTTCAACATAAATTATATTGACATTTAATATCAATGATTTTATTAAATTATACATTAAAGGGATATTTACATATGCAATGTCATTATAATATACATTACTTAAGACTTATCACAAATTGAAATTTAATTAAAACTGTATATGAATCATTAGGTAAATCTATCCTGTCCTATGTCATATTTTATGGAGAGGCTCTAATAAAAAAAACTTGTTGTATTGAATTGTTGGAAAATATAGGGAATTCTGGTACAAAGAGGGATTACGAAGTTTGTAAAATTATTCCGGTAAAACATTTTCTCCTCAAAAGTTTTTCAGAGTCAAAGGTAGTCGATTATATAACAAAGCAAACAAATTACACCGTATAGTTAATCTAACAAAATAACAATGTAAAAAGAAAATTACTGATTGACTGCTTAAACTGGATTATCAAAAAACATAACAATTATTACACAAAATACATCTTAGCTTACCACGTACAAGGTAACGCGCATACACATGCACGCACGCACGCACGATCGCACTGCACGCACGCACGCACACAAACACGCATGCACGCACGCGTACGCATGCACACACCACATACGATAAACTCGCTTAGTCGCAAACGGTAAGAAAGATTGTCACTGCAATATTTATTTTAAAATGCAATATTATTTTCAAATAGTTGATTATCCAAAAGAGGGAGCCGGGATAATATTCATAGCAGAGTATCGTAGTTTGCCTCCCGTCTTCCACAAATATATGTACCCTTTTCATTATTTATAAGAAAAACAATGTTTATTACAGAGCTACTTTTGGTGGGAGAAAATAACAAAGGTTATTATTACTTTTATTAATATGCCTACTAATGCGTCGCTTATATCTTATCCATTGAGTAGTATAATTTCGAAATTAGAAATGTTTTTAATTCTTTTTTAAATTTGTGAATAATTTCCATTTCATGAAACATAGATGGAACTTTGTTGTAGATTTTAGACAATGTACCGAAAACGTTTTATTCAAGTTAAGATATCTTTGATGAAATTGTTTGAATTTTGATTTTACGTCGATTGTTATTATTAAATATTCATTAAATATTTCCATATTAGTTGCTTTTTCATGATGTGGATATCACTTCAGCAAGGCTTTGCCGTGTATGTGTCCGACTTTTTTGCCTTGTTGCTTGTAATGCCAGTTGCAAGTGATTCATACCATCTTAAATAATGCGGATATAAGGCCTCATTACTCTAGTGGTCGTAATCGCGACTGGTGACCATAAGGTCCCAGGTTTGAAGCCCAGGTCGGGTCAAAAAAGCAATTAATTGAGTTTTTCTCTTAAAAAATTCTCAATAGCAGCCCGGATTCAGGGAGTTCGAGGCGTTTTACTCCCGTGCTTCGTAAAGAATGTTAAGCCGTCGGTCCTGTCCCAAATCTCTCCGGTCGTGTCGGTTTTGTTGACCGATCGGACTATGAGAGTGAGGGAATAGAGTGCACTTGTGCTTGCGCATTCCCTCGGGCACTATAATCCTGTCTCACGCAGACGCCTAGTCTCACTTAAGACTGGCCGTCGTGACCGAAATTGTTGCTATTTTATTTACTATTGTCTTAGCTTATTCAGACTTGCCTTGATAAAAAGAAAAAGAAAATAAGACACGTGCTCTATCCATATTTATTAAACATCTTGTCAACGTGCTTGACGAGTGGCTGATTGAGCAGATTGCCGAGATCCTTGGCGTACACGAAGTCTAGATGGTTAAACTTGGGCCAGTTGCATCCTGGCCGGATCTCCTCCAGCATGCCGGTTTTCCGTAGCTCTTTGGCAAGGCGCATTATTTGCTGAAACATTGTTTTATAAGCTATATTATCCACCGTCAGCGTGACATCGGTCTGGTATATTAGTTAACAGTCAACTGTTAAAAATTGGCCCTTCATGGAGTTGCTATACTAATGTTAAAGACTCGCTGCCCGCGGTGCAACAAGCGGCGTTCTGTTTCCCTATTTACAGCACCGCAGGCAGCGAGTCTTTGACATTAGTATAGTAGTTATAAATAACTTGTACTAAAGAGCTGACTTCAATGAACTAATAACTAGTGAAATTTTAAAATAATATTTATTAAAAAAAATAATATACCCCGTTTTTTTCTAGTTAGTCCGCGTTAGTCTCTATCTCCTCGAGAAGATAGTTTAAAAACAAAAATATTACCCGAATGGACATTCCTACACGAATGCGAGTTACTAAAACGTGGTAAAAAAAATAATACAAATATTTCCCATCCTGAATTCGCTGCTAAGAACTAGTGTATAATATGCTTTAGTCAAAGGTCGATATGCAGTCTCTTCCCGGAATGACTAGTTTATCCTAGGTTTAACCAAGGCCTTTCGGCAAAGCCTTTGACTGAAGTATTTTTAGTCAAACCTAGAAGTACCTAACTTTTTAGCCAAACGTCGAGAGTAAAATAATCCGTTTCGGGCACTGCCTAGAAGACGGGTTCTAGAAGCGACTAAGGCAAATTTGGACAAAAGTCTCGATTCTTATTCATTTGTGGCGAAAGATGAGGCTCATACACAACGAACTGAGTCGCAATGGAGAGGAGTCAAATTTTTTTTTTAAGAAAACAAAACTAAAAATTTACTAAACATTTACACTGTTATAGCAGAGTTTGGGACAACCTTACTTTATAGATAAGATAGGTCGAATCTGCTCTAAAATCTAATCACCACGCCCAGACTCCACGTAGTCTTGTCTGCCCTACCCCTATACTGTTTTTGTAAAGCCATAGGCGCGGAGGGAGAGCAGCCTGCTCACCTCCGCAGCTTTGGCTCAAACCAAAGCTGCGGAGGCTGTATAAAAAGTAGCTCACCCCAGCTACTTTTTATACGTAGTAGAGCCGTGCTGCAGTTATATTGGAAGTATAGTTGTAGCACGGATGGGTTGGCTCCACCGGGGAGGGACCACGCTCTCACAGAATACCAGCGTGAAATAGTAGCTAAATGCTGCTGTATTTCGTATGGTGAGTGTAGAGAACTGGAGACCCCTTTTACTGGAAATAAGGCATTCCATCTTAGTCCTCACGGGTCACAACGCATCTGCATTTGGTGTTGTAATTGAGGATACATGTAGATGTCTATGGGCCGCAGCAACCACTTACCATCAGGTGGACTGTGTGCTCGTTTGTCACTCTATCCTATAAAAAAAGCCTCAACCGCTACGACTCGCATAGGTGCCAGAAGCGGGCGGGGTCTGCACTTCCTACAAGCCGTTGCATAACTACTAACTAACTTTAACGTAACTAACTAGATCTTATACTTAACTTAAGATCAATAATTCTGTGTAAAAAAGTTAGGTGAGATTCTTATTATACCTAATCTGGCAAACTATTACATCCCAATACCTAATTGTTGTCTGATTGGTCCAAGCCAGTTTTCATGAAAATGAGTTTCAGCGTTTGACTTTTGAAATTAGTCTCTCCTAGGTTGGGAAAAAACTCGTTAGTCAATAGCAGAAAAACGTCTTTAATTTGGACTTTGACTGAGACTCTGTCAGATATGAGGTTTGACTAGTCAAACTTAGAAACGCCGGAGTATCCACATTTGACTGTAACATATAGAATAATCTAAGCCCCGCCCCGATTTCAAAATGTGAAATTATTTTTATTCTTTTTAGTTCTTTGAAATCGGCTTTTATCTTTTAATAAATGCTATTTTGTTTTGTCCATTTGTAGTCAAAATGGGTACATTATAAACTCCACCCCCATTTTGGCACGTTTAGGGTGGAACTTTTTCTCAAAATTTATATGGCAATATCCCTGAAATATAACCGATTAATAAAAAAGGAAATATCCAAATCGGTTCACAATTCACGTCGATATACCCTTTTACGCATGTGCATCTGCATTTTAATTCGTAACCAAGGATTGATGTAGATGTCTATGGGCAACCGTAACCACTAACAATTATGTGAACTGTGTGCTCGTTTGTCACCCTCATCCTATAAACAAGATGTCGCGTAACATATACACAAAAATAATAAAAACTATATAAATAAAACTCTCAGGGCAAACAAGTTGGGCGTTTCGTTCGTCTATACAATATGTTGTATTTGCCCCGACTTCAAAATTTGATGTTATTTTTTTCTTTTTACTTCTTTGAAGTTGTCTTTTATTTTTTAACTAATACTCTTAAATCGGTAATATAAAAAAATCTTATTTTGTTAAAGTTATATTAAGCATCACAAAATGTTTTATGTTAATATAATACAATAGCTCGTATTTTGAGTAAAGTGATTATTAAAATATTATGTATTACCTAAACCTTCCAAACCGAAACCTTCCAAACCGAAACCTTCAACAAGATATACTGGTATAGGCAGTCAACCTTGACATCTAACAGTTGAAATTGAATTTTTTCTCTATTTCGAACTTTGTGCTCAACCAAATCCAGGAAATATCTTTTGACGTTTCACATTTATCATTCCTCAATAACTTTGTACAAACGTACGCACATGTTTAAAATAAACTTTTCCGTAAATCCAAAGACATTAAGTTTTCAATATTTTATTACAACATGTTCTTTATCACTTATTTTAATTCGAGTCTTTCAAACAAAAAATAATAAAAAAATAACCAGAATCAATTTTTATGCTAGACGTTGTTTAAATATGTCGATGTGCACCTTACTATAGTCACAAAAAAATTGGGTGATTCAAATTCATGCTAATGCGAATAATCGATAAAATGTTTCAAATAATAGAATTTGTTTATTCAATTTTATTTTTAGAATTGCATAAATTATATGAATCATGAATGAAACAAGTTTATTTTTTATAATTTCTATGAATCTCACTGTGGGGACGTTACGAAGAATAAGTTTAGAAAATGCCGGCTTGTAAAATAGACGTATAAAGTATGTTGACCGCTATGTCTGACTGTAGGTATGTATCTCCAGCAGCTTCCGCTCCAGAAGCTTTGCTTCTGCATTTCGTCTAGTGAGTGCAGGTGGTTGGAGGGCCAATTCCTCTCGCCCATCAAGCGGAAGATATATTATAGGATCATAGCAAATTAAATGTTATACTACCCCAGGAGGGTACCAGCATCCCTGGAAATAGAGAATCACTCGCTGAACATCCACGTCCAAGCTACTAGACTCCTCCGATTATGCGGAGATATCTGTTTAAAACTTTGCCTTGGCATAGGGGCTTACACAAATGGTTACTTCGCATACGCGGATTCCAGATGAACAGGATCATGCCACCTTTATTGTTGGACCTTTTGCTGACCTCTCATACGGACGAATATCAAGTCGCCGTCGATGCCCCTCTTGGCTCCTCGGACCATTGTCTAGTACGGAGTGTGGTGCCACTCACGCTAATTACGCGGTTACATTCTGCACGCTGCCGCCGTGTTTGGCACCATATGTCGGCCTACCCTTGGTTTGCTTCTCGCCGGGAAATCCTAACGTTGTTGCTGATTCTGTTGCTGATGTGGTAGGGTCACACTTTTTATTCCATCTACTGCTATAATATTCCTGTAAAATAGCATCATGCTATAAGCAGGATTACTACCGGGCCTGGGCTGGCGCATCAACATCCTAGGATGTAAACACCAACGTTCTTAAAAATAAGTATAATTCCGCCTCCAGGTTCTTAAAAAAGTCATTCCCAAGGCAAGGCAACTAGTTCGCCTTCCTTCGAGAACCTGGGCATTCTGTTTTCTCGCCAAGGTTGCACAGGGAAGATGACTCATTGACCCATGCCGCAAAGGAAAAAGCCGATCTGTTAGTCTCTCTCTTTGCGTCCAACTCGACTCTCGATGACAGGTAGAACACACCACCGATCATCCCCCGATGAGTTCTCCATGGCGGATTTTCTGATTACACAGCGCTTGGTTCGCAAAGCACTCCTCTCCTTGGACATCAACCAAGTAAAGTTAAAAGTTAAAGTCCAAGTAATACTAATTGGAATAAAAAAAGAAACATCAAAACCGGAAGTAGGTAGTTTCGTGCCTTTCCTATCTGTATGGTTCCATTGTAATAATCTATGATTTTCATATAGAAATGGCAGCCACGTGGTAGCGGCAGTAAACAGTAAAAAAATTAACAAATACAATTAACCATATTGAAAATAACACATTCATAAAAAATCATGATTTCGTAAATTCAGACCATCTAGCGTATATTTTACGTACCACCTTGAATATCAATCAGTTTTTCGATTCGAAGTGACTACCTATAGAATGAAGTAGATGGCGCTATTATAATTTTATACGAAAGAAAATATAATATCTAGGTGTCTCATATATATATATATATATATATATATATATATATATATATATATATATTAAAAGGATTGTTACATTTATTTACTATAAAATAAAATTTTCTTATATTCTATGCCGAACTTGTAGTTTAAATTATAATATTAAATAAATTATTTGCCGTAGAGTATTTGTATTTTATATTTCATTTCATTTGAAGGTTTCACTTCTGTCGCGTGTGAGCTGCACGCATGTTTTTTTTATCGTATCTACCACGGGGAGTGGTCTGACGAATTGTTCGGATTAATTCCAGCCACCAAAATTGACAATACCATCCACACGATCTGTAGGCTTGACGGTCCACTACTGTGCGTTTTACTGGGAGTTTTCTTCCTCGCACAACCTCTTTGTGGAATTGTTTACCACCGGCGATTTTCCTTTTTCACCTGCAATTCCCCTGGTGTTGCAATTGTTCATGGGTAGCGGTAGTCACTTACCATCAGGTGATCCGCATGCTCGTTTTCCCCCTCTTCTATATAAAAAAAGAATGGGGTCGCTTACAAATTATTCCATGAGTCACTTACCGATTTTTCTGTCAACTGATCGTTCTCACCATACAGCAGTGTGACAGGTACTTTGACATTTGAGAGGTTATACGGTTTTACAGCACCGAACAGACCATCCTCCCAAGAGGTGAAAACACCTGAAATTTTTTCATAATTTTATTTAACTAGTGAACTCTTAGTAACCAGGTTAAAATTATACTTCATCTTCATCATTAGCACCTAAATTTTCCTATTGTATTATCTACTTTGATGTGACTTTCCTAGTGTCACCTACACTTGGGGGCAAGAAAATAAAATTTAATTTGTCACGTAAGCCGCATGCTCGTTTGCCCGCACTTCGTGTAAAAAAGTATTTTTTTTCGAATGATTTTAAAAAAGTTTGGCAGTCAGTTAATACTCTTAATTTGGTCAATCTTCAGTTTATCGCCAGTTTGGTCGATAAACTTCCTTCTAGCGTCCCTTGCTTACCGTGCCATTTACTTCTACACCATAAATATGCTTTATCACTCTTTCCTCATTCATTTTTTCTACGAGTCGAAACTTACAACAATTTCAGGCCAATTATTCCAGTTATTAATCGGTTTGGTTATATGAGTTGCTATTACTCTTTTTTATATGGAATAAAAGTGACAACCGAGCAGTGATGGTCAACCTAATGGGATAAGGATGCTGTGGCCCATAGACAGCTATATTTATCCTCGAATGAGAATCAAAAAGCAAATGTGTTGTCACCTTTGATGACTAAGAGAGTGCCTCTATACTCACTATAAGAAATACAGCAGCATTAAGCTGCTATTTTACGCTTGGTATGCTGTAAGATTGTGGTCCTTCCCCGGTCGAGCCGACGCTTTCGTACTACAGCTATAATAGATTTGCAGTGTGACCACTTGAAATATTGGCATTCAGTATGTAGTGTTATTGTGTTAGTGTCCGCACTAACACTCATGAATTCCGAGAGTTCATTTTAGTGTCCATTTAGTAGTTAGTCAGTTATTTACTATTAGATAATCCTTTAAGCTTCATTTCTCTAAAGCAGTCGGTCCATGTTACTTACCAGTAATAGCAATTTTGCCAAAATGTTCCAACTGTCTCCACGACGCAGGCTGGATTCTCACTACTATCACAGGCATCATTATATCCTGCAATGCAATATAGTTCATTTATCGTGCTAATCATTATATCATATTCGAGTTATGTAAAGGAATCAACTTAAGAATCATATTCGGGTGGTGTAAGGGATTCAATTTTTTCGTTCTGAGGATTTTTTGAAGTGAACTCTTCTTTAAAATCGTTGTGATTTTAAAACTCGAGGATAAGAAAATGTGAAACTAAAAAGAGACAAACATACCTTTATAAGATTTAGCCTGCGAGAGAATGAAATAGAATACAGTGTAGATGGTGTAGATAGTGTCCTATAATGTATAGACGAAATTTTTTGATTAGAAATAAGTACTTACGATTATCAAATTAAAAACTTCGACTCTGCATATGTAATGCAAAATAATGCTGAAAGAGCAGTTTTGGTAAATGGTAAAGATGGTGTTAATAAAGTGTAAGGGAAATGAAAATATTATTATGCTAGGAGATTTTAATGGAAGGGAACGTTTGGTGATGAAAGTATAAATGAGAATGCTGAAAGTCTCCTCGCCGTATGTATGGAAAAGAATCTTTTTGTGACGAACACTTGCTTTCGCCACAAGACGATTCACATGTATACTTGGGAAAGAGGTGACGATAGAAGCATGATAGATTTCATAATTGTGGATGAAAGATTGAGGGGCGCAGTGGTAGATATAAGGGTTAACCGGGGTTCTAACGTAGGAACGGATCATTATTTGGTTTTATGCCGAATTAATGGTCTGTTTAGGCGTTGGCGCCATCGATCATCTGTGTCCACCACTGCGTTACAGCGTATTAGATCAGAAAGGTTACAAGATGAAGGTGAGAAAAACAAGTTCAAATGTAGACTGAAAGAAAATATAAGTGGTTTGGATGAATTATATATGAAGGAGTTAGACTTGGAGAATGTGTGGCAAAATGTAAAGAAAGGTTTAGTGGATGCAGCTACCGAAGTATGTGGTATTAGTAAGAGAAAGAATGAAAGGAAAAATAATACATTATGGTGGGATGATGAGATACGTATGGAAGTTGAAGCAAAGAATTATATTAAAGATTTACTAGCAACAAAGGCTGGTAATTCTAGCGGTACGAATGATGATATTGAAAGAAAAAAGGCAGTCTTTAGACATCTAAATAAGAGAGTAAAAGTAGTTGAAAGAAAAAAACAAGAAAGAACGGATAAGAATGATAGAAGAATATCGGATAACTTCCAGGTAAATATTAAAATGTTCTGGAAACTTGTAAGAACTGCCAGGAGACATTCAAAACAGCCTATGATAAATGCTATAAGAGACGAGAATGGCTATATTCTGAATGATGAAGTTTTGAGTTTAAAGAGATGGAAGGAATATTTTGAAAGCGTGTTTATGAGTGAGGAGACAACGTGTGTACTAAGTGAAGTAGAAACTCCGAAAAAAGAGGAAAGAGGTAGCGAGATAAGTATAGATGAAATAATGAAAGCAATGAAAAGCATGAAAGCAGGTAAGACTGTCGGATATGATAGAGTTTCACTCGAAATGCTAAGGGCTGGAGAGGAAGTGGTGGCAAGCCTGCTGCACACCTTGTTTAATTTATGCTGGGAACTGAAGTCGGTACCGGTAGACTGGTGCAAAGCCGTGATAGTCCCAGTATATAAAGGAAAAGGGTGGCAGCAGGACTGTAAAAACTACCGTGGCATCAGCCTTCTTAGCATTGTGGGAAAACTGTATGCTAAGGTACTGATTGAAAGGGTCATGAAAGAAACTAATGGGAAAATTTGGGATGTGCAAGCGAGATTTAGTAAGGGAATGGGATGTACAGATCAAGTCTTTTCCATGCGCATTATCGCGGAGAAGTTTTTGGCCAAAAACCAAAAGGTTTTTTGTGCGTTCATGGACTTGGAAAGGGCCTATGACAGAGTGAATAGGGATGTGCTATGGCAAACGCTGAACTCATTTGGGTTGAGCGCTGGCTTGATACAGGCATTGGAGTCTATAAGGACTCTAGTGCTTGTGTTAGGATCAAAGGGGTCTACTCGGACTGGTTTGACATCCATAAAGGTGTCAGACAGGGCTGTGTGGCTTCCCCGTGGCTGTTCAACCTATTTATGGACAGTTGTTTGCAAAATTTGAAAGTTGAAGAATGCGGATTAAGAATGGGTGAGTTAACCGTCAATTGCCTTTTGTACACCGATGATCAAGTTATTCTTGCGTCGTCGGCGGCCGAGTTGCAAATGATGGTTACATTAATGAACAGATCATTAAAAGAAAGGGGTATGAAAGTAAACGCAAGTAAGACGAAGGTTATGGTTTTTGAAAGAGAAGAAAGTAAAACGATTTGTGAAATAAGAATAGAAGGGGAGTTGATCGAGCAAGTAGATGAGTTTGTATATTTGGGCTGCGTATTTAGCAGGGATGGGAGATATGATAAGGATATAGAACGACGAGTGAATGCGGGAAATAGAGTAAATGGGGCCCTGCACTCTATTGTGAAGAGTCAAAATGTGTCGAAAAAAGCACGTATGGCAATTCACAATGCTGTGTTTGTCCCTACTTTAACGTATGGTAGTGAAAGTTGGGTGTGGCAGAAGAAGCACGAGAGTAGAATGAACGCAGTAGAAATGCGGTCGTTAAGGAGTATGTTAGGGCTGAATCTGAATGACAGGGTAAGAAATTGTGTAATAAGAGAAGAGTGTGGTTTGCAAGATGATGTTGTGACCAGGATTAAGACAGGAATGCTTCGGTGGTTTGGTCATGTGGAAAGAATGAATGAGGAAAGAGTGACAAAGAAAATTTATGTTGCAGAAGTGAATGGCAGAGTCGGAAAGGGACGTCCTATGCGAAAATTTATCGACCAATTTGGCGATTTATTGAAAACGGGCCAAATTAGGAGTACCCTTAACCGACGAGCATGTATGCGTAGGTGTATGGATGTGAAGGAGGCGGTAGAGAGGTGTGTCAGGATCGTGCCAAATGGAAGTCTGTAGTCTCTGCCTACCCCCCTGGGTGACAGGCGTGAGTGTTTATGTTTATGTATTATGCTGAATAAAATATAAAATCATTTTTAAGGTTGGTGACTAATAAATGTAATAACTAATAATAAATAAACCCTACAATTATTCTACTACTGATGCTCTGCATTCATCTCATTCTCGAGTTTTTAAGGCTTTTATTTCGGACAAACATTTCATCCGTGACAAAGAATATATACACTACGCGAATCCGTGAGGCGATGATTTCGGCGTGAGACGAACAGAAAAGGAAGGAAAGGAAAATGAGCTACTCTTACAAATTGTTCGGCTTGACCGTGGTAGGACCTCACTCCCACAGAATACCAGGGTGAAACAACAGAATAATACTGCTGGGTTTCGGATAGTGAGTGTAGACAGAAACCCTTTTCAACCGACTTCAACAAAAGGAGGTTCTCAATTCGACAGTATTTTCTTTTATATGTGTTCCCTCAGAACTTTTTTTCTTACTAAACAGGTTTTGATTATTATTATTTTTATTTGGTAGCTGGTGCTTCTAATGTGGTCCCATATAAATTTGATCAAGATCTGACCAATAGTTTTTAACTGATCCTTTATAATGTGTATTGACTTCGACTACATTGATGATGTTTTCATTTTATGTATATTGAAGTCGGTTGTACAATTATTCTAATTTTACCACTTATTAACTCGTAATGAAGCATTCCATATTAGTCCTCAGGGGTGATAACGCTTTTCCATTTCGATTCTTAATTGATAGCAGAGGTAAATGTCTATGGGCCTCAGCAGCCACTTACTATCAGGTGGACTGTGTTCTAGTTTGTCATCTTTATTCTATGAAAAAAACTTGAATTTGTTCGACAGATGGTGGATATACAGGGTGTTAGTGTAAACACCGTTGTCCTTGAAACCAGTGGTTTGGTTTCACTTATAGAACGTAAATTCTATGAAAAATAATAATATTTTTTTGTAAAATCTCAATTTTTCCCTAATTCCTCAATTTTTGCCTGTCCTAAGCCACGATGAAAGTATGAAGGAAAAGTTACATCACAGGTTATGCGTACCTATTGTGTTTTTATTGGAATGTTCTATAATAGGTAGCTAGCGCGGACGGTAATCTTTACAATGATTACGTCACTCGGACGCATAGGGTATCAATGAATTTACAGACGGTGTCGGACAGAAACTTTTTATATTTTATGGAAGAAAATAGCGTCTTTTTTAAAATTCATTGAATTTACATTCTATAAGTGAAACCAAATCACTGGTTTCAAGGACAACGGTGTTTACACTAACAGCCTGTATATCTCATGGCGACTCCTCCTTGGCTGTAGGAGAAGGAGGAGAAGACACTCCTTTTTTATTTGAGTTCCTCTTTGTTCATCATGAGTTACCAAACCACGGCTGCTTTGCTCTCCCTCTCACCTGACAAGGCGGGAACCTGTTCGGGGAGTCCCTAACTCAACTGACAAGTGTGATGAATACGGCAAATCGGCTTTACAATAAGAGATGCGTCTGTCCTACTTTTATGAGTTGATGTAGATGAAGGTGTGTATACAATTTGAATCCCCCATATCATTCCGTGGGTGCAGATGGGCAGCAGCATGCTTGTTGCTGTCCATCGTTTGTCATGTCATGGTGTCTTGCTGATAATGACTGAAAATGAAAAAGGACTGCGGTTGCCAATTGCCAGTATGCCAAGCATGGCAACTATGGCGCCTATGGGTCTAAGGGGGAGACTATGTTCAGAAACGAACTTTTTGGTAGGCTGTAATGATGATGATGATCATGATTGATAGATGTTCAGAAGCGAATCGTTGATAGATAGATTAGATTACCCAGTCAATTTGCTCATAATCCTCGCCGACAAAGGGGAAGGCCAGTCGCATACACATTTCTCCCTCCGGTTGCTTCACCCGACACATGGTGGTGACCACGAAGTCGATAAGTTCGGGTCTGAAGGCCAGCGATAGCATGCCTTGCGAGCGCAGGGTGTTCTGCAGATAATTTTCATTACAGTTATGAGCTTCTTGATGATGTAATATATACCACGTAAAAGTACATTACATTAAATTTCAAGAGTCATCTTAATCAATCAATCAATCAATATATCATTTATTGTACATCAATATAGGTGTATGTGTTATAGAAATAACTAAAAAAATAGAATAATATTTATAATGTCCGGGCAATATGAACAATGACAAGTCAAATCGGGCTATGTAATTAATACTGATTTAAACTTTATTATTTATCACAATGTCTGGTCATGTAACTGACTTTATTCATAAAGCCCGGTCAATTTAATTATTTCAAGAGTTTTTTATTTTTATCATATTACCTACTCATATTGGGCACTATCAAGTATGATATATTACATAATATATGTAATTGACCAACTGATCAATCTCTACTCATAATGCCCGGGCAATATGAATAATGACAAGTCAAATGATTTAAACTTTATTGTTCATCATAATGTCTGGTTATCATGAATATTGCTACGAACTGTTGGGCAATCTGATATAACCTTTTTTTTCAAGCAAGGACGGGTTATGTCGGACTCGTACCGACTAAAACCCCATGGTGGTCCACCTTCGCCACATATTGGCAGGGCCACGGGTACGCTTTCGCAAACTTGATATAACATAACCTAACCAAACTTAACCATGTTAATCACTTGTAAGACTTAAATCAAATCAAATCAAAATAATTTATTTGTAATACATAGGGAAAAAGTTACAAACTTGCTGGAAAAGTTATGAGTAACAAAGTAAGGTATAAGTAACACTATGTTTCACCTTAAAATGCATCCAAATATTTGGTTATGATCATCACCTGGTATTATTAATATTAATAGCCATACCCAGGAAACTTACGTATACATAAACGTACATATATAACTTAAGTTATACGTAGTGTGTTAATAATGTCAAAGTTGTTATGAGTTTCTTTGCTAAGATCCGCGGATCTTTCAACAACTTTACTATAATGGGTTTTCACGAAATAACGTTTTATATTGACTTTTAATAATGAAATTGACGGAAGATGACTTTTAATAATGAAATGCTACTGTACTACTCGAAGTGTAAAGGTACAACAGGCGGTCTTATCGCTCTGAAAGCGTTTTCTTCCAGGCAACCTTCCTTCTTTTTGCGCAAAGAAGTGTTATTTACAACGAATGACGAATAGGGTAGGTGTATATAATTTACACAATTGGATAAAACTAGACAAGAAAAACGAACTATGACAGTCTATTGTCACCATTTTGTTTTTTCCTCAGGTGTGGTAAAAGACGGGAAGTATGATGATATATTAGAGCTCCAACTAAGCAAGCTTCTTACATTTCATGGCTCGCATTATCATAATATTCCTGCTTACACGCAAAATACACACTTAGACGTGGAGTTGCGGCGAAATTTGCGGTGTAAACTAAGTCTAAAACTTCTTGCATAGCTATAATACATTATTCCGATAGTATTATCGACGTCGTTGTGATTTTTCTAATGGAGCAGATTTAAGAGCTACCCTTTCGAAATGATCTTCCTCTGACCTTAGCGCAAAGTTACGCCTTATTCTATTAATTATCAGAAATTCGGTTTGCAGGACACTGCGTATGGGTACTACTGTGTTCAGGTTATACAGAGTAATTATAATAGTCAGCTGCGGCATTCCAACTTGGTCCTCGGAGGTGAAAACTAGTCTCCTTAGTCTTACTTTGTGAGGGAAAGCCTCACATCGACGGTGAGCTGAAGTGCGGGTTGAACGAAATTGTAGAGGAAATGTAAGGGTGTGCACTTACATTGAATGCAGATGGGCGGATGATAAATGAATGGTGCTGGGTGGCTGGCACGCTCCTGAGCTGTTTATGCCGTTAAATGTATACACGTGCAATTAAAGTCTTATATCATACACTGTCACTTTCACTTTAATGTTTAATTGTTCGTAATGATTATCACTTAGATATATTAGATACCGGCCGGCAATATATACGTAATTAATGCGAGCCGATGAGCTGAAGGTCGCGGACGCGCTTTCTTACACCTTTTTTCGAACGAGGGCGGCGCGTGACCCCCTTCCGGGGTTGCGACTGACGCGATACTGCTCTCGCGCCGAATCAATGAATAAGAGAGAGAAAGCGAATCAGGGAATCAATCGTCGCGCGCGAGTGGCGCGAACATCCTGGGGGGCCCGAGAGTGCACCTCTTCCTGGGCTGAATCCAACGGCAGCCTTGCTATCTTGAGCACAGGTCTGCGCAGATATCCGTAGGCCGTGTCCAGATCCACAACTCGGATCACTCCATCCTTCCCAGGTATTGTACGGGTAATTCTTCCCAGTTTCCATTGGAGCGGGGGCAGGTTATCTTCTTTGATGAGTACAAGTTCGCCAACTTGAGGAGGTGAGGAAGGGGAAAGCCATTTGGAGCGGGTCTGTAGGGTATGGAGGTAGGATCTCGTCCACAGTGTCCAAAAGCGTTGAGAAAGAGCTTTTATGAGTTGAAAACGTTTAAGAGCAGATAATGGCCTGTCATCAAAGGACGGCTCGGGCATAGCTGTGAGCAGACGGCCTATAATAAAATGGCCAGCGATTAAGGGCTGAAGGTCCGACGGGTCGGATGAGAGTGGGCAGAGAGGTCTGGAGTTAAGTACAGCCTCAATTCGTGTCAGAAGTGTGGAAAATTCCTCAAATGTAAGGTGTTGTTCACCAATTACCCGATAAAGTAATTGTTTCGTAGATTTAATGTTAATTTCATGTAACGCGCCAAACCAGGGCCCCTTTGGGGGGTTCAACAACCAGGTTACGTGCTGGTTGGCTAGTTTGTGTGTGATTGCATCATCATTAGTAGTGAGAAAATTTTGAACTTCTATGAGGTGATTTCTGGAGCCTACATAATTGGTGCCGCAATCTGATCTAATTAGTACCGGCGTACCGCGCCGTGAGATAAATCGTTGTAACGCTGCGAGAAAGGCTTCTGTGTTAAGAGCAGAGACGGCCTCTAAATGAACCGCCTTCGTTGAGAGACACACGAATATACAAAAGTACGCTTTTAAGAGCTTAGCGTTCCGTAATGTGCTAGATTTAATGAGAAACGGGCCGGCAAAGTCAGTCGTGACTTGGCTAAATACAGGTTGAGGGTTAACCCTGTCCGCGGGAAGGTCACCCATTAACGGGGCTTCGGGTTGAGCGCGACATCGGAAACATCTTATACATTTAAACACCCTGCGTCTGATCACGCGGCGAGCGGATAGTATCCAGAATTGTTGGCGTAGAATGGCGTGTAGAGTGTCTGAGCCAGGATGGCAGTATATTTTGTGATAGTGGTCAATGATAAGGTCTACGAGTGGGCTGGAGCTGGGCAGAATGAGTGGATGTTGAGCATCGTACCGAAGCGTGAGAGAGACGACCACCGACTCTCAAGAGACCGTCCTTCACAAATGGCGAAAGACGCTGCAGTCGAGCGGTAAAAAGTTTATCTGTTTGAAGACGGTGAAAGTCCTCTGCGAACTCATTTCGTTGAACGGAGCGGACCCAAAATAACAGAGCGTCCCTACGTTCACTAACTGTCAACGGACCAGCACTTCGTGCCTCTGGACCGCGCTTGCAATTGAAAATGAAACGCCTGATATAAGCCGTCACCCCGACGAGCTTGCCAAGTGAGCTGAAACGAGTGAGCAGATCATGGTCAACATCCGAAATCGCTATATGCGCTGGCACCTTTTTCGGTTTAAGGCCTGGTAAAGCATGATGGCCTAAAGCAACTGTCATCTTGGGCCAGGTGTTAGGGGGCTCTTTGAGCCAACTGGGAGACCACCAGAGATCATGAGCTGATAGAGATTGTGCTGACATGCCCCTGCTTGCACAGTCTGCAGGGTTGAGATTCGTGGGAACATGTCTCCATATAGTGCTAGTCGGACTAGACGTTATTTTTGACACTCGATTGGCCTCGAATGTCTGGAGCCGATGAGGGGGCGTGTTTAGCCAAGCTATAACTATTGTGCTATCCGACCAACAGATATGCTGGTCAATCGCAATATGAGCTGATAATTTGGTGGACACACGAGTCATGAGTTGTGATAAAAGAGCTGCAGCTAATAGTTCCAGTTTAGGAATTGAGAGGCGATTCTTAATAGGCTCGACCTTTGACTTGGCAATGACCAGGTGTACATTGACCTGTCCATTGGCATTGAGCTCATGAAGATAAATGACAGACGCAAATCCAGCTTCTGATGCGTCCGCGAATCCGTGGAGTGAGTAAGTGGATGTCGGCTTATATTTGCAAATGTGACGAGGTAAGCGGAGATTCGAGAGTTGAGGAAGATCTTGTGAAATGTGCTGCCACTCTGTGTAAACTTCATTGCCAGGGGGTTCGTCCCATCCCAGTTTCAGAATCCATAACTTCTGTAAAAGGAGCTTTGCGCGGAAAATTACCGGTGTGACCCAACCGTTGGGGTCATAGAGTGATGCTACTGTGCTGAGAATAGAGCGCTTTGTGATTTGGGTTATTGGAGGGAGAGAGATGCGATAAGTGAACTCATCCGATTGAGGAATCCACTGTATCCCAAGCACTTTAATGGTGTTCGATTTTGGGCTGATGTCAAAGTCCTTAGGCATGTCACATTGGTCGTCTGGAAACCGTTCCAGGAGCTGGGGACAGTTTGAAGTCCATTTACTGAGCTGAAAGCCACCCATGCCAAGCAAGTCAATTAACTCGGTTTGTAGTACCTGAGCAGACTCCACAGAGTCATGGCCACAGAGTATATCGTCAACGAAGATAGAATTGCGTAGGATCTGAGCAGCTTGTGGGTAACGATTACCTTCGTCATCAGCTAATTGTAGCAGTGTGCGGATGGCATGGTACGGGCTGGACCGTAAACCATACGTGACTGTATTTAGCGCATATGTGAGCAGAGGCTGGTCAGGTGACGACCGCCAGAGAATAAGCTGATATTGTCTTTGGTCTGGATGAATGAGTATGTTTCTGAACATCTTTCTGATGTCAGTACTGAAGACTACAGGGTGTGTTCTAAATGACATAATAATATCGACAATATCCTGTTGGAGAGCTGGACCTGTGTGCAAGCATTCATTTAAACTTACGCTATTTGAGCTTTTATTCTACCATCAAATACAGTGCGTAGCTTATTTGATCCCGTCTTAAAGATGCCATGATGCGGAATATAGAAGTGCGGTCTACCTGCAAAGGTACTTGGGTGACAAGGTGACATGTGTCCCAAGTTGAGATACTCATTCATAAAGTCAACATATTGAGAGCGGAGGGGCGGATTTGCTTGAAGCTTCTTTTCGAGATTGAGAAATCTACGTAACGCAATAGCATGAGTGTTGCCTAAGGTCGGTGCATTTGGTAGAAAAGGCAATGTTACCATATATTTGCCTGATGGTTCCCGAGTTGTTGTGGTGCGGTAAATTTCTTCGCATTGCTCCTCCAAAGGACTGGTCGCTATATGAGTTTGGGGTTCTTCTGACTCCCAGAACCTCTCAAGGCGCTTGCAAATTTCGCGTGTAGTTACGTCGGATTCTGAGTGTGAGCTGATAACGTGAGCTGAAATGGGCTGGTTCGCAGACTTTGCATATAAATCCTCAATAGGTCCTATCAATGCATAATCGAAAATCGTGCCGAAGGCTATAGGCTTCCCCCGGCCGAAAGAAACCTTAGTCCCGTCCAGTACTTGCCCGAGAACGTCGGAACCCAATAAGAGATCGATCGGAGCTGGTGCATGGTAATCTTGATATGCCAAGGGAATCGGAGGCTCTGCATCTGCTATGCGCGGAACTTTTTGTAATGCCAAATAACCTGTAACATTTTTTAAAATGTGCGCTGTAGCCGTAATTGTAGGTGTGTCATGGTGTGTTGGTCTACACACTACTGAGATTGATGCCTTTGAGTCCTGTGTGTGGTGGTTGCCCACTCCTGCGATTTTTCAAAATTCGCAAAAAATGTTTGTGTTCAGTAATAAACCGCAACTCGCAGATTTTATACCAAGGCACAATGATCTACAACGATCTGAGGGCCGGTGATAACCTGTAGCAACGTTGTGACGCATAACGCGCTGTTATAATCTGTGCGGACAAGAAAGGAATAAAAAGGAGGGTACGACGCGTAAGAAGATCACTATTAACCTATATCTCTTTGTGTTAACGTGGAGTGAATATATCTCTTCAAAAACTCTCAAAATAAGGACTACTCTAGAGTGTACCGTGTACAATCTAATTACTAGTGTATTCTACCGTGTAGAAGAAGCCACCAGGAGCTGCCAACGTTTGCCGATCTTGGGAAGCTGGCTAGTAAGACCGTGAGTGGTTTTTATTGTTTTCTTGGTGTAATTTTGTGATTGCGGTAACTGAACGTTTCAGGGGATATTGAATCAATACAGTCCACTACATAATCTAAACTTAATTCCCAAGCCGCCACAGTTTGATTTAGCGGTAAATTCAAAATTCGAGCCATGCGCTGAGTTATAAGTGTTATCATGCTACCACAATCTAACAATGCTCGAGCTGTGTGAAACTGGCCATGAACGTCTGCTATTTTTAGCGAGACGGTGGGCAATAAAATTGGTAAATTGGTAACGTGCTCTTCACGTTGAGCGGAATTGCAAAAATAACTATTCATAGTTGGAGCTGATATCGCAGAGTAAGCTTGTGATATTTGTGTGTGAGCTGAGTTTGAGTGAGTGTGCTGATTAGTTTCTGGTTCGTAGTGTTCGTTTATTGTAGATAGTCGTTGTTGACCACCTACACGAGACCTACTCGGAGAGCGCGAATGACTTGGTTCATTGTTGTGTGGCCTGGGGTTGACATGTGCGGCGTGTGCTGAAAAATGTTGGGGCTCTTGAGCTGAGCGCTGTCTGGGTTGCTCTCTCAAATGCGAGGGTGGAAGATGAGCATTCGAGTGAGTTGCAGAAGGCACATTGGGCCGATGCAATGATGTGTGGTGTTTTCTATTTCCACAGTCTTTGCAAGCCTTCGTGGACTTGCACTCATTCTCATAATGAGGGCCTAAACAGCGTCGACATCGGTTGCGAGCGTTGATGAAGTCCCATCGGCCCTGGATCGGTTGGTCATTGTACCTCGGGCAGGCGATGAGCTTGTGCCCTCTATATCTGCAGAATGGGCAGGGCATATTATCCGCAATGGGAGCGGCAGGAGCTGATGGTTGAGCCGAGTATACCGGCCTGAGCGGAGCCGGCTGCGGGGTTTTATAGTCGTGCCGACTTGTAGTCGGGTGAATGGGCCGAAATTGATGATGAGCGGGTTGACGAGGCGAAACCTGTGGAGAAGAAGAGGAGGACCGCCTGCGGTATTGGTTGGTCTGTGGGGAGTGCCGACTGGCTTGTGAAGAGTGTGGGCTGGACCACTCGGTCTCCACGCAACGCGCGTGTTCTTCCAAGAAGGTGATTAAATTCTTGAGAGTTGGCAGAGTCTGACGTGATCCATATTTACGCTCAAAGAGGGTGCGAAGCTCACCCTTAAGCTTTTGTACTACTATCGATACGAAAACGTAGTCACTATCCTTCATGGGCAGATCGAGATTCTTGAGGGCGCATTGCGCAGAAATGAGCGGAGTCAAGAAGAGTGTGCGGATATCAGAGCGCGTATGGATGTGTGGGTAGCTCTAGTATAATGTCCACAAACTGGTCGATCAGGACGCGACGGTTTTCATATCGTCTGGTCAGAATATCCATGGCCACGGCAAAATTCTCGTTGGTGAGCTGAAGATGAGATACCATACTGCGTGCCTCGCCTGATAGGCACGAGAGCAGGTAATGAAGCTTCACAGAATCCGAAATGGTGGTCATGTCATCGGTAAGACTTCTAAAGACGGCTATGAAGGAAGGCCAGTCTTCAATTTTAGAGCTGAACTTCGGCAGAGCAATTTTGGGCAGAACGTGAGCAGGTGTGGCTGACGTGGACGGGTGAGCAGTCTCCGGAAGAGCTGAAGCCACACTTAATTTTTCGAACGCAACTAAGATGTCATTGTAATCTGAAATCGCCTTCTCATAATTCTTTGTATAGGTGGCCTCGACCTCATCGGTGAGGTCCTCATCATCCAGGATCTCGTAGAAGACGTTCTCAAATTTGTGCTTGTGTTCCTCTAGCTTGGCGTACCTAGCAGTAAAGTCCGTTATAGTATACTTTTTCGTATCCTTAGCTATTACCGCCAAGGCAATTTCCTTCAGTTGTTAATTGCCTTTATCGCCTCACGAAAAATGGCCGCTTTAGACTTGGACGGCATTGTATTTAAATTATTATAAAAGAAGAATGAGAGAAAAAAAATACAACGAATTGTGAACCTCCTCCTTTTTTGGAAGTCGGTTAAAAATAAATAAATGCGAGTGTGTGTTGTAAATGTTATAATATGTTACTGAGCAGAACTTAAGATAAGCGCGGAGCAGAGAATGTAAAGTGAACAGAATATACCTACATAGGTATATTCTGTTCACTTTACATTCTCTGCTCCGTAGTATAAGTTAGTATTAAATAGTAGATAGTAGTTAAGCGATGGCTTAAATAATAATAATAAAAAAAAAACTTTTGTTAAATTTGCATTTGGTTGTGGAAGGGAAAGAGAAGATCTCCCGCTGACTAGGTATTCAGCCGGGAGAGCAGCCAACGCTCCATGTGTTGGTAAAAAGCTGTTCTATATGTACTACTACGAAACTTTACTTCGGAACTTTGATAGCGTGATTTAGGCTTCGGAGGCGGCGCTGTCGTCATGACGCAAGCAAAACGCTTTTGTCATGACGACAGCGCCGCCACGCGCTTATTATCTTGACGCTACCATAGCACTAACGGTGAAACTGTCGCTTTAGGGTCTAAAAGAGCCTTACCACAATATTTAAATCTTTCAACGTATTCTCGGCCAGCGGCTTAATCTGGTTCAAATACACGGCAGGCGCCAGCCCGATGAAGGCCACCACTTTCTCATTGTACTCAGGTCGCTCTGACATCATGATGAAAAAGCTGGTTGAACCCATGGAGTAGCCTACGTAAAGGAGCTTGGAGTTTCCTGTGACGCTTAAAACTTTGTCTATTTGAGCGGGTACGTCGTACTTGCCATGTTCGTGAAAACTGGAATTAAAAAAAGCTGTTTTCTTTATCTTGTAAGATAATTTAATATATAGGCCTTTCCGATGTAGGAAAGATTTTGCTTAATCGTCATTCTTTTTTATGGAATAAGGGTGACAAATGAGCACACAGTACCCCTGATGTTAAGTGGAAGTGCCGTGGCCCATAGACATCTACTCTTATCCCGTAAACATCTAACTCTGGGCCGATACAGGCCGATAGCGTGTACGTAAATTGTCTAGCTTATCATTCTCGCTCTAACGTACGCGTACACTATGCTCTTTCACTTTTGCATTGCCAATCTATTCTAACGTTAGTTAGTACTAAATCTATGGTTTAACCAAACTTACACAACAATTTAACATGTGCACAACAACATTGAACACATGCGGAGACCCTCCTGGGCATGCTGAGGATCCAGTTTTTCAAGATCAAGCATTTCTTGTGCTAACCTGTCCCATTCTTGAATAGCGGCTTCCCTGATCCGGGGTGCTGGCTGTCGGTTCCGAACAGCTCACTCAAGAGCATCCCACGCATGCTCTACTGGCTTTAAGTCAGGCAAGCCGGCAGACCAGTCTAATCTTGTGATGTCGTATTCTTGGAGAACAACATTGACTCGTTGAGCTCGATTTGTGGGCGCATTATTAGCGACCAATACAAATTGGTGCCAATAGTTTACTCGGAGTGGTCTGACAATTCCATCAATAGCGACTGTTTTGTACCTATCTGCCGTTATGGAGCATCGATACGGGATTAAAGGCGTTCTAGCTCCAATCATAATTCCACCCCAAAATTATACCGATTTTCGGCTCTTCAGAACGATTCCAGTGGCAGGTTTTTGTCTTTCAGGTTTTCCAGGTCTTCTCCAAATACGGACACGTCGGTTATCTGTATGAGTATTGATTCGCAATTTGTCAACGAAGACATCGTTTTGCCAAATGTTTTCCTCCTCATCTTCTTCATTTTACCGGAACCTAGCCCATTGCAACCTCCGTCGCTGACGTTGACCTGAATTCAGAGGTGGTTGCCAAGATCGTATCGATCGCCGTGCTCGTAGTCCAGCCTGTTGTAAGCATTTTCGAATGGTCTGAGTGCTACCGTCAGTCCAGAGGCGGCCCACACTTCTGCTTTTATTGTAGTGGTGTTGATTATTGGGTCAAGGGCTGCCAGCAATTGGACATAGCACTTCTGAGCAGCTGTCAGAACAGTTGTGCGACCACTGCAGGGTCGATTAGTTAAATTATCCATGTCGTAGTATCTCTGCAACGTGGTCGCGACACGGGATTGAGATACAGCAACTCTTTGTGCTATTTCACTTGTGGAATATCCTTCCTCCCTCAAAATGACAATTCTTGCTTGTTGTACTTCTGATAATCCTCTTGGCATTATTTTAATCTCAACTTCTCGAAAAAATATTTAAAATCCGTAAAAATTTACTAAGTCAGATTTCTGAATGAGCGTAAGCTTGGGTTGAATTTATTTTTATATGGAAAAGCAATTGAATTTGTTTGATTGTTATATATTTTAATTCTATATGTTTATGTAAAGAATTTAAAAAGAAGAAGAAATTATAATATTGCCTACCGGAAGAAAAAGGATTTCGATTTTTCTAACTAATCGCAAACTTTTTTGATGTTTATATATATAGAGCCATAAGAGAAGTCCATAAGCGCTATATATACACACATCTGTATATATGTATCTGAGCGTGATGGTCTCGCGAATTCACTGCTTTTTCTCCATCTCAAAAGTGTCTAACGTGCCTTAAAGAAGTATTCACTTCAAAAGTGCAGTTGCGTTGTCACCCTTAAAGATCTAGATGGAATGTCTCATATCCAGTAAAAAGGGTCTCCGGTTTTCACACTCGCCATACGAAACACAGCAGTATTAAGCAGCTATTTTACGGTGGTATTCTGTGCGAGCGTGGTTCTTCTCCGGTCTTGTCGATGGCTGCAGATTCGTTGCTACAGCAGATCCCCTCCGCAGAGATCGTGATCCTCGGCGACTTTAACGCCCATCACGCCGAATGGCTTGGTTCACGTTTAACCGATCATGCGGGGAGATCTGTTCATGATTTTGCCTTGGCATATGGTTTGACACAACTGGTTACTTCGCCTACGCGGATTCCAGATGTGGAAGATCATGCACCTTCCCTGTTGGCCCTTCTGCTGACCTCTCACCC
This sequence comes from Parnassius smintheus behrii, assembly GCA_036936625.1. Taxonomy (NCBI): domain Eukaryota; kingdom Metazoa; phylum Arthropoda; class Insecta; order Lepidoptera; family Papilionidae; genus Parnassius; species Parnassius smintheus. The sequence continues at coordinate 3,462,283 of JAUPFT010000021.1, read as the reverse complement.
GGACGGATATCAGATTTCCGTCGACGCCCCTTTAGGCTCCTCGGACCATTGTCTGGTCCGGAGTGTTGTGCCACTCACGCTGAAATCGCGGTTGCATTCTGCAGGCTATCGCCGTGTTTGGCACTATAGGTCAGCCGATTGGGATGGGATGCGGTCTTTCTTTGCATCCTACCCTTGGGGGCGGGTTTGCTTCTCGCCGGATGATCCCAACGTTGTTGCGGATTCTGTTACTGATGTGGTACTTCAGGTTATGGAACTTTTTATTCCATCCTCTGTGGTACCCATTGGAGGCAAGTCTCAGCCATGGTTTGGTCGCTCCTGTAAAATAGCATCATGCTATAAGCAGGAGTGCTACCAAGCCTGGGTTGATGCATCAGCGTCCCGGGATGTAAACACCAGCGCTCTAAAAAAGAAGTATAATTCCGCCTCTAGGTCCTTCAAAAGAGTCATTGCCAAGGCAAAGTCAGAGCACATAGGCAGAATTGGCGAGAAACTAGTTCGCCTTCCTTCTGGAACCCGTGCATTCTGGTCTCTCGCCAAGGCTGTACAGGGGAATTTCTGTCAGCCATCTCTTCCATCTCTGCACAGGGGGGACGACTCACTGGCCCATACTGCAAAGGAGAAAGCCGATCTTCTAGGCTCTTTCTTTGCGTCTAACTCGACTCTCGATGACGGGGGGAGTACGCCGCCGACCATCCCGCGGTGTGAGTGCTCCATGCCGGAAGTGCAGTTCACACAGCGCTCGGTTCGCAAAGCACTCCTCTCCCTGGACATCCACAAGTCGAGTGGGCTTGACGGAATCCCCCCAATTGTGCTGAGGACGTGTGCTCCAGAGTTGGCACCGGTTTTAACGCGTCTTTTCCGGTACTCCTACTCCCTAGGCGTAGTCCCAAAATCATGGAAGACGGCTTTCGTCCACCCGATCCCTAAAAAAGGCGACCGCTCAGACCCGTCCAACTACCGGCCAATCGCCATCACCTCCTTGTTCTCCAAAACAATGGAGTCCATTGTAAACTGCCAGCTCATGAGGTACCTTGAGGATCACCAGCTGATTAGTGACCGCCAATACGGTTTTCGCTGTGGTCGGTCAGCTGGTGATCTTCTGGTTTACCTCACTCACAGATGGGCGGAGGCAGTAGAGTTCAAGGGGGAGGCATTGGCCGTTAGTTTGGACATTGCGAAGGCCTTCGATCGGGTTTGGCACAAAGCGCTTCTTTCGAAGCTCCCTTCCTATGAGCTTCCCGAGAAATTGTGCGATTGGATCACCAGCTTTCTTGCAGATCGGAGCATCAAGGTCGTTGTAGACGGTGCAAGCTCCGATTGCAAGCCTATTAATGCTGGTGTTCCACAGGGCTGCGTGCTATCGCCAACGCTGTTTCTTCTGCATATCAATGATATGTTGCATGCCCGTAACATTCATTGCTATGCGGATGACAGCACTGGTGATGCTCTTTACACCGACCGAGCCAATATTTCTCGGGAAAACGTCTCCGAGTGCCGGGACAAACTTGTGTCTGAAGTCGAGTCTCTGCTGGACAGAGTCTCGGATTGGGGGCGACTAAATCTAGTCCAGTTTAACCCCCAGAAGACACAAGTTTGCGCGTTAACCGCTAAAAAGAACCCCTTTGTCGTATCCCCTCAGTTTCAAGGCACTCCCCTTGTTGCCTCAGCCAGTATCGGAATCCTCGGCGTCGACATATCGAGTGACGTGCAGTTTCGTGGTCACTTGGAAGGGAAGGCCAAATTGGCCTCTAAAAAGCTTGGCGTGCTCAGCAGAGCGGGACAGTATTTCATCCCGGCACACCGCCTCCAACTTTACAAGGCGCAGGTTCGGCCGCACATGGAGTACTGTTCCCATCTCTGGGCTGGGGCTCCCCAGTACCAGCTCCTTCCACTTGACCGCATCCAGCGCAGAGCGGCTCGAATCGTCGACGACCGAGTGCTTTCCGATCGGCTCGATTCACTGGCGCTGCGAAGAGATGTTGCATCTCTTTGCGTATTTTATCGCATCTATCACGGGGAGTGCTCTGAGGAATTGTTCGGATTAATCCCAGCCGCCAAATTTCGTGAACGCACTACACGGCAAACGTCCCGATACCATCCACACCATCTGGATGCTTGACGGTACACCACTGTACGTTTCACAAGGAGTTTTCTTCCACGTACATCCTCTCTGTGGAATAGTTTACCACCGGCGATTTTTCCGGACCGATACGACCTGGGGACCTTCAAGAAAAGAGCTTACTCCTTTCTAAAGGGCCGGCAACGCACCCGCAATTCTCCTGGTGTTGCGGTTGATCATGGGCGGTGGTAGTCACTTAACATCAGGTGAGCCGCATGCTCGTTTGCCCCCTCTTCTATAAAAAAAAACCCATTTGTGCCGCAACTATAATATAACTGCAGCGTGGCTCTACCACGCATTAAAATATTTTTTCGTTTTGGCGTGAAGGAAGTGATTATAGCGCCATCTGTCGGAAGCCATAGGATTTTTTTATAATTTCCCGCAGTGGCCTCTTACGACATCCACGGAACGATGTGGGGAGATTGATTCTCTTATGCTGTTGCCACACGGCAATTTAATATATACATTATTTATACATAGTATTAGAGAAGGGATAAAAATTATATGGATTTTTTTAACCAAAAATAATTACCTGTATTCCCAAAACTTCGGATCAGACCTGGTTAGGTTCTGATGAGTGGTGTAATAGTTGCCTCGCAGGTTTCCAATCCACACGTCGTAACCGGCGTCAGCTAGGATATATCCTGAAAATTTATGATATCCTGTTAACCAGGTATTTTTTTAACGGACAAACGAGTACACTGTTCATCTGACGTCGAGTACATGCTGTGCCTTATATATATATATATATATATATATATATATATATATATATATATATATATATATATATATATATATATATATATATATATATATATATATATATATAACCACGCTCTCACAGAATACCAGCGTAAAATCAAAAACTGGAGACTCTTTTTTTTGGATAAGAGGCTTGTCCTCTAGCATTTTATAGATTAATGTAGACATCTATCGACCGTTATATCCACTAGCTATCAGGTGGACTGTGTGGCTCATAGACATCCACGTTTATCCTCAATTAATAATCAAAATTCAAATGCGTTGTCACCCCTGAGGACTAAGATGAAATGCCCCGTTTTTAGTTAAGAGGGCCTCTATTCTCTACACACACCATACGAAATACAGCAGCGTGAAGCTTTTATTTCACGCTGGTATTCTGTGAAGAGGTCGGTTTAATTTACTTGGTGATAGGACGTCTATTCTGTCTGGCGGTCAGCCTGGGTGGGTACCATTCTTTTATCTCTTTTTGCCGCCAAGCAGTAGCGACTGAACTGCTGTGTTTCGGTCTGAAGATAGACAGTATAATTACAGGCTTCAAAACTTTGCATCGTAGTCCTCAGAGGTGCCGACGCATCTGTAGCCTTGTGTTTTGAAGATGGTGGAGGTATTTGAGAAATTAAGTAGTCACTTGTCATCGATTGGGCAATAGGTTAGTCTGTCACTTCAATTTACAACAAAAATGCTCTTTAAATAACAGGAGCACTGTTTCTACTTATTTATTATCCGACTGCCCCATAAGGAGGGTGAAGGACTAACATCCAAACAGAACAAGTATTTGTAAGCGATAGAAATACTTTTTCCTCGCGCATCGCGAGCCAACGATGTCAGCGATGCAACTAATTGCTAAGCCAGTGCGTCACGGAGCCGTCAACGTAATCATGTAAATTATTAAAAATATACCGAGGCTTCGGTCCGGGCCCATAATAACGAAATCTGCGCTGCTGCCTATGAGTCCGTGCACTAGCAGCACCGCCTTCTTGCCCTTTCCGCTGGGGCCCGAGCGCCTGGACGTCCGCCTGCCCGCCGGTATCCTGTGCATTTGCAGCACGTATCCGTCAGGCGTTGTGGCGCGGTGCCGCTCTGCCGGGTAGCCCGCTGCAGTGATCAATTGAGGCTGTAACAATATATATCATTGTTTCATTTTAAGAAGGCCAAGATCGTGGTAAAGGCACGCTGTAGCTATATTATGGTTGTTCCCCAATGGTTTTATTCGACCGTTTTATAGGTTAGGTACTACAGGGCAATCACATATAAGTTTGGAAAAAAATCCTACCCTAATGGTGGACATTCGAGCTTTTGGTACTCCTTAGTCGATTTAAAAAGGTCAAAAAATTAGTCTTGATAAAACGTAATAGCCGAATGGAAAGAATTAAAAATATTTAAAAAAAATCGCTAGTTATTTTATTATAACAGAAATAATTTATTTTTTTCTTCTTAGTTATTTGAAGTCGATTTTTCCTTTTTATTAAGTCTTATATTGGCTAAACTAATGTTTATTTCGTTTGGCTCTATCTAAAGTTTTCTTTGTAAGCGTAGAAAAATTAAAGAGATTATATCTTACAGATAATCTCTAAGAACGATCGGAATAACACTTATTTCGTTCTTACTTCTCTACAATGTGTCATCGCCATTTCATCGGCCGTGAACTTTCGGGACAGTAATATGACACCGAACCTTAATAAGGCTGCAATTAACAGACCGAATCTTTATTGTCAGTGCAGTGGACTCTCGGAGAAATGCTCTCACGTGTTAATGTCATCCATATTATAAGGAAAATACAATATAAGTCGTCCTCAAGGCCACTTTTAAAGACATTAAAGGGTTAAAGCGGACTGACAGTTTATGCTAAGTGATGATATGATGGAAATACAATTTGCGAACTTACCGTTACAAGTTACACGTACGTTAAAGTGTATGGGGGATATTTGCTATAGTTGGCACGTTTGGCAAACGCAGTATTTTATTTTTGTCGTTGTTAGGAAGACACTGCTGCCCATCTACTGATTTCACTCTGTCGCCTCTTACGACACCCAAGGGATGATATAGGGTAGTGGATGATTCTTACACCGCCACTGCACAGTAACTTGCGAACTTATGTGCTATTAATGAGTACAGCAGCATGATCAATATTCAAATCAGGAGATGGGCAGGAGCGTCTTCCTAATAACGACTAAAGTAAAAACTGCGATTGCTAATCCGTCTGTAGAACGTGCCACCTACGGCTAATATTCCCCCAACAGGGCTAATCTACGGGGAGCCTATGTTTAGCAGTGGACTTTCGATAGGCTATGACGGTAACGGATCAATAGTCAGTGTAATCAACTTGACTGCTTCGTTGGTCTAGTGGTTGTAGTAGTGTAACTTCTGATCATGAGGTCCCAGGTTCGAATCCCGGGTCGGACCAAAAATATCAGTTTTTGAGGTTTTCCATTAATAAATTCTCAGTAGCGGCTCGGAGTCATAAAATTGGCGGTGTCTCATACCCGTGTCTCGGAAAGCACGTAAAGCCGATGGTCCTGTACCTGATCTCTCTCCGGTCATGTCGGTTTACCGTCCAATCGGACCATGAGAGTAAGGGAATGGAGAGTGCACCTTTATCTGCACATACACTTGGACACTATAATCCTGTCCTGCGCCGATGGCTAGTTCCCGTTGAGGCTGGCCGCCGTGACCGAAATTCGGTCTGGAGGACAATAATCAACTGCTCAATTGTGGATGTTGAGTACTACCCGTAGGTAACAGTTTTTGTAACAAACAATCACAATATTGTTATTTTATTTTTATATAATTTATTAACTGTCTCGTTGATCTTGAGGTCGTAAGGTGCGACGTATCATGAGATACCGGATCGGGTTAAAATTAGTTATGGAGTTTTTCTATCAAGAAATTCTCAGTAGTAACCCGGAGAACCAAAAGCTGGCGATGAAACACCCTAGTGCCTCGGAATGCGCGTAAAGAGATTGGTCGTGCGTCTGATTTCTCTCCAGTCGTGTCGGCTTTCCGTCCTATCGGATTATGATAGTGTGGGAATAGAGAGTGCAAATGTTCTTCCGTACACTGTTATACACTAAAATCAGGTCCCGGACATATAACTTGTCTCCGTTGAGACTGTTCGCCGTGACCAAAATTCGGAACAATAATGTGCAAACCATACAAATACAACTTGTACAATGCGAGATTCGAATACACGGCCTCCAGCGCTACAATTCATTGCTATGCCACTATGCTACGGTGCCAAAATAGGCATTACGTAAAAATTAATAAGCATTACGCGGAATAGCCATGCTACAGCTATATTATGGCTGTAGCATTATATTAGTAGTATATTTGTAGCACGAATGGGTCGTCTCGGCCGGCGAAGGACAACGCTCTCACAGAATACCAGCATAAATTAGTAGCTTAATGCTGCTGTGTTTCGTATGGTGAATGTAGCGAACCGGAGAAGTATTTAAATGGAAACGAGGCATTCCATCTTAGTCCTCACGGGTGACAAAGCATCTGCATTTTCATTCGTAATCGAGGATAGATGTAGATGTCTATGGGTCACAGCAACCACTTACCATAGGGTGGACTATGTACTCGTTTGTCACTATCCTATAAAAAATATATTTGTATGACAGATTTCATGATAGCCACTTAAGAGTATAGAGTAGCTGCAAGATATTTGAAGAATAGATACTAAACGATCTATTGGGGTTGCGCTGTGCCCGAATGACCGACTTAGGCAACTGAAAGGAATACCTGCAGCTTGGACTAACTGATTATAAACCGTGATAAATTGAGGAAATCTTCATCCAGTATTCCTCTTTTTCTTCTTCTAAATTTGGGCAAATGGTTTTCAAAATCAATGGAAACATGATTGCCACTATGACTGGATGTTTTCTCGATTTCCAAAATGGCTGTACACGTTGGCAGTATAAGTAATTTTACGTGGGTCCTATTTAAAAATGAAAAGATTCATTTATAATTTGTACATTTTACAATGTTTATATATCCTGTGTGTTTTTATTTTTTATCATCATTATCATCTATGGATTTTTGAGTGGTCAAATTGCAACTCAAATTAGTTGTTATTATAGTTTTTGCAGATGACTCGGTACTGTATCGTGACTATTACAGTGTTTCCGGTTTTAAACTCCGCTTTTATTATTTTTTACTTATTATAGTCATTTACACCGCAACAATGGCGTCACAAAAACCTTTCTTTTAACGTGGTAGAGCTATGCTGCAGCTGTTCTTTGGTTGCAGGTTGCAGTAGGAATAGGTCAGCTTGACCGGGGTAGAGCCACAGAATACCAGCGTAAAATGGCAGCGTAATGCTGGTGTGTTTCTTATGGTAAGTGTAGAGAATCCGAGACCGTTTTTACTTCGTATCACGTATCAGCATTTTGATTCCCAATCGAAGATAAATGTAGATGTCAATGGGCCACAGTATCCACTGACCTGACACTGTCTCAGGTCGACTGTGTTCTCGTCATCCTTATTCTATAAAAAAAACAATATTCGAATAAGAGTGCATATGTGATTTCTCGAATACTTCGACCTTTCGTTAACCTGGACGGATGTGTTTCTGTATGTACGGCAAGGCTATCGACGGATTTTATGGAATTTTTTAATCACAATGACTTTTCGATTGGTAACATCATTTTTACATGCTTTTATTACATTGTGCCAGTAATAACTTACACAAGGAAGTAAAAGTGCAAAATAATATATGGAATTTTTTTCAATTCAGCATACGTTACATATACATATCCTTATTGTAGACTGCTAGATACTATATAGCCGCTTATTTCATATTGTAAGAAATTTCAATATGAAATAAGCGGTGCCTTTGTACAAATGTTATTAACAAGTGTTTAATAAAATCCCAAATGAAATAAGGCAACTAGATTATAATCGATTTAAACGTAATTTATTAAATTGACTTTTGGAAAAACAGTTTTATTCGGTAAATGAACTGCTAAAAATAAAAGAACGTTTCGATTGACTGTTAAACGCTGTTTCTTATTTGAACGTGTTTTAAAGGATTAATATTAAAATTGTAAACAGATGCACGTTTAATTTCACTTACATTTTGTATATTCTAACCATAAGTTTTCATATACCAAAGTTGGTGAAATATGTGATACATTATTATTTTATAAGAACATCTTTGTACCGTATTTCTTAAATGTATTATTATTATTAGATATTATGAAATATCTTTATTTTTACATTGTTACATTACTTTGTGTGTACATAAATTATTAAACAAATAAATAAACATTATCGATACTATTGTCATTTCAGCCTTTCACAAGTTCACTGCTGAACATAGGCCTCCCCAAGGAATGCCAATAAAAGCACGGTGCCGAACCACCTGCATTCATAGACTTCCTGCATCTCTTACCAAGTCGATACTCCATCTAGTGGCCGCCGCCATACACTACGAGGCTGTCACTCGATAAACTTTTTTTCCCTTCGATTATCGGTTCCTTAATTTATATGTCTGGCCACTGCCACTTCTGATTATTGACCCATTGGACTTCATGACATCCCCAAGATTTCCGTAAATGCCACGCTTTGCAGACGCAAACGCAGGATTTTTATATAGATTTACAATATTAAATTATTGCCCTGTAAGTGATTCCGTGTAAGGGATGCGGCCCTTGGGTGTCAGAGGAAAAATAAAAGAGGAAAACTGAAAAAGGGGAGGGGGGATAGGCGGTAAAGCAAAAGACAAAATCACTAATCATAGAACTTTTGATACTTATCCTACTTACTATCCTATGGTGCACCAACATTGCACAATTTCGATGCCCCTCTACTACGTGTCTGAGGTCCCTTCACAGCCGCACAACTTGTACATGTACGACACCAATCCTTGACATCGTCACGATAATGGACCCAGAAAAACTATTCTCGGACCTTCAGTAGAGTTCATTTAATTCCCAGATGGACTCTTGAACGACCATTGTCCCATTTACGGCACAGGACTCCATCCTGAAGCAGCAAGCTGTCCCATTGGGCCCAATAGCTTTTCGTGGTTGAACTCTTCGCTGAGACGTCCCTCCACTTAGGCTTGGTAGCACGGGCCTTCATCCATCCTAGAATCGGCTTGATGTCCGGATCTTCCTGCTGTGCATGTCGTAGGCTGTCCTTCCACCCGTTGCTGAGGTGGTCTGTCCTGAGCATCCTCACGGATACCACTTCCTTACTCTCTTGCCTACTACAATGGTTGCAATCTTCAGTACAAGGTCTTCTTGACAATGCATCTGCGTTGCCGTGAGATTTCCCGCTGCAGTGTCTGATAGTAAAGTCGTATTCCTGCTGCTGCTGCCTTTCTAGGGTTCGCTTAGGGCAGCTGGATTGAAGATGGCCCCTTTCCCCACAACCATAGCACCTGGGGCTGTATCCTTTATTGTGGTCGCGAACCGTAACTGCGGCAACCTCCCTAGCGCTAGGGGAATGACGATCCTGCCACCGCCAGGCGGTGCCGTTAGCTGCACGACCCTCTCGAGATCGATCAACTCTCCTTTCCACGGTTCGCTTAAGGCAGCTGGATCGAAGATGGCCCTTTTCCCTACAGCCATAGCACCTAGGGCTGTATCCTTTGTTGCAGTCGCGAACTGTAGCTGCTGCAACCTCCCTGACGCGATGGGAACGATGGTCATGCCGCACGGCTTCCACCTCCAGTGCATGGGCCAAGGCGTCCTTAAGCGTCTCGTGGTGCCCGAGCCTCACAGCGGCTCTGACTTCCAGGTCACGGATGCCGTCGATGAATGTCTGCACCAGGTTCCCTTCAATGAGCGCAGGTACAGACCGGTATGCTTTTCGCACCAGCTTCTCCACCTCTAGAGCCCACTGCTGCAGGTTTTCGTTGATGCGCTACACGCGATCTTTAAGCTGCGCACGAAAGACGTGTTCCAGGTGAGCGTCGCCATATCTCGCCTCCAATGCCTCAAGGAGTTGCTCGTAGGTCACTTTCTTACCGAGAGCTTCCAACACAGTTAAGGCTTGGTCGCGCAGGCCTAGGGTGAGTGCAGTCATGGCTTGGCTTTTATTCCAGCCGTTCGTCTTCATAACAGCCTCGAACTGGATTTTGTAGGCTGACCAGGAAGAGGTACCGTCGAACGGTGGCACCTTGAACCCACGTAGCGAAGGTGTTGTAGCTACTACGGGAGCTGTAGCTTCATCTCCAAGTTTGAGTTCGTCCAGTGAATTCTTCATGTCAGCTATTACGTTGTCAACCCGATTGTTTACTTGATCGATTCGGGTTTCAGCTTTCTCGATTCGGTTTTCAGCTTTCGCGATTTGGGTTTCAGCTTCCGACAGGCGGTTGTCATGCTGAGCAACCCTATCCTTCACCTCCTTTATCTCCTTCCCGAAGGTAGCGTGAAGGTCCTTCATGAGGAGCATCTGCTCTTCCAACCGACGGGCCTGTTCCTCCTGTCCGCCCCGCAGCTGCTCTTCCAATCGGCGTGCCTGTTCCTCCTGTCGGCGAGCCTGTTCCTCCTGCTGCTCTTTCAACCAACGGGCCTGCTCCTCCTGTCCGCCCCGCAGCTGCTCTTCCAATCGACGGGCCTGTTCCTCCTGTCGGCGAGCCTGCTTCTCCTGTCGGCGAGCCTGTTCCTCCTGTCGGCGAGCCTGCTCCTCCTGTCGGCGAGCCTGCTCCTGCAGCATCACCATCAGAACACCTAAGTCAGGTGCTGCAGATGTAGGAGCTACCGACGGGCCTGCAGCCGGTGGCTGGCCCTCCGACGTCTGCGACGTTGCACCACCAAATCTTCGTTGGTCCGTCTCCTGCTGGCGTTGACTTCGGGTACGGACACCCTCCGTTTCCTCCTTAGGTAAAATCGGCATGATTTTATCCCACTTCTGACACCAATTGTTACGAGCTTGAGGTTCGTGACAGTAAAAATTGCCGATAAAATTACCTAAATTAACACTTTAATTCTCTTTACACAAATTAAAACTTAAAACACTAATAATTAATCTCACTAATTCACTTTATTTCGCTCCGAAGCTTCGCTTGTGTCGCCAACTCCAATACCTCCCCGATCGCATCTTGCGGCGCCTATTTATATAAATTAGCAGCGAAATATCCAGAATATTCAAGTAAACACGCGCAAGGTACCGAGAGTTCGTGTTTCGACTTCAAGAAGTTTAGTTCTTCGGTTCGAGACTAGATGGCGCTAGTGCCGTCGACTGGAGCGCGTAACATTATGGTTGTAGCACGAATGGGTCGGCTCGACCGGGGAACAATCACGCTCTCACAGTATACCGGCTTAAAATAGCAGCTTAATCCTGCTGAGTTTCTTATGGTGAGTGTAGAGATCCGGAGACCTTTTTTTACTGGAAACGAGGCATTCCATCTTAGTCCTCAGGGGTGACAACGCATCTGCATTTTGATTCTTAATCGCGGATAAATGTAGATGTCTATCGACCACAGCATCCACTTACCATCAGGTGGACTGTATGCTCGTTTGTCACCCTTATTCTATATAAAAAATGTATACTTAACATCTAGAGCTTTACAAATATTTTTTGTTTTCATATACCACGTTCTTTACGTATTCTTACATTGTCATACGATTCTGAGCCATATTTAAAAATTCAAGTCTCTAGTTTATCGGGGAGTTAGTTCAAAACCAATTACTAAAGTCGACTCGAACGGACTAACACGAAAGTGAGTTAAAAAAACGTAGGAATAATGTCGATTAATAATCAAAATATAGATGCGTTATCATCCCTGAGAACCAAGAGCATCGGAAGGACTAAAATAGAAAGGGTCTACGGTTCTCTACACTCATCATACGCATCACAGTAGCATTAAGCTGCTATTTTACGGTTTATTTCGGTCGCGCCGACTCATTCGTATAGCAACCATAACATGGCTTCAGCGTGAATCTACCTTGTGAAAAGATAATTCAAAATATGAATACGATTTGCGAAAACTCGTGCTCTGGTGACAAACATGATACAGATTAGATATTGCGGTTATTTTAAATAATTACTCTTGCATATTGATGACAGTCTGTGTTTCCTGTCTCTGTCACAAGGCAGTCGCTTATATTACTACTTTTTTAACTGCGTTTTATAAAACATATAAGATAATCCTTCATAAAAAGCGTGATTAAGATCTCCTTAGCGATATCGTAACTTAAGATTGTTTTTTTTTTTGTTGAAAAATGATTTATGTACTATTCATGAGTTGCACGTTTCCCTTATTATGATGCGGTTCACGAATAAAACATATTTTGTTACTTTTTCGTGTACCGTATGAGGAAGCTTACAGTCAATGAGAAAGCAAACGTTAAATTGATGAAAATTTACTTTTAATAGAAAGTACATGCCGATGCCATGTCTCACCAGGTCGTCACTTTATCTAGTGGGGGCCGTCCTACAATTCGCTTACCGGTACGAGGCTACCACTCGAGAACCTTTCTTCACCATCGGTTGTCAGTACTTCGAGCTATATGACTAGCCCATTGCTACTTCAGCTTACTAATCCGTTGACGGAACGGAACTGAGCTATTATCTCTTTGCAAATTGTTAAAAATATGACAAAGTGTGCGAGAAGTCAATAGTGGCGCGCAGAGAATCAACCAATTTCGTCCCGTGGATTTACGTCAGACAAAATACCTGAATGGTGCGGGGAGCAGTGCCAGAGGTACCCAAGTCTGGTACTTCGATTGTCAATTCGCCTGCGCCGTGACTTAGTAATGAGTTACAGTGCAGGAGGCCGTGGGTTCGAATCCCGCACGGAGCAAGTATTTATATGACTTACAAGTAATGGTTCAGGTTCTAGATGTCAAACTGGCTCCACGATACAGGAGTAAAATCAAGTGCGGGGTAACGTTTTTTTTTTAAAGAAACATGGTGATTAAAGCAAATGATAACGATATGATACTAATGACATTTTCCACTATACTTACGGTAATCACTACTATTATAAACAAATCTATTATTTAGAGTTTTTACCCATCTCTATGGAAAAAAGCGTACGTCTTATTCCAAAAATAATGGTGCGTGTCAGCTTCGCGACTGGAGTTTACTGCTTAAGAAGTTGTGGGATTATTTGGAATGGATTATGTATTCACAATTTAGTGTTGCATGTTATTTTATTCTTAACGAAATAATGAATGATTTTTTTTTGAATAGTGATGTTATTGGTTTATGTTGATGAAAAGAAATCATTTAAATCGTTGAAACTAACACATACGTAACAATGTCAACATAGTATTTTTGTGTTTGAATAAATAAATAATGTTGTCAACTATTGGCACTTCAGCTTACTAGTCCGTTGGGCTATATCGGTCACTCCAGTTCTACTGCGGATATCCTTATTCCTCAGTTTATCACGCAGAGAAACCCTGAGCATAGCCCTCTCCTTAGTTCGTTGAGAGACTTTAAGCTTCCTCATACGGCCAGAAGTGAAAGACCACGTCTCAGGTCCATAGGTCGTCACTCTGCGACACGCACTGTTTGTAAAATCTAGTTTTCAGGTATGCCTGACAAGAAGATGTGTCGTAGTCTCCCGAACGCTGCCCAGCCGAGTTGAATTCATCGATTGACCTCTCGGTCGAAGTTGGATTTACCTAGACGGATTATTTGTCCCAGGTAAACGTACTCGTCAATAACTTCGAGCATAGTGCTCCCAACAACTACCGGCATAGGTGTGATATGGACTTTACGCATGACTTTTGTTTTGTCTATGTTCATCTTAAGACCTATCCGTTGGGAGACACTATTGAGGTCATTGAGCATAGTGGTGAGGTCCTCCAGCGATTCTGGCATAAGGATTATATCGTCGGAAAATCGAAGGTGGATGGATGTCGTATTGAGGTTTAATAACGTATTAATAACGTATACTTTTCAGTCCAGTAGCTTGAAGACGTCTTTGATCGCTCTAGGATAAATGTTGATGTCTGTGGGCCACAGAAACTGCTTACCATCAGGTGGACTGTGTGCTAGTTTGTCACCTTTATTCTATAAAAAAAACCTCAAGATCGAATTTTGGCCACGGCGACAAGTGTCAACGAAAACTAGCCATGATAGAATTATGGTGCCCAAGTGTATATGAAAGCACACGTGCTATCGTTGTTTCTTTATTCTCATAGTCTGTTGCGACGATCATCCGACTAGAGAGAGATCAGGTACAGGACCAACTGCTTTACATGCTTTCCGAGGCACGGAGGTAAAACTCAGCAAACTTCGTAACTCCTTGCTTCTACTGGGAATTTCTTTACAGAAAAACGCAATAACTGGTTTTGGCTCCTTTCGGGATTCGAATGCGGGATCACATGACCAGCAGTCGCGTTTTCAACCACTAGGCTAACGTGGCAGTCAACCCTCGTTGCGAATTGGATTTTTCTGTCAAAATGTTTCAGCTCGGAGTTGGCAGTGATTCAGTGCATGTTTTTTTTGGAGGCATTTTATCTTGCTCCTCATGGGTGACAAGCATAATTGTCTTTCTTGTCTAAAGTTGATCTATTATAAAAAGGCACTCGCCTGTTCCAAGGCGTTCGTCGGGAACAGTTTTGCTGTCAGGAATAATAATAGAGTAGTAGTAGTAGTAGTAGTATATAGTAGTCTCTTAAAGCGCGCTAGTTTGAACAATTCCCGATTAACAGTTAAAATGTAGATGTGACGTCACCCCTGAGAATTAAGGTGGAATGCCTCGTTTTCAGTGACCAGAATTTCAGGATTTCTTAGCTGACCTTACGAAACACAGCAGCTTTAAGCTGATATTTTAAGCTGTTGTTTTGTGAAAGAGTTGTCTTTCCTCGGTCACGCTGACCCAATCGTGTTATAATCAAACAAGGTCGGAGGAAAAAGTTTCTTCGTATTTTGCTTGTATAAAATTGAAGAAAAATTTGTTTGGTTGTACTGTTTATCTGGCTGGTTTTAATATAAATACATACAGGACAATTCTTTTATGTGCCAATTCTGATATGTGCTCTGACCTTGCCTTGGCAATGACTCCTAAGGGACCTGGAAGGGGAATTACACTTATTTTTAAGAGCACTAGTGTTAACACCCTGAGACATTGATACATCAGCCCAGGCCCGGTAGTACTCCTGCTTATAGCGTGATATTACTTTACAGGAACGACCAAACTGTGGCTGGGATCTGCCTCCGATGTTCTGAGTAAAATCATATACCAAGGCAAAGTCATAAACAGATCTATATTCTATCTATATTACCACTATGGGACCTATAGAGGCACCCATAGACGCGGGGATGGTCGTCGCTGTCTACGCGAAGCCATAGGATAGACAGGTCCGTACCTTCGAGACTGCCGGGGCGTCGAAAACAGATGTCCTATCTGACGTATGCGCAAACTCCAGGCCGGGGCTCATATATTGACCCCGGATAGGAGAGATATGAAGTATCAGCCGGAGAGGACACCTGAGTCTCGGATAAAAAGGGCAAGGCCGGCTTCGCCGTATCCAGATGGTAGTGGTCAGCGACTATGTTTGAATGACGACCCCTGATGTTGCAAGAATTCACAGATGGCGTGAAAAGGGTCGCCGTGCTCCGTTCACCCCGAGCAGTTTTAGTCGCAAGCGGAATTTCGCCTTCCCCCCCCCCCCCCCAAGAATAACTTTTAAGAAACGAGTTTCCCTAGGACTCGTCAACAGTGTATTCATTCATAAACTTATACCTGAAAGCCTTAAGTTAGTAACAATGTCATTATGTTGAATAACCATCATCGGTAATCTAAATGAAGGAACTAAGTGCACGCTCAGTTCAAGCGCGTTGTTAGGCAGGCATGATAAATGCCCGCCTCGCTGAACGCTCTCCACTCAGAGAGCATCATTCACGCGACCGCCAATATGGTCATTATCAAATGAACAACGGGTCGCAGTATTCCGAGCACGTATGACGTATGCGACAACGCACCGTTGAAGTTACGTGTACTACGAAATAGAACAGACACGGCGAACAAAATCTATGCAGCAGATTATAGAACCACGCTGCAGCTACTATGGTTGTAGCACGAGTGGATCGGCTCGACCGGGGAAGGACCTCATTCTCACAGACTACCAACGTAAAATAGCAACTTAATGCTTACTGTATTTTGTATGCTGAGTGTAAGGAACGGAGGACCCGATTTAGTGGAAACAAGGCATTAAAACCTTGTCCTCAGGGATGATAACGCATTTACATTCTAATTAGTTATTGAGGGTAGATGTAGGCATCTATAGGTTACAGCATCCATTTACCATCAGGTGGTCTGTGTGCTCATTAGTCTGTATTATTTGTCTGTAGTCTGTGTGCGTATCAGTAGTTTTTATGACAAAGTAAGTTTGAGCCCATGAGCTCTAATGCGTGTTGCAAACACCGAAGTCTCTGCGTCCCTTCTAGTACCTACATAGTTCATATTACTATAATGCACTGCGCACGCACTGCCTCGATTTAAATTTCCCTCACGAACTCAGTTAAATTAATTTTTGTATTCATGTCTGCTCGGTTTCCGCGATCTTTTATTTATTTATTTATTTAAAACTTCATATACACAAGTGGTATATAGGCGGACTTAATGCCTAAGGCATTCTCTCCCAGTCTACCTTGGGATGATGCAGAGATAGAATGAAGTAGGTGTAATAAAAAGTTAATATGCGAATACTAAAATATAATAACAAAAAAAAAATGTAATACATGGAAATAAAATACATAAGATATAAATGGTACATCGCAAAAAATAGATAAAATTATATTAATATTCATACACATATATGTATATAAAATATATAATATACATAATTACAATAAGAATATACATATATATATATATATACATATAAACATACATATATACATATATATATACATATACATACATACACACACATACATACATATATACACATATACATACATATACACATGTACAACTAGTGCGTGTTGCCAGTGATGTCTTATGGATCAGAGACGTGGTCCTTCACTGCTGGCCGTATGAGGACGCTGTTTCTGCCAATGATGAGGATGATGATTCTGCCAATTTATTAAGTAAGTGTTCCCGAACCTTCATCTTGAACGCGTACCGATTGCTAGCCGTCCTGATTTCGAGAGGGAGTGCGTTCCAAAGGAGAATAGATTGAATGTGGAAAGAAGAATGAACAAGTCCAGAGCTGTGGGATGGACATAGGAGAAGAAGGTTGTTCGTAGAGCGGAGGTTTCTCTCATGACTAGCACTAAGCAACTGAAAGTGAGGAGATAAGTAGGTAGGGGAAGTTGGAGACATCAGGATAGAATAAAGGGTGGTGAGTGCACGCAAACTACGGCGTTGACGAATAGGTAACCATTTTAATTGTGATCGATACGTGGATACATGGTCATACTTTCGAAGATTGAAAATGAATCGAATGCAGTTATTCAGAAGACGGTCATATTTGTTGAGAAGGTCTGCATTCAGGTCGAAATAACACACATCACCATAGTCGATTAGGGGAAAAATTAAACTCTGCACAAGCATTGTCTTAATTTCAGATGGTAGAAAATTTTTTAGGCGATAGAGAGAACGCAGGGTACCAGTGACTTTCTGGCTAACGGTCGTTGTTTGGGATTTCCAACTCAGAGTTGAATCAATTAATAAACCTAGATCCTTCACAGTGGAACACAATTGAATCTCAGTACTATTAAAAAAGATAGGAGGTACAGCTACTGTTTTCAATCTCTGGATCATCGGACGGCTACCAATTATTATGGCCTGACACTTCGAAGGGTTGACCATTAGGCCAAACCTGTCAGACCAGTTCTTAATGTACTCAAGGTCCCTGTTAAGTGTGTCCACCGCTGTAGAAATATCGTCAATACTCGCTTGTGTGTACAATTGCAAGTCATCAGCATACAGATGATACGCAGACTGAAGGTTTTGAGTAATGAGATTAATAAATATAGAAAACAATAAAGGAGATAATATGCCGCCTTGAGGGACACCAGCATGTATGTCAAGCCAGCTAGATGATAGCTCATCGATGCGAACCGACTGCTGGCGCCCTCGAAGATATGATGAAAACCAATCCAGTGCTTCGGGTGAGATCATAGAAAGGGAGAGGATGGAAATTAGAATGTCATAACTAATGGTATTAAAGGCGTTCGAGAAGTCAACCAAAACCAACACAGTGACTTTAGTGTCCTCAATGCCTGCCCTAATATCACCAGTTACTTTCAGGAGTGCGGAAACGGTACTATGACCGGGCCTAAAGCCAGACTGCAAGGGACTTAATAAGTTATTACGAGAGATAAACTGCGAAAGTTGCTTGTGGACACAGGCCTCAAGGACCTTGGATAAGAAGGGAAGGATGGATATAGGTCGGAAATGATTGGATAAAGTGGGATTTGGGATCTTTTGTAAGGGAATAACGTAAGCCTTACGCCACAGTGAGGGAAAATTACCAGAATCCAAGGAGAAGTTAATGATGTGCGAGATGACTGGAAGGATATGGTCTAGTATATAGATAATCATCCGTCGGCTGATGTTGTCGTAACCTACAGCATTAGATTTAATGGAAAGGATTATCTTCTTGATCTCACCTACAGCTACTGGAGAAAATTGAAACAGATTAATATCAGGACGAGGTAAACCCATTAAGTGTTCAACAGTAAGACGCTTGGTCTGGTGATCAAGAGGACTGTTGGGGACAAAATGAAAATTGATATCATCCAGACCAATCGTCCTTTGAAACTCACAACGGTGTCGTTTACCGATACCTATGGTTCCAAGGAACTTCCAGATATTAGCAGGGGAAGAAGATGAGATGTTACTAAGAATAAATCGGCGTTTGGCGTTGCGTATCATCTGATTGCACCGATTCCTTGCAACTTTATAAAGCGTCCAGTTTTGATCACATCGATCTCTTCTAAATTTGCCGAAAGCGCGATCCCTACGTCTCATCGCAATCCGAACCCCAATCGTCATCCAAGGCGCAGGTGGACGCTTGAGCTTCACTTTTTTGATGGGAGCATGTACGTCATATAATTTAAGGATAGCTTCATTCAAAGCCCCAACTTTTTCATCCACAGTGGGTGCAGAAACCACGCTGTTCCAGTTTATTTTGGATGCATCCATACAGAGCTTTTCAATATCCAAGCGACCAAAGATCTTTTGTGCGTGATATAAACAAATCGGGAATGTATCGAATGAGTTTGTTAATGTTGAAATAAATCATGACGTCATCCGAGTAGGATGACTCAGTTGAAATTTGAAGGCCTTACTTCCCTGTGCAGATGTAAAGTCAGGCATCATGGCATCGCTATGCCAGCAAGTATACGTGCCATAGCGATATTTTGTTACTCCTACTTCCTTACTTGCTTAATTTTGATAACATCGTTAACCCTTTGTCTAGTAGAGGCATTATATTTGCCGACATGTTTTCGTGGCTCCACAAAAAGAAGATTTGTATTAACGAAATGTTTTATCATTTCGGGCAATAGATAACAAACTAGTACGATGGAAAAAATAATAATAATTGGTACCGTTCATCTGACATTTGTCAAATAAATGTCAAGGTAGTTAGAATTTGTGGCTTTTTCGATTCTCGAGAGTAATCCGGCTCAATCTCTACAAAAAACTGTTATTTTGGTAAGTTTTATTTTAATAATCGTTAGATTTGTGTTTTTATGTCAATCTTAGATAATTATTTTAGATGAATATACAATATTATTAGAGAGATCGGGAAATATCACGTCGGCAGTATATTTGCCACTACCAGTTAGTACATTACCTGTTGATGGCAATATATATGCCAGTACCAGTGAGATTTATTTTTATTTACAGAACAAAAAATGGAGCACCGTCGTCGGTCGATAAACGATTGCGAAATTGAATTGCAGTTGGAAGTCATGTTTGGCCTTTCAGATGGTACAGATTCAGAAGACAATTTGGAAGATTCCGATACTGATGACATTGAACTGCTTTTGCTTTCGCCTAACAACGATTCCTCTTTTCAACCTTGCATCGAACCAGACTTTGCAGACTCTTTGTTGACAGCTAGAAGTAGTAGAAGACACGGAAAACATGTGTCCACGCTCAGTTGTGGAGTACTTGAAGCAAATGGGCGGGGTTGATAAATTTGATCAGCAAAAAGCCACTTATGATGAAGCTCGTCGAAACAAGAAATGGTGGAAGCGGTTGTTTTTTTCCTGTTCGATGTAGCAATCACAAGTGCGCATATATTGTACTCAAAGAATTCAAGAGTACACAATCCCATGAGCCAAAAGATGTTCAGGCTTACTCTTGCCAGAGAACTAGTAAACAATTTAACATTTCGGAAACGAAAATTTTCAACTGCTCCTAAATTCTTAGCAAAGAAAAGGAGAGCTAGTGCAGAGATACTCGCTCGACAGAAGAAACTTTTTGGTGTACCTGAAGATATTTGTTTCGCCAATGTTGGTGAGCACTTACCAGAAGGCGTAGAAACATACAGGCGCTGCCGAGTATGCAGCAGCGCAACTAAGAATAAAAGATCCAACATACAATGTGGCAAATGTGAAGTGCCTCTTTGTGCTGTTCAATGTTTTGTTTGGCAATTACATATATAGCCAACATAGTTTTTAAAAAAAAAATTAAAAATAACTTTTTCTTTTTTACAATACATATTTACATAATATATCCGAGTTTCATTACAATTGCATGGCTAGTTTCCTCTACCAGTTAAAGGGTTAATGAATGGGAAAATATTAATGTATTAATTTAAATACGGACTGCCTGCCGTACAATCTGGTCAAGGTAAAACGCTCGATAGTAAATTTAGATTGACTAAAACTAAAAAGTATTTTTAGAATAAATGCATCAAATCTATACCATACATATAAATATAATCGAAGTGTCTGTCAATAATATCGACATAACTACCTTATCTTGAGCTGAGGAGGTTATATGCATACTATTAAGGAATACTGTATGAATAACTGTTGTTTTTAAATTTTGTCTGTCTGTCTGTCCGTACTACTCTTCGGAATGACTGAACCGATATTTTTTATATAATAAGGGTGACAAACGAGCACACAGTCTACCTGATGGTAAGTGGATGCTGGGGCCCATAGACATCTACATTTATTTTATCCTCTATTAAGAATCAAAACGCAGGTGCGTTGTCACCCCTGAGGACTTAGATGGAATGCCTCGTTTCCAGTAAAATAGGGTTTCCGGATCTCTACACTCACCATATGAAACACAGCAGTATTAGCTGCTATTTTATGCTGGTATTCTGTGAGAGAGTGGTCCTTCCCCGGTTGAGCCGACGCATACGTGCATACCATGCTGCACAACCATAATATAGCTGCAGCGCGACTACCACGTATAAAATTTACAGCAGATGGATTATACTAAGTCTTTTTTAAGAAAGCCAAAAAATTACAAAGTAAATGGTGTATAGTCATCTTAAATTCAATTAACTCTACATTAAAAAGATCCTAGCCAGACTAAGCTAGGGAGGACGCCAGTTTTACAAGAAAATCCCTAAAAAGTAACAATTATTTCAACAATTGGAAATAAAATTTAAACAAAAAAACATATTAAGAAAGTTTTGAATAAAAAAGGAACACATAAAATAGAGCAATATATTGAAAATAATTTTCTTAATAATTTTTATAACTTTACAAAAAAATATTGGTAATAAAAATTATTTCAACAATTGGATATACAATTTAAAAAAAAACTTGTTAAGGACGTTTTGAATTAAAAAAAAAAACAAATAAAATAGGCATAAAAATAATAGGAATCCACAGATAATCTGTGTAGGAATCAAACAATTATATTGAGGACAATGATATGTGGAAATAATTTTCTTTCTGTCATTTTTAATATTGGTAGACAAACTCCAATGTTTGTATTGATTTTATTGTAAGTTGTAATAAATAAAATTATAACATGGAGTTCGAGAAAATAATAAAAGACTTAAAAACTTTTGACTACTCTGACTTTCATAAAAGCTTGAAAGCGGTCAAAACGACAAATACTCGAACGTCACTCAATTTTGAGGACTCTAAGTTTTTTTTATAGAATAAGGGTGACAAACGAGCACACAGTCTTCCTGATGGTAAGTGGATGCTGTGGCCTATAGACATCTATATTTATCCTCGATTAAGAAGCAAAACGCAAATGCGTTGTTCATCGGATCTCTACACTCGCCATACATAACAGGATAAATGTAAATGTAAATGTCTATGGGCCACAACATCCACACATCACTGTATGCTCGTTGGTTACTCTTATTCAATTAAAAACATACAAACATTCATCCCCCTGCTAAGCGTAAAGATTATAGCATCCCTATGATTCCGGGAGTGGGCAATGTCTAGATTTTTCAAAAGCTTGTAAATAAAGTAATTGGTTCTATGTTAATTACTTGAAATCTGGGTGTACTCACCACATATCCACACTTGTCGCTCTCGTGCACCATACAAATTAGTACTAGGAAATAAGTGAAACTGGTTTCACACTTTTGACATTTTAAGTCTGACATAATTTACATAATACATTTGTATTAGTTACAGTTATTACTAAACGATTTCCTTAATATTTACATATATAAATAGTTTGATGACTTGTATATCGGGTTAACAGTAAATCACATCTTTTTATTATCTGTTTGTATCCATATATAATATGTCAATCGATAATCGATGATCAGCATTTTTAAAAACTTTATTCAAATGTATTCGTTTACATTGCGGCGTGGTGGCTGCTTTATATCACCCTATCTCGTCCCGTGGGTGTCTCCAACTGCGGGAAATGTCAGGATAATATTATGGGGCAACCAAGAAGTGGAGGCTCTGAAAACTTATTGGAACAAATTCGGGTTTCATTAAATTATATATAATACTAAAATATATAAAAGAAAAAAAACATGTATGCAGTTCACACGCGGTAGAAGTGAAACTTTCAGAGAAGGAGGCTGAGATATTAGGAAACACTGTATTCTGTATGGGTTATTCCGTTAATCCACCCAAAAAAATGCACCCTAAGGTGAATACTCGGAAATGCGTGTCCGTCTATCGATAATCGGAATTCACTTTTATTTGTTCTTCCGACTTTTCACCCCAAGTACAGATCAACACACACACTTTAATTATTAATTAATTTTTAATAATCACAAACTTTATCAAAAAACTTATTACGTATTTCTGTTACCGTTACCGGTACAGCCTGTTGAACGCATTACGTTTTGTATATAAAACAAATTAAACTTCCTCGTTTTAAATAATATTATTGCGTAATTTATTAATTCTGCAATATGTCCAAGCAATTGCCAACTCTAATTTCATTATTGAGTAGACATAATATGATATCCTGGATAAATCCGTTACTTTTAATGTAATATCGAAGAATTGGGCGTTTTTTTCCAAGCATTTCAATAACGTTACGATTGGAAGTTTGTCTTTAACTTAATTTTAAATTATTTTACTCCAAGAATTGCAATAAATCTGTAATCATGTGAGGTACTTCTTATATTTTAACGTTGACCTATCAAACAAGAAGTATGTATATATTTTTATAGGTAATGTGTACTAAGTATCTTGAACCAATTTTTATCATATTTCTCATAAATAACTATACGCAACCGAAGGGGAAAGTCGGAAGAAAATAATGTATACGAATTCCGATTATCCACCCCATCTGGTGTGGATAAACGGACAGGCGTTTTCGAGTATCAACCCTAGGGAAGATTCTTTAGGGTGGATAAAGAAATAACCTTTCTGTATTATGTCTCATTCTCTTACACGCTAAATCCTATTGGTGTATATGTTTCATCTATAGAATATTATCATCTATAGAATATTTGAAAATAAAACAGGAAAAGGGGACAGTTAGAATTTAAGGATATAAAAAAGTTAAATCACTAACTACTCCTGCAACGCCAGAAAGTGATTCCAGAGCAAGCGTTTGAACGATGCCTTGCTCGTGGCTGCACGTACACTGCTCGGTAGCTCGTTCCACAATATTACCGCATTAGACTTAAAAGATTTATACAAGAAGCTAGTGTGGCAGAGGGGCACATGGAGATTAGACTTTGATAGATATTTGAGATATGTTATAGTTGTAACACGAATGGGTCGTCTCGACCGGGGAAAGACAACGCTCTTACAGAATGCTAGCGGAAAATAGCAACTTAATGCTGCTGTGTTTCGTATGGTGAGTGTAGAGAACCGGAAACCCTTTTTACTGGATACAAGATGTTTCATCTTAGTCCTTTAGGATGACAGCGCATTTGCATATTGATCCTAAATCGAGGATAAATGTAGACGTCTATGGGCCACAGTATCCACTTAACATCCGATGGACTGTGTACTCGTTTGTCACACTTATCAAAAAAAAAAAAGAGTTGATGGCTTTTTGTTAAAAATCAAAAACTGAGGTGACGTTTGATATGTATTAGCGAGACACAGCAGCATTAATCTACTATTTCCCGCTAGTATTCTGTGAGAGCGTGATCCTACCCCGGTCGAACCGACCCATTCGTGCTACAACTATAATATAGCTGCAGCGTGGCTCTACCAAGTAAAACATACAGGAAGTGGATAGATGCAAGTAGCTCATGTTATGTGGAATTTCTTGGAGAGGGGGTGTCCTGTTCAGCAGTGAACTTGTGAAAGGGTGTAATAATGATGGTGATGATAACGATGATTGAGAATTTTTTTTGAATTTAATAATTTTTTATTTGCATGAGGTAGTATTAGTAAGTTTACGTTGTTTTGCTTTCAAAATGTAACTGTAATTAATACGATCAAATAAAGTTTGCTGAGTTGCAACCCTAACTTTGAGAGACGCATATGTGGTCTTGAACTTGTGTCATAACATTATGACGTAATAATTCGTCATATTTTGAGCGCATCGAATACGTAAAAGAGCGACCGAAATTCTAGCTATGGAACCGCCAGTATTTTGTTGTCCTGAAACATTTCCAATTTGATAATTTTTCTATCGAATAGTGGTTATTTAGGAATGGATATTTTTTTCATCGCCACCTACTCCATACCATGCCGCGGATATCTTAAGAGGAGACTGAGGGTAGCTGAAATTGGAGATGAGTTGTAGCATCTTCCTGATAATTAATTATAATAATGAAAATTGCGTTAACCTACCGCCTACCAAGCGTGGCAGCAATGGCAAATATCCCTGAGAGTCAATCTATGAAAGAGGCCTATATTCACCAGTGAACTACTGATTGACTGTAATGAATGAACAGTGACGTTAACAGATGGATTTTTTATAGAATAAGGGTACCTACCAATCGAGCATACAGTCCACCTGGTACATGGATACTATGGCCCATAGACATCTATATCTATCTTCAATTAAAAATCAAAATGCAGATGCGTTGTCTCCTCTAAGGGCTAAGATGGTATGCCTCTAATCTAGTAAAATGGATTTCCGATTCTCTGCTTAATAGATAAGTGCCTACGCACTGCGGCGGCAAAAGGCTTTGTTGCTCATCTTATCGCTTAACACTTAAAGAGCCGTGGTAGATCAGATGAATAGTATATAATATTTTTATTCAGTATAGATCATATTTAATTCTTATTGAAAATCATTTTATTTAATATAATCAACAGTGGTAGAGCCACGCGGCAGCTTTGCTGTTGCACGTATGGGCCGGCTCAAACCGGGGTGGTACCACGACCTCACAGAATACCGGCGTGAAGTGGAAGCTCTGCTTCCGCGTTTCGTCTGGTGAGTGCAGGTGGCCGGACGCCCAAATCCCCCCCCCCCTCCCCCGCCCATCAACATGGTAGCGGAATTAAATAATGATAGACTACCCCAGGAGGGTACCAGCACCCCTGGAGAATCCCTCGCTGAGCATCCACGACCATGTTTCTCCACTTCTGAGCGTGGGTGCTCAAGCTGCCCCGCGTATTCTGGGGGGGGGGGGGGCAAAATTCCGCTCAAGACTACAACTGCTCGGGGCAAACGGAGCAACAAGACCAAGGCGACCCCTGCCACGCTGTCCGTGAATTTCTGCAATATCAGGGGACTTCACTCTAACCTAAACGCCGTCCACTACCATCTCGAGACGGCGAGGCCGGCTCTGCTCTTTCTAATGAGACGCAGGTGTCCTCTCCGGCTGATGTCTCGTATCTCTCCTACCCGGGGTACAAACTGGAACACTCCTTTGTGCCTCGGGCTGGAGTTTGCGTTTACGTCAGAGAGGACATCTGTTCTCGACGCCTCGGCAGACTTGAAGGTTCGGACCTGTCCATCCTTTGGCTACGCGTAGACAGCGACGACCATCCGCGCGTCTACGGGTGCCTCTATAGGTCCCATAGCGGTAATGCCGAAACAGACCGACTCTTCGACCACGTCCAAATGGCTGCAGATTCGTTGCTACAGCAGATCCCCTCCGCAGAGATCGTGATCCTCGGCGACTTTAACGCCCATCACGCCGAATGGCTTGGTTCACGTTTAACCAGTCATGCGGGGAGATCTGTTCATGATTTTGCCTTGGCATATGGTCTGACACAACTGGTTACTTCGCCTACGCGGATTCCAGTTGTGGAGGATCATGCACCTTTCCTGTTGGACCTTCTGCTGACCTCTCACCCAGACGGATATCAGATTTCCGTCGACGCCCCTTTAGGCTCCTCGGACCATTGTCTGGTCCGGAGTGTTGTGCCACTCACGCTGAAATCGCGGTTGCATTCTGCCGCCGTGTTTGGCACTATAGGTCAGCCGATTGGGATGGGATGCGGTCCTTGGGGGCGGGTTTGCTTCTCGCCGGATGATCCCAACGTTGTTGCGGATTCTGTTACTGATGTGGTACTTCAGGGTATGGAACTTTTTATTACTTCCTCTGTGGTGCCCATTGGAGGCAAATCTCAGCCATGGTTTGGTCGCTCCTGTAAAATAGCATCATGCTATAAGCAGGAGTGCTAACAAGCCTGGGTTGATGCATTAGCGTCCCGGGATGTAAACACTAGCGCTCTAAAAAAGAAGTATAATTCCGCCTCTAGGTCCTTCAAAAGAGTCATTGCCAAGGCAAAGTCAGAGCACATAGGCAGAATTGGCGAGAAACTAGTTCGCCTTCCTTCTGGAATCCGTGCATTCTGGTCTCTCGCCAAGGCTGTCCAGGGGAATTTCTGTCAGCCATCTCTTCCATCTCTGCACAGGGAGGACGACACACTGGCCCATACTGCAAAGGAGTAAGCCGATCTTCTAGGCTCTTTCTTTGCATCTAACGCGACTCTTGATGACGGGGGGAGTACGCCGCCGACCATCCCGCGGTGTGAGTGCTCCATGCCGGAAGTGCAGTTCACACAGCGCTCGGTTCGCAAAGCACTCCTCTCCCTGGACATCCACAAGTCGAGTGGGCCTGACGGAATCCACCCAATTGTGCTGAGGACGTGTGCTCCAGAGTTGGCACCGGTTTTAACGCGTCTTTTCCGGTACTCCTACTCCCTAGGCGTAGTCCCAAAATCATGGAAGACGGCTTTCGTCCACCCGATCCCTAAAAAAGGCGACCGCTCAGACCCGTCCAACTACCGGCCAATCGCCATCACCTCCTTGTTCTCCAAAACAATGGAGTCCATTGTAAACTGCCAGCTCATGAGGTACCTTGAGGATCACCAGCTGATTAGTGACCGCCAATACGGTTTTCGCCGTGGTCGGTCAGCTGGTGATCTTCTGGTCTACCTCACTCACAGATGGGCGGAAGCAGTAGAGTTCAAGGGGGAGGCATTGGCCGTTAGTTTGGACATTGCGAAGGCCTTCGATCGGGTTCGGCACAAAGCGCTTCTTTCGAAGCTCCCTTCCTATGGGCTTCCCGAGAAATTGTGCGATTGGATCACCAGCTTTCTTGCAGATCGGAGCATCAAGGTCGTTGTAGACGGTGCAAGCTCCGATTGCAAGCCTATTAATGCTAGTGTTCCACAGGGCTGCGTGCTATCGCCAACGCTGTTTCTTCTGCATATCAATGATATGTTGCATACCCGTAACATTCATTGCTATGCGGATGACAGCACTGGTGATGCTCTTTACACCGGCCGAGCCAATATTTCTCGGGAAAACGTCTCCGAGTGCCGGGACAAACTTTTGTCTGAAGTCGAGTCTTTGCTGAACAGAGTCTCGGATTGGGGACGACTAAATCTAGTCCAGTTTAACCCCCAGAAGACACAAGTTTGCGCGTTAACCGCTAAAAAGAACCCCTTTGTCGTATCCCCTCAGTTTCAAGGCACTCCCCTTGTTGCCTCAGCCAGTATCGGAATCCTCGGCGTCGACATATCGAGTGACGTGCAGTTTCGTGGTCACTTGGAAGGGAAGGCCAAATTGGCCTCTAAAAAGCTTGGCGTGCTCAGCAGAGCGGGACAGTATTTCATGCCGGCACACCGCCTGCAACTTTACGAGGCGCAGGTTCGGCCGCACATGGAATACTGTTCCCATCTCTGGGCTGGGGTTCCCCAGTACCAGCTCCTTCCACTTGACCGCATCCAGCGCAGAGCGGCTCGAATCGTCGACGACCGAGTGCTTTCCGATCGGCTCGATTCACTGGCGCTGCGAAGAGATGTTGCATCTCTTTGCGTATTTTATCGCATCTATCACGGGGAGTGCTCTGAGGAATTGTTCGGATTAATCCCAGCCGCCAAATTTCGTGAACGCACTACACGGCAAACGTCCCGATACCATCCACACCATCTGGATGCTTGGCGGTCCACCACTGTACGTTTCACAAGGAGTTTTCTTCCACGTACAACCTCTCTGTGGAATAGTTTACCACCGGCGATTTTTCCGGACCGAAACGACCTGGGGACCTTCAAGAAAAGAGCTTACTCCTTTCTAAAGGGCCGGCAACGCACCCGCAATTCTCCTGGTGTTGCGGTTGATCATGGGCGGCGGTAGTCACTTAACATCAGGTGAGCCGCATGCTCGTTTGCCCCCTCTTCTATAAAAAAAAAATTTTACTTAACACTGGTCCGGGAAAAAACTTCTGACCTGGAAGGAACCAGCAAGAAACCCAGCGGGATTGTTTTTTAAATAAATTTTACAATATGAATGGTTAAAAACTGTTTACAAAATTTATTTGCTACTAATACTAACAACTTAGAAGCGACCTCCTCATTTCCATGGGTTATTAATTATTATCAAACATGTATTCATTTATATTATAATATCCTTTTTTATACAATTTTAGTTTAATTAAATATTTAAACTTGGTACTAGAGGGACCTTGTATATTTTCAGGGAATTTGTTGTAATAGTGTATCCACTACCCCAAGACTGCATTACTGACTGTTGAGTCGAGAAACTGGAAGGTGTGGTTAGTGCTCGCTGTAAATTTCACAGTACGCGAGCAACCCGGATTCGACCCCGCCGGCACCAATGAAATTGTTAATTGCATTTTTAAGCGTTTTGCGGTGAGGGAAAACATATCTAGGAAACCTGCATGTTTGAGAAATAAAAAAAAAATATTTCCAAGACATGTGAAGTTCGCAAACAGGTATTGGGGCAGCGCATCGGACACTTTCTTGCCCTAAAACCCTCTCAGAAATGAGAATAGGCCTGTGCCCAGCAGTGTCTGTAACTTTACACACACATACCTACAGTCTGTAACTTTAACTAACTTTAACTTAACGCTTATTGGAGCGAAGCCAATTGTAATGAGTTACCTGAAGTGAATTGATGGTTTCCGTATTTCCGTAATGAGGCAATCTAAAACTGAGTTTTAAAATCCTTGTTTTGTATTCATCTCGTATCCTCAAGTTTACCTTATCTTCAGAGTTATGTTGTCGAGTAGGAAGGAAAACATTATAACAAAACCTGCATGTTCGTGAGAAAAAATGCAGTCGAAATCTCGATGCATGATGAAATTTATTTAACAGGACATCTTTTAACTTTGCAGATTTTATTTTTTATTTAAAAGGTACATTAACAGCAGTACACATGTGTAAGTGTACACACTCGTATATAAACAGGTCTTATATATTTTTTGTTATAGTAAAGATTTGTTTCTCTCACATATTCATATTATCTTACATAGCCAAAGCACTTTTAGTAGTGGTGGGAGACAGAAGCCCTAACTAGGTTACCCTGTGCTATGGGTCTCCTGACTCCCCACTTGGCTTTATTACAAATCAAAGATAATATAAATACATATTAAATTAGATTAGCGAATCAGATAGCGAAAATTAGATTTAAATCCTAATCTAAAATCTAAATGACACTAATGGAAACATATATATCCTATACCTTTAAACGAGCAATTCTTATATATATATATATATATATATAATCGGGATCTCGGAAACGGCTCCAACGATTTTCATAAAATTTTGTGTGCAAGGAGTTTCGGGGGCAATAAATCAATCTAGCTAGGATTTATTTTTAGAAAATGTCTTTTTGTCCGTCTTTAGGCAATGAAAAACTGCAAAAATATCGTTAGAATGAGAAGGTAAATTTTGACAGTTTATTAATTATTACAAATAGCTTAATTGTATATTGGGCGGTCACAAAATCGTAATACCATGGTTCGAGCCCAGTACGACCGACCGACTTTTTTTAATTTTTTTATCAAGTTCCTTTCTTTTTTGAGAAAATCTATTTTTTCGTGCCCTTTTTTAGTATTTTTTAAAAACACGAAAATTTAAATTAAATTATTTACCAGTTCAGTTTTTTCTAATACGTCGCTAAGATCAAAAAATATTATTTGCATTTCATCAGTATGTAATTTGTATCTAAATATAATTTCCAAAACACACGAATTAAAAAAAACGAGCGAAAAATACCGAGCAAAGCTCGTTCAACCGGGTACTACACTCACGCCTGTCACCCAGAGGCAGAGACTACAGACTTCCATTTAGTACGATCCTGACATACCTCTCGCCTCGCCACGCATACATGATCGTCGGTAAAGGATACTCTTTAATTTGGCCCATTTTTTAATATATCGCCAATTTGGTCGACAAACTTTCGCCTAGGACGTCCCTTTCCGACTTTTTCATTCACTTCTGCAACATATATTTGCTTTGTCAGTCTTTCCCCATTCATTCTTTCTACATGACCAAACCACCGAAGCATTCCTTTTTTAATCCTGGTCACCGCATCATCTTGCAAACCACACTCTTCTTTTATAACACAGTTTCTCACCCTGTCATTCAAATTCAGCCCTAACATACTCCATAGCGACCGCATTTCTACTGCATTTATTCTACTCTCGTGCTTCTGCCACACCCAACTTTCGCTACCATACGTTAAAGTAGGTACTAATACAGCGTTGTGAATTGCCATTCGTGCCTTTTTTGACACATTCTGACTTTTCACAATTGAGTGTAGAGCCCCATTTACTTTATTTCCTGCGTTCACTCGTCGTTCAATATCCTTATCATATCTCCCATCCCTGCTGAATACACATCCCAAATATACGAACTCTTCCACTTGCTCAATTATCTCTCCTTCTATTCTTATTTCACATACCGTTTTGCTTTCTTCTCTTTCAAAAACCATCACTTTCATCTTACTTGCGTTCACTTTCATTCCCCTTTAATGGAAATATATGTTAATTTATGGGCATGTTTGCATAATATGGGCAATAATAGGTGCAAAATTAAAAAGTAAACTTACTCATTAAAATCAATTAAAACTAATACTACAATAATAAACAGATTATAATATTATTAAATTGTTGAAATATTAAAATTAATTAATATTTTTTTTTTCACTTTATCATTACAGCCCTTCACAAGTCCACTGCTGAACATAGCCTCCCCCAAGATATGCCACAAAGCACGTTCCTGAGCCACCTGCATCCATCGACTTCCTGCATGTCTTACCAGGTCGTCACTCCATCTAGTGGAAGGTCGCCCTACACTTCGCCTACCGGTACGAGGCTGCCACTTGAGAACCTTTTAATTTAATAGGTTTTAATACATTAAACCTTTTAATTTAATAGGTTTTAATACATTAAAACCTATTAAATTAAAAGCCTTAATTACTAAACTATTTATGAATCGATTAGTAGATAATATCTCGTTAATTTACGTTTATTTTATTTTAATTTACCTCAAAATAATAATTTCGTTTATTGTATAGTTTTCCAGGAAGCGATGCGAATTATGTCAGTTGGCTGAGTGAAACAACTTCCAGTACGAATGGTGCGAAAGTAATGATAAAAAAGTTTACTATACCCGAAATATGTTAAGCTTTAGTTAAGGGATACCTTGCAGTGTTAAGTTGTCTTTTGCCTTTAAAAATCATATAAAAATACAAATAGATATATAGAAACTTGAATGATGCCCAAATTTTCCTCTAATTGGATTCAATTCTAACGGTGTAGCTTCCTGGCCTGAAATACAGATAGTTTTTCCTATCGGTATTATGACTTGTCCTGTTGAGATGTCTCGACAGTAGTCGAATGGCGGAATTGCCCTGTCGCTGTCGCTTAATCTTAATCATCGACGAGATAAAATCCGACAGAAATCGCGGACTTGGCCATTCCGAAAGAAGAAGAGAGGATCGGGCGGTGAAACCAGCATACTTGGTAATTCTGGGTGGCTAATGCTCAGTCAGCCGCTTCAGATACCGCTGGATAGATGTAATAGGAAAATACCTGAGTAAACTTGAAGTCAGAGACTGATAGGAGTAGACGTGGGACAGATTTAGTGGCGTTATTTATTGTCGAAGGCTAACACTCATTTTCGTCGTAATTATTATAATACTCGGTAGAGGTCACGCTGCAGTTGCAGCATGAATGACCGGGAGGGGACCAAAAAGAACACAAGTAACTGCTTAAAATTTCTGTGTTTCGTGTGGTGAACGTAGAATACGTTAAGTTAAACAGGAGACCTTTTTTACTGGAAACAATTCATGAAATGTGGTGTGGGTTAAAACACACCTATATTTTGATTATTAAGCGAGGATGTAGAAATAGAATGTCTATGGGCTACAGCATCCACTTACCATCCGGTGGACTGTGTGCTCGTTTGTCACACATATTCTAAAAAAAAACAGCGCGAAGGCGGAAAACTGACGTGACGAAAACTCACATGATGCAGTGATCAAAATTCGTTATATATAACTCATTTTCATCACTGCGTCATGTGAGTTTAGTTCAACAACAGAGCATATGTTAACGTAATTACACGTGCTAAAGCCACCGCCGCAGTTATATTGCGGTTGCAGCACAAATAGGTCGCCTCTTCACCATAGCTCTCACAGAATACCAACGTGAAACAGCAACTTAATGCTGTTGTGTTTCGTATATGGTGAATGTAGAGAACCAGATACCCTTTTTATTGGAAACGAGGCATTCCATCTTAGTCCTTAAGGATGTCTATGGGTCATAGCAAACACCATCATATGAAATGTTTGCTCGTTTGTAACCCTTATTCTCTTCAAACGGACTCTGGCGTGATATTACTTAAAGTTAAAAAAGTTAAAGTTACAGCACATGTCTTCGAATTTTTTTATTTATTTCTCAAACATACAAGTTTCCTTACGATGTTTTCCTTCATCGCCTTATGATATTACTTATTATTTGTTAGTATTACCGTTGAGTGTCAGCGTGAGAAAATCCACTAAACCAAGTCGTCCTGTTGGTGAAGTAAGTGGCGATAGAGGGAAATTTGTTTAATTTTCATGTAGATAAGTACTATGTATTAAAAAAATTAAACCATTATTTAATTATAACTTCTATACACCTACATACAAACTGTACAGTGAAACTAAAAATAAGAATATTTATCAACTATATTGCTATAATATCTGTATTCTAATTAAGAAAAGTTTAGCCAGTAAGATACACCCACAAATAAAATTTGTAACAAATAAAGGCAAAGGAAAGAAAGTACTTCGTAACACTAATAATATTTACATACCTATGGTACGAACAAACTATGGTAAGCAGAGTATACTTTTTGATGGAGTTAAAATATATAATAAACTACCACAAGAAATAAAAATATTAAATAGTTTTAACATCTTTAAAGGCAAACTAAAAATATAATGAATAAATTCTAAATCCGACCCTGTCCATATGCCGACCGCTAATCAGCGTTAATCGGTAACGATAAGAAATACCTTACATACTATCCACTTTATTAACTTGTATTCTATAAGATTGGTAACTTGTTCATCAACACACAAAAAGATAATATAAGAAGTATTAAGTTGTAAGCCTAAGCTAGTAAGAAGTTGTATGTCACGAAACTCTTTTCTTCGTTGTAAATATATATATATATATATATATATATATATATAGTACCCGGTTGACCGAGCTTTGCTCGGTATTTTTCGCTCGATTTTTTTAATTCGTGTGTTTTGGAAATTATATTTAGATACAAATTACATACTGATGAATTACAAATAATATTTTTTGATCTTAGCGACATAACAGAAAAAACTGAACTGGTTATTTGAATAAAAAATCATGAGTGCAATTATTTTTATTTAAATTTTCGTGTTTTTAAAAAATACTAAAAAAAGGGCTCGAAAAAAATATATTTTCTCAAAAAAGAAAGAAACTTGAAAAAAAAAATAAAAAAGTCGGTCGGTCGGTCTGGGCTCGAACCGGGGTTTTACGATTTTGTGACCGCCCATTATACCAATAAGCTATTTATAATCATTACCAAACTGTCAAAATTTACCTTCTTATTCTAACTATATTGTAGCAGTTTTTAATTGCCTAAAAACACGGACAAAAAGACATTTTCTAAAAATAAATCTTAGCTAGATCGATTTATTATCCCCGAAACTCCCTGGACACTAAATTTTATGAAAATCGTTGGAGCCGTTTCCGAGATCCCGATTATATATATATATACATATATACAAGAATTGCTCGTTTAATAGTATAGGATATATATATTTGCAATCTATATGCTCACGAGTCATTTATAACTTGAATATTGTAACTTTTCATTAAGTGAAATGTATACTTCTTTTGAGAATAAAATATCTTTAACCATATAAGTAGCAGCATCTGCCTAATATAATCAACTCTGATGAATTCAAAATAATAAAGAAACCGCTCGTCAAAGGTGGCAACTATGGCAAGTATCCTCACTAAGAGACAATCCATAGTTCTTTTTTTTAAGTTTTATAAGCTAGATGCAGCCTTAGATAGTAAATCGCAATGTCTTAGCGTAACAAAACCCTATTCACTCTTGCCTTGAAGACGCCCAGATTGTATTCGGACGGAAGATAGACGCCGGCAAATTATTCTACCCCTTTGCTGTACGCATTAAAATTGTGCTAGGCATATGTTTATAATTCCTATAAACGAGGATGTATAACAATATCACAAAACAAAGTGGCTTATGCGCGTCTGCCTTTTTATGTACTTACTTAGACCATCCCGTAGCGCAGTTCCGTAGAGCTGCAGGCCACGAGTTAGAATCCAGCACGTAACAACTATTTGTGTGGTCTACAAATAATTGTTCCAGGTCTGGATGTCTATCCATGTGTTATTTACGTATATGATACTCCTTTACGATACACGAGAAATGGTTTACTTAAGGTAACGTTCTAATCAAAACTGAAATGTTGAATATTGTAGTGAAAACCACTGTCATTTAAATGATTATTTGGAGGGTATGTATTAGTCTATGGTAAAAAATATAAACGTTCTATAATCAAGCTTTAAGAAAAATAACACCACACTGGTGTATTGAATGTATGCAAAACAAGAAATGATCATTAAATCGTATTCATGCAATTATATTACATAATTTTCTTATATTATATCTATAATAAACCAATTTTATTTCAATTGCTAAAAAATAATTATTAAAATATTTACATTTATTGCAGCTTAGTTATGCATTCTAAAATTTTTTGTTTCATTTTTCACTATTGTCTGAGTCCATATTTATTTCTTTCTTTTAATCAGAACTTTCTTACTCACCACGGTCTCGTAAGCTTCCTTCCTCATCATCTGAGCGTCGCCAACAAATACGAAAATGCTACACAACAACAATACATAACGTAACGCTATTGCACTCATGTTCGATATCACAGCCCTTTTTATTAAAAAAAAACTGGCTTTTTTGAGGTAAATATTTTTCGCGCGTTCCGAGAGCGCTCGCGTACGCGCCGCTGTCGAAATGCCGCCCGTTGTCCTACGGGGCTTTATTTACATTATCGTGACATCTTTGCGGTAACGTCTCGATTGTCGCTGATTATCTCTACATGTTTGTTTTATTTAGTATTAGTTGATGTGAATACGAAAATAAAACGAAAATTATTATGTTTTTACCTATGATAAAAATAGCTATTTTGTTGATACTGACTTTAAACTGTAATAAAATTTTTGCAAAAAGGGTTATTATAATATCCAGGAATACATGAATGAAAATAACCCCTGGGGATGAGTTGATCATGGTGGTGATCACTTCATTTATTTTAAAATTCGTCATATATATATACAGGGTGTCCCAGAACTCAACTTCAAGCCGAAACAGGGTGACAGGAATGATTGTTACGATCATGAGAAAAATTTATCCCATGCACTTCGGAAATTATGGGCATTTAAGAAAAATCTATAATTTTGGTGAAACTGTAACCATTTTTCGGTTTTTGTGGTTAATTTTCATTATTTTTGTTCATTTAAACTTTGGAACCGTAACCCTAAATAACATTTCTAGAACAACAGTCAAAAATAATGACACAACTGCCCCAAGTTTTCTAGAATTAAGACTATTTGTTAAACTATGAATTTAAATTTTTTTACATTTGTCGACTTTGAAAGGTCCTCCTTAAAAAAAATATACTAAAGTGTGTTGGTAAGTGCCATTAAAAGTTTGCGCATTTAACCAGCATTTTAAAATGGTATAATACTTGTTAGTTTCATACTAAAAAAAACTAGTTAAAAAATAAAAACATCGAGTAACCCGATTTTTGCTAACCCATTTTACTCAGTTCAAATGTTTTTATTGATTTGAGAGATGGATAGTGGAGATGTTTGCCATGAGCGAGCACGACAGATAGTGACGCCAATTTTACAAAAGTCAACAAAAGTAAGTAAAATTAACAAAATAATGAAAAATCTTGACCTAGTGTAGTTTAGGTTTATTGGAATAAAAGTCAGATAGGGAAATAACATTTTTTTATTACAATAAGTGTTCAAATGGTTTACCATTAGCCTCAATACACGCCTTTCATCTTATATATATATATATATATATATATATATATATATATATATATATATATATATATATATATATATATATATATATGTATATATATATATGTATATATATAATAAAAGTATGTAAATATGGATATATTACAACATAAATACACGGAACACAGCAGTATTAAGCTGCTATTTTACGTTGGTATTCTGTGAGAGCGTGGTCCTTCCCAAGTCGAGCCGACCCATTCGTGCTACAACTATAGGTACTACTAATATAACTGCAGCATGGCTCTACCACGTATAAAATGGTGTGGCCTATAAACACCTACATCTATCGAAAGAATCACAACTCAAATGCACTGTCACCCGTTACTCTTTTCATAGGAAATGACTCTGAGCAACATATAGGCTACTTTTTATCCGACCATCAAAGTGCTAAAAAAGTGCTCGTGCCTTTCCCAGCCTTATTTTTTTAAAGAATAAGGGTGGCAAACGAGCACACAGTCCGCATAGTAAGTGAATGCTGTGGCCGATATATATCTATAAAGTTACATTTATACTCGCTTAAGAATCAAAATGCAGAAGTGTTGTCACGCCTGAGAACTAAGATGAAATGCTTCGTTTCCAGTTTAAATAGTCTCTGGTTCTCCACACTCACCATACGGAACACAGCAGTATTAAGCTGCTATTTTACGCTGGTATTCTGTGAGAGCGTGGTTGAGGCGAGCCGACCCATTCGTGTTACAACGGTAATATAGTTGCAGCGTGGGTCTACCACCTTCCTTATATCGTTAATTTCACAAACAGCCGCTGATGAGCCCATCAGAAAGGCAACGTAGAGATACGGGAGTATATTCTTATAAGTAAACTCCTTTTTTACTTGATTGATTTATTTATTATGGTTACAGGTCTGCCTATTTGTCCTTGTGAAATTAATGTATGTATACTGCCTCCACGATACAGGAGAAAATCCTAGTGTAGAGGTAACGTTAAAACATAAAACATAATAACAATGATCTGATGGAAATTGTAATAAAGTTCTCACCATCCTAAAAAATGAAATATTTTTTTAATGTGAAATTTTACAATATTTGATTTTATTACTTAGACTGGACATTGCGTCTTCTATCAAGATATAGTTTTTTTTAGGTGGGCTCTACCAAGTTTGAAACAAATTATTTCATTGGATATAGCAAAAATGTCATAATTTTCTCGCAAACGTCCCAAAAATCGCTTACAATTTTAATTCCTGTGCTTAATAAAATATTTCATCACCATAACTATAATAAAAATTCTCAGACCTAAAACCAACGATGGCTTATTGGGATGTTCTGCCGCTGTCACTACGATTGGCGTTAGAATTAAGGATATAATGACGGATGCACAGATATTTTTTTTCTTTTTGCATAAAACATGGTTCATAAGATGTTCAATAATGCGAAACTAACAAATTTTAGACATAAAATTATGATAATAATAAATTTTATTTTTTTCTACTCACTAACTATGCTGTGCTTGGGTAAACACCTAGTTCAATAAATCATTTCCTTATGTTTGCATTGATTTATGTTTTATCGCACCATGTAATTAATTAAGTTGAAACAACGCGAACAGATTGAACATGGTTGAAGTTACAAATTGACGGTACATAGAAAACTTTTGTATTTTTTTATACCGTCTGATGTTAATAAATGACTATATTTTGTAAAAATAAGTAAATAAATAGCAACAGTCCATATACCAGTCCATATAACAGTCCATATACAACTCACATGCGTATTCATTAATAATAGGAACTTTACTTGGTTTTTAAGATAAGTATAATATAGAACTACATTAGATCATATAACAAAAGAACTGCATACATTTACGAAATTTTGAAAAGTCACTTTTGAGAGTCAGGAATAAAACAGACTCAAACGTGAAATAATCAATAGAAGTAAAAATGTGGCTTTAATAGTGGCAGTGAACATTTTGGCATGAATTAAGTAAAGGTTACGTAGTATATAAAATAAATGGCATAAAATAGAAATAATGCCAATCTGTTTCATTACATTGTCATTCACAAGTCCACTGCTGAATATATGCCCCCCAACCCACACCCGCCCGAGGAATGCACAGTCCTGGCACCTGCATCCATCGACTTTCTACATCTTATCGGGATACCATACCATCCAGTGGAGGGCCGCCCTACATTTTGCCTAGCGATACGAGACTGCCACTCGAGAACCTTTCTTCCCCATCGGTTGTCGTTTTTTCGAACTATGGCCGGCCCATTGCCACTTCAGCTTATTAATCCGTTGGGCTATGTCGGTCACTTTGATTCTTCTGCGGATATCCTTAATTGTAAGTTTACCACGCAGAGAAACCCTGACTATAAGACTCTCCATAGCTTGCTGAGTGACTTCTAGCAACCTCATACGGCCAGCAGTGAAGGACCACGTCTGAGATCATTTAGTTATACAATCTTGTTTTCAAGTTTTGAGGCATACCTGACAAGAACATGTATCGTAACTCCCGAGCGCTGCCCAGCTTAGTAGAATCCTTCGATTGACGAAGATAGAACAAACGATACTTTTATATTATTTTTATGTGTGTGTAAAATTGTAAAGTTTATTGTTTTAATTATTACGTGTGAGTTTTGTAGTGTATAATATAGTTATACGATAGTTTTTGTGACAGAAAAAATGTCAGAAAGTTCTGTATCGAAAAATAACGCGATGGCCCTTCCGGTCTGCCAGTGGCCCGTGTTGCTCTAAACTATATAGAGTCTATAGTTTTACCATTACACATCAGTTTTTCGGAAAACTGTAATTTTAAATGTCAAATTAAAGCGCTTCGTTGTAGAGTTAGTGATACTCGAGTTATTATCGTAACAGTGTGTTATATGTGCCATGTCGAAAACAATTTGAATTGAACGCCACGCGAACAACATTTCGTAGACAGTAACTTCTTGTGTAAGTTAGTGTTGCGGGCCATAATTAATTCCTGGTACATGGCGAGTTACCACTAGCGCCATCTAGTATCGAGTAGCAGAACTAGGAGTCAAAATCTTTCTAGAA
Organism: Parnassius smintheus behrii; assembly: GCA_036936625.1. NCBI lineage: Eukaryota > Metazoa > Arthropoda > Insecta > Lepidoptera > Papilionidae > Parnassius > Parnassius smintheus. The sequence goes on along the minus strand of JAUPFT010000021.1, from coordinate 3,422,276 downwards.
AATTCCATATTAGAACTTTCAACACCTAATCAGTCTGGACCGGTATTTACTCGAACATTCCAGATATTTCAGTAGAAGAGGTCAAATATAAGGACGATAGTACCGCGACCGAGTAAGTATTAAACTGGCGATTCAAGCGAATATTTCGAAGCGACACAACTGCGAACTTAGGTGATCAGTAGAACAATTGTGTTTTGTTATTAGTGTGTTTTAAGTTGTGTGTAATTGGTGTTCTGTCATTAAAACGTCAATTTTGGTAATTCAATCGGCAGTTTTTACTGTCACGAACCCTAGAAAGCTTGAACAGTAGGAAAGGTGTAAAATGAGTAGGAGACGTGTTTCTCTGTCTATGATTTTAATTATACTGCTTAATTATTCTACCTTAACACTAATATATATTGACGTGGGGGCTACGCTAAACTACACCTCCCCCGACAAATGAATAAAAAAATTATGCCATCTATATCTTTTATCAATCCTTAAAATAAATCTTTAAAATTATACATATGTAGCACGTAAAAATGCATAGTCACAGTAGTATAATTGACATAATAGAGCATAATTTTGTATAACATAAAATTATTTTTTGATTTTCACGAAACTACAATATTATTTATTCGTATCCTTAATCATTTTGTATGTCTACCACTTATCTAGTCGGAACAATAATTATATATACAGTGGATTTCATTAGTAACGACCTCGGTTGTAACGACTTTTTGGTTATAGCGACGTCAAACTTACGTCCCTTGAATTTAAAGCATACTTTCGTAACAAATTCGTTCGGTAATAGCGACTTTGGTTATAGCGTCAATTTCGGGTATAGCGACTTGTTTTTATGAACCATTTATGACCGATTACTAGAAATCCCTTGCGGATATTGCGACTAAGTCGGCAAAGGCACAAATACTCATTCGTAAAACTATTAAGCTTTCTTATCCTTTGTTTACATTCACAGATGGTCAAACTAATGCTTTGTTTGTATGTAGGACTCAGTAATCAGTTACACAGAAAATCCAGTGAGTGAACAGTGTTTCTTAAACTTGTGTATATGGCTCCTAGACATACATTTACTGTTAAAGAAAAAGTGGACTTCATTTCGAGACTGTAAAATGGAGAAAACAATGTTGATCTGTGTAAACAATTTGGAGTTTCACATTCTACAATATCAACGATGTGGAAAAACCGCGCTAAAATTATGGAGTGTTTGGAATCAAAATCCCTGAAAATAAAAAAATTAAGTAAAGTAAAGTCAGCCTATATACGTCCCACTGCTAGACACAGGCCTCCTCTCATTTCTGAGAGGGTTTTAGGGCAAGGAATAGTACGCCGCGATGCCCCAATGCGTGTTGGCGAACTTCACACGTCTTCGAAATATTTTTTACCTATTTCTCAGACATGCAGGTTTCCTCACGATGTTTTCCTTCACCGCCGGGCACGTGGTAAATCACCACTTAAAATTGCAATTAACTATTTCATTGGTGCCGGCGGGGATCGAACCCGGTTTGCTCGCGTATTGTGAAATTTACTGCGAGCCCTAACCATCTGAGCTACCACGGCTCTGAAAATAAAGAAAAATCACAAAACACCCGTGTATAACATTAATTAAATAAATGATAAGTAAATGTGTACATGACTTTTTATTATTTCGGATATAGAGACCTCCGGATATAGCGACGACATTAAAGTGTCCCTCCGCCGTCGTTATAACCGAAATTCACTGTATATATATATATATATATATATATATATATATATATATATATATATATATATATATATATATATATTATACTCTTTTAATTTTCATGTCTTTTATTTTATTCTTGTTTCCCCTCATATATTTCCTTCATTCTTAGTTAACTATTATTTATTTTCCATTTTCATCGATACCTAGCATTTTAGCTATTCATTACATATTTGTGTCATTTCTTTCACGTACATGGCTCGCGTACGTACATGATCAAGAAAATTACCAATTTCATTTAATTTACACTTTAAATTATAACAACGCAGCTCATATAATTTATTATTTAATTGTACCATACACTTTCCCGTACACGGCTGATTTTGCAGGCCGTAGCGGTGCGCGTGCATTATCGCAGCGCATCGCCTGGCAGAGTCGCCATGCAACGTAGGAAAGGTGTTAAATGAGTAGAAAACGTGTTAATTATTCTGCTTAATTATTCTACCTTAACACTAATACATTATATTGACGTGGGGACTACACTACACTATACTCAAATAATGAATAGTACCCGGTTGACCGAGCTTTGCTCGGTATTTTTCGCTCGCTTTTTTTTAATTCGTGTGTTTTGGAAATTATATTTAGATACAAATTACGTACTGATGAAATATAAATAATACTTTTTGATCTTAGCGACTGGTAACGCCAGTTAACAATCTACTTTATCAACATTACATTACATATCGCATTGAGTTCGTCCTAAGTTATATCTACTTTATCAACATGACTAGTGCATATTTTTTGTTTCCTTCCTTCCTTCCCTTTCCTACCGCACGCGCTGCCGCCGAGGTGAAAAAGAGGATCTCGGCGCGCGTCATTATACTAAGTGATATTACGCCATCCGCAACGCACGGCCACCCGTCGCGTCTTATGTACATTAACCGCAAACCGCGCAGGACGAACATTGAGTTCTCCTGTTTATGTTTAATATTCACCGCATCAGACATTGTGTCTTTGTAACTCATAAAAGTGTGAGACGCCCCCGTAAGGGCAAAGGTGGAGAGTGTGGGACTTCACGAGCCTGTTCCGAGAGTGCGTGTGCGCCGAACCACGTGGCGAGCTCGCGGTATAGCAGACACTCCAGGAGGAAGGCGCGGCAGCCCTCATCAGGTCAGTGCGTGCTATCCCACCTATTTATTTTCCCCTTTGCCGTATGCACCAAAATTACAGTCCACTAAATCTTTATCGAAGATACCTTAAGTTACTGGCGTCTCCATTTTTAATGGTCACTTCTCGCTGGATTGACCTTGACTTTCCGCCCTTATTAGATCGTTATCGTAATAAGCGTTTATATAATTAATTATTTATATTTTAATCCGACTTCGGATTAACCCCGCCCTTATTAGAACACTAGAATAGGTCCTAATAGGTGACATTCATAGTAATTTTAAAACTATATTCATAGAATGAATAAGCATATAATTATCTATATAAATTATTTGTTGTATGTTCACATCACGTCATCAACTTTTAACTACATCTATAGATTATACTGTTAAATTACATTTATTATTTGCACATATATTTAAGCATTATATTCGTTGTAAATAACTTCATAATTATTATAAAAGTTAACAATTAAAGTTCATCGTTAACGAAACTAATATTTAATAATTCAACCGCGTAGCGAGGTCGCTTACAGACTACCCGCTTATAATTATATTATTTTTGCCGCATAACTTAAGTTGTAATGCCGCCTAAAAAACAAATAGCATCGAATAATAGCGATTCCTCGGATAATGAGGGCACACCTGATGCTGAGTTGGTTTTATTGTTAGCTAAACGAGATGCTTTATTTGAAATAGTGCAAAAAATATATGATATGTCCTCGGACATCCACATAAACACTTCCACGATGGAGCGTTTTCTTGATGGAAGTTCTAATATTAATGCTTTACGTATTGAGTTTAAACAGGTCTTAGATAATTATAATTCACATTTATTAAAAATAAACCCTATTGCTAAACCTGATTATAACAGCCTCATTGCGTTTGAGTCTAATTTACAAAGTACTAGTACACCGTCTAAAGCCAGATTCACACTTCCGCCTATCGAACTTATGCCATTTTCGGGTGACATTCGCTCATGGCCTTTATTTTATGCTAGCTTTAAATCAACCGTCCATGACAACACATCGCTTACCGACGCTGAAAAGTTATACTATTTGCTAGGTAAACTAACGGGCAAAGCCCTATCTGTATGCTCAGGTATAACTCCTTGCGCTGAAAATTATAAAATTTTATTGCAAGCACTCGTTGACAAATCCGGCGTATGCTAGCATCTACATATATTAATCAGATGTTCGAATTTAAGCCATTGCAATCGGCCACCGCAAATAATTTTGATTTATTTACTGATAACTTTATAAGTGCAGTGCGCGCTTTACAAAACTTAAAGTTAGATAATCTCGCGGACTTAATTGTTCTTCATATCGCGCTTAAGAAGCTGGACCCGGATACCATTCGCTCTTTCGAATATAGTCATAACTCGATGGTACCTACCTTTGATGATTTAGTAAATTTTATTAAGACCCGCTCCAAAGTTTTGCAACGCACCGATTCTAGTACAAATTCTAATAGCGCACCAAACAATCGACGTGGTAACGGTAATAATCGTCGCTGTAATAATACTTCGTCGCCGAAGTATCAGGCGTACGTAAGCACGACGACTAGTTGCTCAAAGTGTCTGTGCGATAATATTGTGCATCAACACCTATTTAAGTGTGCAGACTTTAATAAAATGACGCCGCAGGAACGATTTAAATGCGTAAAGAGTAACAATGCATGTGTGAATTGTCTCAGTTTAAGTCATCGAGTGTCTAGTTGCTCTTCAAATTATAGTTGTCGAGTTTGTAAATTTAAACATCACACATTGTTGCACTTCCACCGCAGAAGCGATAATGCTTCCCCTACGCTGGCGCGTTCTCCACCGCTTCAGCCAGTTACACTGAAGTCTACAACCCCCGCGCCCGCACACTCGCCACCCCTCACCGCAGGTGCGCGTTCAGACGTCGCGCTGTGTACTTCGTTCAAGAATGTTTCTCAACGTTCACCGCCTCCCGCGCGCGCAAGTCGTTCGCAGAGAACTGTTTTATTATCAACCGCTCAAGTATTTGCTTACGATGCTAAGGGAGAGAAACAAATTATTCGTATATTATTAGACTCCGCGGCTCAAAGCCATTTTATGACTAAAGAGTGCTGTCATCGTTTAGGCGTTCAACAACACGATACCGAATGTACTGTAGTAAAGGGATTCGGTGGAGTTGAAAAAATTGTAAAATCGAAATCGATTGATATTAAAATTTTCTCACGATTCGACTCGAATATTAACTTCAATATTTCAACGCTAGTTGTTGATCAAATCACCGACCTTTTGCCCACTGCTGTGGTAGACACATCTGTCTTATCACACTTCCATGGCATAAGACTCGCTGATGAATGTTATAGCATGCCTAATAAAATTGATGTTTTGATAGGCGCATCCCTTTTCCCGCACTTACTGTGTCCAGACGTAATTTATTCGTCTAACGACTTGTCCGGGCCCTCGGCTTTGAATACGGTATTTGGTTACGTTATTATGGGCTCAGTGCCGACACTTCAGGTAAATCATTCTTTAACGTGCTGCTCAGTTCTAGAGTCTCCTATCGTTGACAAATTAGTGCAACGATTTTGGGAGCTTGAACAGCCACCCTCCGCACCGCCCATTCAGTGTCCTTCAGACATTGAATGTGAAGAGTTTTATAAATCTACGACATCCCGCGATCCTTTTACTGGTAGATATATTGTTGGCCTGCCATTTAAAGATGACGTTTACTCTCTCGGAGATTCTTATGAAACCTCTCGACGACGATTCATGTGCTTGGAGAGGAAACTTCAAGCCTCGCCTACATTAAGGTTAGCATATGATGACGTCATAAAGGAATACTTAGCTAAAAATTATATATCCCCGGCACCGCCGTATGACTCTCATGAACCCGCTCCAATATATGTCATACCGCATCATGGAGTCTTACGCGAAGATAAGAAGTCAACGCGTCTGCGCATCGTCCTGGATGCTAGCAGTAAGACTAGCACTGGGCGATCATTAAATGATATTCTGCATTCAGGACCAAATTTGCAAGGCGACTTGTTCAATATAATTTTAACTTTCCGCTTACATCCAATCGCTATGACAGCCGACTGTCGCCAACAATTTCTGCAAATAGTTGTTCGCGATTCTGATCGTCGTTACCAATGCTTCCTATACCGCTTCCGTCCACAAGACCCACTTGTGTTATACCACTTCAATCGCGTGTGCTTCGGTTTAACTTCGAGTCCATACCATGCATTGCGCACGGTAAGACAGCTCATTGATGACGACGGCGCAAAGTATCCACTTGCGAGTCGTATCGCATTTACTTCGCTATATATGGACGACATCGCGTTCTCTATGCCCAGTGAATCTGAGGCCAGTGAGACCTCTCGACAGCTGATAGACTTATTCAAGGGTGCCCAATGGGACCTGATAAAATGGCATAGCAACCGTCGATCTGTTTTAGATGACCTCCCTACTTCCCATAAAATTACAGGAGAAGTAGAGATCGATAAATCAATGCCACATAAAATACTAGGCTTGCATTGGTCTACCGATAGTGACGCCTTTTATTTTAAAATATCTGTTCCCGCTGATGTGACGTGCACTAAGCGCGCCATCTTATCTACTGTCGCTCGCCTGTGGGACATAATGGGTTTCGTTGCTTCCACAGTCGCGTACGCCAAATTGTTAATAAAGCAGCTTTGGCAACTTAATTTAGATTGGGACGACATACCACCACCGCCAATTATTAAGATGTGGAGGCAATTCTGTGCTGAATTACCAGCTCTTAATGATTTACGTATCCCGCGACATGTTGGTGTATCCAAAAACTGTACTGCGTCACTCCTGGGGTTTTCCGACGCCAGCGAGCACGCATACGGTGCCGTAGTCTACATACATGTAAAGAGCGTCAATGGTAACACCGTCCAGTTGATTTGTGCAAAGACTAAAGTCGCACCGACGAAACCACTATCTATTGCACGCCTTGAGCTTTGTGGAGCGGTTTTACTCTCAAAATTGCTTCGCAGAGTACTCGACAATTATTCTCTTGACCTTGCAATATCAGTCTATGCCTTTGTAGATTCAAAAGTAGCTCTGTACTGGATAAAGAGTTCGCCACACAAGTGGCAGACCTTTGTTGCAAACCGCGTTGTTCAGATTACCGACAATATTCGCGCTGGTAACTTTTATCATGTCGCAGGTACTGAGAATCCCGCTGACATACTTTCACGTGGCGTTACGCCAAATAAATTAGTTTCAAACCCCCTGTGGCTCCATGGGCCTCAGTGGACTTCGTTAGATCCATCTCAATGGCCTCTTCGTACTTTAGACAATGAGGTTATTGCAAATATGCCTGAGAAGAAGATTTTGTCGCACACTGTGTGCACATCCGTCTGTAATTCTGCGATTTATGAGCTCGCACTCCGCATCTCTTCTTGGAGTAAACTTCTACGTATAATTGCGTACGTGTGTAAGTTTGCTAAATTATTGCCCCGCCGCAACACTACTGTAGTGACTGCTGATGATCTCAGTTTCTCTGAGGTTATAATCCTCCGCGCCCTGCAAAAACAGCATTTTGCAGTGGAATATTTAAATATTGAAGGTAAGAAACCTTGCTCGCCCGCTTTCAATCGTTTAAGGCCTTTTATTGAGAATGGTTTAATCCGCATTGGTGGTCGTCTTTCGAACTCCGCATTAGATTACACGCAAAAACATCCAATTATACTCCCGCGCAGTGATCATGTAGTGAACATGATCATTGACTATTATCATATTAAAAATTTACACGCTGGGCCTGAATTGTTATTGTCATTGCTCCGTCAAAAATTTTGGATACTTTCCGCACGCCGCACTGTGAGAAGCAGAGTCTACAAGTGTAATATATGTTTCCGGCTTAGACCCCGTCCAACTTACCCTTTGATGGCTGATCTTCCCCATAGTCGTGTAAGACAAGCTATTAAGGCATTTACACACACGGGCTGCGATTATGCCGGTCCTATCGCATACACTCCTGTACGTCGTCGTGGTGTACGCAGCGAGAAGACGTACTTATGTGTTTTCACATGCCTCACGACTCGAGCTGTACATATAGAAATCGCTACAGATCTTAGTAGTTCTAGTTTCCTCGCTGCGCTTAAACGTTTCCTCTCTAGACGAGGGCCGATTCAGTTTTTATATTCGGATAATGGAACGAATTTTAAAGGTGCCGCTTCGTATCTTCGCGATCTCTATAAATTTCTAAACGTTGAATACCGCCCAAAGCTTGAGCAAGAGTGTGCTGAGAATCGTATAACATGGAAGTTCATCTGTCCCAACTCTCCTCATTTTGGAGGCGCCTGGGAGAGTATGATCAAAGTCGTAAAAACGCATCTGTTCCGAGTTATCGGACATCAGTTACTTTCATACGAAGAGCTTAATACTGTTCTTGCGCAAATTGAGTGCTTGCTAAACTCGCGGCCCTTGACAGTATTAAGTTCTGATCCTGCAGAGCCTTCAGCTCTTACTCCGAGTCATTTTTTGAATACCGCACCTTTATTGTCATTACCCGCACCCAAAGTCAAATCTGACTCTACCAGTCTGTTACACAGGCATTCTTTACTGGATAAATTAGTTCAGTCGTTTTGGGACCGGTGGAGGACGGAATACCTTCACGGATTACAAGTTCGTCAGAAGTGGAACACCCCGTCTACGGCTATCGTACCAGGCATGGTTGTAATTGTGATAAATGATAATGAACCGCCCCTTGCTTGGCCATTAGCGATTGTCGAGTCTGTTCATCCTTCGAAGGATGGCGTAGTTCGAGTAGTGACCGTGAGAACTACTAAGGGAACATATCTCCGTCCTGTTGCTCGTATTTGCCCTCTCCCAAGACAATAAATCACGATTATTTGATTATAATTATTTATCTAAATTAGGAATTAAGTTTATATTTATATATATATATTAAAAAAGTATTAAACCGCAATATTATATTTATGTATACATTTTCTCGCTTACCAAGTAAGGTTAGTAGATGAGACATGCGCATTGAGCGCATCCTCTCACTTTATATACCGCTTATTTATTTGTTTTCCTTTTACTTTTATATTACGGTTGTCTTTTAAAGGTGACCCTTTAAGGGCGGGAGGAAATGGTAACGCCAGTTAACAATCTACTTTATCAACATTACATTACATATCGCATTGAGTTCGTCCTAAGTTATATCTACTTTATCAACATGACTAGTGCATATTTTTTGTTTCCTTCCTTCCTTCCCTTTCCTACCGCACGCGCTGCCGCCGAGGTGAAAAAGAGGATCTCGGCGCGCGTCATTATACTAAGTGATATTACGCCATCCGCAACGCACGGCCACCCGTCGCGTCTTATGTACATTAACCGCAAACCGCGCAGGACGAACATTGAGTTCTCCTGTTTATGTTTAATATTCACCGCGTCAGACATTGTGTCTTTGTAACTCATAAAAGTGTGAGACGCCCCCGTAAGGGCAAAGGTGGAGAGTGTGGGACTTCACGAGACTGTTCCGAGAGTGCGTGTGCGCCGAACCACGTGGCGAGCTAGCTGTATAGCAGACACTCCAGGAGGAAGGCGCGGCAGCCCTCATCAGGTCAGTGCGTGCTATCCCACCTATTTATTTTCCCCTTTGCCGTATGCACCAAAATTACAGTCCACTAAATCTTTATCGAAGATACCTTAAGTTCCTGGCGTCTCCAGCGACATAACAGAAAAAACGGAACTGGTTATTTGAATAAAAAATCATGAGTTTTTATTTTAATTTAAATTTTCGTGTTTTTAAAAAATACTAAAAAAAGGGCTCGAAAAAATAGATTTTCTCAAAAAAGAAAGGAACTTGAAAAAAAATATTAAAAAAAGTCGGTCGGTCGGTCTGGGCTCGAACCGGGGTTTTACGATTCTGTGACCGCCCATTATACCAATTAAGCTATTTATAATCATTAACAATCTGTCAAAATTTACCTTCTTATTCTAACGATATTGTAGCAGTTTTTCATTTCCACATTTTCTAAAAATAAATCCTAGCTAGATCGATTTATTATCCCCGAAACTCCCTGGACACTAAATTTTATGAAAATCGTTGGAGCCGTTTCCGAGATCCCGATTATATATATATATATATATATATATATATATATATATATATATATATATATATATATATATATATACAAGAATTGCTCGTTTAATAGTATAGGATTTAATGAATATATAGGGTTGTTCCAATAAATTTATTATTTTCGATTACTACGCGTATGAATTTGCCTGAAAAACTTAAAAAGTGTAACTTTGAATGTGTGACTTTTTAAAATGACGTCGTTTCTACTTCGTCATTTCGGAGCCGCGGGCAAAAGCTAGTTAGTTTTTTTTAGTTATAAATCTGTAAATTGAAAATATAATTTATATCATAAAAAATATTATTCTATAATCTGTCAGCGAAGTTTTATTTTACGAGTATACTGTTAATTTCGTTACTCTCACGATGGTTTCGGAATCCCAATATATAATTTAATGACCATCGTGGTGCAGTTTTTTTACATAACTTAGCATCTATATCTTTGTTTGGGTCTCTATATTTTATGTTAGAGTACCCTAATATTTCTGAAATAAAATTGTACGTGGTAGAGCCACGCTGCAGCTATATTATGGCTGTAGCACGAATGGGTCAGCTCCACCGGGGAAGGACCACGCTCTCACAGAATACCAGCGTAAAATATCAGATTAATTCTGCTGTGTTTCGTATGGTGAGTGTAGAGAACCGGAGACCCGTTCTACTGGAATCGAGGCATTCTATCTTAGTCCTCAAGGGTGACAACGCATCTGCATTTTGATTCTTAATCGAGGTTAAAATGTGGATGTCTATGGACCACAGCATCCACTTACTATCAGGTGCTTGCTATTGCTACAAAAAATATTATTACTATGTCATTAGGTTTCAACTTAAAACAGATGTTGTCTGTATTCAGTCAAAATTTTCTCATAGCGTATGAATCAGGTTAAATAATATTGTGTACGACAGCACAGACTAAAAGTCAGTGTATAGCAAAGCGCTCTAAAGAATTTGATATCACTCCTGAAATTAATTTTAACAAGAAATTTTGACATAAGAAAACCCTAGTAGTTCTATAGATGTACATCAAAATATACAGGGTTTATCAGTGAGATAAATTAGATATTTTTTTTATTAAAGTAAAATGACAAACGAAGTTACAGTCGACTTGATGGTTAGTGGCTACGAGTAGTATCCCACAATGAAAAGACTACAGATGCGTTGTCACTTTTATACTGCCTTACAAATACCCTTTAGACTGGAAGTTCCAGTGCAGCAGTACCTGCACTAATGTGTTCCAGCCTGGAAACCATTAGTGCAGGCTACTTGGCGACATTAATAGTTGAAAGGGACTAGGACTAAAGGGAATCCTACCACCTAGTAAGGGTAGATTAAAAAATATTTAAAACGTGAAAACTTACGTTAATACATTGCTATTATAAATACACGAGTAGATGTTCCATCAGAACCAACAGAGTGGGTGTTAAGTAAAAAACACATTATATTAATCATCTCGGTTTCGGTTAATGGCTACAAAAATAGAACTTAGCCAAAAAAAGGCTCCTAGAGGGGTTTTTCCTATCATTAATGGAATTTGATAGTCTGTTAATCGTATAGCTTAAGAAAACGCTTGATTAAAACTACTTTTACGGATTTTATCGAGTTTAATTTTAAATGATTTTTCATTCCCGATGTTTCGTGTGCTATCCAGCACCCATGGTCACGGGGGACTGAGATGACTGACGTCCTGATGTCAATGTTAACCCAGGGTACTTCAGCTTATAGTTATTGTTTATGGCATTTAAAATTAAACGCGATAAACTACTTAAAAGTAGTTTTTATCAATGAGTAGTGTTCGCGTAAATATAAAAAATCATTAGGAAAACGCTGTTTAAAGTCTTTGTTATTTGCCTCTTTCAAATTCAATTTGTTCTATGTCATCGTAATCAGATTAGAAAGCTGAAGTAGCTATGGACCGGCCATATAACTTGAAGAATCGACAGCCGATGGGAAAGAAAGGTTCTCGAGTGGCAGCCTCGTACCGGTTAATTAAACACGATAAAATCCGTAAAAGTAGTTTTAGTCAATGTGTAGTGTTCGCGTGAATATAAGAAATCATTTTTTGTATTAAATCAACGTACTCTTTTTCTTCTTATTCTTCTTCATCAGGCCATAAAAGTCCACTGTTAAACATAGCCCACCACATAGATTGCCTCATAGGGGGATATTTGCCATAGTTGCCACGCTTGACAAGCAGGTTATCTCCTTATTCGTTACCCTCTTTCGCTGACGACACCCACGGGATACATGTGGTAGTGGATATTCTTACACCGTCACGTCTTACACTTACACATTACACAATAACTTAAGAGAGGTCATTGACCCTTGTCTTCGGGAACGTTCTTGTACAACGTGATGAAACACGAAACTGGCTGTCGTTACAATATTTGCATTTGAACCAATTCCATAAAGGCGGTGTAGCCTTCTTTGTTTAAAGTTTGTTACAGGTGGACATTGACTGTAATAGCCACTTATCATAAATCAGTAAGTTTAGCACTTCAATTTTTGAAGGGAAAACTTCTTTAGAATCGTTTGATTTGAAACTCGATGAAACGAAAAAGCGACACTAAAAAGAGACAAACATATTCATCAATAGGATTTAGCCTGCGAGAGCATGGTAATAGATAATCAATTAGCCGCACTTGTGGTAGAAAATTATCATATTTAGTAAATAAATCATTTGCGGTGAAATATTTTTAATTATTTCATTTCATTTGAAGGTTTTACTTCTACCGCATGTGAGCTGCAAACATATTTTTAGCCGACCAAGAACAACTATTTGTAGGGCATATAGTAAAGCCGTTGGTCCTGCGCCTGATCTCTCTCATACCGAGAGACTAATATATATTCTCGTGGGGCTACACTTCACTACATCCTTATTTAAGTATTCTATAATTTCTAAATGGTTAAGCGAAGAATAATAACTGTAATTATTTCTTGAATACTTGTCAGATTTTATATTCAATTGCTTTGTCATTTGCCACCACAAATGGTGGTGTAAGAGACGATCGTGTTGATAATTTCATATAATTGTGAAACAAACACGATTTCAATCCTATTGCCTGGTCATTTTATTAAATTAGTAAGTAAATTTAAACACTTGCTGGCAACTAAGAAACGTTTTTTCAGAAAACGCTTCTCATCTTCATCTATATTTTGTGATGTTACGTGGTAGAGCCATGTTGCAGCGATTCATGGTTGTGGCACGAATGGATCGCCTCGATCGGGGAAGGACCACGCGAGCAAGTGACGCAGAATCCCCAATTCTCACTTACTCATATCCCAATTAGTATTAAATGTATGTACACAAATACGAGCATTTATAGACAAGTAATATTTGTGTTTGCTAAGTGTTGTTGCTCTTAGAGGGTCATAAATTCTATGCAAATCTCTGTTCTGGCAACCACAAAAGTAATCCTAAGATCTAGACCCGAAATAATTATTTTGTAGGCCATGCAAATACTTGATTCGTGCGGGATTCGAACCCACGCACCTCAGCACAGCTACTCACAGCGTCACTGCGCCACGAAACCGTCGACAGAAATTTGTCGTATGGTAAATGAAAAGAACCGGTTTTACTGATAACGGGGCATTCTATCTTAGTTCTCAGGGGTGATAACGTGTTTAAATTATTAACCTCTCAGTCCACAAGCGGTCGAATCCGACCGCGGCGCTATTCTGTCAAAATTCAAGCGGTCGGATTCGACCGCGCACACCCACAACACTTTAAACCATTAAAATTTATATTTAGAGACTACTTTTCTATGAAGAAGTTTGGCATTATAGAATCAATATAAAATTTTCTATCCTCTAGTGCAATAAAAAGTTCGGTTATCCTATGGATATTTATTTATAATCCACGTTCATTTCGTACGCCATTTTTGGATTTTTGGATTTTTCTAGTGTTTTAGTATAGTGTTTTATTAAAATTGTAATGAAAGTTTTTGTGTGAATATAATTTATTTTTTACGTAAATAATTTCGAGCAATATATATTGAAATAGTTGTGATTTTCACGCTGCCGACTTTCGCTTGTTATGTTTTGTTTTTGTTATCAAAATACAATAGCCTTTTTGTAATGAAGTAAAACCTGACTTTTATATAGAAAATTTTGTATAGATATTATAATGCCAAACTTTTTCATAGAAAAGTAGTCTCTAAATATAAGTTTTAATGGTTTTAGTGCTGCGGGTGAGTGCGATCGCATGCGACCGCTCGGGATTTGCCGGGCGCATGCGACTGCATGGGATTTTTATTGGTATTGAGGGGTCAAGAATAGATGTAGTTGTCTATACCACAGCACCTACTTTCTATTTGATAAACATATTACGTGGTAGGGCCATGCTGCAGCTATATTATGGCTGTAGTACGAAGGTTCGGCTCGACCGGGGAAGGACCACTCTCTCAAAGAATACCAGCGTAAAATAGCAATTCAATGATGCTGTGTTTCGTATGGGTGAGTGTAGAGAACCGGAGACCCTTTTTACTGGAAACGGGGCATTTAATCATAGTCCTCAAGGCTGGTAACACATCTGAATTTTGGAGGATAAATGTAGATGTCTATGGGCCTCAGCATCCACTTACCATCAGGTGGACTGTGTGCTCGTTTGTCGCTAACATCCTATAAAAAAAACAATCGCAATATAAGTCGTCGTTGTTATATTGACGCCTTTTTATAGAATAACAGTAACAAATGAGCTCGCAGCCCCCCTAAAAATCCGTGGATACTGTTGCCCATAGACATCTTTATCTAGCATCGAGTAAAATCTAAATGCTGATGCGTTGTCACCCCTGAAGACTAAGATGGAATGCGTCGATTCCAATTAAAAGGGTATTCGGTTCTCTACATTTACTATACAAATCACATATACTTTGCTTTTTCTGTGAGAGCATGCTGCTTCCCAGGTTGAGTCAACCCATTCGTGCTACGATCATAATATAGCTGCAGCATGGCTCTCACCGCTGCTCAGCGTTGACTGTCGGGGTAGGAATCTTACGTAGATAGTTAGTTAATAGTAGACACGGACCCAATTGGACCCGGTAGATGGCGCTGTTGTCGAGATCCAGAAATTAAACGTGCGAAGTCGGTTCACGATTTATTTGATTAAAAAACCGAGTTTCTCATTTAATTTCTATAGATATGTTAATAAAATGTTGTCTAAAGTAGGTAAGTCCTGCGTGTGAGCCATTAAAATCAAATCATGGCTTATCGTACCGGATGAATAATGTGATTAACCGACACGGTCGACAGAGCAGTCTGGAACATTACTCAGGTATAATATATTAAAATAAATTATTTTCAAATTTAAATTGCTCTGAATTAATTGAACTATATAATACCATGACATTAAACATATAAAAAATGCGGATATTGAATTTGAATACGCCATTATTCTTTTTTAAGTGACATTAAAAGATATATATTTCTAGTAATTTCTAGTAATTTCTAGTGTTCTTTCATGCGTGTTTTTGCGTGGTAGAACCATGCAGCTAAATTATGGTTGTAACACGAATGGGTGGGAACGGATTGATCGGGGAATAACCTCGCTCTTAGCTCTGTGAAAGCGAAGTATTCTTACTGTGTTCTTACCAGCGTGAAATAGTGACTTAATGCTGCTGAACCGGAGACTTTTTACTGGAAATGAGGCCCGGAACCCGGGGTGGTCCTCAGGGGTGACAATGCATCTGCATTTTGATTTTTAAGCAAAGATAGATTTAAGTCTATGGGCTACAATATCCACTTACAATCAGATGAACATTGGGTTCTTTTATCACCCTTACTCTATAAAAAATCATGTTATGCAATTTCTCCAAAGTTTTTAACCGATTTTGTTATTTTATTTAATGAAAACATTAAATGAAACCAATTTTACGGATTTTATAGTGTTTCGGATACTTTTCGGCAACCATGGTCACGGGGGGGGGGGGGGGGGGCGACTAGAGTCGGTCTTTGTGACGTAGGCGCGAGACTCGGAACTTATTGTCTTATTGTCTTACAATACTTGCTTGACGTGCTGAAGCTTGGCGGCCAGATGTTTTTGTCACAGATCCCTTGTGCTCTCTTAAACAAAGATTTTCCCACGGTAGCTAACTGTGATGGATAGTGGTGAGATTCACCATTTATATATCAGTTGGTATGGGTATTTTTCCTATACAATGGTGTTCAGTGTCCAATCAGGATTTCGGATGACTAAAATCATCTAGAAGATCTAAAGAATTATTTGCCGCTAACTAAATTGTGAATTGAATTTTGGTTTTTATGGAGTTAAGGTGGTCTAATAATGCAGTTAATTTGCCAGATGGTAAAATTGTGAAAGTGTCGTCAACGTATGTATAATATGTCGGTGACAATATAACAGGTGAGCCTATCTCCCATAGCCTAGACCAACGGAAAAATAGGCGCCTATGGGAGATACAGGTGAGTGAAGTCAATATTAAACGCGATAAAATCAGTAAAATAGTATACTCCGCCACTAGGGTGGAAATGTGATATTGGAACCCGCGTGGTATTGTCACCCGAGCCGAAGGTAAGGATGATAAGAACGCGAGTTGCGATGTCATACTTTGCTCGACCAGGATCGAAAGTTCGATTTAAATTCAAGTAATATAATTCGTTCCCACCGTATCATGACATAATTATACTTTTGACGTTTAAAAACTAAATTAATAACTTAATAAGTCATTAATTTAGTTTTTACTAAATTAATAAGTCATTGAATACTAAATTAATAAGTCATTGAATCGGGAGACAATGTGGCATTTTCGTCATTGAAAATGGGGTCGAAATACAAACTTTCGATCAAGGTATGATAAAAAATTAGTTAATTTCATTTAATGTGTACCGTTCGCGTAAATATGAAAAGTCATTATTCAACTAAAAACTTTTTTTTTTTATTCCTAACGTTTCGAATATTTTGCGACGAGAAGAAAAGAGTTCAACGACCTTATGTCATAGTTTGATTCGACAATTAACCACTTCCTCGAAATTGGACTTCTCTAGTCGGGCATTTTGTCTGGTAAACATATTTGTCAACAACTTAGATCGTAATTTTCCCATCAACTATCGGCATAGAGGTGAGTGGATGGTTCACATGATCTTCGTTTTGTCCTTGCTTATCTTAAGCCTTTCGCTGTTCTACTATTGTGTCTGAAAATCGGACAGTGAAAGTGTTAAGATTTATCTGACGGAAGACATTTTTCGGCTACTGGCTATTTATACTTATAAATGAGCATTTTTATTACTATAATCAAACTGTGTTAAAAAAAACATTAATATTAATCTAAAACTAAACTAATTATTTTCATATCTCTGAGTAAGTAATCCATTTTAAATTTCATGCATTTTTTTAAGTTCTTTTTTGGTTTGAATCCCTTTGGGCTTCGTCTTGGTTTTTTCTTCTTTCTGTGTCCTTCGCCTCTACTATCAAATTTTATTATATTTTCACGATGTCGTCGCTCCACCCTTACTTTCCACGGCACGGCCACGCCAAAACTTCGCAATATGTCCAACTCATCTTACGAACGAGTAGCTATACTAAACTTACGGCTATTTACGAAATGATTTTACATCCTTCGAAGGCCACAATCTCTTTATACACTAAGATACCTTTTCCGACACTCACAGAATGAATTGAAGTTGGGGGAATCTGTTACGTTGCTGCCACAAGATTAGATCATATTAGATTAGATTTAATTAGAATTAATTCCATCCATCGCAGCCTATAATAGTCCACTGCTGAACATAGGTCCCCCCACAGAATGCCTCATTTTAGATTAAAAAAAGTGTAGTATGGTCACATGAGTAAAGAAAGCATGGTGTATTTTTTTAGATTAAATTACATTAAATTAAATTGTGTTTTTTTAAAGAATATTAACAATGCTATAATCATTACTAATATTCCCCTTAACCACTCGTGGTAAGCTTAAATTGCTTGTGTTACGAGTGGTTCACGCCAGTAGTCGAATGGCGGATTCGAACCCACGACCTTTTTGAGTTCGCGGTCCGCGCCCTGCCATTAGGCTACTGTCGCTTATAATCTACACATTTACAACCTAAGATATTCCACCACCTTTATGTTATGCACAATTTCTGCATGGGAGTGTTATTCTCCCTTTCTGAAATTGTGCATGTCAGTGGTAACCTATTAAACCGAGACGTAATCCCTCACTTTTGACCGTACGGGTAAACTCAAAATCTCAGTGAGGGCAATGCTCTGAGTTTTCTCTGCGTGATGGAATTCGTAATGCTATCTGTAAGCTCAAGCAAACTGAAATTGCAATGGGCCGATTATTAGCTTGGAGAAGCGATAGTCAATTGCAATGGGCCGATTATTAGCTTGGAGAAGCGATAGTCAATTGCAATGGGCCGATTATTAGCTTGGAGAAGCGATAGTCAATTGCAATGGGCCGATTATTAGCTTGGAGAAGCGATAGTCAATTGCAATGGGCCGATTATTAGCTTGGAGAAGCGATAGTCAATTGCAATGGGCCGATTATTAGCTTGGAGAAGCGATAGTCAATTGCAATGGGCCGATTATTAGCTTGGAGAAGCGATAGTCAATTGCAATGGGCCGATTATTAGCTTGGAGAAGCGATAGTCAATTGCAATGGGCCGATTATTAGCTTGGAGAAGCGATAGTCAATTGCAATGGGCCGATTATTAGCTTGGAGAAGCGATAGTCAATTGCAATGGGCCGATTATTAGCTTGGAGAAGCGATAGTCAATTGCAATGGGCCGATTATTAGCTTGGAGAAGCGATAGTCAATTGCAATGGGCCGATTATTAGCTTGGAGAAGCGATAGTCAATTGCAATGGGCCGATTATTAGCTTGGAGAAGCGATAGTCAATTGCAATGGGCCGATTATTAGCTTGGAGAAGCGATAGTCAATTGCAATGGGCCGATTATTAGCTTGGAGAAGCGATAGTCAATTGCAATGGGCCGATTATTAGCTTGGAGAAGCGATAGTCAATGGATTCAAAGAAGTAGTGTAACGACCTGGTATGACATGCAGAAATGTAGGTGACACTTCATCCTGCTTTGTGGCGATTCTCGAGAAAGGGATAACATCAATAGTAGACTTGTAAGATCAATATCTTCAATAGTAGACATAAATATTAGTGGCATTACGCGCGCTTGCTAATCATGAGGTCCCGGGTTCGAATCCCTCGTCGGGCTAAAACTAGTTATTGACTATTTCCGACTAGAAATTCTCAGTAGCAACCGTCATGAAGTTGGCGGTGTTTTACCCCCGTGCCTCGGAATGCACTTAAAGCCGTTGGTCCTGCGCCTGATCTCTCTCCGGTCGTGTCGGATAACGGTCGCATAGGAATGTGATAATAAGGCACTATAATCATGTCTAGCGCAGATGGCCAGTCTCCCTTGAGATTGGCCGCCGTGACCAAAATTCGACCTGGGGGAAATTATTATTATTAGAAGTCTAATCCAGGTTTGTGACGGATAGTGACACGAATAATATGTTTGATATATATGATACGACACGATATGTACCTATATTGTATATTAACCATAATAGTAATAGGACAAGAACCAGCACCGGAAATAATTATTGTCCGAAGGCAGACAGATGTCTCCGTCCGCCAAGAATTCGATAATGATGCCGCTATTAGGCGCGGTTAAATTAACCAATGTCGGTCGTACGTGCGTATTCCCAACCGACAAAAGGATAGAAAATTAACCTTGACACAGAACTTAATCTCTTAAGGAACAATTTTTATTTTTTTACATAAACAAAATGTGATAATCTCCTGCAGACGGAATTTCGGTCATGATGGCCAGTCTTAACGAATGTATGTACGGCGGTGTGTCAGACCGCCGTAAGCCTTTAAAATCAAATCAATTTTTTTATTTTAGTTCTGTAACATTTTGAGTGAGATTTTAAACGATCCAAGAGCAAATCGCGTCTGACAATATTGCAGTTACATTCTGGACCTCAGTCATAATGATAAGAACACACCTCCAAAATAGCAATGCACGATTGAGGATGGGATCGCAGTAGATTTTCTGAAAGCAGGTGAAGAACGGACACTTCCTTTATAAGCTGTTTACGCCTGTCCTTCAGTGAGTGTTCAGGAGTTAACGCCACATTTTCTTATCACGAACAGCTTTTAGGTTGGAAGCTAGGACCTTTAATTTTTTCATGCCTGGCCGGCTGTCGTAATAAAGATTAGTGGGCGTTTTATGGCATGTACGGTTCCACCACACATTTTTATTTAGCAAACGCTGCAACCTGCTTTTAGCTGCGCGTACGCTACGTATTAATTGTACTTATTTAATTGCAATCTCACAATCGGCAGTACGTCAACAATCGTCCTACTAAACAC
Source organism: Parnassius smintheus behrii (assembly GCA_036936625.1). Classification (NCBI taxonomy): domain Eukaryota; kingdom Metazoa; phylum Arthropoda; class Insecta; order Lepidoptera; family Papilionidae; genus Parnassius; species Parnassius smintheus. The sequence continues at coordinate 3,401,994 of JAUPFT010000021.1, read as the reverse complement.
CATTTACTTAAGGAAAGATTTGCCATTATAACATTATAACTAATTTCCTTTTTAATAAACCTTTAAACTTTGGTGATCCTCCTGATTTTCCTTTTGACGTGCTCATTAACTAACTACAACTCTACTTCTTAAAAGTGTATGGCCCTACAAACCATACATGGCATGTATTCTAAGTGATAACTATTTTTAGGCATTTTGTTTATTAACTTTAAACAACCTTAACATGGTAAATAACTTTATCTAGTAAACGTGTTGACCCCGACCGAACTTATTACCTATAGACCTAATTAGTAACTAGTAACGCAGTGTTATTTCTATCCCATTGGTCAAGACCAATGACGACAAGGATTTCGAGAAAGGGTTGTGATTCCTGTGAATTGAAAACAACGAAGGCCTATTATGCCGTGCGTCGGCAGTAAACTGTTAAGTCAACTGCCGCTGAAGACCTTGGAGACTCTAGCCGACAATATTCAATGCGTGTTCTGCTTCGGTAACGTATTGTCCATTTGTTTCGATTCTGTTCCGCTTTGTTTTTATTTTGCAATATGCGCGCGTCACTAGGTTGGAATATACAATAAAATAAATTATATAAAACAAACAAACCTTTTTGATCATTTTATTCTTCTTTTTTAGCCCGTAAAATTCCAATGGATTAGTCTTATTTTTTTATATATAATAAGGGTGACAAACGAGCACACAGTCCACCTGATGGTAAGTGGATGCTGTGCTCTACAGATATCTACATTAATCCTCGATTAAGAATCAAAACGCAGGTGCCTTGTTGTCACCCTTGAGGTCCAACATGGAATGCCTCGTTTCCAGTAAAGAAGGGTCTTCGGATCTCTACACTCACCATACGAAACACAACAGCATTAGGCTGCTATTTTACGCTGTTATTCGGTGAGAGCGTGGTCCTTCACCGGTCGAGCCGACTCATTCGTGCTACAACTGTAATATAGCCACAGCGTACTATACCGAAATACAAAGCCGTGAGTTCGATCACTGAGTTACATTTATGGAAACGACTATTTTCATAAATAAACACGACAAACAATAAATATCTTCATCGTAATCAATACCTGACTAACAGGAAAGACCTCTTTTTACTCGCACAGAACTTTTTTTCAATATTTTGCTGCATTTTTCCGCATTAATACCGTCATCTCTTCTAGAAATTAATAAACTGCGCGGCAGGCGTAAATTTCCGCGTACTTCACAATTTAAACTTTTTTTGCAAGATCGATCGATAAATTATCTGTAAATTTTTTCTCATAAAATATAAGTAAAAAAGAAGATGGTGTGGCCGACAAACATTTGCTTTTGGATCCGCTTCTGAAAATTTAGATTTTTCTATATTTATCCTAGAATAAAACTAATTTTACGGAATTCATAGCGTCTAATTTAACTTATTTAGGGTGCTGTCAGGAATTTTTATACGTGGTAGAGCCAAGCTGCAGCTATATTATGGTTGTAGCACGAATGGGTCAGCTCGATCGGGGAAGGGCCACGCTCTCACAGAATACCAGCGTAAAAAAGCAGCTTAATAGGTACTGCTGTGTTTCGTATGGTGAGTGTAGAGAACTCAAGGCGCGTTTTACTGGAATCGAGGCATTCGATCATAGTCCTCAGGGGTGACAACGCATGTGCATTTTGATTCGTAATCGAGGTTAAATGTAGATGTCTATGGGCCACAGCATCCACTTACCATCAGGTGGACTATGAGCTCGTTTGTCACCCTTATTCTATAAAAAAAATAATTAGTTAAACTAAGTGCGATAAAATCCGTATAATTTGCTTTATTCAATGTCAAATATTCACGTTAATATAAAAAATCATTACATTTTTCCTAGATTAACGTGGTATTAAAGAAAAGTAACGGCTCGCTACCAAAAAACAGCAGTAATATTCTGCTTTTTACACTTGTATATATGGAAGCCATTCACGATCCATTCTAGCTGCAGTCATTAAGATGTAACGTAAACTGTTTGGTTAAAAATCAACCCCAGTGCAGTGACCTTTATGTTTACACTTATATTATATTTATACTTTCAAGAAGGCGCTATGAAATAAGTAGATAATTCAATCACCAAAAAAGTTTCACATAAAAGAAAGATTATCTATAACGATTTCTAATGTTTACGTGAACACTACACATTTAAATGAAATTAGATTTTACGCATTTTATCGCGTATATTAACTTGATAATATACGCAATTAACTTAATTAATATATGTGATAAAATCTGTAAAATCTAGTTTCACTTAAAGACTATCCCATATATACTACAACGTATACTTACGGATATCGCTGTACACTACTTATAACTCAAGGTTGCGGATTAATAATATCAAAGCCTCTGAATGACTGGCAATCCACCACTGTGCGATTTAAAAGAAGTTTTCTTCCTCGCACAACTTCCTTGTGGAATCAACTACCACCAGAGATTTTTCCGTACCCATACGACTTAGGGACCTTCAAGAAAAGAGCCTACTCCTTCTTGAAAGGCCTGCAACGCATCTGCAATTGTCCTGGTGGTGCAGTTGCTCATGGGCAACGGTAATCACATACCATCAGGTGAGCCGCAAGTTCGTTTGCCACTCTCCTATAAAAATGTAAAAAAATTTGACGGAATTCAGAAAAGAGGTGATGAAAGGATATTCGACGACGCATATGATTTTATGTATGTCCACCAATTTCTCGGAAACGTTTGTACTGACTTTAAAGGTAAAGGGTGGAAAAGTAAGGGACGAATTATTTAAGGTCACTTCTAGTTGGTACATTAAACTTGTGATATGCTTAATCCACTCAAAAAATTTGTAAAATTAAACGTTACGTCTTGTTGGCTAACGCGACTACTGATTATGAGGTCCCCAAATCGAATCCTAGGTCGATTTTTGCGCCAGATCTCTCTCCGGTGGTGTCGGATTACCCTGTCATCGGATTATGAGAGTGAAGGAATAGTAATGCGTGGAGTGCACCGGTGCTTGCCTGTCCTGTGCTGATGGTCTCTTGGATGGATGGTCATTAAAATTAAATGATTTGATTCTTTTAGTTTTTGCAGTCGATTTTATTTTATTTTTGTAGCATATTGTGGCAAACGAGCACACAGTCCACCTGATGGTAAGTAGATGCTGTGGGTCATAGACAGCCACATTTATATATCAAAATACAAATGCGTTGTCACCCCTGAGGACTAAGATGGAATGCCTCGATTCCAGTAAAAAGGGTCTCCGGTTCTCTACAGTCACCGTATGAAACACAGCAACACACTGCTATTTTACGCTGGTAGCTTGTGAGAGCGTAGTCCTGCCCCGGTCGAGTCGACCCATTCGTGCTACTACTATATTACTATATTATAGCTGTAGCTTGGCTCTACCACGTAAAAAACTTTTTTATTATAAGTATAATTTTAATCCAAAGAAAAACTATACGTAAAAAAAATTGCAAACGTTTTGTGCATAAAGTTAGACGTAATTACGTGATCCACAAAAACTACTTCCGAGATAAAGACATTAAAATATCAGTATTCAATGATGATGAATTGCTTCTCTGGCACTTTTTGTTGAGTATTGTAATATTGTTTTTAATGTATTTGATTATTTTACATAAAAACTCTTCATTCTGTAATGTTAGCCCGCTGAATTTTACAGCTTCGTCGGCTTTAGGATTTATATATATAAAGAGAACTGATAATGGTGACTCAGTTAGTGAATCGTAACTGGACGACAGAGCTAAGCGTTATCTAACCGCCGCCGTCTAAGTCTTTCGGAAAACACATAAAACTAGATTTTACGGATTTCATCGCGTATATTAACTTTTTTATATTACCGACGTTTCGAGCACTTAGCAATATCCATGGTCACGGAGTACCGCGGTTACCCACGCATTAAAATGATTAATTTTTGTTCCGATCTACACGGTATGAACTTATATTATTAACACATTTAAATAAAACTAGATTTTACGGATTTCATCGCGTACATTAACTTTTTTTATATACCAGACGTTTCAAGCACTATAAGGCACTCATGGTCACGGGGGGGGGGGGGACTGAGGTGTTCGGCGTCCCAATGTCAATAGTTAATCACGGTTAACTACAGATTAAATTTGTTAATTTTCATTCAGATCTACGCAGTGTAAACTTATAGTATCTGGAAGTCTTGCAGTTTATACTTCGGTTGGGACTTAATTTTATTAATTATGGGATTCCAAGCAGATGGTAGCACCCAGCCATCATCTCTATTGAAATTAGGATGATTTTTGATTTCAATAGCCTCGGGAATCATCCTTGGAAGGAACCGGTGTTTTTTAACTAGGATTTGTGGTCTATCAAATCTGATTTAGTGACGGGGGCGATCCTGTTCGTGTTCACAGACTGCAGACTTCCCGGAGCGTCGATTCTTCAGATCAGCCATCATATTCTTCGGAATATTCGACATATATAAATTAATTTTTGATCTAACAAGTGTCAAGAAAAGGAACGATTCAATCCTTCTTTCCTATTTGATAGCAGATCACTGCAATCGAGTTAATTTTTCTTAATTATAATTGGGCGTGTAAATACGACCCAAAATTATCCATTACTGTGTATCTTTCCATGGGTGTCCTACATTAGGAACAAACTAGAATAAAGGCAGCAGCGTATTTCCATAAAAAATTAGCAAAAAAAACTGCTAACTCGCCTGCCAAGCGTGGCAACTATAGCAAACAATCCCCTTATGAGGCAATTTATGGGGAGAAGTAACACGGAAAGCCTCGACTCCATTAAAAGGACTATTCGTCCTACAACTATAATATAGCTGAAGCGTGGCTCTACCACGTAAATAACTTTTTATTATAAGTAAAATTTGAGATCACTATTTTCAACAGGGGACTTTAAAGTCTACTTTGTCTACTTAATTAATAACAGCAATTTAATTTAATATATAAAAACATGACCCTCGCAATAGAATTGTCTCCTTTATTTTGGACATCAGTTATCATGAATTTCACAAGGACAAACCTTGAACAATTAATTGTAGGCCATACAAATACTTGTTCCGTGCGAGATTCGAACCCGCGGCCCTTAGCGCTGTAACTCATTCCTAAGCCACCGCGCCACGACTTCTTGGCTATGGAATGAATAAATGTATTATAATAGGCTTTGATTCCCGTTGTCGGCAATACAATTGTTTATTGAAATTTTAAGTGCTCGACGGTGAAGGAAAATATTGTGAGGAAACATCAACTTCTGAATTATATGGATATTTCGTTTACTTATGAAGTCCGTTAACGTGCCAAATGCATCGCGATATTTAATTCTTCGCGGCAATTAATTGCTACATGAACCTCTCAGAAATGAGCGGAAGCCGCGTAGTTCCAAGTAGTCTCACCTCACTAGTAAGATTACCAATTTTTCATTATTTAATCTCACAGAATACCAGCGTAAAATATTAGCTTAATGCTGCTGTGTTTCGTATGGTGAGTGGGAAGAACCGGAGACCCTTTTTACTGGAAACCAGGCATTCCATCTTAGTCCTCAAGGGTGACAACGCATCTGCATTTTGATTTGTAATCGAGGATAGATGTAGATGTCTATGGGCCGCAGCAACCACTTACCATCAGATGGACTGTGTGCTCGCTTGTCACCCTATCCTATAAAAAAATTAAGGGAACAAAATAAAGGCTTTATTCCTCCTGGCTTGCTCTCTATATGTTCGTATAGTTTCACCCATTTCGAAGATTAGCCTGGATTAAAAAAAATGATTTTTGCCTTAATAGTGTGACGTGACAAAAACTGCCGATTGAATTACCAAAATTGACACTTTAATTACCGAACATCAATTACCACGTAAAACATACTAATAATAAAACACAATTGTGCTACTGATCACTTTAATTCACAGTTATATCGCTTCGAAGTATTCGCTTGAATCGTCAATTCAATACTGCCTCGGTCGCAGTCTTAACCGGTTTTATGTGTATAGACCCTTTTCTACTGAAACATCTAAAATGTTCGAGTACATACCGGTCCCGACTGACTAGGTGTAGAAAGTTCGAGTATGGAATTCTCTAGAAGAATTAGCTCTGCTACTCGATACTAGACGATACTAGATGGCGCTAGTGACAAGAACCAGGCATTAATTATAGATATAGATTTGTACAGAAGTAATGGGGCTCATATAAATCAGAACTAAATATAAGGCATTGTTGACAGGCAGCTGCAAAGGAGATGGTGATGTCCCCGGGCGCTCCGACCCCAGTTCCACCTGCAATGGACGATGAGCGCACTGAACTCCTCGGCTCTCTGACCACGCAACAACAACAGCGCACCAGCGCCAGAGTTATCAAGAAGCTTCGACTGGAACCACCGGCCGACAAGCGAGGTGAGTCCTTGCGTATTTTTCTTGGATTTTATTACTACACAAAAATTGTGTATGATAACAAAATGTATTTAATGCTATGAGAAAACTCTTTTCTTGAGGCCTCAAAATTGTTAATGGATGTATTTTCTATAAAATACATATAAATTCTGCCAAAATATTAACAACAAACAAAAATATTCATACAATTATTTATAGAAAATCTATTTACATAAACAGTGTCAAAAAGAATAAAACAGTTTTCTTCCTCGCACAACCTCCTTGTGAAATCGTTTACTAACGGCGATTTTTTTTGAGCTTACTCCTTTCAAACGGGCATACAGCTTACCTGATGATGACCCATGAACAACTGCAACACCAGAGGAATTGCATCTGCGTTGCCGGCCTTTTAAAAAGGAGGAGACTTTTTCTTGTGGGTCCCTGAGTCGTATCGGTCCGGGAAAATCCCTGGCGGTAGTCGATTTCACAAGGAAGTTGTGCGAGGAAGAAAACTTCTTTTACATCACACAGAGGTGGACTGCTAATCATCCAGATGGTGCGGATGGTATCGCGAGTTTTGCCGCGATGTGCGATGGTAAAATTGTGCGGCTGGAATTAGTCCGAACAATTACTCAGGATTATTATAACTAAATAATTTTAAATTGTGCGTGCGTATGTATGACCATGTAGTGGCGGTGTAACAATATCCTATATATTACATATTTGAAGCCACAGTAGCTTAATGGCAGGGCGTGGACCGCTAACTCAAAAAGGTCGTGGGTTCGAATCCGCCATTCGACTACTGGCGTGAACCACTCGTAACACAATCAATTTAGGCTCACCACGAGTAGTTAAGGGGAATATTAGTAATGTTTATAGCATTGTTAATATTCTTTAAAAAAATATCCACTGCTCCAAATCGTCCCATGGGTGTTGTAAGGCCGACAGAAGGAAACATACCAGTAGATGGGTTGCAGCGTCTTCATAATAACAAATTAAAAAAACTGCGATTGCCAACCCCAAGCATCTGGTATATACGAAAAGTCACTGGTTTGTACAGGAATACTGATCAAGTGGTCCCGGGTTACAGAAAATGGGCGCAGCATCCTCTTGATAACAACTTAAACTAATAAAAACCTCTGGTTGCCAACTCGCCTAGCAAGCGTGGCAATTATGGCAGATATTCTCCCTGTGAGGCAACCTATAATAAGGTCTATATCAGCTGTAAACTTTTGAAACCTGTAACGGTAATTATTCCGAACCGAATTTCAGTGACGACGGCCAGTCACAATAAAGGCTAAAAAATGTTTAATAAGTTTCATTAGTGCCTGCAGACATCGAACCCGAAGTTTTTTTTTTGTACAAACAAATTTTAACGCAAGCACTTTTCGAATATACATTATACCGCTACAGTAAAAAAAAAACTTGAATAAATACTTCCAGAAACACCGGAGTGTGAAACACCAAACAAAGACCTCGATAAGGAAATTCCAACATTCCCGACGGTCAAACAGCGAATGCCTAAAGCGCTTTGGTCTGCTGATGAAAAAAGTCTGTTCTTCGAAGCTCTGAACGAGTATGGCAAGGACTTCGACGCAATCACCGCATACATCTGCGCCAAGATGAAGAAGAAGGGCATGCCGGATGCGAATCTGAAGACTAAAACCCAAGTCAGCCATTTCTATTACAGAACTTGGCATAAACTGTCTAAGCATGTACACTTTGATGAGAGTGAGTATTTTTTTTAATTTACATTTTAAAAATAATGAAACGCGTAATAATCTCAGTATATCAACTATATTTACCAATATTTTTTCTTTATAGAGAATTCTTGTTTTTATCTCTGAAAGTAGGAGGAATAAATTTTCTAAAAACTTAATCAGCAGTGCAATGTGATGGATGTTAATACAGATAAGGGTTGATATTCGGAGAAGCGGAATAAAACAGTAATTAAACATATGTAAACTCTTTTTAAAAAATAATTTTAATGTCTCTTTTCACTAGTAACGAACTTATAGGATTTGTAGTTATTAGTTACGATCAATAGAATTTTTTTAAAGAATAAGGGTGACAAGCGGGCACAAAGTTCACTTGATGATAAGTAAATGCTGTGGCCCATAGATATCTTTTTATTTATTTCTAAAAAGGGTGTACATTGGTCATATTTTATATTTTGCCAAACTGTAACATATATCCTCAATTGGAATCAAGATGCACATGCATTTTCACCCTGATGACTAAGATGGAACGCCTCGTAATAGTAAAAAAGTATGTTCGGTTCTTAACACTCACTTTACGAAAAGCATTGTATCGCTGTTGCTCGCTGGTTTTCCGTAATGGTATTCATAGGTAACAGCTTCAGCAAGGCTCTACCACGACAAAACCTTATTTTTACTTTAACTTTGATTTTTTACTTTAACTTTAACTTTGAATGATTATTACTGATCAATCTCGATTACTTCTTCTGCGTAGATTGTACCAAAATTATGAACTTAAAGTTGAAAGTAGCCCTCGTTTACTATGATATCAAGACGTCAAACACCTCGGTCCTGCCCGTGACCATGGGTGCTATAAAGATCCCGAAATGTCGGAAATTAAAACAGTTTAAATTAACGCAATAAAATTCGTATTTTTTTTTATAGAAGCACACAGTCCATTTAATGGTAAGTCGATGCTGTGGCCCATAGATATCTACATCTATTAAGAATCGATTTAGAATCAAAATGCAGATACGTTGTCAGCCTTGAGGACTAAGGTGGAATGTCTCGTTTCCAGTAAAGTCTCCGGTTCTCTACACTCACCATAGAAGACACAGTAGCATTAAGTTGATATTTCACGCTGTTATTCTGTAACAACTTGGTCCTTTCCCGGTCGAGCCGACCCATTCGCGCTACAACTGTATGCAGAATGAACCACGTATAACGTGGTAGAGACTACACCGAAATACAAAACCGTGTGTACCGATGTTAAGTGTATGCTGTGGTCCATAGATATCTACATCTATCCTCGATTAAGAATCAAAATACAGAAGTGTTGTTGCCCCTGAGGCTTAGAATGGAGTGCCTTGTTTCCAGTTAAAGGAGTCTCCGGTTCTTTACCCTCGCCATACGAAACACGGCATTGCTGTTTTACCCTAGTTGAGCCGATCCGCTCTTGCTGCTTATATTATAGTTGCATCGTGATTCTACCATGTTAAAAGAACATATTTACTTATTGGTCACTCTTAAAGTTGCAACAGAATTCGAAATTCCATCACCATCATCGCGTTGGCTGGCAGACCACTACCGTACGATTTACGCGTAATTTTCTGCTGTGCTCGACTCGACCACATTGTGGACTTTAAACTCTCTGAAAAAGTGTTAGCGACAGGCTAACACTTTTTTCGGACCGTTCCAACTTACGGACCTTTAAGAAAAGAGCCTACATCTTTCTAATTAAGGCCGGCAACGCACGATGTTCATAGAGGCGGACTCAGGCGAACCATGTGCTCCATTGCCTCCTTTTTATTTAAAAAAAACTTGAAAAATTAAAACGTTCATCCTGTGAACAGACGTGAAGAAAGTGGCGCAAGAGCTTTACGCGTTGATAAACTACGGCGAGCTGCGGCGCAAGTTGACGTCAGTGAACGAGAAGACGTGCGCGCGGCTCGGCGAGATGGTGCGCGGCGGCAGCATGGCGGTGCGCGCGCGCGGGCGGACGCTGCGCGTGCGCACGCCCATGTGCCGCGCGCTGCGCCGCCTCAACCACATCGCAGGTATGTGCGACGGGCAGCGCCACATGCAGGTACCTGCGCCCGGCAGCACCACATGCAAGTACGTGCGCCCGGCAGCACCACATGCATGTACGTGCGTCCGGCAGCACCACATGCAATTACGTGCGCCCGGCAGCACCACATGCATGTACGTGCGCCCGGCAGCACCACATGCAAGTACGTGTGTCCGGCAGCACCACATGCAGGTTCGTACGCTCGGCAGCATGACTGTGCACGCGCGTGACCGGAAGCTGCGCGTGCGCACGGCCATGTGCCACGCGCTGCGCCTCCTCAACCAAATCGCAGATACGTGCGATACTTATACTTAGTAAATACTTAAATAAGTGGCGGCATGGCCTGGCGTTAAAGGGGTTTTTAAATTGTTATACTTTCTTTTGATTGTGTTATTATGCACGAGTAGTACGCATCACAGTGTTTGTTAGATTGCTTCACGACGTAAGACTAGGCGCTCTGTGTTTCGCATAGTGTAAAAGTGTCTCACTGTGAATCATCGGATTTATCTCATGATATGCAGAAGTAGTACATACAAGCGCTCCGCTGTGACGTCATCGTACTTGTCTCGTATTACATGGGAGAGGTTGTGAGCGGTATTATAAGCATGGTACTGATGGTGCAGAGCGTGCGTGCGGCGCGCGCGTTTGCTCGCGGCTGGTGGTGGCGCTGCGTGCGCGTCGCGCGGAGGATTGGGCGCGCGTGCAGGCGGCCGCGCACAACCCGCGCGCCGCCGCCGCGCTGCCGCCGCGCACGCGCCTGCGCGCGCTGTTGCATGCTCTCTGCCGCCGCTGGCGCATAGTATCCTTTCTACTTGTACACACACACACACACACACACACACACACACACACACACACACACACACACACACGCACACTGCTGAACGCGCTGCGCCGCCGCTGATGCATAATATCCTTTCTACTTGTACACGTGCACACACACACACACACACACACACACACTTTGCTGCACGCGCAGCGCCGTCGCTGACGCATAATATTGTAATATAGGAAAGGTGTTAACGAAGGAGACGTGTGGTTGGTACTAAAACTTTAATTAGACTGCCTCATTATTCTACCTTAACACTAAAGTATATTAACGTGGGAGCACAACACTACACCTCCCACTGACAAAAGAATGAAAAAATATGCTATCTATATTTTTTTATCAATTCTTAAAATAGATCCTTAAGACTATTCTAAAAAACCGGCCAAGAGCGTGTCGGGCCACGCTCAGTGTAGGGTTCCGTAGTTTCCCGTCCGTCACAATAAGTGTTCCCACTTATGAGTTTAAGCCAAGAGCGTGTCGGGCCACGCTCAGTGTAGGGTTCCGTAGTTTCCCGTCCGTCACAATAAGTGTTCCCACTTATGAGTTTAAAGGTGGGTATCCATTATGTTCGCGCTCCAGCAGCGCTCCGCGCTCCTGCAACTGCTCTCGGTAGTGGGTACTGTTTCCATCCAAGTTTAAAATGATCTTCCTAGAAAGTCCTTATAAAGTTCTACTTTTCAGATTTTTTTCATATTTTCTAAACTTATGGTTCAAAAGTTAGAGGGGGGGGCGACACATTGTTTTTTTACTTTTGGAGCGATTATTTCCGAAATTATTGACATTATTAAAAAATGATTTTAGTAAACCCCTATTCATTTTTAAATACCTTTCCAACAATATATCACACGTTAGGGTTGAAATTAAAAAAAAATCACTTCCCACTTTACATATAGGGGGGCTACCCTAATAAAACATTTTTTTCCAATTTTTATTTTATCACTTTGTCGGCGTGATTGATACACATATTGGTACCAAATTTCAGCTTTCTAGTGCTAACGGTCACAGAGATTAAGAGAGGACGGACAGACGGACAGACAGACATGGCGAAACTATAAGGGTTCCTAGTTGACTACGGAACCCTAAAAAAGGTTAATATCATTATGAAAACTATAATCTAAGACATATCTAGCACGCAAAAATGCAGTCACAGTAGTATAATCAACATAATCAGGCATAATTATGTATAACATAAAATTATGTTTTGATTTTCACGAAAATTTACAATATTATTTATTCGTATCCGTTATTTATTCGTATCCTTTAGCTATTCATTACACATGTATGTCATTTCTTTCACGTACACGGCTCGCGTATATACATGATCAAGAAAATTACCAATATCATTTAATTCACTTCTTTACATTTCAGCTCATGTAATTCATTATTTAATTGTACACACAAGCGCACTCAAGTTATTTTTTGACCCTTTTCAATGAACTGAGGCATGTCACAATCTCGGTGTCAGATAAATAGTTTCATTTAATATTTTACCACCTTTCTAAATAGAATGTTTGCGCCCTACCAGTAAAACCACCTCTGAAGAATGATCTGTTTAATTTTAAAATAATCAAAATCACCCTTTTTATCACCCTTATCCTATAAAAAGAATGAAAATTATTGTTGTCGAAAGTCAATACGACACATTTAAGCCCGCATATTGTTCACTCGCATCTTAACTCAAAAAAACTCAGGCCGACTATAGTGAAGATGGTGCAACGGAAAACGGTTTAGTTTCAAAAGTGTCAGAAGATTTAAAAGAAGAAGAAGATCAGGAATTATTGCGGATTGGAGAAGAAAAAGAGGAAGACTTAGAGAGTCATCTGAATCTGGAGACTGACAGAATAATTGTTCAAGGTAATATCTTTATCTTACACTAAAATTATTAAAATTTATGTGTTACGCATTTGGATTTTTGAATGTAAAACAGTGGAATCTCTATAACTCGAACCTCGTTAAGTCTAAATCCTCAGTTAGTCGGAAAAAATTGCCATTCCCTTCCGCTGAACTCCTAAATACGGTATCTGGAATTATTTAGACTTTGTAACTCGAACAAAATGTTATTACCTGAAGTATTGATAATATGTACATATTTATACTCTATAACTCGAATTTTAAAAAGGAGACTCCGTAAGTCGTAGTTAGTAAAATATAATAACGTCTCACTTGGAATTCCCCGAAATAATAACAAAATCCAAAATGAATGTTCGGGTTCGGTGTTTCTAATCTATTGTTTTTGTCTTATACACGTGCAATGAATGAATACGTTCATAAAACTTTCTAAGTAACACAGCTGTGAATGTTATGTTTGTTCTTTGTCGACACAGGACACGATTCCTTTTAGCAGAGCTTGTCCGTCAGTATTTATTTTGGCTTTGGCTGAGCTTGAAAAAATAATTGATAAAAAAATCTGCAAATAGTTAAAAACAAAAGAAGATAAGGGATTTTTTTAGTGTACAGTTTACTTCATTAATATGTATTTGTTTTAATATGAAAAAAATATATACTATCAAACTTAAGTTGAATTGTTATTCATATTCGACTTCACAAATCAAAAAATATACATCGAAATCGCGCCTCTGTAAGTCGAAATTTCAGCAGTTAAATCATTTTTTAACTCGATTTTTTTTTAATTTCCCTTGAAATTCGTGTTACACATATTCCATTATACTATAAAATCAGATGGTAGTAATTCTTATATATCCCTCCTGTTAGAAGGATTTACCTTGATCGCCACGTTTGGCCAGGAAGATTGGCGTATCAATCTCGTACCATTGTCCCCGTTGCTTGTTTGTCGAACCAGATGGTTAAACAACCAGCTATCGAAAGCCTTGATCTTAGTAGTCTCTAAACTTTTGTTTATATACTCTTTGGTCACCTCTTACGACACTCACGGGATTGAATGGGGTGATTTAGTCCGTTACGGCGCTACTACACGGCGAAAGTTATATATAAACATTTGACGGCTCCGTAGCGCAGTGGCTTAGCAATGAGTTATAGCGCTAAGGGCCGCAGGTTCGAATCCCGCACGTAGCAAGTATTTGTATGGCCTACAAAAAATTGTTCCGTGTCTGAATGTTTGCCATTGTGAAATTTATGTTTGTGAACTACCCCCAAAATACGGGAGAAAATCCTAGTGTGGATGGAGGTCACGTCGAGATAAAAAGCAAGATTATATAATGCCCATATTGCATATTCATATCTCGAAGGACACGTGAAGGTCACCTACCCACTCATCATCATTCATCATCATCATTACAGCCCTTCACAAGTCCACTGCTGAACATAGGCCTCCCCCAAGTAATGCCACAAAGTAATGCCACAAAGCACGGTCCTGAGCCACCTGCATCCGTCGACTCCCTGCATGTCTTACCAGGTCGTCACTCCATCTAGTGGAGGGTCGCCCTACACTACGCCTACCGATACGATGCTGCCACTCGAGAACCTTTCTTCCGCATCGGTCATCGGTTCTTGGAGTTATATAGCCAGCCCATTGCCACTTCAGCTTACTAATCCGTTTTACCTACCCACTCCCATTAAATTTTATTATTTTTTACCGCACTAATACGTCAAGAAAAGTACATTAATATTAAGAGAAAACGATGAATAAAACTAATGATTTAATAAAGTTTTGCGATACGTATGTTTTATTTTCTTTACTTTTAAAATTGCACAAAGAGAGAAGTTTGATGGAATGTGTGATGTGAATGAATGGCTTGAGATCTTTTACGAAATTCTATACATCAATGAATAATATGAAAATTTGTACCTTATTATAAATCAAAACCCAATGAAAAACATAACACGAATAACTCCAAACTATTTTGGTCGATGGTGAAAGACTAGAGGGGTGGGTCAAGTAGATTTTCGACAACTATGAGCGATGGATCATCTTCGACCTCATATAGTTCAGTTATATGTGAGATGTTTGCTTCTTACTTTTCCTCAGTTTATAGCCTAGATGATGGCGATAGTTACGATGAATGCATGTCCGAATACTTCCAATCACTAGTAAATAACAACTTATGTCTCTCAAATCCAAAAATATAACATAATGCAATATTTAAAAAAAAAACTCAAGGGACTAGATTGTAATAAAGGCGCAGGGCCAAATAAAAATTGGTGGTATTCACCAATTTTTGTAACAGTATGTGCCTTGGAATTGCTAAATCCTTTAAAAACAATGTACTTGTCTTTATCTTCTGGTGTGTTTCCTTCAAAATGGAAAACAGCAAAAGTATTTCCCATACATAAATCATCAAATATCGTTATGATTTCCAACTATAGACAAATTTCAATTCTGTCAACCTTTGCCGAAGTATTTGAGTCGTTGATTTGTATTAATGTTCAACAACATATATGCCTTTCTATAAGTAATCATCAGCATGGATTCTTCACATCCCGGTCAACTAGTACCAATTCAGTTCCCTTTACGGAGTTCCTGTTTGAACATGGCAAAGCTTTTGATAGCGTGTCACATAAGATTTTGATTTCTGAATTGTATGCCTACGGGATTTTCGGCTCATTACTCAAATGGCCGAATTTGAATTTAGTGCAATAGGCCTTCTTTGTTGCAATTAATGGTTTTCAATCAAATACTTAAACTAGTTCTGGTGTTCCTCAGGGTTCTCATTTAGGACTAATTTAATTTAATTTCTTCATAAAGGACATTGAAGAATGTTTTCTGTTTTCGAAATATTTTTGTATGTCGATGATTTAAAATTTATAAGAACAATTAAGAGCGATGATGGTATTAAATTATTATAAAGTGACATGATGACCAATGGTACAACAATAACAGAAGGTGCTCAAATACAAATGAATGTTGTCATGTTAAATACTCCAGAAAACCGAATTTGATTCAGGTCAGTTACTTTATTCATAATATAAAATTAAGGAAGTAGAGACCATTCGGGATCTTGGCGTAATATGCGACAAAAAATTAACTTTCTTAGGTTGTCATAAGGAACTTTTTTATAGGATAGGGTGACAAACGAGCACACAGTCCACCTGATGGTAAGTGGTTGCTGTGGCCCATAGACATCTACATCTATCCTCGATTACGAATCAAAATGCAGATGCGTTGTCACCCGTGAGGATTAAGATGGAATGCCTCGTTTCCAGTAAAAAGAGTCTCCGGTTCTCTACACTCACCATACGAAACACAGCAGTATTAAGCTGCTATTTGACGCTGGTATTCTGTGAGAGCGTGGTCCTTCCCTGGTCGAGCCGACCCATTCGTGCTACAACTATACTACTAATATAACTGCAGCATGGCTCTACCACGTATAAACTTTGAAAATTGAATAATAATAATAATAATATTTTATTTGCATAAAACATGGTATGTAATAGATTTTACAGAACGTTTCAGATCAGCATGTTTTCTATGGTTATTCATAGCATGCAAATTTTTTTTACATTAATATTTTTGGCTACAAAAATCCTTGACACTATAGAAATTACAATTATTTAGCCACTGAAACTTGAAAACTATGCATTATAAAACTAAAATATTGCTTTACAATAGTCTAGTTCGTAATATTTTAGAATATTGTAGTGTGTGTGGACCACACTATGCTACACATTCATTTTCTGTAGGTAAAGCAAAAAATATGGTCCTATTGATTAAAACTACTTTTACGGATTTTATCGCGTTTAATAGGAAATATTTTAATTCCCAACGTTTCGCGTGCTTTCCAGCACCCATGGTCACGAGGGACTGAGGTAACTGACGTTCCGATGTCAATGTTAACCCGGAGTACCTTCAGCTTTTTTATTATTTTTTATGGTCTGATCTACACAGAATGAACTAACTGTATCTGGAAGTCTTGCAGTAGTATGCTTGCGTTTAGTTTTAATTTTATTAGTTACAGGGTCCCGATCAGGTGGTAGTACCCAGCCTACTTCTCTATTAAAATTAGAATGTTTTTTAATTTCAATAGCTTCACGTATCATCCTTGGTAGGAATCGATGTTCTTTCGCGAGGGGGCCTAGAATATGATCAAAAACTGCAGACTTCCAACACGCATTTGAGCAGCGCAGCGGACACTTCTTTCCCAAAAAAACCCTGTCGAAAGTGAGGGTAGGTCTGTGCCCAGCAGTGGGACGTATCTTGGCTGTAACTTTTTAACTTATCTAAGTAAATGTCTTCCAGAGTTGATTGGTAGAGCATACCATAAGGCATTAAGTCCAACTTTTATAACATTATATATTATCGTAAAAAGTATCCTCAGTTATTTACTAGATTTAAAGATACAGTAACATATAGTACCAGATACCCAGATAAAATTATTTTACCTTCATTAAAAACTAGCATGTACTCAAAAAATTGCTATGTGATGGCTATTCAAGTGTTTAATAAAATCCCAAATGAAATAAGGCAATTAGATTATAATCAATTTAGACGTAATTTACGAGGGTGGATTGAAAAGTACTCGGCCTAATACAGATCCATTCAATTCCAAAAATCAAATCTACCCACATTATTTAGTACAGTTCAGACTAGTTCATTGTGGGAAGTTCGAAACGTGTGCGATAATTAGTTGTGATTTTATAAATTTATTAACAAAGTAATCGGACATAATTTCCGCGAATGGAGCAAATCGAGCAGCGTGCCGTCATTAAGTACCTCCATAAGTAGGGGCTGTCATCAAAAGCAATCCATGATGACATGGTCAGTACATTAGGAGATTGTGCTCTGTCATATTCATCCGTCAAAAAATGGACAGCAGAATTTAAGCGTGGTAGAGAGAGTGTGAAAGATGAACCCCGTTCTGGAAGGCCTTCGACGTCAACTACTGACGAAAATATTAAAAAAGTACTTGATTTAATAATGGGAGACCGCAGATTAAAAAGAGAGATAGACGAGACTATAGGCATCTCTTATGAACGAACTCAAAACATCATTGTCAACGAGTTGGGTTTCCACTAGGTGTCTGCGAGGTGGGTTCCGCGACTGCTTTCAGTTGAACAAAAAAGGACGCGATTGACTATTTCACGCGACTGTTTGGAGTTATTTGAAGCCGATGCAGATGATTTTTTGAATCGTTTTGTTACTATGAACGAAACATGGGTTCATTACTGTACACCGGAAACAAAACAACAATCAAAACAGTGGAGAAGACCTGGTTCACCACCCCCTAAAAAGGCTAAGTCGATTTTGTCGGCAAATAAGGTGATGGCTTCAGTATTCTGGGACTCGAAAGGTGTGATTATGATTGATTATCTTGAAAGGGGTCAGACTATAAACTCTGAATACTACTGCACCTTACTACGTCGTTTACGAGAGGAAATAAAAGAAAAACGTCGAGGAATGCTCAGAAGAAAAGTCCTGTTTCATCAAGATAACGCCCGTGTTCACACGTCAGTACAGTCAATGGCTGAAATTCACAACTGTGGCTTTGAACTGTTACCGCATCCGCCGTATTCACCTCATCTGGCACCATCAGACTTCTTTCTGTTCCCTAACCTAAAAAAACACTTGGGAGGTCAAAGATTTTCGACAAACGATGAGGTCAAAGCAGCTGTAGACGCATATTTTGACTCTAAGGAAGAATCATTTTTTTTCAACGGTCTAAATGCTTGGAAGGGGAGGTGGCAAAAGTGTATTGAACTTGATGGTGATTATGTAGAAAAATAAAAATATAACTGATTTAGTATGTGTTTATTTTCTTGGTTAGGCCGAGTACTTTTCAATCCACCCTCGTATTAAAGCGGCTTTTAGAAAAACAGTTTTATTCGGTAAATGAACTGCTAAAAATAAAAGAACGTTTCTATTGACTGTAAAATGCTGTTTCTTATCTGACTGTGTTTTAAACGATTAATATTAAGATTGTAAAATGATGCATGTTTATTTTTACTTAAATTTTTGTATAATATATTGATTGTATAGAATATTATTCTAACCATAAGTTAATTAGTAAATAAGTTTTCATATACCAAAATTGGTGAAATATGTGAATCATTATTATTTTTATAAGAACATCTTTGTACCATATTTCTTGTGAATAAATTTATTTATTTATTTATTTGAGTTGTATATTCAAGATTAAAAAAAATCTTCCATGTTACCTCCAGAACAACTCCGACCAAAGAAACTTACCCTTCATTTGGGCCCGCGCCCGGGTGCCGAAATTCACCTTCCAGTTGTAAGTCCCAGCGAGGCTCTGTCCAGCCAGAAGATTTGTTTCTCTTCCTACTTGGAAAGGATGGGGTCGTTGCCACGAGACAAAGATGGCAATAGTAAGTCCCTTCTCTTTTTTACCATTTAAGACTTTATGACCACTAACTGACACTACTGGTTTGTAGTCAAACACTAGCTTATCATAAGTTTAAAATAAATTATACTGTAAATTGTTAATTTGTTAATGCTTTTTCATATTTTAAATCTTAAGAGGATAATATCTGGGCTGCAATAAATTAGAAATACAGTTTTTAACGGTGTAATACTGTCGCGCCGACCGTACGACTGATTGCCTATATGTCATCGCGGGAGACAGCTGCAGCTCGGACTGTTATACCTATGAAAAACAAAGACGTATAAAAAGGATAGACGGTTTACGGTTACACACTTACATTATTGTATTTTAAAGTGGCGCAGGTAGTACTATATCTACTCACAGTTATTTATTATGACACGTTGCGCTAATAAAAAGGGACAAATGATAGGGCATACCTATCGTTAGAAAAAGATGAATATACATTATTAGTTACGTATAGCCTGCTGCTGAGCGCCTATTGGCGCGACTGAGAACGTGCCCGACTGAATGCGAGTCGGGCAATTACCTGACTATCGTATTGCCATTCTAGAGCGAGTAGGACGTATCTATAAGTTTGAAAACATCTTAGATGAAAGATTGACAAAGTTATCGTCCTACTGCAAAACTGTACCGATTTTATTTTAATGTATATCTGAATGGTTTTCTTTTATTTTCTATGTTAGTTTACAATTTTTTAGGCGTGACAAATAAACTTACAGTCCACCAGATAGATATTGGCTCCTGCGGTCCATTTACATCTGCAGCCAACTTCATACAAAGAAAGCTCCCAATGCTCTATGTCTTACTAGCGATCCGCCACCGTTTAGCACGAGTGATTTCTGGATCTCGATAACAGCGCCACCTACCGTATTCAATTGTGTATCTAAAGCATCCAGAGATCCCATTCAATTACACAAAAAGTTTCATCAAAATCCGTCCAGCCGTTTTTGAGCTTTAGCGAGACTAACGGACTGCAAATGATTTTTATACAAAGAGATTTTATCTGTTAAATGACAAATAAAAATTTATTGTTTTCATGAGCAGGTATTATGTTACATTTCTTGTGCAATATGTTATAGATTTTATACGAATGTAAGAAAAAGTATGCTTATCTACCAAAAGTTTTAAAAATCTGATATGGTGTTTAAGATTCTATTAAATATGAAGGAAACGTACGTCTATATGTGTCTAATCCATAAGACAAAGTATATACAATGTTTCTTCATTATTTGCACTCGGTAGATGTTAAAGCTTATTATATTATTATATATGTAATAAATACATACGTAAAATTAAAATCAATTGCTAATCTAATATATAAAAATTAATGTGTGTTTGTTCGTATTTTATGCGCTGCCATACCGTTCATCAGATTGCGCTAAAACTTTGTCAGCTTGTTGCTTGCACTAGCGTGAAGGTTATAGATATAGTACAATTAACTTACAGTAGGTGGCGCGCCTCCCCCTACTGCTGCAGTCGAGATGGAGTCGCGCCACTCGCCCTATCCTCTGCGACTCTGACGGGGCCGCATCGTTAATTGTTGCGGTGATGGTGGGGCTGCGAGGGGAGAGGAGTGTCGGTATTACGAGGTGGCGCTCTCTCTACCCTCAGCAGCCGAATCTTGGTTGGCGGCGTAGCCATAGACCAGATCCGTCGCTGGGGTCGGGAAGGCTTATGCTTCTGAGTGCTCGTTTTTCCTGGCCCCATGACCTTCGCGTATTGGACACGGAGGCATCTGTATCACATGTGAAATTGGAGGCTACGAAGGGCGGGCCATGTTCCTGGTGTGCCTTACCTAAGTAAGAGATGGTCCTCTCCCAAGGAGAGGCTGCCACGGAACGGCCAGCGCTGGTTGGGCTGCGGATTTGTGTGAAAGCGTTCCCGTGACCATGCCAATATGCGATGAAGGTGGAACACCATGGGGTTTTAGTCGGTGCGAGTCCGACAATTCGTCCTTGCCCCTTTTTTTTTTTGCGGGTGGAAAATCATCTAATGACGCCTTTCGCTCTGGGTGGAGCGTAAGGGAGTGTCAGACTTTTACTGACTAAAAACCATCCGTGTTCCTTCAGTGCCCTTACGTTCCGGAGCCGCGGTATCTCTTTCGAACAGCCCGCAGCCCCGGCAGGCGTCGGCCCTTGCGGGCCCCTTCACGCTGCTGACAGCTCTTTGAGGCGCGCGTGGAACAACACGCGCCGTCGACACGGCCTGTCGTCGTTAGACGGACGGACGGCGAGCTACCCATTGCTCGCCGTCCACAGGCCCGCGCCTACGGTGGCCGGGGGCCACGACGTAGCCCCCGACGCCCAGGGCGTCTCCCGCGGCGGCCGGGGAGGAAAGCTGCTGCTCTCTCCTTCTCCCGCTCCGCCACCTCCTTCGCTAGCATCACTGCTTCGCAGAAGGTGGTGACGGCATCCCATTCCGTCTCGCTCCGGACCATGGCTTCGACCAGGGCCGGACGCGAGAGGTCGCCGCCGCCTATCGCCGCTACGAGGACACGGCGGTGCTCCGCCCAAGCAGGGCACACCTCCACGGTGTGTTCCACCGTGTCCTCCGGTCCATCCTCGCAGTGGGAGCACCCGAGCGTTTCCTCCTGCCCGATTCGGTGCAGGAACTTTCCGAACACACCGTTTCCGGTGAGGACCTGCGTCAGGCGGAAGGTGAGGATGCCGTGGCGTCTCTCAAGCCACTCCTCAAAGAGGGGTCTTATCGCCGCTATAGTGGCGTGCCCAGCACGGGGTTGCGACAGTCGCTGTCTCCATGTCGCCATGAGATCGTGCCGGAAGTCTGTCCGCTTCGCGACAACTTGCCGCGGCAGCGGGGTTTCCCCACGGCATAGTGCCTCCGCGCGCATTCCGCGTGCATTCGTGCAGGCGCGCGAGGACCATCGCCTCCAGATCCCATGGCGGCAATCCGGCAAGGAGGCTCGCCGCCTCGCGGGAGATCGTGCGGTAGCCGCGAACCATTTTCACGGCAATCACCCTTTGGGGCGCGTTCAGGTGGTGGACGGCAAGCCGCGCCAAACCACGCGCCCACACCGGGGCCCCGTAAAGGGCCATGGACCGCACGATCCCCGCGTAGAGCCTCCGGCAGGAGGCGTTTGGCCCTCCCAGGTTCGGCAGGAGCCGCCTGAAGGCAGCCCCGGTCCGTTCCAGTTTGGGAGCCAAACGTCGGAAGTGCTCAACGAAGTTCCATCGGCCGTCGAGGACGAGTCCTAGGTACTTCAGCGTCGACTCGACGCCGATGGATACCCCTCCTACCATCACTGAGGATCCCGGTGGTGGCCTGGTCCGAGGACCATGGAAGTGCATGGCCTCGGACTTATGCAGAGCCACCTCGAGACCCAGTTGCCGAATCCTCTCAACGACTATCGCAACTCCGCGTCTCATAGTTTCCGCCGCCGCCTCGTACGACCCCCCTTGTGCCAGTACCAGCGTAGGGAGGTCGGCGCGCAGCACCCAGTCGTAACCGATGTTCCACAGAGGTGGCCCCAGAACCGAACCCTGTGGGACACCGCACGACATCTCTCGCCGGTTCCACTCACCGTTGCGACCGGGGTAGATGACGGTCCTGTCCGTCAGGTAGTCCCCGACTATACGACGGAGATAGGTCGGCACCCGGTAATACCAGAGTGCCTCCCTAATGCAGCTCCAGGGCATGGAGTTGACCCCCCTCTGGCCACTGCATCCCCCGTCGTGAGGGCTCTCACGCGCATGATGGCGTCCACCGTAGAGCGCCTCTTGCGGAAACCAAACTGGTGTTCCGCAAGATCCGGCCCCGTCCCCGCAAGGTGCTCGGCGAGGCGGTTTGCAATGACTCTTTCAAAGAGCTTGCCCACCTCGTCGAGCAGCACCACGGGCCGGTATGCGGACGGAGAGTCCGCAGGGCGCCCCGGCTTCCGAATGAGTACCAGCTTCCCCGTCTTCCAACGAAGCGGGAATTGGCCTCTCTCCAAGCATGCGCTTAGGAGCCCCTCCAGTCGGGGCCCGAGAGCCTCCGAGGCCAGGACCCAGGCTTTGCCAGGCAAGCCATCGGGTCCTGGGGCGGTATTCCTGGCCTTGAGCCTACGTACCGCCACTCTCAGGTCTACCCCGGTCCCTTCCGGGATGTCGTCGTCGTCGTCCTGGTGGTCCGCTTCCGGCACCGCAGGTGGCGGAGCCATAGGCGGGGGCGGATGTTCCCCTCGCGCAGGGAACAGAGCGCTCACCACGTCCTCCACGAGCTGGGGCCGGAGACTTTGCGTCAGCGGGGGGGCCCAGGTGCGGAGTTTATCCCGCACCATCTTGTAAGGGCGCCCCCACGGATCTCTGTTGAGAGTCTCCAGCATCTCCTCACGGGCCCGATCCCGGGCCCGCAGGACAGCCTCCCGGAGGGCGGTCTTCGCCGCTCTGTATCCCTCGTACAGCTCCGCTTCAATGGCTGCCGCATTCGGTGGACGAATGCGGAGCCTGCGATGCCTGGTGTACAGGTGCCGCGCGGCGACACACGCCTCGCGCAGAGACGTCAGCTCACGCGACCACCAATACACCTGACGCCGGGCGCTTCCTGGCCGGACTCGGGGCATTGCCACGTCACATATCTCGGACATGGCCTCCTGGAACCACCCTGCCTCATCATTGACGTCGGCAGGCCTGTCCGGTGATGACACCCAGGCCTGCACGATCGAGGCTTCCAGGAGGAGCTACCGGTCCAACTGCTTCAGCGCCCAACGCGGACCACTCGGGGCCTGTTGGACTGGCGCGCTCGAGGGCTGGGTGGAGACATCAAACCGGATGTACCGGTGATCGGAGTAGGTCTCCACCCCCTCCATGACACGCCAGTCAATGGCACGCGGCGACAGAGCGGGGCTAGCGAACGAGATGTCCACCACCGACTCGCCCCGCATCCGCACACACGTGGTGACAGAACCCCGATTTAGGACTACCAGGCCTGTCTCCAGAGCCCAGTCTTCCACCATCCTACCCCGCACATCTGTACGACGAGAACCCCAAGCCAAGTTCTTGGCATTGAATTCCCCGAGGACAAGTACGGGGAGGGGATAACTTCCGACGACGACTGCTCTCAGCTCTGCAAGAGAGTTGTGGAGCTCGGCGAGAGATCGGTTCGGGGAGAAGTACACCCCCACAACGACGAACTCCCCGAACCGTGCTGCTACGCACCCCTGACCCCTCCTGACACCTTCAAGGGTCGGGGTACCGGCGGCGGCCGACGAGATGATGGCCACTGAGCCGTTAAGGTCCGCCACCCAGTCCTCGCTAGGCCAGACAAAATACGGCTCAGCGACCACAGCGATGTTAATCGACCACTGCGCCATGCTCTGGAGCAACAGATCCTGAGCGCAGGCGCAGTGGTTGATATTCGCCTGGAGGAAGCTTAATGGGGCCGTTATAGGCATTCCATTTCAGCTTCCTCCACGGGGGGCCCCTCTGCGGGCGTCGGTGTCGCGGCGGCGGCGGCGGCGACAGTGACAGCGGTGGCGGTGGCAGTTGCGGCTGCGGCGGAGGCCACAGAGGCGGTGGCGGCTTTGGCCCCTACCCTACCCGCGGCCTTGGCCTTGGCGGGTGGCACGCAGGCCTTGCTTCCGGCCCGGTGATCGGCTGGCTTGCCGGTCGCCGCACATGCATCACAGTGCGGCGTGGCGCAGCAGGTCGCCGATATGTGTCCGGGCTGACAGCAGCGGAAGCAAAGGCCACTGCGGTCAACCTCCGAGGCGCATCTCACTGATACGTGGTGCCCCACGAGACAGCGATAGCACCTCAGAGGTCTGGGCTCCAGCAGCTTAACCTGCGCTGAGACCCAGCCCACCAGAAGCCTTCGGCCCTCCACTATGGTTTTGGCCGCCGTAACAGGGCAGCGCACCGTGGCGGCATGCATACCCTGTTGGTCCGGGCGTATGGCGCCTGACCTGACCTGGTCAGTAGTGCACCCCCCAGACCTGGCGACGGCGGCCACCAACTCCTCCTCCGATACCGAGTCGTCCAGACCCATGATGCGCAGGTCTGCGCATCTGACGGACCTTGACACTCGGGCCTCGTCCGCGTCCAGAGACGCTCTGAGCTTCGCAGCCAGAGCGTCCGCGGTCGCGCCGCTGGATTCCCCGGGGACCTCCAGCATACGGGCCCCCGTCTGGGTGACTGAGCCGGAGGCCCCAAGTGATCCCGAGCTCCCCGAGATCCACCGCCTCCTTCGCCTTCGCGAGCAGATCGCGGTAGGTAACGCCCTTCTTTTCCGCATCCGGCTGTAGTGTAATCACTACAGCTGCGGTCTTCGGGGCGCGGAGCCTAGCCGCGATCTTGCGCGCCCTGAACTGGCGCTGCCGCTCCTGCTCTTTGGCCTTTTTGACTGCCTTCTTCCCCTTCTTTTTGTCCCCGACCACCTGCCAACCGGCTTCCGCCGCGGGAGGTGTATGGAGCTGGGGGGGTGGTGACGGCGGCGGCAGCTGGCTTGCTGCTGGCGCTGGCACATTCGCCGCAGGCACTGGGGCTGGTGCAGCCACCACCTGTGCTGCCTCCTTGCCCTTTTTTGCCTTCGTCTTGCCTCTCTTTCCCGTCGCCGGCTTAGCCGGAGCCGGTTCAGCCGGTACTGGTTTTGCCGGAGCCGGCTTTTCAGGGGGGGGAGGGGCAACTGCAGCCCCGCCCGAGGGCTGACTGGACGGCCCCGGCCTGGATGCGGTAGCCGTGGCCGCCGCGTACGTTGCCGGCCTCGCCGCCGTCTTGTTTGCCCCTAGGGGGGGGGGCGCAGGACGATGCCCTCCAGCACGGAGAACCGGTGCTGGAAGGCAGCCAGCTCCTGCCGGACCAGATTCAGAACCTGGTTCTCCACCGGCACGGGCTGGCTTGGGCGCTGCGTCTGGGGCGCCGCGCGAGAGGCAGGCTCACGCAGACTGGCCAGGTCTACGCGGAGCTGCTCGTTCTCCTTCTGGAGAGTCTCCATGGCAGACGTCAGGCGGGCCACGTCCGCCCGCAGCTTCGCCACTTCGTCCACACTAGGCCCGGCCCCAACAAAGTTGGCCTCCGCAGCCGCCATGATGGAGGCGGAGGCCCCGGGAATGGCCTTGAACTTTGAGGAGGACTTTTGCTTGTAGGCCACGACCTTGATCGCGGCCTCCACCTCCTTTACGAACCTGGCCTTACGCTCCACCTCGGAGCCGCCAGTCGCACTCGTCTCTTCGCCTGATACCCGAGCCGTATCGCCCGGGTGGCGCCCCTCCTCGGCAAGCTTTGCCGCTCGTTCGGCCATCTGATTGTCAGAGAGCCCCCTCCCCTTGCCTCTCAGTTCGCCCCGCCTGTTGGTGGGGATTTTCCGGGCCGAAACCTCCTCTTCACCGGATGACGGCCCCTGGTCGCCATCCCGCCTGGACCGCTTGCGGAAGAACTTACTGGTCTCCGCGGTCCCAGGCCCCACTCGTCGGGAGCTCTCTGAGCCTCCCACGCTGCTCGATGCGGCGTCGGACTCTGTCCCCGCATCGTTTCTCCTCTCCTCTACGTTGCCGTTGCCGGCGGTTTTGGTTTTGTTTTTTACTTTTGGTGTTTCCATTTCTGTACCCACGAGTATGGGGGAATTAAAGGTCCACCTTGGCAGAGACCCCTGTACCAAGGTAAGCAGATTTAGAGGATTTATTACTCGCCAGGGGGTCTGCAGGTACCCTGGCGAGGAGCGCACTTGCGGCTGATTTGTTCATAGAACCCCGTCAGCCATCCATCCCCTCGCGGTGCGTCGCCGCTTGGGATTCGGGGTAACTTTTTATAGAGGTTTTCTCCCTCGCGGTCCGGGCGATTAAGCCAAGACCCTCGGTCCTTATCAAAGCCGCGAGACATGATCCACGACACTTCGATACTGGGATTACGAAACCGGCGGTGACAGCAAAGGATGAATCCTTCACTGTCTGCCCGGAGGCAGGGTAAGTGCACACCGAGCCCGCCCTCGCTCCTCTGCTATGCCCTCTGCTGATCAGAGGGTCACGCAGAGGAACGCACTGTTGGTCCGAGATGGACACCCCCCATGTCAGAATAATTAGCCGCGGCAGCAACATTCCCCAAGGAATAAGAATTTCTTCTCATTTCTCGAGGAAGATTACCGCCGCGCCCAGGGTACACCGGCCCAGTTGCTGCTCTTCCCTCCAGACGTATCGAAAGAGACCCGCAACTACCAGGCACACGTGGAGGACTTCTGACTTCGCACCCCTCGTCCTTGCCCCTGCGAGGCGGGTATGCGTTGGTATTTCCCCCATGTAAAAAATAGCCATAAATAGCCATATACGATTAGTGAAAAATGGATGCGTTGTCAGGTATATAAATAAAATATATCAGTTCCATCCCGCTACCCATCACCAGTCTGTGAAATTTATATACACACATACAGCGTATTTGATTTGATTTTCTGCCATCAGTCGGTCGCCAAAACTATTCGGCGTCAGACATTCGGCAGAGGGCATCTCGTGTCGGTGAAGTTGACATTTAGAGTAAAAGATAGCATATTTTTTTTTATTTGGGCCATATGGATAGAAAAATACAAGATAATTTCATCTGATATAATTGGTTTTAGCAAAAATAAGAACCCCAAAACGTCAAAGAAAGGATAGCGTTTCTGAGAAAGATATAGAAAGTAAAAAAATTAAAATCGAAGACACTGAACCACAGAAAGTAGTACATATAGACGAAACAGCGATAGATGGAATCGAGCTAATGGCGAGCTACAAACATCTACAGGAAGATGAAGAAAAGCCAAGTACAGAAGATGAGAAAGAGATAAAGGCCGAGGAGACTGCCGAAGAAGATATAGAAAGGGAACCAGAAAGAGATAAAGATATTATGTCAGAAAAGGAAAAGGATAGTTTTTCTGAAATGGAAGATGACGAAAAATTTAACAAAAGCGATACGGATAATGAAAGTGACGGTAAAGTGGATAAAAACGGAAAGGGGAGGAAGTTTAAAAACCTGAAGGTATATTTATATTTCATCTTACTATAGGAACCAATTTTTAAAATATCTGAATACTAACATTATTGCTTGGTGTAAATTATTTTTCTTTAATTTATCAGTAAACCATTACGTCATTAATTTGTTCATTTATTACAGCCTATCAAAATCCCACTGCTGAACAAAGACCCATTAGATTATATTATCTGATTTATAACTTATCGGAAACCCCAAAACTCCAGTACTCCGTTAGAAGAACCCTAAGCCGGTGTAGACGGGTTTGCATCACACAGATAATAAGTCGTAGGACCGTTCCTACCATACTTTATACATGGTAGAGCCATGCTGCAGCAATATTGTGGTTATTGCACGTATGGGTCTGCCCAACCGGGGTAGGACCACACTCTCACAGAAAAACAGCGTAACATAGTAACTAGATGTTGCTGTGTTTCGTATGGTGAGTGTAGATAGCCGGAGTTACGGCATTACATCTTAGTACTCATGGTTGATAACGCGTCTGCATTTTGATTCTTAATCGAGGATAAATGTAGATGTCTATGAGTCACAGCATACACTTACCATCACTACTCTTAATAATATACCCCGAAAAATCCGATGATCTCTAAACGGCTGAACCAATATTGATAAAACATGTCTTAAAACTACCGCTAGAAAACCTGTTTTTAAATAAAAAAACCGCACCCAAATCGGTTCACCTGTTTAAGAGCTACGGTACCACAGTCATATACACACACATAGCGGTCAAACTTATAACACCCGTCTTTTTCGTCGGGGGCTAAAAAACTAAAAATTAAGCCAAAATAAGCATTTAATAGAGGATCTGTTCTGTGTGTGAATTAAAAGTCTATTTTGTAAGTGGGTGAATTTAAATAGCGTAAAACGCTAAAACATTATTACTATTAAACATTAAGACTATTAATGTCACGTCGTCCTTTAGGTGAAATTTCGCATAAGGCCTAAAAAGCGCGGTGGAAGTTTGTACACTCTTGTATTGGGAAAGGAAAATGAAGAGATCAAAAGCGAACGGGAACCTCCAAAGATAGAAGAAGAACAGAAATCTGATATTGATATAGAAACAGCCATCAAGCAGGTCAGAAAAGGCTGGAGCATTTACGATGCAGGGGACCTGACTATTGGCGACCTATATCTTATGGTAAGTAATATATTTGCATATATACTTCTTTTATTTTACACTGAAAATCATTTTCCTTAGTCAGTTTAATCATTTTTTGAAACAAAAACAGAAACTTTTTATTCAATATAGATTATAAATAATACTTTTTTTATGTCACTGGTATATAAAAATCCATACCACATAAATATTCTCATTTAGGATTCTTTTATTCGATGTTTATATTTATATCTTAAATTCGATGAACCTTCTTTTAATTAGATAAAGGTTTAGCGTGACATTCCTAGGACTCTTGAAGTAAATTTGACGTGCACTAAACAAATTTTCCATTCGGCACTCAAATGAATTTATTTGTTTTCAGTTTGGCTCTCGATCAAAACTAGAGTTAGATTACTGGTGGGCGGAACCCACTCCACCATTACCACAACCCTTGCATAAAGCACAGAGAAATACTGACACAGAAAAAGTATCTTCCACTATAGACAATGATAAACATACGGAGAAAAAAGAAAAACTTGACAAGACTCTTGATAAAGGGATTGAAGTTACTACTGAAGATGAGAAAGAAAAAGCGAGAGAAAGTGACACAGATATATTTTCGCCTAAGAATACATTCAGTCAAGATAGTAATGATGGAATATCTGGCGACGAGAGAAAAAGTGAGTAAATACTGCACAATAATAATAATAGGATTTTTAATTGATTTAAATATGCGTATGGTCTTATTTTACTTTATAAAGATCATTTACATGAAAACGGAATTGAACCTAGAACGCTACCTTGTGGTACTCCAGACTTAACATCAACTTTCTTATACCGGAATTGATTCTTTACTATATCTCTCCTCTTATAATTAAAAAATAGCAGTCATTATAACACGTTAATTTTCAAATAATGTTTGCTTTATATTATTTGAATTAGGTACGTTTTGATTACCTTTGCGACGCGTTTTACAGGATATGACGTGCTTGAAAAGAACTATATGTATATATATATATATATATATATATATATATATATATATATATATATAGTTTTAGTAGTGTGTGTTTAGTATATATATTATGTCTTCTTGTATATACTTGAGATTTTTCCGAATTTGTCCAATAAATCCACAGAATGTAGCATTAGGAATCTATAACTTCCTATTTTGATGCGGTATAAATCTTCACACCATCTAGATGCTTGTTTACCAGTGATTTTTCCGGACCGATACGACTTACTCTTTTATGAAAGGCTGGCAACGCACCTACGATTACCCTGGTTTTGCAGTTTTGCAGTAGATGGCGGTCGACACTTGCCATCAGATGTGCTGTATGCTCGTTTCCCCCTTTTCCATAAAATAAATCTAATCTCTGCACGGTGTTATCTCCAGACGAGCAACAGGCGTCTCCAGAGCACAAGCCAGCAGCCCTAGGTTGTGGGACCCTGAAGCTGGTGTCCAAGCTCATCAATCGGCCCACGGCACCACCACCTGAAAGTGGCTTCAACCAGCTCGGTGACAGGTCAGTACAGCTCGAACCACGCTTCTAATAGTGTAATGAATACCTGCAGGTGTCAAACTTTAAAATATTTTTATTTATTATATATCTATTATAAGTATTTTAAATGTCGTTACAGCCCATTAAAGTCCACTGCTGAACATACATTGCCGTATAGGGGAATTTTGCCATAGTTACCACGTTTGACAAGCGGGGTGGCAATCGCAGTTTTTTTTTAATGTTAGCCTTTATTAGGAAGATGCTGTTGCCCATCACCTGATTTGTTTCCCTCTGTCGTCTCTTGCGACACCCACGGTATGATACGGGGTAATGGATATTCTTAGCGTGTTAGGGAGGAAATTCTCAAACATTAGTTGCGTGGAACCTTTGGCAAAACGCTCCCTATGAGGCTGTGTATGGGGAAGGCAGATGTTCAGAAGTAGACTTTTATAGGCTTGTTTGATTGTTTATATTAAATCCAGATTGAAGCGGCTCCTGGCATTAGCGGGCAACCCGCTGGCGAGTGCGGGCGCCCCGCGCTGCGCCTGCGGTCACGTGTGCGCGCACCAACGGAAACAGGTCACACCGCATTTATTTATTTGTTTGTTTTAATATAACAACAGCCTACAGTCTGAGATACATTATTCTCAAAGTATGAAAAAGAACTAACAAAACTCATTAATGAACAAGGACAATACATATTATATATATATATATGTGTGTGTGTGTGTGTGTGTGTGTATACAACTCACGTTCACACACACACACGCACACACATTTGTGTCAATTACCGAATTGGAAATATCTAAATTGAGACGCTACTCGACTCGTACCAAGGATTATTTATTAACGATATCACATATTATTGATTTCTGATATTTACGCGAACACTAGGATTTTATCGCGTTTAATTTGACTTGTTTTTAATTCCCGACGATTGGGGTGCTTTACATCACCCATGCTCTCGGGCGGACTTATAGTTCATTATAATTACGTCGACATGCCCATAAAGTATGACATTGACAGGTACTGACTGTACTACTAAGAAATTCAGGACTTCACAGGCGTGATTTTTACTGACAGCTGTCGCAGAGATCGAGCTATCTTTTATGAACTATATATAGATGATTGACGTCCGGATGTCAAAGATAACCCGGAGTACCTTTAACTTTTTAACTATTAATTTCGGTCTGATCTACGCAGAATGATTTTGCTTACTGTATCCTTGAAGTTTTGTAGTGGTATGCTTGGATTTAGTTTTAATTTTATTAATTACGGGACCCCGGCAGGTAGTTGTTTCTAGCAGCCTTCCCTATTGAAATTAGGATGTTTTTTTTTTATATTTCAATAGCCTCACGTATCGTCCTTGGTCGGAATCGATGTACTTTCGTGAGGATTTGTAGTCTATCAAATCTGATGTAATTCGGGAGCCATCTAGGATGGAGCACTCGAAACGCCGAATTACAAAAAAGTAAAATTAAGCGTGATAAAAATAGTTTAATTCAACACCATATTATATTACTTGTATTGCTTCACTGTTAATTACATATTGAAGATATTTTAATATAAAATTTCTGTTGGTAATTCTATTAAAACTTATTTTAATAGAACTATCAACTGAATAACATGTACAATGGTAGAGTCACGTTGGTACATTGTGGTTATTCCAAGGTCTAGCAGAATACTAGCGTGAAATAGTATTACATCAGATTTGATAGACCACAAATCCTTGCGAAAAAACATTGATTCCTACCAAGGATGGTACGTGAGACTATTGAAATTAAAAAACATCCTAATTTCAATAGAGAAGGAGACTGGGTACTACCACCTGCTGGGGACCCTGTAATTAATATAATTAAAACTAAACCCAAGCATACCACTGCAAGACATCAAGATACAGTTAGTTCATTCTGCGTAGATTAGACCATAAACAATAGTAAAAAAGCTGAAGGTACTCCGGGTTAACATTGACATCGGAACGTCAGTTACCTCAGTCCCTCGTGACCATGGGGGCTGGAAAGCACGCGAAACGTCGGGAATTAAAAATAATTAAAACTAAACGCGATAAAATCCATAAAAGTAGTTTTAGTCAATGTGTAGTGTTCGCGTAAATATAAGAAATCATTGTGAAATAGCAGCTTAATGCTACCGTGTTTCGTATGGTGAGTGTAAGAGGACCATTTTTCCTGAAAACGTGGCATTTTATCTTAGTCCTCAATAGTAGTGTTAATTTTAATCAAAACGCTTGAATCCACTAAACAAAAATACAAGAAATAACAAAGGCTGCTTTATGTATACCACTAGATCCAACGGCCTCCATGCCTTCGTAAATTGCCCACTAAGTTACGGTCAATTCACCGTAACTTCTTTCTAGAATATTCTGGTTAGTTCTTTGTTTTGTAAACCGCAAAGGTTTATTTTCATTAGTGCGACTAAGAAACCGTTGACATTGTTTATATGCGCACTTTGTCAATGTGTTTTGAAGTTTATTTCGGAAAATTATGTAATTTTATTTCATATTTGCCTAAAACATTAACTGCGTGCCATATTTACCATGCCAGCTAGCCGTCCAGCCGGTCCACAGCTGCGACACAGTGTTTGTTCGGATCAAGGGCACCCACGACTACTTCTGCCTCCAGGGCGGCGTTACTTACGTTTATGTTGAAATATTTAACAGATTGCATGGCGAGTTAAAATATTAGTTAAGATAAAATATATATAAATCAAACTGCGGATTTTCAAAGTTGAAAAAACTAAATAAGATATAAATAATTTGTAAATAATTATAAAGCAAACTATTGAGGTATGGTTTTGTGCATTTATACACACTAGAAACCAATAAAGTTTAATTTAGAACGCAAATTCTCAATTATAATTGCTTAGTGATTCGAATCTGCGGCTCTCAGTTCTGCAACTTATAGTGAAGGTACTGCACTGAGGTGTTATTTACGGATTTATATATGACATATACTGTCTGACCTATTTAACCCTCTGGAAAAAAATAGAGTGTAATATGTGAACGGAATAGAAGCCTATGGCACTGATTTTTTACAAAAAATTTAAATTTAAATTTTGAATTAATCGTTCGAAAAAAATTTGATTAATTACTTTGCCCATTGCCTTTGAGCCTGTGACCCTGCAAAGTGACAGGGGCAAAGATGCGTACAATTTTTTTTGTTTTATTGCCGTTCATAAAGTAGAGTGTATATGATTTGAATTTCGATAGATTTTAACTAATTAATTTATTTAATTCAAAATGTTTGTTTTTATTTTTTGTAAAATATCAGTGTCATAGGTTTCTACTTCGTTCACATGTTACGCCCTATTTTTTCAGACGGTAATAAGGTCATTCAGTATAGATCTAGGAGTAGTGTACATAAAATTATTTGTTGTGGGTGTGCCTACCAACTGTTAGAGTTAACTAAAACCAGTGCTGTTGTTTCGGTAATAGCATAATCTGAGTGAGGTTCGTTTACCTAACGCGCCACTACACACAATGTGACGAACGTAAATATTTACTGTAATTTTTATATATACTTTTTTAAATGTTTGATCCGTAAAATTGTTTTTTTATTGTTGCTATACGTGGTAGAACCATGCTGCAGTTAATACCTAATGTATTAGTTGCAGTACGAATGAGTCGCCTCGACCTGGGTAGGACCATGCTCTCACAGAATAACAGCGTAAAATAGTAGTTTAATGCTGCTGTGTTTCGTATGGTGAATGTATAGATCGGAGACCCCCTTTACTGGAAACGAGGCATTACATTTTAGTCCTCACGAGTGACGCATCTGCATTTTGATTCGTAATCGAAGATAGATTTAGATGTCTATGGGCCACAGAAACCACTTACAGTCAGGTAAACTCTCGTTTGTCACATTTATCTTATAAAAAAATACATTTGTGAATTGGTGTGTGTGGAGCGTAGACAGAGGAACCTATAGACAAATTGACGCCTTCTTTCGCATTTGCACACGAAAAAGACAGATGTATGCATACGTTTTGCATAGAAATGAGACAGAGCGGTGTGATTTGAAGAAACGGTGTGATTGTGTGATGTGAAGAACTAAACTGAACAAGATTCACCAATCTTAAGCTCACAAAACACTTTTTTTTTCTCACTTAAACCAACTTGTAAACTCCTAAGATCGCTATGAACTGTCAAAGTTGTTTAGCAAAGTGTAGTTTGCTAAACAAAAAAACCGGCACGGAGAAAGGGACAAACAATCACAAAGCTCTGTCTCATTTCTATGCAAGATGTATGCATAAATCTATCTTTTTCGTGTGCGAATGCGAAAGAAGGCGTCAATTTGTCTATAGGTTTCTCCGTCTACGTTAAAATGTAAGAGGTTAACGACGATGGTGGCGTGTTGCAATAAATGTTTGTGTGTGTGTGCGTGCAGAAGGCGGCAGCGTGCGGCGCGGGGCTCGCGGCGCGCGCGGCCGGCAGTGCGCCCGTATTCCGCCAGCCGCCGCCCATCGCGCCGCGCCCCAATGCAGACGTTAGTGTTTTTTATCGTGTTAGCGGAATCAGCTTGCGCTATTAAGGGGGAATATAACATCAAATGGCTTAGCAAGCAATTATTTCAAAAGGAAGGATAGGCCCATCTAAATATTTTACTCATAACTTTTTCATACAAGAAAACGTAGCGCATCTGTCATAATACAAACGTCATATCATAACAAGACGTAACCAGGGTCGGATTTCGTAGTACAATTATCCTAACCGTACCATTATTTCATAGTTTGTAGTATATAGTATCGTAATAATATTAAGCGCAAATACCATCATTTTACCTAAAGATCGACTTGTATTTGGTTCTTTTACTTTTTAATATTAACCCTACGATATCGATAATTTCTGTATTGTACATGAGTACCGCGTTTTTTTTAATAAAATGAGAATTAGCTCCATTTCTGGTCAATTGGTGCTCGATCGATACATTTATGTTGCATCCTTGATACAACATGAGAGGCTGCCACGATAAAAACTCTATGCTCCAGAAGCAATCGGTTTGAAAACAGAATTACAAAATATTTTCAGATTCAATTAAGCAGATATGGTTTCTTTTATACTCTTTTCGTTTTACCCTTATTGAATATAAAATATATTAGGTACCAATATTCAAAATTAAACTTATTCTAAGTTTATTAGACAAAAATAAAACAGAATTAAAAATAAAACCGTCAAAAACGAACCGTATAGATAAACTAGACGCCTGACGCCAAAATCCCGCCACATGGGAAAAAAGAAACATAAAACGTCAAACGTGATATAATTTTTTTAAATAGTATAATTTTATTTTTCATGTACATGTGTTGGTAACGTAACTAAACTAACTGTAAAATAAAACTTTAAAAATAAAAAATAATAATAATTATTATTATTATATAATTTAATTGTAACAAAATTAATACAGGGTTATTAACCGATGATGCGATATCCCATGTTCCTTTTGAATCTTCGTATCGTAATTTTTGCATTCTTTAACCACGCAGTTTGACATATTTATGACAGACAAATCTGTCCTGCGCGCGCATTACTGTTGACCGATTCTCGTTGGCCCTGATTGTAACCTGTAATTTTTTACTGTGATTAATTGTGAACTGTAATTTTAGGGCCAGCGCACTGGTCCGTTTTAGTTGTTCGGTCGGCCCGGTCCTTACGCTAGTAATATGCAAGTCAATGTAAGCAAGATCCTCCGTCATACCGAAAATAATGCAGCATTAATTTTGAAATAAATATAAGGTAAAGTTGAGGATTAATGTTGAGTACTATGTTAGACGAAAACATGATTCCGTAAAATTTTCTCGATAGAAAAAAATCCAAAGTTACCTCCAAACTGAACAATAAACCGCTGTTATTCATAAAATACTTTAAATAAGGTCATGAAACTTTGCATACTAACTGAACTAACTATAAAGCAGGGCTTATTTATTTTTTTAAATTACCATTATTTTCATTGTAAAAAGAAATTACCTAAACTATCGGCGTCGTCGGCAGGAAAAAGCCATTTGAGGTTATATTTCCCCTTAATGTACAGGGCTAACGTTCACAATAAGTAATGTAGGCAAATGGTGAAGAAAAATTAATTTAAAAATTCTCAAATATTCCATGCTTTTTATCTTTAAATTCAAAATGCGTGGTAATGCATTATTTTACTGATCTCACTGCGCACGCACACATTCACGAGGGTAGGTAAAAACGCTGTGACAATAAATCACATACAATTTGAGACGATATCAAATAAAATTAAAAGCCTTATATATATATATATATATATATATATATATATATATATATATATATATATATATATATATATATATATATATATATATATATAAATATATATATATATATATATATATATATATATATAAATATATATATATATATATATATATATATATATATACAATAATATATAATAAGACGTCTGTCATAGTATATTTAATTAGTTGTTTTTTTCAAAGGTTTTTTATATTAATTTTAAATTATGTTTCGATTTAATGAAAGATAGTTTAATAGGTAGCCATATATATATTAAAAAGTAGTTAAGTTTAAGGTTAAGTTTAAAAATATAAATAATGATTTATCGTTATCGCACTTGTTGAAAATACCGACTAAATAAGGCTTTTAATTTTATTTAAATCGTCTCAAAGTGTATATATATATATATATATATATATATATATATATATATATATATATATATATATATATATATATATCTATCACGTCTGTCTGTTTGCTGCTACATTACATAACTTTTATTAAATACCTATAGAATTGCTACTTTGCCGCATCACAAAAAAATTATTTGCCTTGTGACAACAATAATCATTTATCGCATTTTAAACTAACAAAAAAATAAAGTTCCCATAAATAGTAATCTAACCCTTCATGCGAATAATAAATTAGTGTGACGGTAAATGCAAATAAAAAATGCCAATCTGTTCACGAATTTATAATGTGTATTAGATGAAGTATGATGATAATATGATGATGATAGTGTGAATGATAATAAAGATGCGAATAATGGTGTCATTGGAAGAAACTACGAACGACGAAACTACTATCGAAGATACGGGTTCGGCCTAGTTTAAAGGCTAATGCATAAAAGTTCAAATATATTAAAGAAAAATAATCGAATATACCTATTAAAAAATAATGTAAACTTTACATTCATCATCATCAGCATCATTACAGCCCTTCACAAGTCCACTGCTGAACATAGTTCTCCCCGAAGGTATGCCACAAAGCACGGTCCTGAGCCACCTGCATCTATCGACTTCTTTCATGTCTTACCAGGTCGTCACTCCATCTAGTGGGGGGTCGCCCTACACTTCGCCTACCGCTACGAGGCTGCCACTTGAGAACCTTTTTTCCCTAACGGTTGTCGGTTCTTCGAGCTATATGGCTGGCCCATTGTCGTTTCAGCTTATTAGTCCGTTGGGCTATGTCGGTCACTCTGGTTCTACTTTACTTAACTTTACATTGTGTTAATAAAAAATTAATACTTTCATGGATTACTAGCTCGAAGAACTGACACCCGATGGAAAAGAAAAGTACTCAAGCCGCAATAAATGGAGTGACTCATTTAGGACCTTATAAGACATGCACGAAGTCGATGGATGGATGGATCCGGCTTTGTGACATTCATATGTTGAACCTATGTTCAGCAGCATTGAAAAGATGTGCGCTTCAGTGCCTGTCGAAAAGTTTAAGATGGTTTCGGCAAAAGATGGTATCGTATATAGGCTATACGTCCCACTGCTGGGCACAGACCTCTCCTCATTTCTGAGAGGGTTAGAACAAGGAAGTGTCCGCCGCACTGCCCCAATGCGTGTTGGCGAACTACACATGTCTTTGAAATATTTTTTTCTTATTCCTCAGTCAGTCAGTCAGCTATCACGGCCACTACACTTAGTCTATTAGTGTGTTAATTGACTTAATTGAAAAAATACTTAGTCTGTTAATTGATAAGACAATTCAGTACATTAATATTTAAAATTACTGTTATTGTTGCAATCTATCAGAATAGCCCACCTTTGAGCGTATGCAATGATTACTTACTATGACGTGGTTGAGATGTTTGTATTGGGGTCGATTGCTCGTCGTAAACTTTTCAGTACGTTCATTATAGTCTGGTTCAATCCCCACAAGTAGAAGTTATTGATTGAAGTTTTAGTAAATAGTGTACGTTACGTTGCGCGGAACGAAAACATCGCAAGGAAGGTTGCTTGTTTGAGATATTTCAAAAAATTGTTTGCCGGCGGGCATTTTTTCTTGTTTGAAACTGTCTTAGAAATGAGAGAACTTGTATGTACTAGGTGGTTTGATTCTTTTTTTTTCTAGGAGGCTATAGGTAGATACTACCCTCTTACCTATTTTTGCCGCCAAGTAGCTCTAAGTTTGCATTGCTCTGTTCCGGTCTAATATAAAGAGTCAGAAGATGGAATGCCACACAACCTTTTATTATGATAGGTTGTGTGATATTTCATCTAAGTCGTTGAACGCATCTGTAGTGTTCTTAGTTTGAAATTGGCTGCAGGTATCGGCAGTAAGCACCTTTCATCAAGTGAGCTGTGAGTTGTTCTGGCAATGAGATTAGATTGTTGTGGGGGGTGGTGTGTTGGTTGCAGGCGGGGCGTAGCGTAAGCCTGGAGGGGCTGCCGCGCTGGAGGCGCGGGCGGCCACGGCTGGCGGCGCGCCGCGTCGTGGTGCAGCGCCTGCTGCCGCTGCTGCCCAAGCTGCCGCCGCCCAGCAGTCAGTCTGCAACCGCTTATACACGAACACCTCTGTGTACACTGCTACACAGACGCTAGTCAATCTGCACTGAACACTATCTATATTCTATCTATACCACTACAAGCGCACTACGGTGCTAATGCATTACGCACTAAAATACGCTCGATTATCCGTAACTCCTTTAGTCGACACTAACACTTCTATGTATCACACTTCTACATAAGCACATGTATGTATACTACTAGTCGGGCACTAGGCAGTCCGCACCACACACTGCTACACAAACACATGTACGTATACTACTAGACGGGCAATAGTCAGTCTGCACCACACACTGCTACACAAACACATGTATGAATACTACTAGTCGGGCACTATTTAGTCCGCACTACACACTGCTGCAAAAACACGTGTATGTATACTATTAGACGGGAACTTGTCACTCCGCACAAAACACTGTAGCACTTAATTCATATTTCTCAGATTCCCTGAAAAACTTTAATGTAATTCATATAAACGCCCAAAGCATTCCGGCTTATTATCCCGACATGCTTGCTTCCTTTGAATCCCATAACATTCACGCCATTCTAGTCTCTGAATCTTGGTTGAAACCATGCTTGCCATCTACTTCTTATTCATTACCAGGATTCCATTTTATTTGCATCTTAATAGAAGGGAGGGTGGAGGTGTGGCAATCTATATCCGTTCTTATTTACCTTTTGCAGTAGTAAGCTTGTCCCCCCAACCATCTCCTTCTAATGCGGCTGAGCATCTCTTCATTGAAGTAACCCTATCCAATACGAAAATTCTTCTTGGCGTTTGTTACAGTCCTTCCCTTCATATTGACTATTTCTCTTCTTTCGAATATTTATTAGAAAATTTAATCCCATTATATACTCATTGCCTTGCCATCCGTGACTTTAACACATGCCTACTCAAGGGTGACCATCGGTGTGAAAAGCTAAAATCATTAACCGAAGCATGTAATCTACATATATTACCACTATCTGCTACGCATAAAATGCCTGACTGTACTCCATCACTACTTGACTTAATTATTGTATCTTCTCCAGATTTTGTCCTGAAGCATGACCAGCATGACGCTGATCTCTTCTCTCATCATGATCTCTTGTTTCTTACATACAAAGTCCATCCTCCTAAAGCAAAATCGAGAATCCTTCTACAACGTAATTTTGGTGGAATGGACAAAGAACGTCTTCTGGAAGATGCTAGTCGCATGGACTGGTCAGCTGTTGAAAATGCTTCAACAGTCGACTTGAAAGTCGAGTTATTTAACTCCTTTCTTATCCAACTTTATGACATCCATGCCCCAGTAAAACCAATAAAAATGAAACATTTACCTGCACCTTGGTTAACTGATAGTTTAAAAAAACTTATTATAAAAAAAGGATTTGCTAAAAGTAAGTTAAAAGCTGATAAATCCGAGAAAAACTTACGATATTATAGTAAAATACGGAATCGCTGCAATACATTGTGTAGGGATGCACAAAGACGTCATATTCATAAATCCGTCGAAAACGGCGAAGCAGCCAAAGTTTGGAAGTTTCTTCAGTCTCTTGGAGTTGATAAAACATCCAATAATTCTCCTCATCATAATGTTGATGTTGAATTCCTTAACAAATATTTCACCTGTTCTAGCACATTAGATAGCTCAGATAAAGACCGGACTCTGAGTATTCTTTCTTCAATACCAACTCCAGATTTTCCACCGTTTAATTTCTCTCCTTTCACTGATAGTGATGTTAAAAAGAACATTTTGACCATCTCGTCCAATGCCGTGGGTGATGACAATGTTAGTCGTAACATGATCTTACCTATCCTAGAATTTGTTACTCCTATCCTCACTCATATCTTGAATAAATCCATTTCCTCTTCAAAATTTCCTGATGTTTGGAAAAGTGCACTTGTAACGCCTCTCCCAAAAAAAGCCCATGCTTTGCA
Source organism: Parnassius smintheus behrii (assembly GCA_036936625.1). Classification (NCBI taxonomy): domain Eukaryota; kingdom Metazoa; phylum Arthropoda; class Insecta; order Lepidoptera; family Papilionidae; genus Parnassius; species Parnassius smintheus. The sequence goes on along the minus strand of JAUPFT010000021.1, from coordinate 3,360,535 downwards.
TTTTTCCGACTTTCGTCCTATCTCAATTCTCCCGTTTTTATCCAAACTCCTGGAGAAACTAGTTTTCTTTCAGTTAAATCTCTGCCTAATTAGAAATTGTATCCTGGATCCTCTCCAATCTGGTTTCCGATCGGGTCATAGTACGACAACAGCGTTGGTTAAAGTTACCGATGACATTCGACGAGGTATGGATAACAAACAGCTCACTGTGTTGGTATTGCTTGATTTTAACAATGCGTTTAACACTTGAAATAATACTAGTTTTTACGGAATTTATCGCGTATATTTGACTTTTTAAATACCCGACGTTTCGAACGCTTTACAGCACTTATGGTCACGGGCGGGACTGAGATGTTCAACGTCCATATGTCATAGTTAACCGCGGTTACCATAGATTAAAATTTAACTTTTGTTCCGATCTATGCAGTATGAACTTATGGTATCTTGAAGTCTTGCAGTTGTATGCTTGGGTTGGGATTTAATTTTATTTATTATAGGATCCCAAGCAGATGGTAGTACCCAGCCATCTTCTCTATTGAAATTAGGATGTTTTTTGATTTCAATAGCCTCGCGAATCATCCTTGGAAGGAATCGGTGTTCTTTAGCGAGGATCTGCGGTCTATCAAATCTGATGTAGTGACGGGGGCGATCCTGTATGTGTTCACAGACTGCAGACTTCCCGGAGCATCGATTCTTCACATCAGCTATATGTTCTTTAACACGGGTTTTTATTAATCTTTTAGTTTGTCCTATGTAGGAGAGACCACATTCACAATCAAGCTTGTACACTCCTGCATCTTGCAGAGGGACATTACACTTGACCGATGGTAAAAACTGACCAATCTTCTTCAGCGGCTTGAAGTACGTTTTGATGGAAGCGCGCTTCAGGATGTAGCCAATCTTGTCAGTGACTCCTCTAACATATGGCAGTACAGCAGGTACACGCTCGACTGTGGCCGGCTTTACTCGTTCACTGTGACGTAGGCGCGGGACTCGAAGCTTGTTGTCATGCAAAACTTGCTTGACATGGTGGAGCTCTGCAGCCAGGTGTTTAACACTGTTGATTTTGACATCTTATTGAGTGTGTTACGTTCTATTAACATATCTCCTCCGGTGATTGGCTGGATTCATAGTTATCTTTACGGCCGACGGCAGCGTATTCGCATCGAAGATGAGTTCTCATCTTGGTGCGAATTACGGGCTGGCGTGCCTCAAGGTGGTGTGCTGTCTCCTTTACTTTTTGATATAATCATTAATTCTATCTCTCAAAATATTACTTCTCTCTATCACATGTATGCAGACGATCTCCAAATCTACACTCAGTCAACTCTGTTAAATCTGCCTTCTGCTGTTGCCACCATCAACAATGACTTAGCGGCAATAAAACAGTGGAGTCAGCGTTATGGTCTAAAAATTAATCCGTTCAAGTCCCAGGCTATAGTTATTGGTGATGGAGGGATGGTCTCCAGAGTTGACTGGAACAACCTACCCTCGGTGACATTAAATGACGTTGTCATACCCTACAGTAAATCTGTAAAAAATCTGGGGATATATCTCGATTCTACCTTGTCGTGGTCGCAGCAGTTAAAACATGTGAGCAAAAAGGCGTTTGCTACTATGGGTTTACTTCGTCGTTTACGTTCTTTTCTCCCCATTCCCACTAAGATTATGTTAGCACAATCCTTACTTCTCTCTATTCTCGATTATGCGCACGCAAGTTATCTCGATTTAACTGAAGACCAACTGAACAAACTTGAGCGAATTCAAAATATTGCAATTAGTTTCATATTTGGATTGCGCAAATATGATCATGTATCCGAATATCGTTTACAGCTCAAGTGGTTACCCATTCGCTTTCGCCGGAATCTGCAAACTGTTTCTCTTTTGTACTGTGTGTTGTTCAATCCTTTGACTCCAAGCTACTTGAAGGAAAACTTTAAGTTTCTTGGTCATGATCGACCTGATAGAGTTCTTCGGTCAGCCGGCGAACTAATTCTAGAACCATGTTCATTTCGAACAAAATTTATGAAATATGCTTTTAAGAGCCAAGCCATAAGGTTATGGAATGAACTTCCACTCCAAATTCGACGTGCGCAAACTTTGGAAAGTTTAAAAAGTGACGTCAAGAAGCATTAGCTAACACTTTGTGGTTATTGATAACCAATTCTAGCAACAGATAGTTATTCTGTGTTTTTCTTTTTTTTTTTCCTTATGTATTATTGTGGTATTTTAACAAAATATAGTTTACTTTATTTAGATATTAGAATGTAAGTGTAACATAAAACGCACCACCTCCTACTGTTCTTAATTCAAGTTTCTCCTTAGCCCAAAGGTTGTCTGGAAGAGATCGCTCTTTAGCGATAAGACTGCCTTATTGTACATACGTATATATTAAGTTTTCTCTGTAATGTATTTATTCGTTGTATATGTGTGGTGTACAATAAAGTATATACTACTACTACTACACTGCTACACAAACACATGTATGTATACTACTAGTCGGGCACTAGTCAGACCGCACCACACACTTCTGCACTAACACTTGTATGTGTCACAATTCTACACAACTTCCGCATATAACTTGTTCGCGGTATCTGTTCTAATACATTGTACATATTACTTCAATGGGTATTTACGACACTTAGAAATGAGGTGAAATATTTGACAGATTTCGTAACGAACTGTGTTAATTTGGTAAAAAGTGTAGACATTAATATTTGTTTTTGAAACATTACTTATAATTTTTACTATTTAGGTCAGAAATGGGTAAAACAAACAAACGGGTATACCTTAAAATACAGCACTGAGTCATTGTTTTGTGTATAATATACAATATACATACATTAGAAACCGAATTTTTTTTAGAATTAGACATTACCTTTCAATGATAACGTCACTGTGTGACTATCTGCACGACAAGATCACCTCAGTTTCAACTAGTGACATCTGGTGAGCGTAATTAGGCTTTATTAACGAAGTCGAGTGGGCTTTACTTGTGGTAAACCCGTATTTGTATATGTATCAAAGTGTGCGTGAGACCAAGAGCTTGGATGGTTAGCAACAGTACTCTCGGAACTGATCGCGCTCTCAGACACGTACACTATCGCAATGTGGATATACACGTTCAATCACGAGTAAAGCCCGCTCGACTTTTCGAATTGAAAGAACTATAATGGCAATTGCCGAAAATAGGTTTAAAAAAACAACATGTGAAGTGTGATACACGTCGTGGAGCAACGTGGCGAACTAATTGTGGTAGCCATGTCCGTTGTGGGACATATTGAGACTGTATAATGTCCTCCAGACAGAATTTTGGTCACGGCGGCGGGTCTCAACGGAGACTATCCATCTGTGCAGGACAGGGTTATATTGCACGAGTGTATTCGTCAACGCAGGTGCATTCTATATTCCCTCACTCTTACAGTTCTACGGCACGGTTAATCCAAATCGATCGGGAATCGACCGGGGAAGGATCAGGCGCATGATTTATGGATTTACGTGCTTTCTGAGTGGGTGAAACACCGCCAAGTTCCTGACTCCGGGTTGCTACTGAGAATTTCTTGACAAATGGCAAGTCTCCATTGAGATCACTCATCGTATCCGAAATTCGGTTTAGAGGACATTAGTATTCTTACTTAATATTTAAATTGGCCGGTTTGGCTTATTATTTACACGGTTTGCATGGTTTTATTTTATAATCAATTATTTTTAATTCTAATAGATCTGATCCCAGTGAAGATCGTTCCCAACTCACCACCAGCGCCACCAAAAATACTACCGAAGCCCCCTCCAACATCCACTTCCGAGTAAGTATCTTTGTGAAGTATCTGCCTAATCTTACTTATATTATAATTTTACTTATTATAACCCAGTGCATGAATACAATCCCACCTGCTTGTAAATGATAATAAAAAAATTGGTTGACCCTGCACACCATCCCTGGAACTTCTAATTTCAAATACAAAGCGCTCCAAATTTCACCAAATTATGTTGCGGATTTTCGAAGATATGTTAAAAAAAACGTTTTTTTTTTCAAATTCTTTCTTCTTTGATATCTCACGAACGAATGAACCGATTTTTATTTTTCATTCATATTATCACAAAATCTACTCCACATTGAGATCCGAAACCGCATCTCAATCTATCAAGGTGTTCAAAAGTTATGAAAGGTTTACATACAATCGCACGCACGCACGCACCCACGCACGCACTCACGCACGCACGCACACACACACACACATGCACACACAAATACACACACACACACTTTAAAATTTGAAATGTATGAAATTTGTCAGAATAGCTTCCTGGGCTGCTATCCAATCTAATCTATAAGCTATCCAAAACGTCGAGATCTTATGAAAACTCGATTTTCGAAAATAGGATTGAAAACAATAACTTCCCTATTTTTAAAAATTTTCAATTTTCTTAGCGGGAAGTTAAAAATATGTTTGTAAACCCCACGATACAGAAGTAAATCCTAATGTAAAGGTTTTTTTTAATGTGATAAGCGTTTGCACACTCCACTTGATGGTAAGTGAATACTGTAGCCCATAAACATCGACATTTACCCTTGATTAAGAATCAAAATGCAGATGCGTTGTCACTCCTGAGAACTAAGACGGAATGCCTCGTTTCCAATAAAAATATCCTAGTATAGTTCCTACCTCGGTCGAGCCAACTCATTCGTGCGCATAAAGGTAGAGATAAAAATAATATCATTTACAGTCTGTCCTTCTTCTACGTGCTGAGCGAGTCCAATGGACAATTCTTCTTCCACGATGGTGATAGAAGAATACCAATCACACCTCTGCCCGGCAACGGTACCGAGGATCGGGATCAGGAAGGTATGAATTTTAGTTTGAATTAAACACATTATTTTTCAGGCCTTTACAGTTCACCCCTGGAAATTACCTCTCCATTATGGGAATGGTTTTGTATTTATATTTAGCTCACATGCGAATAGGACATACGATCATATAGCTCGACGAACCTACAACCGATAGGGAGAAAAGTCCCCGAGTGACAGTTTCGTACCGGTAAGCGGAGTGTCGAGCGGCCCCACTAGATGGAGGGATGGTGGGCCGAAAGACGGTGCTTTGTGCGTGTTGGATTTACTTACGGTAGGTGTATGCTCAGCAGTGAACTTGTGAGGGGCCGCAATGATGATGATGATTAAATACGAGATTGTATAACCGTTATATATTGCAAGCTATAGGGTCCCTTCTGATCTTTACCATAATCGCTTACGTTACTAAATCGGATAATGTGTTATCTTATTTCAACCACCACACTATTCAATAAAAGTTGACATAAAAACTATGATATGGAGAAACACCACTACTAAAGCACTTTAAAACTTCAGTACTTACGAAAATCTAAATTTTTTAAAGTTTTGGATGTGGTAGCTATGTTGCAACTCGACCGGAGAAAGATCACGCTCTCACAGAATACCAGCGTAAAATAGAAGCCTAATGCTCCTGTTTCATATGGTGAGTGTAGTTAACCGGAGATCCTTGTTTACTAGAAACAAGGCGTTCCATCTCAGTCCTCAGGGGTAAAAACGCATGTGCATTTGTTTTCATAATCTAGGTTAGATGTAGGTGACTATGGGCCACAGCATTCACGTACCATCAGGAAGACTGTGTGTCACCACCTTACTACTTAGTGATGGTTTATCATTAGTGGGATATTTACTTAGGTAAGAGGTAAGTTTAGTTTATCACTAGTGATTTTTCCGGACCGATACGACTTAGGGACCTTGAAGAGAAGAGGCTACCCTTTTTTTAAAGGTTAGCAACGTACCGGCTACTCTCATGGTGTTGCAGTTGTTTATGGGCGGGGATAGTCACATACCACCAGGTGAGCCGCATGCGTGCTTGCCACTTCTTATATAAGAAAGTTCGTTTGTCACTTTTGTCATTCAGCAAATTAGTATTTTTAAAGGAGATCAAACCTTCACAGAGGAGGAGCTAACGGAAGATGAGGACGTGAAGGAATTCAAAATGGATATATCCAAAACAGAGGTGACCAAGCCGATGCCGCAGTCCCAAGATACCTCCGTGACAAGTGCCACGTCCAAACCCAGCACGCTCAAAACTGAAAATTCTGATATTACCAGTGAGTTGATTTTAGATCATTTTGTAACGCAATCAATGATTTACGTAAATACTGTTATTTTTACAGTTACAGTTATTATTCAAAGGGTATCCAAATTTTTTAATTAAGTTCAAATATATAAATAATGATATGCAGTTTTTTTAAAAACCAGTAAATAAGGCATTGAAGTAATATGTACTTACGTACTAGAACTGCTACTTCGAACAAAAAATGTGCGCTTCTCTGTGTTCGCGCGGTTGGTTTTTTTATCATAGAATAAACATAGGTAGATTGATCAGTAGGTAATAGTAGATTGTATTGTTAAATAGGTAAATTATATCGAGAACAATTTTTCAATTTTTTCATTAATTTTGTATGTTATATTTGCATATTTAATATAATATTACATAATATTATATAACAATTACATTTTAATTATATTGTTATCTCAATATTTTAAAAGGTATCTATGTCAAATATAAAAAAACATACTAAAGGTATGTTTAACAAAACTTATTAATATGACATTTTAAATTATAAATATATTTATTTAAATTAGAATATGAGTCGTTCATAAATGCTGGGCACGCGAGAGTTAAAAATGGACGAATTTATTCCACTTTGACTTTGATGTGGAAACCTAAAAATAAAATAAAAGAACAATGAGCCGATTTAAATATAAAAAATTTAGCCTAATTACGATAACTTATATATGTTTAGTACCCACAGAATTGTCGCATCTGAACAAATTAATTTCATACGAGTAATTTATATTCCATGACACGAAATGGCGTCTTAGGAATAATTTGTTTTATTATTAAACTATAATACTTTTTTATTGATTAAATATCTTATTAACCGATGAAAAGTAATTCCTTGGTTTTTACTGACATTTCTTGAATTATTTGTTCAATATCTAAGTACACACGACGGTATATTTATATCAAGAGATTTTTTTAAATCTACACAACACGTGACAACTCTACAAGCGCCTAGCGAGTGACTGATTAAAGTGCGGTGTGTGCACCGCAGTTGAGTGGAACAGAGTAGCTGAATGCAGTGTCGCCTCTAGTACATAGTACATAATATTTTTTTTAATTATGTCACATTGTGTATGATTTATGGTCAACAATGTGCGATTCAATTCACAATGCTTTTGCTGACCCAGCGACCTTTACGAATGTATGTATGTAGATATTTATGAGTGACGTTTAGTTATTACCACGCATTCTGAATTTAAATGATAAAAAAACAGAATGTTTGAGATTTTTAAAGAATTTTTCTTTACAATTCGCCTATAGTACATATTCTGAACCTTATCTGCAAAGGCTAACTTCCCATCAGACTGGGCCGTATGGTATAAGAATTTTGCATGTCTCAATTGACAAATCGTTACAATAATTACAACAAGTCAATATAATTTTTTATTGTGCTTATATAAGCACAGAGGGAATCCTAAAAATATATTGAGAAGAGTTTTGTGTATAAAATAGATATTCGACTAGGCTTTATGGTTTAAGACCCTTGCCTGCCTTAATTGGCAAAGCGTCACAACTACAACAAGTAGTCAATTTAGTTTTAAATTGTTAATGATGATTTTTCTAGACTTCGATAGGTCATAAGCTTGAGTAGCTAAAACACAGTAACTTGTTTTATTGATATCTGTAACGGTGACATAAGTAGACGCTTAATAATTCCATCGACAATTTTTTCGCCATTATTCTTTATGAGGTAATAATAAAAAAACCAAAACCAAACATTTGACTGAAAAGGGGCTATATGAAGCGGCAAATTGGTTTGAAGATAGTCTTCTTTCTCTTAATGTTTCTAAAACCACATAGCTTTAACGTGGTAGAACCTCGCTGCAGCTATATTATGGTTGTAACACGAATGTAGTCAGCTCGACCGAGGAAGGACCGCGCTCTTACAGAATACCACCGTAAAATAGCAGCTTAATGCTGCTGTGTTTCGTATGGTGAGTGGAGAGAACCGGAGACCCTTTCTACTGGAAATAAGGCATTCCATCTTAGTCCTCAAGGGTGACAACGCATTTGCATTTTGATTCGTAATTGAAGGTAGATGTAGACGTCTATATCTATTGGCACTGGCTACCACCAGGAGTATTGTGTGCTCGTTTGTCACCCATATTTTATAAAAAATAATGCATTAAAAATCCTCGTGGCGCGCCTCGTGACGTATTGAAAACTGCCAAAGATTGCAATTGATCTTACAAGTTATTTATACAACAACAATGCTGGACATAGGTCTTCCCCAAGGAATTCGCATGATCTGAGGTGGATGTGAAGGGCTGTAATGATGAGCATGATGTTTCTGCGAGAGCGTAGTTCTACTCCGATCGAGCTGAACCATTCGTGCCACAATCATAATATAGCTGTAGCGTGACTCTACCACGTTGCTAGTTGGTTATGAGAACACCGTTAATTGCACGACGGCGGGCGCAGCGTTCCTGCCGGCGGAGTCGCTGTCGCTGTCGCCGTCACGGCTGCTGGCGGCGGACGGCTGGCTGGCGGGCGGTGGTCACGACTTCTCGCTCAGCAGCTTCCTCGGACACCTGGACGCAGACGACACGCACCCCCACCAGCCCGAACTGCCGGTAATCATTCCCCACTTGCTTAAGGGGATTACATTAAAAAAAATATATGTTATACTTAAGGTCATAACAAATACATTGTATTGTTTAAATTTTTAATATAATGCCTAATTTTAGAAAACAATCCAAGTATATAGGCTCGTTTTTAATATAAACTATAAATTTTCTCAAAAACAGCTTAATAGTTAGGCATGAATTATATACCAAAGCGATTTTATTAATAGATAAATAAACCTTTTATCCAATATAGATTATGAGTTTTACTTAATATAATACGTTTGTTTTGGGACGAACCAGCAAGAAACTCAGCGGGATTTTTTTAAAATTATTTTAGAGTTTTTACACGACTCCTGCATGACGACTCGAATCGGGTAAAAAAAATTAGTTAATTTTTTTTAATCAGTAGCAGCCCCGAGTCAGAAACTTGGCGGAGTTTCACTCCCTATTAAAGCCTGGTTCTACGCCTGATCTCTCCCCGATAGTGTTGGATTAACGTCTCATCGGACTATTAGAGTAAGAAAATAAGAAGTCCACTTGTTCTTGCGCATACACTCGTGCAATATAATCCTGTCCTGTTCAGATGTCTGTCTCAGTCGGTACAATATTACAAGCCGGTGCTAAACTGCAAACCTAATAAGTGAAGCTCTACATAGTAGGTAAATCTCATTGTCTTACGTAACGTAACGAAAGCCTACTCACTATCACTTTGAATATATATAATTGTAACTGGAAAAATATTACTAAATTGAATAAAGCTATACTCCTGTTTACGTATTTTATCGCGTTTAATGAACTATTTTAACTTAGTTTTTAATTCCTAACGTTTCGTTACGCAAAACGGACCAAAAATTAATATTCAAAAACTGAAGGTAGCCGGACTTACTGTGACATTGGGACGTCAAACATAACAGTCCCCGCCCCCCCCCCCCCGTGACTATGGGTACTGTAAAGCACCCGAAACGTCGGGAATTAAAAACTAAGTTAAAATAGTTCATTAAACGCGATAAAATCCGTAATTAAAATAGTTGATTAATCGCGATAAAATCCGTAAATATAGTTTTATTCAATGTGTAGTGTTCACGTAAATTTAAGAAATCATAACATTACAAAAGACAGAACAAACTCTTTGAACTCTACACGTGAAATTTCCACAACAAAGAAGTGGTTGTTTATCCTACGGCGGAAAGGGGAGAGAGGAGTCAAAAAGTTACTACATACCACCGCGGCTTTTAACTCTTTACTATAATGAATTTCTATCGCAGGTGGACTCCCAGATACAATCTCTAATGGCGGAGTCGAGTATGGACTACGTGGCCAAGTTCGCGGACCTTGCCGCAGAGGTCACCGACGAGGTGGAGCCGCTTGAAGAGAAACTCACATAGCCAAGTTAATTTGACTCTTAATGCCTTCGACATAGAAGTGAAAGACGTGGAAACAAATCATTTGATCATGCTATATATAATTTATATTTTTTGTTTATATTACTTGCATCCTGAACCTCCCCCACCCCCTTTAATATTGTGCTAGACTTGTGTCTACAATCGTGCTATATTTTTCTCACATCCGTTTTAATGATTTTATACAGATATATGTACAGTGAAACTATGCGTTTCTACATTTGAGTAATATGTACTTCGTACTAGAAGAGATGCCGAGATATGCTTTAATGAAATATGGTTTTGTAGTGTTGGGTGGTTCGGGGAATAAATAAAAAGGCCAGTAGTCTAGACTGTAGGTTTAATACTAATCCTCTCTTATTCTATCCTACATATATATATATATATATATATATATATATATATATATATATATATATATATATATATATATATATATATATATATATATATATATAAGCACACACTACACGCCCATCGGCAAAAGGAAAAAAGTTATTCACAAAAATATTTTTTTTTAAATGTAATATAACTTGGTGTATAAAAAAATAAAAAAAGTGTTCACTTTTTTTAAATATTAAAATTCTTATACTAACATACTTACATCATAATAAAAAAAATCGTAAACACAGTAATTTTTAAATAATTTTATTTGTATTTATAGTAATAATAACAATTTTATTGATTTATGTATATGGTCTAGTGCGATTTTTATGTATTGACTTATGTTTACCTTTGTAATCTATTGTTACATTTGGTTCACAATCTTCGATAACCTTAAATGGTCCTATATAAAGAGGATCAAATTTGCTTACACATTGTTCATTCTTAAGGAGTATCATATCACCGACGTTATATTTAAATGGATTGGTATAGTAATCATACTTTGTTTTCCTACTTTGTTTGCTTAAAATTAAATTATTTCTAGCATCATATTGTGATTTTTGAAGTCTATATGTAAGTTGTTGTGGATAATCATATGGCTTATATAAGGGGTTTATATCTAAAGTTAAATTAGTTGGCAAACGGCAAAGCTTCCCAAAAACAAGCTCATATGGAGTATACTTGGTTTCCGTGTGTACAGTGTTATTATAACCTAAACACCAATACGGTAACCCAGTGCTCCAGTTATGTGGTTGAATTCTGAGAAACGACATCAGATTTTTGTGGCTGTTTTCTAAAGAACCTATGGATTGGTGATGATATGCTGTTGACGTTACCTGTATATTGAGAATACGGCACACATCTTTCATGACGGTTGAAACAAATTCGGTCCCTTGGTCAGATATTATTTGTCGAGGAATACCATATCTCAAAATAAAATTATTGATAAAAGACGATGCCACCGAAATAGTATCCTTATGTTTAAGCGGACAGGCTTCAACATACTTAAATCACACTGTAGTGTGAGTATATAAACATTACTATCGCTATCTTTACATAAGGGCCCTACTAAATCTAAATAAATTCTATCAAAAACAGAATATCCCGTATCGGTTATAATCATTGGTTGTTTTATATGCTTATTTAAGTGCTTATATCGCAAACACTGGTCACATTGGTTTACATAATTAGTCACATCCTTCTCTAACCAAAAGCCAAAAGAATCTTTTCTTTATATTGTTTATCATTCGCCTTATACTGGCGTGACCACTAGTTGGCAATAAATGATAGTCGTTTAATATTATGCGTTTTGTCTCACGATCTTCGACTTTGTGGACACCATTTAAAATTAATATTCGCGGTCCGGAACTATTTGGTGTCTCATTTATAATACGAGCTTTTTCCATTATTTTTCGTCTACAAAGAATAATTCAGTGCAATCCTTCGGTTGTTTAAGTGTTCCCACAACTTTTGGGTGATCAGTCCAATCGTTGGTTCCTTATCCGCCGTAGGGTTGTCACTCTTATCTTGCGCAATTTTTTTTATTTTTTCGCTTTCTTTGCGCTCTTGTTAGAACAGATATGACCTTTTCATTCATTTCTTTCAAATCTTCACTCGAAATTTGGATGCGTGACAAAGCATCTGCAGCTGCATTGTCAGCTCCCCTTACATACTTAATAACAAACTTATACTCCTCGAGAAATAACCTAAACTTCGTAAGTCTACTTGACGGATTTGTCATGTTGAATAAATATACGAGAGGCTTATGATCCGTTTCAATAATGAATTCGCGTCCATATAAATAAGGTTGAAAGTATTTTACTGCCCATACTATCGATAATAATTCCTTTTCGATAGTAGGATAGTTTTTCTCGGCTTTGTTTAAAGTGCGGCTAGTATATGCAACCGGTCGTCCGTCATGATTACATAAAACGGAGCCTATAGCAACACTAGACGCGTCAGTTTTTAAAATAAAATTTTGGTCAAAATTTGGATACTGAAGTATGGGAGGAGTCGTTAAAGCATTTTTAAGCGTTGAAAAAGATAGTTTACAGTTTTTATTCCAATGAAATTTAACATTTTTGCGACATAAATTGTTCAGAGGTAAAACGATTTCAGAAAATTTTGGTATAAATCTTCGATAGTAATTCGCAAACGCTACTAGCCTTTTTACATCGTTGGTATTTTGAGGAATTCGGTAATTTTGTAATGCTGATATCTTTGTGGGTCAGGCTTAATACCTTCGGAAGAAACAACGTGGCCAAGATAAAGAAGTTATTTTTTTAGAAAAACACATTTTTTCGGGTTTAACTTTAAGTTTACTTTTCTTAAGCGCGATAATATTTCCATTAAATTTTTATTATGGTTATCTAAGTTTCTGCCAAAACAAATGAGGTCGTCTAAATAAGTGAGCGCTTTTTCGTAGTTTAAACCAGCCATGGATATTGTAATAGCACGAGAAAAGGAACTTGGGCTTGTCTTTAAGCCCATTGGCATTCTGGTCATCTGATATTGACCAGAGGGTGTAGTGAAAGCCGTATACCTTCTACTAGATGGATTAAGCTTAATTGGTAAAAAGCTTGATTGAGATCAAGGTGGGTAAAATACATTGCTCCTGATAAAGAATCTAATATGTCTGTAATATTAGGTAACGGAAATTTGTCATCTACAATACAGTTGTTTAATTTTCGAAAATCGATAACCAAGCGCCAGCTCCTGTCCTCACCATTTTCTGGCTTTTTGGGTACAAGAAGTACAGGACTTAACCACTCATTACAAGCTGGTTCAATAATTCCGTCTTGTAACATATTTTTGACTTGTGTTTCTATTTCGTTCCTCTGAGAATAGGGTAATCGATACTGTTTTACATACACTGGGTCAATATTAGGTTTTAACTGGATAGTATGTTCATATAAATTACAAGTTGTTAATTGATCTCCTGGCAATAAAAATACGTCGGAAAATTTTGCACAAATATATATAATAGAAGATTTTTCTTCTTTATTTGAATGATCCAAATTTAGTAAATTTAACATTTTATGAACGCGTTCGGGATTAATGAGACATTTATCAAACTTACAAATTGAATAATTATGTAAACTATCGGTTTCAGGCCTAAAATAACTAAGATTGACCTGATCCTCTCGTGTATTTAATATTTTTATTGGTATTTTCCCGTTATTCGCTTTGACAATTACACCAGACAGAAAAACTCCCTCGCATAACTCTTTCGGAAAGACAACACAATCTTCTTTCATACTCGCATTGATATAAAATAAATTCTCGCATCTCGGAGGTATACTCAAATAATTATTATTTCCCAAAATACCCATATGCAATGGTAAAGTTACTAATTCATTCATATTATGCGGTGTAATATTATTCAATTCAAAATTTATGCTACAATTAAACTTACGTAAAAAATCTATACCTAAAATTCCAGAAGTTTCATACGGCAACTGCTTTATAACATGAAACTTATTATTAAATTTCAGTCCGTTATCAGACAATTTTAAATCAACAAATCCCACGGTTCGTAATTTGCCTCCAATTCCGTTTATTGTAATCAGTTTCTTTTGTAATGAAATGTTTAGTTTACTAAGCGTGTCATATTTAATCGCACATAGGGAAGCGCCGGTATCTACGAGTCATCTACATTTGATACCATCTATTGCAACTCAACACAATTACTATATTCGCAACTAAATATATTGGTCTCGAAAAAATTCTAAGTTATTTTCATTATTATCGTTATTAGGGTTAATTTCAATATTTTGAGAACTTTGCGATACGCGATATTCTGGTGTTATAAAATGAACTCGCTGGGCATTTTGACCACGAAAAAATCCGCGGTTCTGGTATGAGTACTCACCATAATTACCTTTTTTTCCGCGGTGTTGTTGATTTCCACGCGAAAACTTTTGGGGTACTACCGGTTTCCTCCAGTTCACGTTATTTTTTGCTTGGGTATGCAAAGGGTATGTTTGCCGTGGTACATTATTGGATGTATACCTACCACGTAAATTTTTACGCTTTCCTGAACCACCTCGATTCCCGAAATAAACCGATGGTTTGGTGTACTCGCTAGGTCGAACACAAGACGCCTCCTCATCCCTTGCAGCTCTAATTGTATCTTTTAACGTACTATAATTACGTGCTGACAAAATAATACTGAGTTGTCGATTTCGCAGGCCATTTGTGAAACTTTTAATAGCGATCTTTTCATTTATAGGACGTAAAATTTTATGCGCGTTTTGGTTACCATCGGCTTGGGAAATCGTCAAATCTACGAATAATTGTTCGATTTTATTGCCATAATTATCTAGGGAACTACTATTTTGCCTTATTTGCATTAGTTCGTTATGAATGGAAGTGCAAGATTTCTTTGTTAAAATGTGGTTCCGCATATCACTTACAAGCGCCTCGCATGAGTCATAGGAATCTAATAGGCGTAACTTAGCGCCTTCATTCAAACGAGTCTTTAACACAAATTTTATTAACATAGACTTACCTTCTTCTTTTAACGAAGAGCTATATAACTCTATCGAGTCCATCAAGGTTTTGGTGACCGATTCCTAGCCCGTCATCAATGGCAGGAGTGACACAGCGGTTTTAAAGCCGAAACTTTCCATGGTGAATATTTCGCTTTGAATAGTGCCCTTGGAAGTTGATTGAGAGCTGTAATCCTTACTACAAAATTTTTCTATTTGTACATATAAACCCTTAATTAAATCGCAATATGATTGTATTTCAATTAGTGCCTTACTTTTAATTTGTTTACTTTCTATCTCTTTATTTAAAATTATCAATCATCAAATTCTTTACGTAATTGCACTGATTCCTGAAGTTTTTGTTGCAAAATGCTTTTAGTTCGCTTATCACAACTTAATTTAACTAAATTATTTTTAATATTTTTAAATTTTTCTTATATTATTATTAATTCACTAGACATGGAAAAAACAGTTCATCGTTATCAAAATATTTTAAGGTGTATACATATAAGGCTACTTTTATTTTAACTTAAACTATAACATATTTTTCAATTTAAACCTCATATTTTCAACTTGACGCATTCGTTGTCTCACGGCGGTCCTCGTGGCGACATTCACAGCATACACGGGATACACGAGGTCCTGGGTCCGGTGACCGCACAAAAGAACGACGCAAATTGTGCATTACCATCTCATTCCGCATCCAGCTTGTATGGCAACTTTTGTATATTTTGTATACACCGTAGAGAAGAGCCAAGCCCAAAACTGCGCATATTATAATCAGCACGACGGATATCCCAGATAAGTGGCTTTTAATTTCTTCTACATGTGCAGAATTTGAGCCTCCTGAAGTGTCTTGCGTAATGAACACTTGGTCTTTCTTGAGTTCAGAACGACACATTTTTGTAATATATATAATATATATAAGTTCAATATTATTTATTATTCATTTCCGTACTTAATTTAAATTCCACATATTTTTGAACGCGGCCCGCGACCGAACCCAGGCAGACCGCCGATGAACTGGCAGGGTCGCCATGTAGTGTTGGGTGGTTCGGGGAATAAATAAAACGTCCAGTAGTCTAGACTGTAGGTTTAATACTAATCCTCTCTTATTCTATCCTACACACACATATATATATATATATATATATATATATATATATATATATATATATATATATATATATATATATACATATATATACATATATATAAGCACACACTACGGTTTAATTAGGACCAGCGGGCTCAAACTCACTTAGAAGTTAGTTAGCTTTCTTACACTCTTTCCGCATTCCACGCGCCCCGCTCTGCCGCGCAGATTTTGTTCGCGATGTCTGTTCTAATACATAGTACATATATCACTTTAATATCAAAATTTTTAACTTTATTACTTTCCTACAGTAATAATTGTTTTTCCTTCATTCATTACATTCATTACAGCTCATAAAAAATTGTCCCGTAGCGTAGGAGTAATTTTGCCATGGTTACCACGCTTAGCCGGCGGGAGGCAACGTCAGCTTTTTGTTATTTTAAGTCCTGATCAGGAAGATGCTGCTACCGATCTCATATTTCAGTTTTTCTCTGTCGCCTCTTACGACACCCACGGGATGATAATACAGGGCAGTAGATATTCTTACCCGCTTTAATATCGCCAATTTTTAATTATGTTACACAAACTATATACACACTTATTTTGTTTAAATCGTAATAATATGCACTATTATTAAATATATCGGCAATACTAAATGTACTTTGTTTTAATTTTAATGTAATCGTAAGTAAAAAATGACTTCAACCTTATGTAATGACTGTAAATGATTAAATGATCATAAATATTGAATACTGTTATTTTATTTTTTATCTACGTTTGCCTAACTTTAACGACTCGGTAATGCAGTAGCTAAGTTGCCTGCAGGCTGAGGATTTGAATCCCGCACGGAAAAATATACTGGATCATCTTTTTTACCGTCTGAAAAAAAAAATTGGGTATAACACATTGAAGTAAAATGTAAACAAAAAATGTGCGCTACTCTGTGTTCGCGCGGTTGTTTTTTTATCATAGAATAAATATAGGAAGAATGATCCGTAGGTAATAGTAGATTGTATTGTTAAATAGGTAAATTATATCGAGAACAATAATTAAACTTCGTCATTTATTTTGTATATTATATTTGCTTATTTAATTTATTATATCACAATTACATTTTAATGATATTTTTATCAGAATATTGACAACGTCTTCATGTCAGGTCATCTATATCAAATATAAAAAACATACTAAATGTATGTTTAACAAAACTTATTAACATAACATTTAAATTACAAATATATTTAATTAAATTAGAATAAGAGTCGTTCATTTATGGACGACTCTTATTTTAACAGTGCTGGGCATGCAAGAGTTAAAAATGGACAAATTTATTTCACTTTGACTTTGATGTGGAAACCTAAAAATAAAATAAAATAATAAGCAGATTTAAACATGAAAAATTTAGCCTAATTATAATAACTTATGCGTTTCTACAAAAAATGTGTATATTAATATATTCGTCCCACAGAAAAGTCGCATCTGAACTATTAATTTCATAATCTATATTCCATGACACGAGATGGCGTC
This sequence comes from Parnassius smintheus behrii, assembly GCA_036936625.1. Classification (NCBI taxonomy): domain Eukaryota; kingdom Metazoa; phylum Arthropoda; class Insecta; order Lepidoptera; family Papilionidae; genus Parnassius; species Parnassius smintheus. Next base: position 3,342,931 of record JAUPFT010000021.1, on the reverse strand, counting down.
TTAGGAATAATTTATTTTATTATTAAACTATAATACTTTTTATTGATCAAATATCTTATTAACCGATGAAAAGTAATTCCTTGGTTTTTACTGACATTTCTTGAATTATTTGTGCAATATCTATGTACACACGACGGCATATTTTTATCAAGAGATTTTTTTTTAAATCAACACAACACGTGACAACTCTACAAGCGCCTAGTGAGTGACTGATTAAAGTGCGGTGTATGCACCGCAGTGGAGTGGAACAGAGTAGCTGAATGCAGTGTCGCCTCTAGTACGTAGTACATAATACTCAATAGTATAACATGTGAATGGACTAGAAATATATGGCACTGATATTTTACGAAAATAAAAAAAAATTTGAATTAATTAATTAAAATCTATCGAAACTTCAAATCATATCCACCCTACTTTACGAACGGCAATAAAACAATAAATTTAGTAGCTATCTTTGACCTTGTCACTTCCCCGGGTCGCAGGCTCAGGGCAAAGGGCAAAGTAATTGTTCAAAAAAAATTTCAAACGCCTAATTCAAAAATTTCTTTCTATTTTTTGTAAAAATAACATAAACACTCACGCCTGTCACCCAGAGGGGTAGGCAGAGACTACGGACTTCCATTTGGCACGATCCTGACATACCTCTTTCGCCTCCTTTACATCCATATATCTACGCATACATGCTCGTCGGTTAAGGGTACTTCTAACGTGGCCCATTTTCAAAATATCGCCAATTTAGTCGATAAACTTTTTCCTAAGGCGTCCCTTCCCGACTCGGCCGTTCACATCTGCTATATAAATTTGCTTTGTCACTCTTTCCTCATTCATTCTTTCCACATGACCAAACCACCGAAGCATTCCTTTCTTAATCCTGGTCACATCATCTTGCATACCACATTTATCTCTTATCACGCAATTTCTCACCCTGTCATTCAGATTCAACCCTAGCATATTTCTTAAAGACCGCATTTCTACAGCATTTATTCTACTTTCGTGCTTCTTCTGCCACACCCAGCTTTCACTACCATACATTAAAGTAGGGACTAACACAGCATTATGAATTACCATACGTGCCTGTTTTGACACATTCTGGTTCTTCATAATAGAGTGTAGTGCCCCATTCACTCTATTCCCTGCATTTACTCGTCGTTCTATATCCCTATCATATCTACCATCCTTACCATAAATACACATCCCAGATACACAAACTCATCCACTTGCTCAATTAACTCTCCTTCTATTCTTATTTCACATACCGTTTTGCTTTCTTCTCTTTCAAAAACCATCACTTTCGTCTTACATGCGTTCACTTTCATTCCCCTTTCTTTTAATTCCCAGTTCATTAGTGTAATCATCATTTGCAACTCAGCCGCCGATGACGCAAATATGACTTGATCATCGGCATACAAAAGGCATTTGACGGTTACCTCGCCCATTCTTAACCCACATTCTTCATCTTTTAAAGTTTGCAAACACCGGTCCATAAATAGGTTGAACAGCCAAGGGGAAGCACCGCAGCCCTGTCTCACACCTTTTTGGATGCCAAACCAGTCCGAGTAGACCCCATTGATCCTGACACAAGCACTAGAGTCCCTATAAAGAGACCTTAATGCCTGTATCAAACCAGCGCTCAACCCATATGAGTTCAGTGTTTGCCTTAACACATTCCTGTCCACTCTGTCATAAGCCTTTTCCAAGTCCATGAATGCACAAAAAACTTTCTGGTTTTTGGCCAAAAACTTCTCCGCAATCATGCGCATGGAAAAGACTTGATCTGTACACCCCATTCCCTTTCTAAAACCCGCTTGCACATCCCAAATTTTTCCATCAGTTTCTTTCATAACTCTTTCAATTAACACCTTAGCATACAGTTTACCCACAATACTAAGCAAGCTGATGCCGCGGTAGTTTTTGCAGTCCTGCTGTGACCCTTTTCCTTTATATATTGGTACTATAACTGCTTTACACCAGTCATCCGGTACCCGTTTTAATTCCCAACATAAATTAAACAAGGTGTACAGCAGGCCTGCCACCCTCCCTCTCCAGCCCTTAGCATCTCGAGTGATATTCTATCATATCCAGCTGCCTTACCTGCTTTCATGCTTTTCATTGCTTTCATTATTTCATCTACACTTATCTCCATACCCCTTTCCACTTCTTTCGGAATTTCTAGTTCATTTAATTCAGACGACTCTTCACTCATAAATACGCTTTCAAAGTATTCCTTCCATCTGTTTATATTCGAAACTTCATCATTCAGAATACATCCATTCTCGTCTCCTATAGCATTTATTATAGGCTGTTTTGTATTTCCCCTGGCAGTTCTTACGAGTTTCCAGAACATTTTTATGTTAGCCTGGAAATTATCAGATATCCTTCTATCATTCTTATACGTTCTTTCTTTCTTTTTCCTTTCAACAACTTCTTTTACTCTCTTATTAAGAGGTCTAAATTCTGCCTTTTTTCTTTCAATCTCATCATTCATACCAGAAGAATTACCGGCTTTGGTTGCTAGTAAATCTAACCATGCTTTCTTCTTTGATTCAACTTCCACCCGTACCTCATCATCCCACCATAATGTATTACTTTTCCTTTCATTTGTTCTCTTACTTACACCACATACTTCGGTGGCGGTATCCACCATTACCATTACCAGGTATTTTTGTAAAAATATTCTACGTCTGAAGCCAAAGTGAAGCAGAAAGGTTGTCGAACTTGAATCGATTAGTTTATATACACATTATGAGTTTTTCCAAGACCATTGATAGAATCAGGCGTTACTTTGCGGAAATCCATTATAATAAAAAATAAAAATATAAATTTCTTTGCAACTTTCCGCTAAACATATAAAATGATGTGTCTTACCTGGATTGAAGCGCACCTCCCGCCCTCCCTCAATTGCATACACTAACTCCGTCACCACTAGACCAAGCACCACTACTCTCAACACCACTATTCCAGGCAAGACACACCATCGACGATAATACGACACGTGTTTCGCCTCTACACGAGGCATCCTCAGGTAATATAGACTCTACGGCGGCTGACCGCTAAGTGTCACTTAAGTGTCAAATTTATATTTTTATTTTTTATTTTCCAAGACCTTCGAGATTAACGTTAAAGCTGATAGAGGACGATAATTGCTCACACTGTCTCTGGCACCACTTTTGTACACTGGAGTTATTATTGCTCGTTTTAGAGCATCAGTAAATATTCCTTGTCGGAAACAAAGATTGGCTTGGTGGCAGATGATTGATACAAGCAGATAATGACCTATCTTCAAGAACTTAGGAGGAATTTTATCCCACCTAGGGGCGCTATCTGTCTTAAGACTCATAATAATAGAAAGGACTTCTTGATTATCAGTTTCTAGCAAGACACAAGAGGTAAGTTATCGGGTAGATGGTAGATTGTGTCTACAAAGATTACTCTTTGTGATGTCCATAGAACAAGGTTGGGTTGCCTGGTCATTAATGATTTCATTAGCTAAGTCGGTACCAATGTTAGCAAAGAAGTTGTTGACTAAGTCGGTAATGGTTTTAAATTTCACAAGTTTCTACCAGTGCTTTTACTCGGCTTAAAGTTAGCTATTTTGTTGATACATTGCCATAAATATTAAGCGTTATTTTTAGATTTAGCGAGTTGTTCCCATTCGTATCTCCGTTTTATCTTTTTAATTAAATTATTTATATAATTTTGGTATCTTCGGTTATTATATTTAATTTTCTGGGTCTAGACGAAGGTTTTTCTAAATCTTATTCCGGTTATTAAAGCACTGTACAATGCCTTCTGTGATCCATGGCTTACTAATACGCTTATTAAATCCTTTTACTATCAGGTGCACTGTGTGCTCGTTTGTCGCCCAATGCTATAAAAAAGTGCATCTGCGATTCCCGTGGTTTTGCAGTTGTCCATGTGCGCCGGTAGTCACTATCAGGTGAGCCACATGCTCGTTTGCTCCCTCTCATATAATTAAAAAACATTACACTAGAAAAGACATCACCGTCTAGAATACGAAATGTGTTTTACCTCTTAATGAGGGATCCTCAGGTGAAGTAGTTGTCTATGGGCCACAGCAACCACTTACCACCTGGTGGACTTTGTGCTCGTTTGTCACCCTATACTATAAAAAATGTATCCGACCATTCTTATAATGAATAAAGTTGGATACATTAAAGGATAAAGTGGGTACACGCCGCAATGTTTCTTAAACAGATATAGTTTAACAAATTTATTTTGCATCTCATCGTCTCCAACAGTTAGCTTCATGCTGTGGACCAAACGATTGTATTGTGTTCTAAATGACTTCTGATCAAGGCAATGAATAATACAAAAATTATAACATTATTCGCTAGGTGAAGAACAAATCCTAAATTCCTATATAATTTTTTGCATATACCTATTAAATTGTAATCGTAACATGTACCTACACGACTCATTTAGTCCGGCATCTATTTGAACACCCAAATTCCACCCTTTTATAATTCTTTCCTAGCTCACTTTCAACCTCATAGTTAACTACTATAATAGGTATTTTTGAGCCGGTAAATAATATTTTCAAGCACTTTGAGGTGTTAAGCTGAAACTGGTTCCCCTACTCCAACCTGTACTTGCGTTGGAGTCTTCGACACTCCTCAGCGCTTCTTATATCTAGTGAAAGTTTGAGATCGTTGGCGAATAGCAGACATGTCATTTTATTTTATACATTTCTCTATAATTAAACCAAAGAATTGTTATAGATATGTAGGTTTATTTAAATTATATACGAACTAGAGATGAGACGTATTTACGCTACCAGGTTTTAAAACCAGGTTTTCGCTTCAAAGTACGGCGCCCTGGTACGGGCAAAAAATACTTGCAAGTATGAAAGTATGTGTTGTAAGTCAGATGCTCGAAGAACTTGAACACAACACATGAAAATACTTGCATAGGAAAACGATCCATATCTTAATAGGAATAAGAAACTCAATCGTATTTGTAAATAAAAAATACTTTGAACTTCAAAGTATTTTTTTACTTATACGACTTTGCTCCTTGATCATAGTAGGATAACATAGAATACGGGTCGTATTCCTATGCAAGTATTTCAAAGTATTTCCAAATTTTGACACCGAAAGCAACGCGGGGTTCGCTCGACGCGTTGGCGGGAGGGACTCGCAGAGAGTAGGTTGTCGAGCCCTAGTATTTCCGACGAAGGCCGAATGCTTGAACGGAAATCTGTGTAGGTACTTAATGCACATGCCATCCGATCGGATCGGGAACTTGTCAATCAAATAAGCTAACTAAAACGAAACTAAGTAAGGAGCATAATTGCCTAAACATGCTATTCATAAAATTTCTTTTGACTATTTTGCACCATTCACCCTTATATCTGTATACAAAAGAGACATTATTGCGTGTATTTTACTTATTCGTAAATAAGAGAATTATGTTTATGTTGGAGGAAGTAAAAGTTTTGTTTCGATTTTTTGTAAATTCAGTTGTTATTGTGAACTGAGTACGTAACCTACTGACCGTGACCTAATTTATGTATATATAAGTTATTTTGCGTGTTTATTGAATTTAGAGACAATTTTTAAAGTTTTATTAATGAATGTTTAAGTACGTAAATAAATAAAACTGAACATTATTGTGTTTATTAGTTGGAAATGACGATGTTTAAACTGTAAATAATAGCGTGTAAATAGTGTTTTTTGTGTATAGATCATAGGTTCTTGTTGTAAATAGTAAATAGATCTTCGTACATACAAATCCATAAGTATGGCTCCTAAGAAAAGTTTGGCGTGGGATCATTTTTTGGACAAAGGAGAAAATAAAGCCGAATGCAAGATGTGTAAAGTAATTATATCGTACAAATCTGGAGTATCAAACCTTACCAAACATGTACAGAGAAAACATATTTCTGTTAATTTAATGAGAATACTGAGATAAGTACTGTAAAACCACAGCATATAATATATTCTTAAATATTATTTAGCAGACAGTCCTAAGCATGTGATTTAAAAAGTAGGAAGGAAAGATTTCATATGCTCGAATAACTTGATCACTATACGTGAAAATACTTGCATAGGAAAATAATCCATATCTTAATAGAAATAAGAAACTCAATCGTATTTGTGAATAAAAAATACTTTGAACTTCAAAGTATTTTTTTTATTTATACGACTTTGCTCCGTATTCATAATAGGATAACATGCAATACGGGTTGAATTCCTATGCAAGTATTTTCAAATTTTGACACCGCGGCTGGACACGTCGCTCGCGTCAACAAAATACTTTTAACTTTAAGTATTTTTAGAACCTGGTTTTCGACTCTGGTATTTTTCCATACTCGTACTTAAAAGCCCTGGTATTAAATTTTGCAAGTATGTCTCATCTCTAATACGAACGATGTCGCGGGTAAAAGCTGCGTAATGCGTTGCACCAGGGAATCATAGATAAATAAATATGTAGCAAGCTACAGATACGACAGTAACTTTTAGTCAAGTTTCCCAACCATAGATTACTGTATATACAACTACGCCTTTTGGCGCTGCAGTCGCCCATTTTGACAGATGAGTAATGACTATACAATTTAGTATAGCTATGTATAGCTTAGGGATTGCAAGCACATCCTTCAAACTATCGATATCGATATTTAGTGGTGTTCTTATTTTCTCGATATCGACGTAAGTGCTTTATACAGGAATAATATTACATAATGAAACAATTATAATACATCTACCTTATTTATTTTTTATTCAACCACACCAATATTATATACATACACATGTAATTTTAGGATTAAATTAAAGGCACATTAAGGTATATAAACAAATTAGAAAATTGTACATAACATTTTACATAAATAAGTACAATTTGACGAGAAACAGAGCAATATTTATAATTCATTAAATAAAGCAAATTAAACCACAGGAATCATATTTAAGTGCTTAATGTTTTACTTTTCAAGTTATTTTTTATTAGAAGCAATGCTATTTATTTTTCATCAGGGTTAAAAACCTGGCCATTCTTTTACAAAAATTAAAAAAACATCTTCTCTTCTTTAATTTCATTTTCTACACCACGTAACCTGAAAAGAAATAAATAAAAATAAAGTCCAATATTCATATTTTATGACTTAATGATAATCATAAACTCTATATTATTTACATTAAGGTAACAAAGGGTGGCTTCACGGCAGTTGGCATTTTTTATCAGTCAATGGTGTGGTGAAAATAAAGTACTAGATGCAGTAAATAAGAAATAAAAAACATATAAATATTAACATGGTACACATCTATTATCAGGAGCTTTCTCAATGTCTTCAGGCACGGAGTTCCAAATAAGTGTAACCTCAATACTAAAGGAGTAGTTGATAAAACCATTGAAGTGTAGTGGAACTGTAACCTTTAGATTAGATGAAGAACAAAGAACTCTTATTGTGATTTGAGGATAGATATGCTGAATATAGATATAATAGATAGTTGAAACTTACCTAATTATGTCTAAGAATAAACCAAATTTATCATACCTTTTTGCCAATGTGTACATTTTGTATCTTCTGTCAACATTTGTCTCACTACATCAGCATTAGATTTCTATTCCTGAAAACCAACAATATTTGTGAATTTTATTCTTATACATAAACCCAAAATTAAGGAATAAATATATAATGTATACTTCTGTATTGTATGTATTAACGCTGTATGGCTACTGTTAATGACAGTTTAGTATAATTGTAATTGAAAAGTGATCTATATTATCATATAACTAAGTTATTTGGCAATTGTATGTGGTAGAGCCAAGCTGCAGGTATATTACTGGTATGGTTGTAGCATGAATGGATCGGCTCGACCGGGGAGGGAACACACTCTCAGAGAATACCAGCATAAAATAGCAGCTTAACGCCGCTGTGCTTCGTATGGTGAGTGTACAGAACAGGAGACCCCTTTTTACTGGAAACAAGGCATTCCATCTTAGTCCTCACGGGTGACAACGCATCTGCATTTTGATTCATAATCGAAGATAGATGTAGATGTCCATAGGCCACAGCAACCACTTACCATCAGGTGGACTGTGTGCTCGTTTGTCACCCTTATCATATAAAAAATCCCTAATATTCACTTCACTTAGTTGTTGTTTTAACTTTCATTAATTGTTTCACCATTTCGTTTCATTATTAACCATAGCTTTTTAGGTGATTTTTTACTGATCCTGCATTTATATAATATTTAAGTAATTATGGTGAAAAATACTACTCTACAATTACTCAGTTCTTACATTGAAAAATCTTGTTAATACTTGGGCCCAACAATGTATAGAGACGTCTCCTTCTCCTTTAAGTACCATGGTTGAAAGTAATAAAATGACTCACCTGTTGCAGTCAGAGGCACACCATAAGCTATTTCATTGTCAGTAAGCAAGGACGCGTAAGAGTATCGAAGTCTTCTGCCTTCATTGCCGAACTGAAATATATCAAAATGCTTTTCACAGACACGTTTGTTAAGTAACTGTTCTTTGGAAAGTACAATGAGCTGAGGATTTGTCGGCACTATGAAAGACATCCACAAGTTTCTTAAATTATTGTTCTTAAGGAATCTGAAAAGCCGGTGAGTTTCACGTGTTGTATTGCAACCACCAACACAACACTTTTCGTATACCATTATGATGGTATATGCAATATTTACTTGTTTATTAGTAGTATTAGTAGATTGTTTAGTAGAGTATTATTGTAATAATTGTGGAAAATTTTGATAAATAATGGCGGCAATCAATACCACCGATAGTTTGGATTTTTGACCATGCTATATATAATTTATATTTTTTGTTTATATTACTTGCATCCTGAACCTCCCCCACCCCCTTTAATATTGTGCTAGACTTGTGTCTACAATCGTGCTATATTTTTCTCACATCCGTTTTAATGATTTTATACAGATATATGTACAGTGAAACTATGCGTTTCTACATTTGAGTAATTTGTACTTCGTACTAGAAGAGATGCCGAGATATGCTTTAATGAAATATGGTTTTGTAGTGTTGGGTGGTTCGGGGAATAAATAAAAAGGCCAGTAGTCTAGACTGTAGGTTTAATACTAATCCTCTCTTATTCTATCCTACATATATATATATATATATATATATATATATATATATATATATATATATATATATATATATATATATATAAGCACACACTACACGCCCATCGGCAAAAAGAAAAAAGTTATTCACAAAAATATTTTTTTTAAATGTAATATAACTTGGTGTATAAAAAAATAAAAAAAGTGTTCACTTTTTTTAAATATTAAAATTCTTATACTAACATACTTACATCATAATAAAAAAAATCGTAAACACAGTAATTTTTAAATAATTTTATTTGTATTTATAGTAATAATAACAATTTTATTGATTTATGTATATGGTCTAGTGCGATTTTTATGTATTGACTTATGTTTACCTTTGTAATCTATTGTTACATTTGGTTCACAATCTTCGATAACCTTAAATGGTCCTATATAAAGAGGATCAAATTTGCTTACACATTGTTCATTCTTAAGGAGTATCATATCACCGACGTTATATTTAAATGGATTGGTATAGTAATCATACTTTGTTTTCCTACTTTGTTTGCTTAAAATTAAATTATTTCTTGCATCATATTGTGATTTTTGAAGTCTATATCTAAGTTGTTGTGGATAATCATATGGCTTATATAAGGGGTTTATATCTAAAGTTAAATTAGTTGGCAAACGGCAAAGCTTCCCAAAAACAAGCTCATATGGAGTATACTTGGTTTCCGTGTGTACAGTGTTATTATAACCTAAACACCAATACGGTAACCCAGTGCTCCAGTTATGTGGTTGAATTCTGAGAAACGACATCAGATTTTTGTGGCTGTTTTCTAAAGAACCTATGGATTGGTGATGATATGCTGTTGACGTTACCTGTATATTGAGAATACGGCACACATCTTTCATGACGGTTGAAACAAATTCGGTCCCTTGGTCAGATATTATTTGTCGAGGAATACCATATCTCAAAATAAAATTATTGATAAAAGACGATGCCACCGAAATAGTATCCTTATGTTTAAGCGGACAGGCTTCAACATACTTAAATCACACTGTAGTGTGAGTATATAAACATTACTATCGCTATCTTTACATAAGGGCCCTACTAAATCTAAATAAATTCTATCAAAAACAGAATATCCCGTATCGGTTATAATCATTGGTTGTTTTATATGCTTATTTAAGTGCTTATATCGCAAACACTGGTCACATTGGTTTACATAATTAGTCACATCCTTCTCTAACCAAAAGCCAAAAGAATCTTTTCTTTATATTGTTTATCATTCGCCTTATACCGGCGTGACCACTAGTTGGCAATAAATGATAGTCGTTTAATATTATGCGTTTTGTCTCACGATCTTCGACTTTGTGGACACCATTTAAAATTAATATTCGCGGTCCGGAACTATTTGGTGTCTCATTTATAATACGAGCTTTTTCCATTATTTTTCGTCTACAAAGAATAATTCAGTGCAATCCTTCGGTTGTTTAAGTGTTCCCACAACTTTTGGGTGATCAGTCCAATCGTTGGTTCCTTATCCGCCGTAGGGTTGTCACTCTTATCTTGCGCAATTTTTTTTATTTTTTCGCTTTCTTTGCGCTCTTGTTAGAACAGATATGACCTTTTCATTCATTTCTTTCAAATCTTCACTCGAAATTTGGATGCGTGACAAAGCATCTGCAGCTGCATTGTCAGCTCCCCTTACATACTTAATAACAAACTTATACTCCTCGAGAAATAACCTAAACTTCGTAAGTCTACTTGACGGATTTGTCATGTTGAATAAATATACGAGAGGCTTATGATCCGTTTCAATAATGAATTCGCGTCCATATAAATAAGGTTGAAAGTATTTTACTGCCCATACTATCGATAATAATTCCTTTTCGATAGTAGGATAGTTTTTCTCGGCTTTGTTTAAAGTGCGGCTAGCATATGCAACCGGTCGTCCGTCATTATTACATAAAACGGAGCCTATAGCAACACTAGACGCGTCAGTTTTTAAAATAAAATTTTGGTCAAAATTTGGATACTGAAGTATGGGAGGAGTCGTTAAAGCATTTTTAAGCGTTGAAAAAGATAGTTTACAGTTTTTATTCCAATGAAATTTAACATTTTTGCGACATAAATTGTTCAGAGGTAAAACGATTTCAGAAAATTTTGGTATAAATCTTCGATAGTAATTCGCAAACGCTACTAGCCTTTTTACATCGTTGGTATTTTGAGGAATTCGGTAATTTTGTAATGCTGATATCTTTGTGGGTCAGGCTTAATACCTTCGGAAGAAACAACGTGGCCAAGATAAAGAAGTTATTTTTTTAGAAAAACACATTTTTTCGGGTTTAACTTTAAGTTTACTTTTCTTAAGCGCGATAATATTTCCATTAAATTTTTATTATGGTTATCTAAGTTTCTGCCAAAACAAATGAGGTTGTCTAAATAAGTGAGCGCTTTTTCGTAGTTTAAACCAGCCATGGATATTGTAATAGCACGAGAAAAGGAACTTGGGCTTGTCTTTAAGCCCATTGGCATTCTGGCCATCTGATATTGACCAGAGGGTGTAGTGAAAGCCGTATACCTTCTACTAGATGGATTAAGCTTAATTGGTAAAAAGCTTGATTGAGATCAAGGTGGGTAAAATACATTGCTCCTGATAAAGAATCTAATATGTCTGTAATATTAGGTAACGGAAATTTGTCATCTACAATACAGTTGTTTAATTTTCGAAAATCGATAACCAAGCGTCAGCTCCTGTCCTCACCATTTTCTGGCTTTTTGGGTACAAGAAGTACAGGACTTAACCACTCATTACAAGCTGGTTCAATAATTCCGTCTTGTAACATATTTTTGACTTGTGTTTCTATTTCGTTCCTCTGAGAATAGGGTAATCGATACTGTTTTACATACACTGGGTCAATATTAGGTTTTAACTGGATAGTATGTTCATATAAATTACAAGTTGTTAATTGATCTCCTGGCAATAAAAATACGTCGGAAAATTTTGCACAAATATATATAATAGAAGATTTTTCTTCTTTATTTGAATGATCCAAATTTAGTAAATTTAACATTTTATGAACGCGTTCGGGATTAATGAGACATTTATCAAACTTACAAATTGAATAATTATGTAAACTATCGGTTTCAGGCCTAAAATAACTAAGATTGACCTGATCCTCTCGTGTATTTAATATTTTTATTGGTATTTTCCCGTTATTCGCTTTGACAATTACACCAGACAGAAAAACTCCCTCGCATAACTCTTTCGGAAAGACAACACAATCTTCTTTCATACTCGCATTGATATAAAATAAATTCTCGCATCTCGGAGGTATACTCAAATAATTATTATTTCCCAAAATACCCATATGCAATGGTAAAGTTACTAATTCATTCATATTATGCGGTGTAATATTATTCAATTCAAAATTTATGCTACAATTAAACTTACGTAAAAAATCTATACCTAAAATTCCAGAAGTTTCATACGGCAACTGCTTTATAACATGAAACTTATTATTAAATTTCAGTCCGTTATCAGACAATGTTAAATCAACAAATCCCACGGTTCGTAATTTGCCTCCAATTCCGTTTATTGTAATCAGTTTCTTTTGTAATGAAATGTTTAGTTTACTAAGCGTGTCATATTTAATCGCACATAGGGAAGCGCCGGTATCTACGAGCCATCTACATTTGATACCATCTATTGCAACTCAACACAATTACTATATTCGCAACTAAATATATTCGTCTCGAAAAAATTCTAAGTTATTTTCATTATTATCGTTATTAGGGTTAATTTCAATATTTTGAGAACTTTGCGATACGCGATATTCTGGTGTTATAAAATGAACTCGCTGGGCATTTTGACCACGAAAAAATCCGCGGTTCTGGTATGAGTACTCACCATAATTACCTTTTTTTCCGCGGTGTTGTTGATTTCCACGCGAAAACTTTTGGGGTACTACCGGTTTCCTCCAGTTCACGTTATTTTTTGCTTGGGTATGCAAAGGGTATGTTTGCCGTGGTACATTATTGGATGTATACCTACCACGTAAATTTTTACGCTTTCCTGAACCACCTCGATTCCCGAAATAAACCGATGGTTTGGTGTACTCGCTAGGTCGAACACAAGACGCCTCCTCATCCCTTGCAGCTCTAATTGTATCTTTTAACGTACTATAATTACGTGCTGACAAAATAATACTGAGTTGTCGATTTCGCAGGCCATTTGTGAAACTTTTAATAGCGATCTTTTCATTTATAGGACGTAAAATTTTATGCGCGTTTTGGTTACCATCGGCTTGGGAAATCGTCAAATCTACGAATAATTGTTCGATTTTATTGCCATAATTATCTAGGGAACTACTATTTTGCCTTATTTGCATTAGTTCGTTATGAATGGAAGTGCAAGATTTCTTTGTTAAAATGTGGTTCCGCATATCACTTACAAGCGCCTCGCATGAGTCATAGGAATCTAATAGGCGTAACTTAGCGCCTTCATTCAAACGAGTCTTTAACACAAATTTTATTAACATAGACTTACCTTCTTCTTTTAACGAAGAGCTATATAACTCTATCGAGTCCATCAAGGTTTTGGTGACCGATTCCTAGCCCGTCATCAATGGCAGGAGTGACACAGCGGTTTTAAAGCCGAAACTTTCCATGGTGAATATTTCGCTTTGAATAGTGCCCTTGGAAGTTGATTGAGAGCTGTAATCCTTACTACAAAATTTTTCTATTTGTACATATAAACCCTTAATTAAATCGCAATATGATTGTATTTCAATTAGTGCCTTACTTTTAATTTGTTTACTTTCTATCTCTTTATTTAAAATTATCAATCATCAAATTCTTTACGTAATTGCACTGATTCCTGAAGTTTTTGTTGCAAAATGCTTTTAGTTCGCTTATCACAACTTAATTTAACTAAATTATTTTTAATATTTTTAAATTTTTCTTATATTATTATTAATTCACTAGACATGGAAAAAACAGTTCATCGTTATCAAAATATTTTAAGGTGTATACATATAAGGCTACTTTTATTTTAACTTAAACTATAACATATTTTTCAATTTAAACCTCATATTTTCAACTTGACGCATTCGTTGTCTCACGGCGGTCCTCGTGGCGACATTCACAGCATACACGGGATACACGAGGTCCTGGGTCCGGTGACCGCACAAAAGAACGACGCAAATTGTGCATTACCATCTCATTCCGCATCCAGCTTGTATGGCAACTTTTGTATATTTTGTATACACCGTAGAGAAGAGCCAAGCCCAAAACTGCGCATATTATAATCAGCACGACGGATATCCCAGATAAGTGGCTTTTAATTTCTTCTACATGTGCAGAATTTGAGCCTCCTGAAGTGTCTTGCGTAATGAACACTTGGTCTTTCTTGAGTTCAGAACGACACATTTTTGTAATATATATAATATATATAAGTTCAATATTATTTATTATTCATTTCCGTACTTAATTTAAATTCCACATATTTTTGAACGCGGCCCGCGACCGAACCCAGGCAGACCGCCGATGAACTGGCAGGGTCGCCATGTAGTGTTGGGTGGTTCGGGGAATAAATAAAACGTCCAGTAGTCTAGACTGTAGGTTTAATACTAATCCTCTCTTATTCTATCCTACACATATATATATATATATATATATATATATATATATATATATATATATATATATATATATATATATATATATATATATATATATATATATGTATATATATATATATATATATACATATATATAAGCACACACTACGGTTTAATTAGGACCAGCGGGCTCAAACTCACTTAGAAGTTAGTTAGCTTTCTTACACTCTTTCCGCATTCCACGCGCCCCGCTCTGCCGCGCAGATTTTGTTCGCGATGTCTGTTCTAATACATAGTACATATATCACTTTAATATCAAAATTTTTAACTTTATTACTTTCCTACAGTAATAATTGTTTTTCCTTCATTCATTACATTCATTACAGCTCATAAAAAATTGTCCCGTAGCGTAGGAGTAATTTTGCCATGGTTACCACGCTTAGCCGGCGGGAGGCAACGTCAGCTTTTTGTTATTTTAAGTCCTGATCAGGAAGATGCTGCTACCGATCTCATATTTCAGTTTTTCTCTGTCGCCTCTTACGACACCCACGGGATGATAATACAGGGCAGTAGATATTCTTACCCGCTTTAATATCGCCAATTTTTAATTATGTTACACAAACTATATACACACTTATTTTGTTTAAATCGTAATAATATGCACTATTATTAAATATATCGGCAATACTAAATGTACTTTGTTTTAATTTTAATGTAATCGTAAGTAAAAAATGACTTCAACCTTATGTAATGACTGTAAATGATTAAATGATCATAAATATTGAATACTGTTATTTTATTTTTTATCTACGTTTGCCTAACTTTAACGACTCGGTAATGCAGTAGCTAAGTTGCCTGCAGGCTGAGGATTTGAATCCCGCACGGAAAAATATACTGGATCATCTTTTTTACCGTCTGAAAAAAAAAATTGGGTATAACACATTGAAGTAAAATGTAAACAAAAAATGTGCGCTACTCTGTGTTCGCGCGGTTGTTTTTTTATCATAGAATAAATATAGGAAGAATGATCCGTAGGTAATAGTAGATTGTATTGTTAAATAGGTAAATTATATCGAGAACAATAATTAAACTTCGTCATTTATTTTGTATATTATATTTGCTTATTTAATTTATTATATCACAATTACATTTTAATGATATTTTTATCAGAATATTGACAACGTCTTCATGTCAGGTCATCTATATCAAATATAAAAAACATACTAAATGTATGTTTAACAAAACTTATTAACATAACATTTAAATTACAAATATATTTAATTAAATTAGAATAAGAGTCGTTCATTTATGGACGACTCTTATTTTAACAGTGCTGGGCATGCAAGAGTTAAAAATGGACAAATTTATTTCACTTTGACTTTGATGTGGAAACCTAAAAATAAAATAAAATAATAAGCAGATTTAAACATGAAAAATTTAGCCTAATTATAATAACTTATGCGTTTCTACAAAAAATGTGTATATTAATATATTCGTCCCACAGAAAAGTCGCATCTGAACTATTAATTTCATAATCTATATTCCATGACACGAGATGGCGTCTTAGGAATAATTTATTTTATTATTAAACTATAATACTTTTTATTGATCAAATATCTTATTAACCGATGAAAAGTAATTCCTTGGTTTTTACTGACATTTCTTGAATTATTTGTGCAATATCTATGTACACACGACGGCATATTTTTATCAAGAGATTTTTTTTTAAATCAACACAACACGTGACAACTCTACAAGCGCCTAGTGAGTGACTGATTAAAGTGCGGTGTATGCACCGCAGTGGAGTGGAACAGAGTAGCTGAATGCAGTGTCGCCTCTAGTACGTAGTACATAATACTCAATAGTATAACATGTGAATGGACTAGAAATATATGGCACTGATATTTTACGAAAATAAAAAAAAATTTGAATTAATTAATTAAAATCTATCGAAACTTCAAATCATATCCACCCTACTTTACGAACGGCAATAAAACAATAAATTTAGTAGCTATCTTTGACCTTGTCACTTCCCCGGGTCGCAGGCTCAGGGCAAAGGGCAAAGTAATTGTTCAAAAAAAATTTCAAACGCCTAATTCAAAAATTTCTTTCTATTTTTTGTAAAAATAACATAAACACTCACGCCTGTCACCCAGAGGGGTAGGCAGAGACTACGGACTTCCATTTGGCACGATCCTGACATACCTCTTTCGCCTCCTTTACATCCATATATCTACGCATACATGCTCGTCGGTTAAGGGTACTTCTAACGTGGCCCATTTTCAAAATATCGCCAATTTAGTCGATAAACTTTTTCCTAAGGCGTCCCTTCCCGACTCGGCCGTTCACATCTGCTATATAAATTTGCTTTGTCACTCTTTCCTCATTCATTCTTTCCACATGACCAAACCACCGAAGCATTCCTTTCTTAATCCTGGTCACATCATCTTGCATACCACATTTATCTCTTATCACGCAATTTCTCACCCTGTCATTCAGATTCAACCCTAGCATATTTCTTAAAGACCGCATTTCTACAGCATTTATTCTACTTTCGTGCTTCTTCTGCCACACCCAGCTTTCACTACCATACATTAAAGTAGGGACTAACACAGCATTATGAATTACCATACGTGCCTGTTTTGACACATTCTGGTTCTTCATAATAGAGTGTAGTGCCCCATTCACTCTATTCCCTGCATTTACTCGTCGTTCTATATCCCTATCATATCTACCATCCTTACCATAAATACACATCCCAGATACACAAACTCATCCACTTGCTCAATTAACTCTCCTTCTATTCTTATTTCACATACCGTTTTGCTTTCTTCTCTTTCAAAAACCATCACTTTCGTCTTACATGCGTTCACTTTCATTCCCCTTTCTTTTAATTCCCAGTTCATTAGTGTAATCATCATTTGCAACTCAGCCGCCGATGACGCAAATATGACTTGATCATCGGCATACAAAAGGCATTTGACGGTTACCTCGCCCATTCTTAACCCACATTCTTCATCTTTTAAAGTTTGCAAACACCGGTCCATAAATAGGTTGAACAGCCAAGGGGAAGCACCGCAGCCCTGTCTCACACCTTTTTGGATGCCAAACCAGTCCGAGTAGACCCCATTGATCCTGACACAAGCACTAGAGTCCCTATAAAGAGACCTTAATGCCTGTATCAAACCAGCGCTCAACCCATATGAGTTCAGTGTTTGCCTTAACACATTCCTGTCCACTCTGTCATAAGCCTTTTCCAAGTCCATGAATGCACAAAAAACTTTCTGGTTTTTGGCCAAAAACTTCTCCGCAATCATGCGCATGGAAAAGACTTGATCTGTACACCCCATTCCCTTTCTAAAACCCGCTTGCACATCCCAAATTTTTCCATCAGTTTCTTTCATAACTCTTTCAATTAACACCTTAGCATACAGTTTACCCACAATACTAAGCAAGCTGATGCCGCGGTAGTTTTTGCAGTCCTGCTGTGACCCTTTTCCTTTATATATTGGTACTATAACTGCTTTACACCAGTCATCCGGTACCCGTTTTAATTCCCAACATAAATTAAACAAGGTGTACAGCAGGCCTGCCACCCTCCCTCTCCAGCCCTTAGCATCTCGAGTGATATTCTATCATATCCAGCTGCCTTACCTGCTTTCATGCTTTTCATTGCTTTCATTATTTCATCTACACTTATCTCCATACCCCTTTCCACTTCTTTCGGAATTTCTAGTTCATTTAATTCAGACGACTCTTCACTCATAAATACGCTTTCAAAGTATTCCTTCCATCTGTTTATATTCGAAACTTCATCATTCAGAATACATCCATTCTCGTCTCCTATAGCATTTATTATAGGCTGTTTTGTATTTCCCCTGGCAGTTCTTACGAGTTTCCAGAACATTTTTATGTTAGCCTGGAAATTATCAGATATCCTTCTATCATTCTTATACGTTCTTTCTTTCTTTTTCCTTTCAACAACTTCTTTTACTCTCTTATTAAGAGGTCTAAATTCTGCCTTTTTTCTTTCAATCTCATCATTCATACCAGAAGAATTACCGGCTTTGGTTGCTAGTAAATCTAACCATGCTTTCTTCTTTGATTCAACTTCCACCCGTACCTCATCATCCCACCATAATGTATTACTTTTCCTTTCATTTGTTCTCTTACTTACACCACATACTTCGGTGGCGGTATCCACCATTACCATTACCAGGTATTTTTGTAAAAATATTCTACGTCTGAAGCCAAAGTGAAGCAGAAAGGTTGTCGAACTTGAATCGATTAGTTTATATACACATTATGAGTTTTTCCAAGACCATTGATAGAATCAGGCGTTACTTTGCGGAAATCCATTATAATAAAAAATAAAAATATAAATTTCTTTGCAACTTTCCGCTAAACATATAAAATGATGTGTCTTACCTGGATTGAAGCGCACCTCCCGCCCTCCCTCAATTGCATACACTAACTCCGTCACCACTAGACCAAGCACCACTACTCTCAACACCACTATTCCAGGCAAGACACACCATCGACGATAATACGACACGTGTTTCGCCTCTACACGAGGCATCCTCAGGTAATATAGACTCTACGGCGGCTGACCGCTAAGTGTCACTTAAGTGTCAAATTTATATTTTTATTTTTTATTTTCCAAGACCTTCGAGATTAACGTTAAAGCTGATAGAGGACGATAATTGCTCACACTGTCTCTGGCACCACTTTTGTACACTGGAGTTATTATTGCTCGTTTTAGAGCATCAGTAAATATTCCTTGTCGGAAACAAAGATTGGCTTGGTGGCAGATGATTGATACAAGCAGATAATGACCTATCTTCAAGAACTTAGGAGGAATTTTATCCCACCTAGGGGCGCTATCTGTCTTAAGACTCATAATAATAGAAAGGACTTCTTGATTATCAGTTTCTAGCAAGACACAAGAGGTAAGTTATCGGGTAGATGGTAGATTGTGTCTACAAAGATTACTCTTTGTGATGTCCATAGAACAAGGTTGGGTTGCCTGGTCATTAATGATTTCATTAGCTAAGTCGGTACCAATGTTAGCAAAGAAGTTGTTGACTAAGTCGGTAATGGTTTTAAATTTCACAAGTTTCTACCAGTGCTTTTACTCGGCTTAAAGTTAGCTATTTTGTTGATACATTGCCATAAATATTAAGCGTTATTTTTAGATTTAGCGAGTTGTTCCCATTCGTATCTCCGTTTTATCTTTTTAATTAAATTATTTATATAATTTTGGTATCTTCGGTTATTATATTTAATTTTCTGGGTCTAGACGAAGGTTTTTCTAAATCTTATTCCGGTTATTAAAGCACTGTACAATGCCTTCTGTGATCCATGGCTTACTAATACGCTTATTAAATCCTTTTACTATCAGGTGCACTGTGTGCTCGTTTGTCGCCCAATGCTATAAAAAAGTGCATCTGCGATTCCCGTGGTTTTGCAGTTGTCCATGTGCGCCGGTAGTCACTATCAGGTGAGCCACATGCTCGTTTGCTCCCTCTCATATAAAAAAAAAACATTACACTAGAAAAGACATCACCGTCTAGAATACGAAATGTGTTTTACCTCTTAATGAGGGATCCTCAGGTGAAGTAGTTGTCTATGGGCCACAGCAACCACTTACCACCTGGTGGACTTTGTGCTCGTTTGTCACCCTATACTATAAAAAATGTATCCGACCATTCTTATAATGAATAAAGTTGGATACATTAAAGGATAAAGTGGGTACACGCCGCAATGTTTCTTAAACAGATATAGTTTAACAAATTTATTTTGCATCTCATCGTCTCCAACAGTTAGCTTCATGCTGTGGACCAAACGATTGTATTGTGTTCTAAATGACTTCTGATCAAGGCAATGAATAATACAAAAATTATAACATTATTCGCTAGGTGAAGAACAAATCCTAAATTCCTATATAATTTTTTGCATATACCTATTAAATTGTAATCGTAACATGTACCTACACGACTCATTTAGTCCGGCATCTATTTGAACACCCAAATTCCACCCTTTTATAATTCTTTCCTAGCTCACTTTCAACCTCATAGTTAACTACTATAATAGGTATTTTTGAGCCGGTAAATAATATTTTCAAGCACTTTGAGGTGTTAAGCTGAAACTGGTTCCCCTACTCCAACCTGTACTTGCGTTGGAGTCTTCGACACTCCTCAGCGCTTCTTATATCTAGTGAAAGTTTGAGATCGTTGGCGAATAGCAGACATGTCATTTTATTTTATACATTTCTCTATAATTAAACCAAAGAATTGTTATAGATATGTAGGTTTATTTAAATTATATACGAACTAGAGATGAGACGTATTTACGCTACCAGGTTTTAAAACCAGGTTTTCGCTTCAAAGTACGGCGCCCTGGTACGGGCAAAAAATACTTGCAAGTATGAAAGTATGTGTTGTAAGTCAGATGCTCGAAGAACTTGAACACAACACATGAAAATACTTGCATAGGAAAACGATCCATATCTTAATAGGAATAAGAAACTCAATCGTATTTGTAAATAAAAAATACTTTGAACTTCAAAGTATTTTTTTACTTATACGACTTTGCTCCTTGATCATAGTAGGATAACATAGAATACGGGTCGTATTCCTATGCAAGTATTTCAAAGTATTTCCAAATTTTGACACCGAAAGCAACGCGGGGTTCGCTCGACGCGTTGGCGGGAGGGACTCGCAGAGAGTAGGTTGTCGAGCCCTAGTATTTCCGACGAAGGCCGAATGCTTGAACGGAAATCTGTGTAGGTACTTAATGCACATGCCATCCGATCGGATCGGGAACTTGTCAATCAAATAAGCTAACTAAAACGAAACTAAGTAAGGAGCATAATTGCCTAAACATGCTATTCATAAAATTTCTTTTGACTATTTTGCACCATTCACCCTTATATCTGTATACAAAAGAGACATTATTGCGTGTATTTTACTTATTCGTAAATAAGAGAATTATGTTTATGTTGGAGGAAGTAAAAGTTTTGTTTCGATTTTTTGTAAATTCAGTTGTTATTGTGAACTGAGTACGTAACCTACTGACCGTGACCTAATTTATGTATATATAAGTTATTTTGCGTGTTTATTGAATTTAGAGACAATTTTTAAAGTTTTATTAATGAATGTTTAAGTACGTAAATAAATAAAACTGAACATTATTGTGTTTATTAGTTGGAAATGACGATGTTTAAACTGTAAATAATAGCGTGTAAATAGTGTTTTTTGTGTATAGATCATAGGTTCTTGTTGTAAATAGTAAATAGATCTTCGTACATACAAATCCATAAGTATGGCTCCTAAGAAAAGTTTGGCGTGGGATCATTTTTTGGACAAAGGAGAAAATAAAGCCGAATGCAAGATGTGTAAAGTAATTATATCGTACAAATCTGGAGTATCAAACCTTACCAAACATGTACAGAGAAAACATATTTCTGTTAATTTAATGAGAATACTGAGATAAGTACTGTAAAACCACAGCATATAATATATTCTTAAATATTATTTAGCAGACAGTCCTAAGCATGTGATTTAAAAAGTAGGAAGGAAAGATTTCATATGCTCGAATAACTTGATCACTATACGTGAAAATACTTGCATAGGAAAATAATCCGTATCTTAATAGAAATAAGAAACTCAATCGTATTTGTGAATAAAAAATACTTTGAACTTCAAAGTATTTTTTTTATTTATACGACTTTGCTCCGTATTCATAATAGGATAACATGCAATACGGGTTGAATTCCTATGCAAGTATTTTCAAATTTTGACACCGCGGCTGGACACGTCGCTCGCGTCAACAAAATACTTTTAACTTTAAGTATTTTTAGAACCTGGTTTTCGACTCTGGTATTTTTCCATACTCGTACTTAAAAGCCCTGGTATTAAATTTTGCAAGTATGTCTCATCTCTAATACGAACGATGTCGCGGGTAAAAGCTGCGTAATGCGTTGCACCAGGGAATCATAGATAAATAAATATGTAGCAAGCTACAGATACGACAGTAACTTTTAGTCAAGTTTCCCAACCATAGATTACTGTATATACAACTACGCCTTTTGGCGCTGCAGTCGCCCATTTTGACAGATGAGTAATGACTATACAATTTAGTATAGCTATGTATAGCTTAGGGATTGCAAGCACATCCTTCAAACTATCGATATCGATATTTAGTGGTGTTCTTATTTTCTCGATATCGACGTAAGTGCTTTATACAGGAATAATATTACATAATGAAACAATTATAATACATCTACCTTATTTATTTTTTATTCAACCACACCAATATTATATACATACACATGTAATTTTAGGATTAAATTAAAGGCACATTAAGGTATATAAACAAATTAGAAAATTGTACATAACATTTTACATAAATAAGTACAATTTGACGAGAAACAGAGCAATATTTATAATTCATTAAATAAAGCAAATTAAACCACAGGAATCATATTTAAGTGCTTAATGTTTTACTTTTCAAGTTATTTTTTATTAGAAGCAATGCTATTTATTTTTCATCAGGGTTAAAAACCTGGCCATTCTTTTACAAAAATTAAAAAAACATCTTCTCTTCTTTAATTTCATTTTCTACACCACGTAACCTGAAAAGAAATAAATAAAAATAAAGTCCAATATTCATATTTTATGACTTAATGATAATCATAAACTCTATATTATTTACATTAAGGTAACAAAGGGTGGCTTCACGGCAGTTGGCATTTTTTATCAGTCAATGGTGTGGTGAAAATAAAGTACTAGATGCAGTAAATAAGAAATAAAAAACATATAAATATTAACATGGTACACATCTATTATCAGGAGCTTTCTCAATGTCTTCAGGCACGGAGTTCCAAATAAGTGTAACCTCAATACTAAAGGAGTAGTTGATAAAACCATTGAAGTGTAGTGGAACTGTAACCTTTAGATTAGATGAAGAACAAAGAACTCTTATTGTGATTTGAGGATAGATATGCTGAATATAGATATAATAGATAGTTGAAACTTACCTAATTATGTCTAAGAATAAACCAAATTTATCATACCTTTTTGCCAATGTGTACATTTTGTATCTTCTGTCAACATTTGTCTCACTACATCAGCATTAGATTTCTATTCCTGAAAACCAACAATATTTGTGAATTTTATTCTTATACATAAACCCAAAATTAAGGAATAAATATATAATGTATACTTCTGTATTGTATGTATTAACGCTGTATGGCTACTGTTAATGACAGTTTAGTATAATTGTAATTGAAAAGTGATCTATATTATCATATAACTAAGTTATTTGGCAATTGTATGTGGTAGAGCCAAGCTGCAGGTATATTACTGGTATGGTTGTAGCATGAATGGATCGGCTCGACCGGGGAGGGAACACACTCTCAGAGAATACCAGCATAAAATAGCAGCTTAACGCCGCTGTGCTTCGTATGGTGAGTGTACAGAACAGGAGACCCCTTTTTACTGGAAACAAGGCATTCCATCTTAGTCCTCACGGGTGACAACGCATCTGCATTTTGATTCATAATCGAAGATAGATGTAGATGTCCATAGGCCACAGCAACCACTTACCATCAGGTGGACTGTGTGCTCGTTTGTCACCCTTATCATATAAAAAATCCCTAATATTCACTTCACTTAGTTGTTGTTTTAACTTTCATTAATTGTTTCACCATTTCGTTTCATTATTAACCATAGCTTTTTAGGTGATTTTTTACTGATCCTGCATTTATATAATATTTAAGTAATTATGGTGAAAAATACTACTCTACAATTACTCAGTTCTTACATTGAAAAATCTTGTTAATACTTGGGCCCAACAATGTATAGAGACGTCTCCTTCTCCTTTAAGTACCATGGTTGAAAGTAATAAAATGACTCACCTGTTGCAGTCAGAGGCACACCATAAGCTATTTCATTGTCAGTAAGCAAGGACGCGTAAGAGTATCGAAGTCTTCTGCCTTCATTGCCGAACTGAAATATATCAAAATGCTTTTCACAGACACGTTTGTTAAGTAACTGTTCTTTGGAAAGTACAATGAGCTGAGGATTTGTCGGCACTATGAAAGACATCCACAAGTTTCTTAAATTATTGTTCTTAAGGAATCTGAAAAGCCGGTGAGTTTCACGTGTTGTATTGCAACCACCAACACAACACTTTTCGTATACCATTATGATGGTATATGCAATATTTACTTGTTTATTAGTAGTATTAGTAGATTGTTTAGTAGAGTATTATTGTAATAATTGTGGAAAATTTTGATAAATAATGGCGGCAATCAATACCACCGATAGTTTGGATTTTTGACCATGCTATATATAATTTATATTTTTTGTTTATATTACTTGCATCCTGAACCTCCCCCACCCCCTTTAATATTGTGCTAGACTTGTGTCTACAATCGTGCTATATTTTTCTCACATCCGTTTTAATGATTTTATACAGATATATGTACAGTGAAACTATGCGTTTCTACATTTGAGTAATTTGTACTTCGTACTAGAAGAGATGCCGAGATATGCTTTAATGAAATATGGTTTTGTAGTGTTGGGTGGTTCGGGGAATAAATAAAAAGGCCAGTAGTCTAGACTGTAGGTTTAATACTAATCCTCTCTTATTCTATCCTACATATATATATATATATATATATATATATATATATATATATATATATATATATATATATATAAGCACACACTACACGCCCATCGGCAAAAAGAAAAAAGTTATTCACAAAAATATTTTTTTTTAAATGTAATATAACTTGGTGTATAAAAAAATAAAAAAAGTGTTCACTTTTTTTAAATATTAAAATTCTTATACTAACATACTTACATCATAATAAAAAAAATCGTAAACACAGTAATTTTTAAATAATTTTATTTGTATTTATAGTAATAATAACAATTTTATTGATTTATGTATATGGTCTAGTGCGATTTTTATGTATTGACTTATGTTTACCTTTGTAATCTATTGTTACATTTGGTTCACAATCTTCGATAACCTTAAATGGTCCTATATAAAGAGGATCAAATTTGCTTACACATTGTTCATTCTTAAGGAGTATCATATCACCGACGTTATATTTAAATGGATTGGTATAGTAATCATACTTTGTTTTCCTACTTTGTTTGCTTAAAATTAAATTATTTCTTGCATCATATTGTGATTTTTGAAGTCTATATCTAAGTTGTTGTGGATAATCATATGGCTTATATAAGGGGTTTATATCTAAAGTTAAATTAGTTGGCAAACGGCAAAGCTTCCCAAAAACAAGCTCATATGGAGTATACTTGGTTTCCGTGTGTACAGTGTTATTATAACCTAAACACCAATACGGTAACCCAGTGCTCCAGTTATGTGGTTGAATTCTGAGAAACGACATCAGATTTTTGTGGCTGTTTTCTAAAGAACCTATGGATTGGTGATGATATGCTGTTGACGTTACCTGTATATTGAGAATACGGCACACATCTTTCATGACGGTTGAAACAAATTCGGTCCCTTGGTCAGATATTATTTGTCGAGGAATACCATATCTCAAAATAAAATTATTGATAAAAGACGATGCCACCGAAATAGTATCCTTATGTTTAAGCGGACAGGCTTCAACATACTTAAATCACACTGTAGTGTGAGTATATAAACATTACTATCGCTATCTTTACATAAGGGCCCTACTAAATCTAAATAAATTCTATCAAAAACAGAATATCCCGTATCGGTTATAATCATTGGTTGTTTTATATGCTTATTTAAGTGCTTATATCGCAAACACTGGTCACATTGGTTTACATAATTAGTCACATCCTTCTCTAACCAAAAGCCAAAAGAATCTTTTCTTTATATTGTTTATCATTCGCCTTATACCGGCGTGACCACTAGTTGGCAATAAATGATAGTCGTTTAATATTATGCGTTTTGTCTCACGATCTTCGACTTTGTGGACACCATTTAAAATTAATATTCGCGGTCCGGAACTATTTGGTGTCTCATTTATAATACGAGCTTTTTCCATTATTTTTCGTCTACAAAGAATAATTCAGTGCAATCCTTCGGTTGTTTAAGTGTTCCCACAACTTTTGGGTGATCAGTCCAATCGTTGGTTCCTTATCCGCCGTAGGGTTGTCACTCTTATCTTGCGCAATTTTTTTTATTTTTTCGCTTTCTTTGCGCTCTTGTTAGAACAGATATGACCTTTTCATTCATTTCTTTCAAATCTTCACTCGAAATTTGGATGCGTGACAAAGCATCTGCAGCTGCATTGTCAGCTCCCCTTACATACTTAATAACAAACTTATACTCCTCGAGAAATAACCTAAACTTCGTAAGTCTACTTGACGGATTTGTCATGTTGAATAAATATACGAGAGGCTTATGATCCGTTTCAATAATGAATTCGCGTCCATATAAATAAGGTTGAAAGTATTTTACTGCCCATACTATCGATAATAATTCCTTTTCGATAGTAGGATAGTTTTTCTCGGCTTTGTTTAAAGTGCGGCTAGCATATGCAACCGGTCGTCCGTCATTATTACATAAAACGGAGCCTATAGCAACACTAGACGCGTCAGTTTTTAAAATAAAATTTTTATAGCAGATGTGAACGGCCGAGTCGGGAAGGGACGCCTTAGGAAAAAGTTTATCGACTAAATTGGCGATATTTTGAAAATGGGCCACGTTAGAAGTACCCTTAACCGACGAGCATGTATGCGTAGATATATGGATGTAAAGGAGGCGAAAGAGGTATGTCAGGATCGTGCCAAATGGAAGTCCGTAGTCTCTGCCTACCCCTCTGGGTGACAGGCGTGAGTGTTTATGTTATTTTTACAAAAAATAGAAAGAAATTTTTGAATTAGGCGTTTGAAATTTTTTAACTTTCTCAATGTCTTCAGGCACGGAGTTCCAAATAAGTGTAACCTCAATACTAAAGGAGTAGTTGATAAAACCATTGAAGTGTAGTGGAACTGTAACCTTTAGATTAGATGAAGAACAAAGAACTCTTATTGTGATTTGAGGATAGATATGCTGAATATAGATATAATAGATAGTTGAAACTTACCTAATTATGTCTAAGAATAAACCAAATTTATCATACCTTTTTGCCAATGTGTACATTTTGTATCTTCTGTCAACATTTGTCTCACTACATCAGCATTAGATTTCTATTCCTGAAAACCAACAATATTTGTGAATTTTATTCTTATACATAAACCCAAAATTAAGGAATAAATATATAATGTATACTTCTGTATTGTATGTATTAACGCTGTATGGCTACTGTTAATGACAGTTTAGTATAATTGTAATTGAAAAGTGATCTATATTATCATATAACTAAGTTATTTGGCAATTGTATGTGGTAGAGCCAAGCTGCAGGTATATTACTGGTATGGTTGTAGCATGAATGGATCGGCTCGACCGGGGAGGGAACACACTCTCAGAGAATACCAGCATAAAATAGCAGCTTAACGCCGCTGTGCTTCGTATGGTGAGTGTACAGAACAGGAGACCCCTTTTTACTGGAAACAAGGCATTCCATCTTAGTCCTCACGGGTGACAACGCATCTGCATTTTGATTCATAATCGAAGATAGATGTAGATGTCCATAGGCCACAGCAACCACTTACCATCAGGTGGACTGTGTGCTCGTTTGTCACCCTTATCATATAAAAAATCCCTAATATTCACTTCACTTAGTTGTTGTTTTAACTTTCATTAATTGTTTCACCATTTCGTTTCATTATTAACCATAGCTTTTTAGGTGATTTTTTACTGATCCTGCATTTATATAATATTTAAGTAATTATGGTGAAAAATACTACTCTACAATTACTCAGTTCTTACATTGAAAAATCTTGTTAATACTTGGGCCCAACAATGTATAGAGACGTCTCCTTCTCCTTTAAGTACCATGGTTGAAAGTAATAAAATGACTCACCTGTTGCAGTCAGAGGCACACCATAAGCTATTTCATTGTCAGTAAGCAAGGACGCGTAAGAGTATCGAAGTCTTCTGCCTTCATTGCCGAACTGAAATATATCAAAATGCTTTTCACAGACACGTTTGTTAAGTAACTGTTCTTTGGAAAGTACAATGAGCTGAGGATTTGTCGGCACTATGAAAGACATCCACAAGTTTCTTAAATTATTGTTCTTAAGGAATCTGAAAAGCCGGTGAGTTTCACGTGTTGTATTGCAACCACCAACACAACACTTTTCGTATACCATTATGATGGTATATGCAATATTTACTTGTTTATTAGTAGTATTAGTAGATTGTTTAGTAGAGTATTATTGTAATAATTGTGGAAAATTTTGATAAATAATGGCGGCAATCAATACCACCGATAGTTTGGATTTTTGACCATGCTATATATAATTTATATTTTTTGTTTATATTACTTGCATCCTGAACCTCCCCCACCCCCTTTAATATTGTGCTAGACTTGTGTCTACAATCGTGCTATATTTTTCTCACATCCGTTTTAATGATTTTATACAGATATATGTACAGTGAAACTATGCGTTTCTACATTTGAGTAATTTGTACTTCGTACTAGAAGAGATGCCGAGATATGCTTTAATGAAATATGGTTTTGTAGTGTTGGGTGGTTCGGGGAATAAATAAAAAGGCCAGTAGTCTAGACTGTAGGTTTAATACTAATCCTCTCTTATTCTATCCTACATATATATATATATATATATATATATATATATATATATATATATATATATATATATATATATATATATATAAGCACACACTACACGCCCATCGGCAAAAAGAAAAAAGTTATTCACAAAAATATTTTTTTTAAATGTAATATAACTTGGTGTATAAAAAAATAAAAAAAGTGTTCACTTTTTTTAAATATTAAAATTCTTATACTAACATACTTACATCATAATAAAAAAAATCGTAAACACAGTAATTTTTAAATAATTTTATTTGTATTTATAGTAATAATAACAATTTTATTGATTTATGTATATGGTCTAGTGCGATTTTTATGTATTGACTTATGTTTACCTTTGTAATCTATTGTTACATTTGGTTCACAATCTTCGATAACCTTAAATGGTCCTATATAAAGAGGATCAAATTTGCTTACACATTGTTCATTCTTAAGGAGTATCATATCACCGACGTTATATTTAAATGGATTGGTATAGTAATCATACTTTGTTTTCCTACTTTGTTTGCTTAAAATTAAATTATTTCTTGCATCATATTGTGATTTTTGAAGTCTATATCTAAGTTGTTGTGGATAATCATATGGCTTATATAAGGGGTTTATATCTAAAGTTAAATTAGTTGGCAAACGGCAAAGCTTCCCAAAAACAAGCTCATATGGAGTATACTTGGTTTCCGTGTGTACAGTGTTATTATAACCTAAACACCAATACGGTAACCCAGTGCTCCAGTTATGTGGTTGAATTCTGAGAAACGACATCAGATTTTTGTGGCTGTTTTCTAAAGAACCTATGGATTGGTGATGATATGCTGTTGACGTTACCTGTATATTGAGAATACGGCACACATCTTTCATGACGGTTGAAACAAATTCGGTCCCTTGGTCAGATATTATTTGTCGAGGAATACCATATCTCAAAATAAAATTATTGATAAAAGACGATGCCACCGAAATAGTATCCTTATGTTTAAGCGGACAGGCTTCAACATACTTAAATCACACTGTAGTGTGAGTATATAAACATTACTATCGCTATCTTTACATAAGGGCCCTACTAAATCTAAATAAATTCTATCAAAAACAGAATATCCCGTATCGGTTATAATCATTGGTTGTTTTATATGCTTATTTAAGTGCTTATATCGCAAACACTG
Source organism: Parnassius smintheus behrii (assembly GCA_036936625.1). Taxonomy (NCBI): domain Eukaryota; kingdom Metazoa; phylum Arthropoda; class Insecta; order Lepidoptera; family Papilionidae; genus Parnassius; species Parnassius smintheus. Next base: position 3,312,362 of record JAUPFT010000021.1, on the reverse strand, counting down.
GTCACATTGGTTTACATAATTAGTCACATCCTTCTCTAACCAAAAGCCAAAAGAATCTTTTCTTTATATTGTTTATCATTCGCCTTATACCGGCGTGACCACTAGTTGGCAATAAATGATAGTCGTTTAATATTATGCGTTTTGTCTCACGATCTTCGACTTTGTGGACACCATTTAAAATTAATATTCGCGGTCCGGAACTATTTGGTGTCTCATTTATAATACGAGCTTTTTCCATTATTTTTCGTCTACAAAGAATAATTCAGTGCAATCCTTCGGTTGTTTAAGTGTTCCCACAACTTTTGGGTGATCAGTCCAATCGTTGGTTCCTTATCCGCCGTAGGGTTGTCACTCTTATCTTGCGCAATTTTTTTTATTTTTTCGCTTTCTTTGCGCTCTTGTTAGAACAGATATGACCTTTTCATTCATTTCTTTCAAATCTTCACTCGAAATTTGGATGCGTGACAAAGCATCTGCAGCTGCATTGTCAGCTCCCCTTACATACTTAATAACAAACTTATACTCCTCGAGAAATAACCTAAACTTCGTAAGTCTACTTGACGGATTTGTCATGTTGAATAAATATACGAGAGGCTTATGATCCGTTTCAATAATGAATTCGCGTCCATATAAATAAGGTTGAAAGTATTTTACTGCCCATACTATCGATAATAATTCCTTTTCGATAGTAGGATAGTTTTTCTCGGCTTTGTTTAAAGTGCGGCTAGCATATGCAACCGGTCGTCCGTCATTATTACATAAAACGGAGCCTATAGCAACACTAGACGCGTCAGTTTTTAAAATAAAATTTTGGTCAAAATTTGGATACTGAAGTATGGGAGGAGTCGTTAAAGCATTTTTAAGCGTTGAAAAAGATAGTTTACAGTTTTTATTCCAATGAAATTTAACATTTTTGCGACATAAATTGTTCAGAGGTAAAACGATTTCAGAAAATTTTGGTATAAATCTTCGATAGTAATTCGCAAACGCTACTAGCCTTTTTACATCGTTGGTATTTTGAGGAATTCGGTAATTTTGTAATGCTGATATCTTTGTGGGTCAGGCTTAATACCTTCGGAAGAAACAACGTGGCCAAGATAAAGAAGTTATTTTTTTAGAAAAACACATTTTTTCGGGTTTAACTTTAAGTTTACTTTTCTTAAGCGCGATAATATTTCCATTAAATTTTTATTATGGTTATCTAAGTTTCTGCCAAAACAAATGAGGTTGTCTAAATAAGTGAGCGCTTTTTCGTAGTTTAAACCAGCCATGGATATTGTAATAGCACGAGAAAAGGAACTTGGGCTTGTCTTTAAGCCCATTGGCATTCTGGCCATCTGATATTGACCAGAGGGTGTAGTGAAAGCCGTATACCTTCTACTAGATGGATTAAGCTTAATTGGTAAAAAGCTTGATTGAGATCAAGGTGGGTAAAATACATTGCTCCTGATAAAGAATCTAATATGTCTGTAATATTAGGTAACGGAAATTTGTCATCTACAATACAGTTGTTTAATTTTCGAAAATCGATAACCAAGCGCCAGCTCCTGTCCTCACCATTTTCTGGCTTTTTGGGTACAAGAAGTACAGGACTTAACCACTCATTACAAGCTGGTTCAATAATTCCGTCTTGTAACATATTTTTGACTTGTGTTTCTATTTCGTTCCTCTGAGAATAGGGTAATCGATACTGTTTTACATACACTGGGTCAATATTAGGTTTTAACTGGATAGTATGTTCATATAAATTACAAGTTGTTAATTGATCTCCTGGCAATAAAAATACGTCGGAAAATTTTGCACAAATATATATAATAGAAGATTTTTCTTCTTTATTTGAATGATCCAAATTTAGTAAATTTAACATTTTATGAACGCGTTCGGGATTAATGAGACATTTATCAAACTTACAAATTGAATAATTATGTAAACTATCGGTTTCAGGCCTAAAATAACTAAGATTGACCTGATCCTCTCGTGTATTTAATATTTTTATTGGTATTTTCCCGTTATTCGCTTTGACAATTACACCAGACAGAAAAACTCCCTCGCATAACTCTTTCGGAAAGACAACACAATCTTCTTTCATACTCGCATTGATATAAAATAAATTCTCGCATCTCGGAGGTATACTCAAATAATTATTATTTCCCAAAATACCCATATGCAATGGTAAAGTTACTAATTCATTCATATTATGCGGTGTAATATTATTCAATTCAAAATTTATGCTACAATTAAACTTACGTAAAAAATCTATACCTAAAATTCCAGAAGTTTCATACGGCAACTGCTTTATAACATGAAACTTATTATTAAATTTCAGTCCGTTATCAGACAATGTTAAATCAACAAATCCCACGGTTCGTAATTTGCCTCCAATTCCGTTTATTGTAATCAGTTTCTTTTGTAATGAAATGTTTAGTTTACTAAGCGTGTCATATTTAATCGCACATAGGGAAGCGCCGGTATCTACGAGCCATCTACATTTGATACCATCTATTGCAACTCAACACAATTACTATATTCGCAACTAAATATATTCGTCTCGAAAAAATTCTAAGTTATTTTCATTATTATCGTTATTAGGGTTAATTTCAATATTTTGAGAACTTTGCGATACGCGATATTCTGGTGTTATAAAATGAACTCGCTGGGCATTTTGACCACGAAAAAATCCGCGGTTCTGGTATGAGTACTCACCATAATTACCTTTTTTTCCGCGGTGTTGTTGATTTCCACGCGAAAACTTTTGGGGTACTACCGGTTTCCTCCAGTTCACGTTATTTTTTGCTTGGGTATGCAAAGGGTATGTTTGCCGTGGTACATTATTGGATGTATACCTACCACGTAAATTTTTACGCTTTCCTGAACCACCTCGATTCCCGAAATAAACCGATGGTTTGGTGTACTCGCTAGGTCGAACACAAGACGCCTCCTCATCCCTTGCAGCTCTAATTGTATCTTTTAACGTACTATAATTACGTGCTGACAAAATAATACTGAGTTGTCGATTTCGCAGGCCATTTGTGAAACTTTTAATAGCGATCTTTTCATTTATAGGACGTAAAATTTTATGCGCGTTTTGGTTACCATCGGCTTGGGAAATCGTCAAATCTACGAATAATTGTTCGATTTTATTGCCATAATTATCTAGGGAACTACTATTTTGCCTTATTTGCATTAGTTCGTTATGAATGGAAGTGCAAGATTTCTTTGTTAAAATGTGGTTCCGCATATCACTTACAAGCGCCTCGCATGAGTCATAGGAATCTAATAGGCGTAACTTAGCGCCTTCATTCAAACGAGTCTTTAACACAAATTTTATTAACATAGACTTACCTTCTTCTTTTAACGAAGAGCTATATAACTCTATCGAGTCCATCAAGGTTTTGGTGACCGATTCCTAGCCCGTCATCAATGGCAGGAGTGACACAGCGGTTTTAAAGCCGAAACTTTCCATGGTGAATATTTCGCTTTGAATAGTGCCCTTGGAAGTTGATTGAGAGCTGTAATCCTTACTACAAAATTTTTCTATTTGTACATATAAACCCTTAATTAAATCGCAATATGATTGTATTTCAATTAGTGCCTTACTTTTAATTTGTTTACTTTCTATCTCTTTATTTAAAATTATCAATCATCAAATTCTTTACGTAATTGCACTGATTCCTGAAGTTTTTGTTGCAAAATGCTTTTAGTTCGCTTATCACAACTTAATTTAACTAAATTATTTTTAATATTTTTAAATTTTTCTTATATTATTATTAATTCACTAGACATGGAAAAAACAGTTCATCGTTATCAAAATATTTTAAGGTGTATACATATAAGGCTACTTTTATTTTAACTTAAACTATAACATATTTTTCAATTTAAACCTCATATTTTCAACTTGACGCATTCGTTGTCTCACGGCGGTCCTCGTGGCGACATTCACAGCATACACGGGATACACGAGGTCCTGGGTCCGGTGACCGCACAAAAGAACGACGCAAATTGTGCATTACCATCTCATTCCGCATCCAGCTTGTATGGCAACTTTTGTATATTTTGTATACACCGTAGAGAAGAGCCAAGCCCAAAACTGCGCATATTATAATCAGCACGACGGATATCCCAGATAAGTGGCTTTTAATTTCTTCTACATGTGCAGAATTTGAGCCTCCTGAAGTGTCTTGCGTAATGAACACTTGGTCTTTCTTGAGTTCAGAACGACACATTTTTGTAATATATATAATATATATAAGTTCAATATTATTTATTATTCATTTCCGTACTTAATTTAAATTCCACATATTTTTGAACGCGGCCCGCGACCGAACCCAGGCAGACCGCCGATGAACTGGCAGGGTCGCCATGTAGTGTTGGGTGGTTCGGGGAATAAATAAAACGTCCAGTAGTCTAGACTGTAGGTTTAATACTAATCCTCTCTTATTCTATCCTACACATATATATATATATATATATATATATATATATATATATATATATATATATATATATATGTATATATATATATATATATATACATATATATATAAGCACACACTACGGTTTAATTAGGACCAGCGGGCTCAAACTCACTTAGAAGTTAGTTAGCTTTCTTACACTCTTTCCGCATTCCACGCGCCCCGCTCTGCCGCGCAGATTTTGTTCGCGATGTCTGTTCTAATACATAGTACATATATCACTTTAATATCAAAATTTTTAACTTTATTACTTTCCTACAGTAATAATTGTTTTTCCTTCATTCATTACATTCATTACAGCTCATAAAAAATTGTCCCGTAGCGTAGGAGTAATTTTGCCATGGTTACCACGCTTAGCCGGCGGGAGGCAACGTCAGCTTTTTGTTATTTTAAGTCCTGATCAGGAAGATGCTGCTACCGATCTCATATTTCAGTTTTTCTCTGTCGCCTCTTACGACACCCACGGGATGATAATACAGGGCAGTAGATATTCTTACCCGCTTTAATATCGCCAATTTTTAATTATGTTACACAAACTATATACACACTTATTTTGTTTAAATCGTAATAATATGCACTATTATTAAATATATCGGCAATACTAAATGTACTTTGTTTTAATTTTAATGTAATCGTAAGTAAAAAATGACTTCAACCTTATGTAATGACTGTAAATGATTAAATGATCATAAATATTGAATACTGTTATTTTATTTTTTATCTACGTTTGCCTAACTTTAACGACTCGGTAATGCAGTAGCTAAGTTGCCTGCAGGCTGAGGATTTGAATCCCGCACGGAAAAATATACTGGATCATCTTTTTTACCGTCTGAAAAAAAAAATTGGGTATAACACATTGAAGTAAAATGTAAACAAAAAATGTGCGCTACTCTGTGTTCGCGCGGTTGTTTTTTTATCATAGAATAAATATAGGAAGAATGATCCGTAGGTAATAGTAGATTGTATTGTTAAATAGGTAAATTATATCGAGAACAATAATTAAACTTCGTCATTTATTTTGTATATTATATTTGCTTATTTAATTTATTATATCACAATTACATTTTAATGATATTTTTATCAGAATATTGACAACGTCTTCATGTCAGGTCATCTATATCAAATATAAAAAACATACTAAATGTATGTTTAACAAAACTTATTAACATAACATTTAAATTACAAATATATTTAATTAAATTAGAATAAGAGTCGTTCATTTATGGACGACTCTTATTTTAACAGTGCTGGGCATGCAAGAGTTAAAAATGGACAAATTTATTTCACTTTGACTTTGATGTGGAAACCTAAAAATAAAATAAAATAATAAGCAGATTTAAACATGAAAAATTTAGCCTAATTATAATAACTTATGCGTTTCTACAAAAAATGTGTATATTAATATATTCGTCCCACAGAAAAGTCGCATCTGAACTATTAATTTCATAATCTATATTCCATGACACGAGATGGCGTCTTAGGAATAATTTATTTTATTATTAAACTATAATACTTTTTATTGATCAAATATCTTATTAACCGATGAAAAGTAATTCCTTGGTTTTTACTGACATTTCTTGAATTATTTGTGCAATATCTATGTACACACGACGGCATATTTTTATCAAGAGATTTTTTTTTAAATCAACACAACACGTGACAACTCTACAAGCGCCTAGTGAGTGACTGATTAAAGTGCGGTGTATGCACCGCAGTGGAGTGGAACAGAGTAGCTGAATGCAGTGTCGCCTCTAGTACGTAGTACATAATACTCAATAGTATAACATGTGAATGGACTAGAAATATATGGCACTGATATTTTACGAAAATAAAAAAAAATTTGAATTAATTAATTAAAATCTATCGAAACTTCAAATCATATCCACCCTACTTTACGAACGGCAATAAAACAATAAATTTAGTAGCTATCTTTGACCTTGTCACTTCCCCGGGTCGCAGGCTCAGGGCAAAGGGCAAAGTAATTGTTCAAAAAAAATTTCAAACGCCTAATTCAAAAATTTCTTTCTATTTTTTGTAAAAATAACATAAACACTCACGCCTGTCACCCAGAGGGGTAGGCAGAGACTACGGACTTCCATTTGGCACGATCCTGACATACCTCTTTCGCCTCCTTTACATCCATATATCTACGCATACATGCTCGTCGGTTAAGGGTACTTCTAACGTGGCCCATTTTCAAAATATCGCCAATTTAGTCGATAAACTTTTTCCTAAGGCGTCCCTTCCCGACTCGGCCGTTCACATCTGCTATATAAATTTGCTTTGTCACTCTTTCCTCATTCATTCTTTCCACATGACCAAACCACCGAAGCATTCCTTTCTTAATCCTGGTCACATCATCTTGCATACCACATTTATCTCTTATCACGCAATTTCTCACCCTGTCATTCAGATTCAACCCTAGCATATTTCTTAAAGACCGCATTTCTACAGCATTTATTCTACTTTCGTGCTTCTTCTGCCACACCCAGCTTTCACTACCATACATTAAAGTAGGGACTAACACAGCATTATGAATTACCATACGTGCCTGTTTTGACACATTCTGGTTCTTCATAATAGAGTGTAGTGCCCCATTCACTCTATTCCCTGCATTTACTCGTCGTTCTATATCCCTATCATATCTACCATCCTTACCATAAATACACATCCCAGATACACAAACTCATCCACTTGCTCAATTAACTCTCCTTCTATTCTTATTTCACATACCGTTTTGCTTTCTTCTCTTTCAAAAACCATCACTTTCGTCTTACATGCGTTCACTTTCATTCCCCTTTCTTTTAATTCCCAGTTCATTAGTGTAATCATCATTTGCAACTCAGCCGCCGATGACGCAAATATGACTTGATCATCGGCATACAAAAGGCATTTGACGGTTACCTCGCCCATTCTTAACCCACATTCTTCATCTTTTAAAGTTTGCAAACACCGGTCCATAAATAGGTTGAACAGCCAAGGGGAAGCACCGCAGCCCTGTCTCACACCTTTTTGGATGCCAAACCAGTCCGAGTAGACCCCATTGATCCTGACACAAGCACTAGAGTCCCTATAAAGAGACCTTAATGCCTGTATCAAACCAGCGCTCAACCCATATGAGTTCAGTGTTTGCCTTAACACATTCCTGTCCACTCTGTCATAAGCCTTTTCCAAGTCCATGAATGCACAAAAAACTTTCTGGTTTTTGGCCAAAAACTTCTCCGCAATCATGCGCATGGAAAAGACTTGATCTGTACACCCCATTCCCTTTCTAAAACCCGCTTGCACATCCCAAATTTTTCCATCAGTTTCTTTCATAACTCTTTCAATTAACACCTTAGCATACAGTTTACCCACAATACTAAGCAAGCTGATGCCGCGGTAGTTTTTGCAGTCCTGCTGTGACCCTTTTCCTTTATATATTGGTACTATAACTGCTTTACACCAGTCATCCGGTACCCGTTTTAATTCCCAACATAAATTAAACAAGGTGTACAGCAGGCCTGCCACCCTCCCTCTCCAGCCCTTAGCATCTCGAGTGATATTCTATCATATCCAGCTGCCTTACCTGCTTTCATGCTTTTCATTGCTTTCATTATTTCATCTACACTTATCTCCATACCCCTTTCCACTTCTTTCGGAATTTCTAGTTCATTTAATTCAGACGACTCTTCACTCATAAATACGCTTTCAAAGTATTCCTTCCATCTGTTTATATTCGAAACTTCATCATTCAGAATACATCCATTCTCGTCTCCTATAGCATTTATTATAGGCTGTTTTGTATTTCCCCTGGCAGTTCTTACGAGTTTCCAGAACATTTTTATGTTAGCCTGGAAATTATCAGATATCCTTCTATCATTCTTATACGTTCTTTCTTTCTTTTTCCTTTCAACAACTTCTTTTACTCTCTTATTAAGAGGTCTAAATTCTGCCTTTTTTCTTTCAATCTCATCATTCATACCAGAAGAATTACCGGCTTTGGTTGCTAGTAAATCTAACCATGCTTTCTTCTTTGATTCAACTTCCACCCGTACCTCATCATCCCACCATAATGTATTACTTTTCCTTTCATTTGTTCTCTTACTTACACCACATACTTCGGTGGCGGTATCCACCATTACCATTACCAGGTATTTTTGTAAAAATATTCTACGTCTGAAGCCAAAGTGAAGCAGAAAGGTTGTCGAACTTGAATCGATTAGTTTATATACACATTATGAGTTTTTCCAAGACCATTGATAGAATCAGGCGTTACTTTGCGGAAATCCATTATAATAAAAAATAAAAATATAAATTTCTTTGCAACTTTCCGCTAAACATATAAAATGATGTGTCTTACCTGGATTGAAGCGCACCTCCCGCCCTCCCTCAATTGCATACACTAACTCCGTCACCACTAGACCAAGCACCACTACTCTCAACACCACTATTCCAGGCAAGACACACCATCGACGATAATACGACACGTGTTTCGCCTCTACACGAGGCATCCTCAGGTAATATAGACTCTACGGCGGCTGACCGCTAAGTGTCACTTAAGTGTCAAATTTATATTTTTATTTTTTATTTTCCAAGACCTTCGAGATTAACGTTAAAGCTGATAGAGGACGATAATTGCTCACACTGTCTCTGGCACCACTTTTGTACACTGGAGTTATTATTGCTCGTTTTAGAGCATCAGTAAATATTCCTTGTCGGAAACAAAGATTGGCTTGGTGGCAGATGATTGATACAAGCAGATAATGACCTATCTTCAAGAACTTAGGAGGAATTTTATCCCACCTAGGGGCGCTATCTGTCTTAAGACTCATAATAATAGAAAGGACTTCTTGATTATCAGTTTCTAGCAAGACACAAGAGGTAAGTTATCGGGTAGATGGTAGATTGTGTCTACAAAGATTACTCTTTGTGATGTCCATAGAACAAGGTTGGGTTGCCTGGTCATTAATGATTTCATTAGCTAAGTCGGTACCAATGTTAGCAAAGAAGTTGTTGACTAAGTCGGTAATGGTTTTAAATTTCACAAGTTTCTACCAGTGCTTTTACTCGGCTTAAAGTTAGCTATTTTGTTGATACATTGCCATAAATATTAAGCGTTATTTTTAGATTTAGCGAGTTGTTCCCATTCGTATCTCCGTTTTATCTTTTTAATTAAATTATTTATATAATTTTGGTATCTTCGGTTATTATATTTAATTTTCTGGGTCTAGACGAAGGTTTTTCTAAATCTTATTCCGGTTATTAAAGCACTGTACAATGCCTTCTGTGATCCATGGCTTACTAATACGCTTATTAAATCCTTTTACTATCAGGTGCACTGTGTGCTCGTTTGTCGCCCAATGCTATAAAAAAGTGCATCTGCGATTCCCGTGGTTTTGCAGTTGTCCATGTGCGCCGGTAGTCACTATCAGGTGAGCCACATGCTCGTTTGCTCCCTCTCATATAAAAAAAAAACATTACACTAGAAAAGACATCACCGTCTAGAATACGAAATGTGTTTTACCTCTTAATGAGGGATCCTCAGGTGAAGTAGTTGTCTATGGGCCACAGCAACCACTTACCACCTGGTGGACTTTGTGCTCGTTTGTCACCCTATACTATAAAAAATGTATCCGACCATTCTTATAATGAATAAAGTTGGATACATTAAAGGATAAAGTGGGTACACGCCGCAATGTTTCTTAAACAGATATAGTTTAACAAATTTATTTTGCATCTCATCGTCTCCAACAGTTAGCTTCATGCTGTGGACCAAACGATTGTATTGTGTTCTAAATGACTTCTGATCAAGGCAATGAATAATACAAAAATTATAACATTATTCGCTAGGTGAAGAACAAATCCTAAATTCCTATATAATTTTTTGCATATACCTATTAAATTGTAATCGTAACATGTACCTACACGACTCATTTAGTCCGGCATCTATTTGAACACCCAAATTCCACCCTTTTATAATTCTTTCCTAGCTCACTTTCAACCTCATAGTTAACTACTATAATAGGTATTTTTGAGCCGGTAAATAATATTTTCAAGCACTTTGAGGTGTTAAGCTGAAACTGGTTCCCCTACTCCAACCTGTACTTGCGTTGGAGTCTTCGACACTCCTCAGCGCTTCTTATATCTAGTGAAAGTTTGAGATCGTTGGCGAATAGCAGACATGTCATTTTATTTTATACATTTCTCTATAATTAAACCAAAGAATTGTTATAGATATGTAGGTTTATTTAAATTATATACGAACTAGAGATGAGACGTATTTACGCTACCAGGTTTTAAAACCAGGTTTTCGCTTCAAAGTACGGCGCCCTGGTACGGGCAAAAAATACTTGCAAGTATGAAAGTATGTGTTGTAAGTCAGATGCTCGAAGAACTTGAACACAACACATGAAAATACTTGCATAGGAAAACGATCCATATCTTAATAGGAATAAGAAACTCAATCGTATTTGTAAATAAAAAATACTTTGAACTTCAAAGTATTTTTTTACTTATACGACTTTGCTCCTTGATCATAGTAGGATAACATAGAATACGGGTCGTATTCCTATGCAAGTATTTCAAAGTATTTCCAAATTTTGACACCGAAAGCAACGCGGGGTTCGCTCGACGCGTTGGCGGGAGGGACTCGCAGAGAGTAGGTTGTCGAGCCCTAGTATTTCCGACGAAGGCCGAATGCTTGAACGGAAATCTGTGTAGGTACTTAATGCACATGCCATCCGATCGGATCGGGAACTTGTCAATCAAATAAGCTAACTAAAACGAAACTAAGTAAGGAGCATAATTGCCTAAACATGCTATTCATAAAATTTCTTTTGACTATTTTGCACCATTCACCCTTATATCTGTATACAAAAGAGACATTATTGCGTGTATTTTACTTATTCGTAAATAAGAGAATTATGTTTATGTTGGAGGAAGTAAAAGTTTTGTTTCGATTTTTTGTAAATTCAGTTGTTATTGTGAACTGAGTACGTAACCTACTGACCGTGACCTAATTTATGTATATATAAGTTATTTTGCGTGTTTATTGAATTTAGAGACAATTTTTAAAGTTTTATTAATGAATGTTTAAGTACGTAAATAAATAAAACTGAACATTATTGTGTTTATTAGTTGGAAATGACGATGTTTAAACTGTAAATAATAGCGTGTAAATAGTGTTTTTTGTGTATAGATCATAGGTTCTTGTTGTAAATAGTAAATAGATCTTCGTACATACAAATCCATAAGTATGGCTCCTAAGAAAAGTTTGGCGTGGGATCATTTTTTGGACAAAGGAGAAAATAAAGCCGAATGCAAGATGTGTAAAGTAATTATATCGTACAAATCTGGAGTATCAAACCTTACCAAACATGTACAGAGAAAACATATTTCTGTTAATTTAATGAGAATACTGAGATAAGTACTGTAAAACCACAGCATATAATATATTCTTAAATATTATTTAGCAGACAGTCCTAAGCATGTGATTTAAAAAGTAGGAAGGAAAGATTTCATATGCTCGAATAACTTGATCACTATACGTGAAAATACTTGCATAGGAAAATAATCCGTATCTTAATAGAAATAAGAAACTCAATCGTATTTGTGAATAAAAAATACTTTGAACTTCAAAGTATTTTTTTTATTTATACGACTTTGCTCCGTATTCATAATAGGATAACATGCAATACGGGTTGAATTCCTATGCAAGTATTTTCAAATTTTGACACCGCGGCTGGACACGTCGCTCGCGTCAACAAAATACTTTTAACTTTAAGTATTTTTAGAACCTGGTTTTCGACTCTGGTATTTTTCCATACTCGTACTTAAAAGCCCTGGTATTAAATTTTGCAAGTATGTCTCATCTCTAATACGAACGATGTCGCGGGTAAAAGCTGCGTAATGCGTTGCACCAGGGAATCATAGATAAATAAATATGTAGCAAGCTACAGATACGACAGTAACTTTTAGTCAAGTTTCCCAACCATAGATTACTGTATATACAACTACGCCTTTTGGCGCTGCAGTCGCCCATTTTGACAGATGAGTAATGACTATACAATTTAGTATAGCTATGTATAGCTTAGGGATTGCAAGCACATCCTTCAAACTATCGATATCGATATTTAGTGGTGTTCTTATTTTCTCGATATCGACGTAAGTGCTTTATACAGGAATAATATTACATAATGAAACAATTATAATACATCTACCTTATTTATTTTTTATTCAACCACACCAATATTATATACATACACATGTAATTTTAGGATTAAATTAAAGGCACATTAAGGTATATAAACAAATTAGAAAATTGTACATAACATTTTACATAAATAAGTACAATTTGACGAGAAACAGAGCAATATTTATAATTCATTAAATAAAGCAAATTAAACCACAGGAATCATATTTAAGTGCTTAATGTTTTACTTTTCAAGTTATTTTTTATTAGAAGCAATGCTATTTATTTTTCATCAGGGTTAAAAACCTGGCCATTCTTTTACAAAAATTAAAAAAAACATCTTCTCTTCTTTAATTTCATTTTCTACACCACGTAACCTGAAAAGAAATAAATAAAAATAAAGTCCAATATTCATATTTTATGACTTAATGATAATCATAAACTCTATATTATTTACATTAGGGTAACAAAGGGTGGCTTCACGGCAGTTGGCATTTTTTATCAGTCAATGGTGTGGTGAAAATAAAGTACTAGATGCAGTAAATAAGAAATAAAAAACATATAAATATTAACATGGTACACATCTATTATCAGGAGCTTTCTCAATGTCTTCAGGCACGGAGTTCCAAATAAGTGTAACCTCAATACTAAAGGAGTAGTTGATAAAACCATTGAAGTGTAGTGGAACTGTAACCTTTAGATTAGATGAAGAACAAAGAACTCTTATTGTGATTTGAGGATAGATATGCTGAATATAGATATAATAGATAGTTGAAACTTACCTAATTATGTCTAAGAATAAACCAAATTTATCATACCTTTTTGCCAATGTGTACATTTTGTATCTTCTGTCAACATTTGTCTCACTACATCAGCATTAGATTTCTATTCCTGAAAACCAACAATATTTGTGAATTTTATTCTTATACATAAACCCAAAATTAAGGAATAAATATATAATGTATACTTCTGTATTGTATGTATTAACGCTGTATGGCTACTGTTAATGACAGTTTAGTATAATTGTAATTGAAAAGTGATCTATATTATCATATAACTAAGTTATTTGGCAATTGTATGTGGTAGAGCCAAGCTGCAGGTATATTACTGGTATGGTTGTAGCATGAATGGATCGGCTCGACCGGGGAGGGAACACACTCTCAGAGAATACCAGCATAAAATAGCAGCTTAACGCCGCTGTGCTTCGTATGGTGAGTGTACAGAACAGGAGACCCCTTTTTACTGGAAACAAGGCATTCCATCTTAGTCCTCACGGGTGACAACGCATCTGCATTTTGATTCATAATCGAAGATAGATGTAGATGTCCATAGGCCACAGCAACCACTTACCATCAGGTGGACTGTGTGCTCGTTTGTCACCCTTATCATATAAAAAATCCCTAATATTCACTTCACTTAGTTGTTGTTTTAACTTTCATTAATTGTTTCACCATTTCGTTTCATTATTAACCATAGCTTTTTAGGTGATTTTTTACTGATCCTGCATTTATATAATATTTAAGTAATTATGGTGAAAAATACTACTCTACAATTACTCAGTTCTTACATTGAAAAATCTTGTTAATACTTGGGCCCAACAATGTATAGAGACGTCTCCTTCTCCTTTAAGTACCATGGTTGAAAGTAATAAAATGACTCACCTGTTGCAGTCAGAGGCACACCATAAGCTATTTCATTGTCAGTAAGCAAGGACGCGTAAGAGTATCGAAGTCTTCTGCCTTCATTGCCGAACTGAAATATATCAAAATGCTTTTCACAGACACGTTTGTTAAGTAACTGTTCTTTGGAAAGTACAATGAGCTGAGGATTTGTCGGCACTATGAAAGACATCCACAAGTTTCTTAAATTATTGTTCTTAAGGAATCTGAAAAGCCGGTGAGTTTCACGTGTTGTATTGCAACCACCAACACAACACTTTTCGTATACCATTATGATGGTATATGCAATATTTACTTGTTTATTAGTAGTATTAGTAGATTGTTTAGTAGAGTATTATTGTAATAATTGTGGAAAATTTTGATAAATAATGGCGGCAATCAATACCACCGATAGTTTGGATTTTTGACCATGCTATATATAATTTATATTTTTTGTTTATATTACTTGCATCCTGAACCTCCCCCACCCCCTTTAATATTGTGCTAGACTTGTGTCTACAATCGTGCTATATTTTTCTCACATCCGTTTTAATGATTTTATACAGATATATGTACAGTGAAACTATGCGTTTCTACATTTGAGTAATTTGTACTTCGTACTAGAAGAGATGCCGAGATATGCTTTAATGAAATATGGTTTTGTAGTGTTGGGTGGTTCGGGGAATAAATAAAAAGGCCAGTAGTCTAGACTGTAGGTTTAATACTAATCCTCTCTTATTCTATCCTACATATATATATATATATATATATATATATATATATATATATATATATATATATATATATATATATATATATATATATATATATATATATATATATATATATAAGCACACACTACACGCCCATCGGCAAAAAGAAAAAAGTTATTCACAAAAATATTTTTTTTTAAATGTAATATAACTTGGTGTATAAAAAAATAAAAAAAGTGTTCACTTTTTTTAAATATTAAAATTCTTATACTAACATACTTACATCATAATAAAAAAAATCGTAAACACAGTAATTTTTAAATACTTTTATTTGTATTTATAGTAATAATAACAATTTTATTGATTTATGTATATGGTCTAGTGCGATTTTTATGTATTGACTTATGTTTACCTTTGTAATCTATTGTTACATTTGGTTCACAATCTTCGATAACCTTAAATGGTCCTATATAAAGAGGATCAAATTTGCTTACACATTGTTCATTCTTAAGGAGTATCATATCACCGACGTTATATTTAAATGGATTGGTATAGTAATCATACTTTGTTTTCCTACTTTGTTTGCTTAAAATTAAATTATTTCTTGCATCATATTGTGATTTTTGAAGTCTATATCTAAGTTGTTGTGGATAATCATATGGCTTATATAAGGGGCTTATATCTAAAGTTAAATTAGTTGGCAAACGGCAAAGCTTCCCAAAAACAAGCTCATATGGAGTATACTTGGTTTCCGTGTGTACAGTGTTATTATAACCTAAACACCAATACGGTAACCCAGTGCTCCAGTTATGTGGTTGAATTCTGAGAAACGACATCAGATTTTTGTGGCTGTTTTCTAAAGAACCTATGGATTGGTGATGATATGCTGTTGACGTTACCTGTATATTGAGAATACGGCACACATCTTTCATGACGGTTGAAACAAATTCGGTCCCTTGGTCAGATATTATTTGTCGAGGAATACCATATCTCAAAATAAAATTATTGATAAAAGACGATGCCACCGAAATAGTATCCTTATGTTTAAGCGGACAGGCTTCAACATACTTAAATCACACTGTAGTGTGAGTATATAAACATTACTATCGCTATCTTTACATAAGGGCCCTACTAAATCTAAATAAATTCTATCAAAAACAGAATATCCCGTATCGGTTATAATCATTGGTTGTTTTATATGCTTATTTAAGTGCTTATATCGCAAACACTGGTCACATTGGTTTACATAATTAGTCACATCCTTCTCTAACCAAAAGCCAAAAGAATCTTTTCTTTATATTGTTTATCATTCGCCTTATACCGGCGTGACCACTAGTTGGCAATAAATGATAGTCGTTTAATATTATGCGTTTTGTCTCACGATCTTCGACTTTGTGGACACCATTTAAAATTAATATTCGCGGTCCGGAACTATTTGGTGTCTCATTTATAATACGAGCTTTTTCCATTATTTTTCGTCTACAAAGAATAATTCAGTGCAATCCTTCGGTTGTTTAAGTGTTCCCACAACTTTTGGGTGATCAGTCCAATCGTTGGTTCCTTATCCGCCGTAGGGTTGTCACTCTTATCTTGCGCAATTTTTTTTATTTTTTCGCTTTCTTTGCGCTCTTGTTAGAACAGATATGACCTTTTCATTCATTTCTTTCAAATCTTCACTCGAAATTTGGATGCGTGACAAAGCATCTGCAGCTGCATTGTCAGCTCCCCTTACATACTTAATAACAAACTTATACTCCTCGAGAAATAACCTAAACTTCGTAAGTCTACTTGACGGATTTGTCATGTTGAATAAATATACGAGAGGCTTATGATCCGTTTCAATAATGAATTCGCGTCCATATAAATAAGGTTGAAAGTATTTTACTGCCCATACTATCGATAATAATTCCTTTTCGATAGTAGGATAGTTTTTCTCGGCTTTGTTTAAAGTGCGGCTAGCATATGCAACCGGTCGTCCGTCATTATTACATAAAACGGAGCCTATAGCAACACTAGACGCGTCAGTTTTTAAAATAAAATTTTGGTCAAAATTTGGATACTGAAGTATGGGAGGAGTCGTTAAAGCATTTTTAAGCGTTGAAAAAGATAGTTTACAGTTTTTATTCCAATGAAATTTAACATTTTTGCGACATAAATTGTTCAGAGGTAAAACGATTTCAGAAAATTTTGGTATAAATCTTCGATAGTAATTCGCAAACGCTACTAGCCTTTTTACATCGTTGGTATTTTGAGGAATTCGGTAATTTTGTAATGCTGATATCTTTGTGGGTCAGGCTTAATACCTTCGGAAGAAACAACGTGGCCAAGATAAAGAAGTTATTTTTTTAGAAAAACACATTTTTTCGGGTTTAACTTTAAGTTTACTTTTCTTAAGCGCGATAATATTTCCATTAAATTTTTATTATGGTTATCTAAGTTTCTGCCAAAACAAATGAGGTCGTCTAAATAAGTGAGCGCTTTTTCGTAGTTTAAACCAGCCATGGATATTGTAATAGCACGAGAAAAGGAACTTGGGCTTGTCTTTAAGCCCATTGGCATTCTGGCCATCTGATATTGACCAGAGGGTGTAGTGAAAGCCGTATACCTTCTACTAGATGGATTAAGCTTAATTGGTAAAAAGCTTGATTGAGATCAA
The DNA here is from genome assembly GCA_036936625.1 of Parnassius smintheus behrii. Lineage (NCBI taxonomy): Eukaryota > Metazoa > Arthropoda > Insecta > Lepidoptera > Papilionidae > Parnassius > Parnassius smintheus. The sequence continues at coordinate 3,294,690 of JAUPFT010000021.1, read as the reverse complement.
GGTGGGTAAAATACATTGCTCCTGATAAAGAATCTAATATTTCTGTAATATTAGGTAACGGAAATTTGTCATCTACAATACAGTTGTTTAATTTTCGAAAATCGATAACCAAGCGCCAGCTCCTGTCCTCACCATTTTCTGGCTTTTTGGGTACAAGAAGTACAGGACTTAACCACTCATTACAAGCTGGTTCAATAATTCCGTCTTGTAACATATTTTTGACTTGTGTTTCTATTTCGTTCCTCTGAGAATAGGGTAATCGATACTGTTTTACATACACTGGGTCAATATTAGGTTTTAACTGGATAGTATGTTCATATAAATTACAAGTTGTTAATTGATCTCCTGGCAATAAAAATACGTCGGAAAATTTTGCACAAATATATATAATAGAAGATTTTTCTTCTTTATTTGAATGATCCAAATTTAGTAAATTTAACATTTTATGAACGCGTTCGGAATTAATGAGACATTTATCAAACTTACAAATTGAATAATTATGTAAACTATCGGTTTCAGGCCTAAAATAACTAAGATTGACCTGATCCTCTCGTGTATTTAATATTTTTATTGGTATTTTCCCGTTATTCGCTTTGACAATTACACCAGACAGAAAAACTCCCTCGCATAACTCTTTCGGAAAGACAACACAATCTTCTTTCATACTCGCATTGATATAAAATAAATTCTCGCATCTCGGAGGTATACTCAAATAATTATTATTTCCCAAAATACCCATATGCAATGGTAAAGTTACTAATTCATTCATATTATGCGGTGTAATATTATTCAATTCAAAATTTATGCTACAATTAAACTTACGTAAAAAATCTATACCTAAAATTCCAGAAGTTTCATACGGCAACTGCTTTATAACATGAAACTTATTATTAAATTTCAGTCCGTTATATCAACAAATCCCACGGTTCGTAATTTGCCTCCAATTCCGTTTATTGTAATCAGTTTCTTTTGTAATGAAATGTTTAGTTTACTAAGCGTGTCATATTTAATCGCACATAGGGAAGCGCCGGTATCTACGAGCCATCTACATTTGATACCATCTATTGCAACTCAACACAATTACTATATTCGCAACTAAATATATTGGTCTCGAAAAAATTCTAAGTTATTTTCATTATTATCGTTATTAGGGTTAATTTCAATATTTTGAGAACTTTGCGATACGCGATATTCTGGTGTTATAAAATGAACTCGCTGGGCATTTTGACCACGAAAAAATCCGCGGTTCTGGTATGAGTACTCACCATAATTACCTTTTTTTCCGCGGTGTTGTTGATTTCCACGCGAAAACTTTTGGGGTACTACCGGTTTCCTCCAGTTCACGTTATTTTTTGCTTGGGTATGCAAAGGGTATGTTTGCCGTGGTACATTATTGGATGTATACCTACCACGTAAATTTTTACGCTTTCCTGAACCACCTCGATTCCCGAAATAAACCGATGGTTTGGTGTACTCGCTAGGTCGAACACAAGACGCCTCCTCATCCCTTGCAGCTCTAATTGTATCTTTTAACGTACTATAATTACGTGCTGACAAAATAATACTGAGTTGTCGATTTCGCAGGCCATTTGTGAAACTTTTAATAGCGATCTTTTCATTTATAGGACGTAAAATTTTATGCGCGTTTTGGTTACCATCGGCTTGGGAAATCGTCAAATCTACGAATAATTGTTCGATTTTATTGCCATAATTATCTAGGGAACTACTATTTTGCCTTATTTGCATTAGTTCGTTATGAATGGAAGTGCAAGATTTCTTTGTTAAAATGTGGTTCCGCATATCACTTACAAGCGCCTCGCATGAGTCATAGGAATCTAATAGGCGTAACTTAGCGCCTTCATTCAAACGAGTCTTTAACACAAATTTTATTAACATAGACTTACCTTCTTCTTTTAACGAAGAGCTATATAACTCTATCGAGTCCATCAAGGTTTTGGTGACCGATTCCTAGCCCGTCATCAATGGCAGGAGTGACACAGCGGTTTTAAAGCCGAAACTTTCCATGGTGAATATTTCGCTTTGAATAGTGCCCTTGGAAGTTGATTGAGAGCTGTAATCCTTACTACAAAATTTTTCTATTTGTACATATAAACCCTTAATTAAATCGCAATATGATTGTATTTCAATTAGTGCCTTACTTTTAATTTGTTTACTTTCTATCTCTTTATTTAAAATTATCAATCATCAAATTCTTTACGTAATTGCACTGATTCCTGAAGTTTTTGTTGCAAAATGCTTTTAGTTCGCTTATCACAACTTAATTTAACTAAATTATTTTTAATATTTTTAAATTTTTCTTATATTATTATTAATTCACTAGACATGGAAAAAACAGTTCATCGTTATCAAAATATTTTAAGGTGTATACATATAAGGCTACTTTTATTTTAACTTAAACTATAACATATTTTTCAATTTAAACCTCATATTTTCAACTTGACGCATTCGTTGTCTCACGGCGGTCCTCGTGGCGACATTCACAGCATACACGGGATACACGAGGTCCTGGGTCCGGTGACCGCACAAAAGAACGACGCAAATTGTGCATTACCATCTCATTCCGCATCCAGCTTGTATGGCAACTTTTGTATATTTTGTATACACCGTAGAGAAGAGCCAAGCCCAAAACTGCGCATATTATAATCAGCACGACGGATATCCCAGATAAGTGGCTTTTAATTTCTTCTACATGTGCAGAATTTGAGCCTCCTGAAGTGTCTTGCGTAATGAACACTTGGTCTTTCTTGAGTTCAGAACGACACATTTTTGTAATATATATAATATATATAAGTTCAATATTATTTATTATTCATTTCCGTACTTAATTTAAATTCCACATATTTTTGAACGCGGCCCGCGACCGAACCCAGGCAGACCGCCGATGAACTGGCAGGGTCGCCATGTAGTGTTGGGTGGTTCGGGGAATAAATAAAACGTCCAGTAGTCTAGACTGTAGGTTTAATACTAATCCTCTCTTATTCTATCCTACACATATATATATATATATATATATATATATATATATATATATATATATATATATATATATATATATATATATATATATATATATATGTATATATATATATATATATATATACATATATATAAGCACACACTACGGTTTAATTAGGACCAGCGGGCTCAAACTCACTTAGAAGTTAGTTAGCTTTCTTACACTCTTTCCGCATTCCACGCGCCCCGCTCTGCCGCGCAGATTTTGTTCGCGATGTCTGTTCTAATACATAGTACATATATCACTTTAATATCAAAATTTTTAACTTTATTACTTTCCTACAGTAATAATTGTTTTTCCTTCATTCATTACATTCATTACAGCTCATAAAAAATTGTCCCGTAGCGTAGGAGTAATTTTGCCATGGTTACCACGCTTAGCCGGCGGGAGGCAACGTCAGCTTTTTGTTATTTTAAGTCCTGATCAGGAAGATGCTGCTACCGATCTCATATTTCAGTTTTTCTCTGTCGCCTCTTACGACACCCACGGGATGATAATACAGGGCAGTAGATATTCTTACCCGCTTTAATATCGCCAATTTTTAATTATGTTACACAAACTATATACACACTTATTTTGTTTAAATCGTAATAATATGCACTATTATTAAATATATCGGCAATACTAAATGTACTTTGTTTTAATTTTAATGTAATCGTAAGTAAAAAATGACTTCAACCTTATGTAATGACTGTAAATGATTAAATGATCATAAATATTGAATACTGTTATTTTATTTTTTATCTACGTTTGCCTAACTTTAACGACTCGGTAATGCAGTAGCTAAGTTGCCTGCAGGCTGAGGATTTGAATCCCGCACGGAAAAATATACTGGATCATCTTTTTTACCGTCTGAAAAAAAAAATTGGGTATAACACATTGAAGTAAAATGTAAACAAAAAATGTGCGCTACTCTGTGTTCGCGCGGTTGTTTTTTTATCATAGAATAAATATAGGAAGAATGATCCGTAGGTAATAGTAGATTGTATTGTTAAATAGGTAAATTATATCGAGAACAATAATTAAACTTCGTCATTTATTTTGTATATTATATTTGCTTATTTAATTTATTATATCACAATTACATTTTAATGATATTTTTATCAGAATATTGACAACGTCTTCATGTCAGGTCATCTATATCAAATATAAAAAACATACTAAATGTATGTTTAACAAAACTTATTAACATAACATTTAAATTACAAATATATTTAATTAAATTAGAATAAGAGTCGTTCATTTATGGACGACTCTTATTTTAACAGTGCTGGGCATGCAAGAGTTAAAAATGGACAAATTTATTTCACTTTGACTTTGATGTGGAAACCTAAAAATAAAATAAAATAATAAGCAGATTTAAACATGAAAAATTTAGCCTAATTATAATAACTTATGCGTTTCTACAAAAAATGTGTATATTAATATATTCGTCCCACAGAAAAGTCGCATCTGAACTATTAATTTCATAATCTATATTCCATGACACGAGATGGCGTCTTAGGAATAATTTATTTTATTATTAAACTATAATACTTTTTATTGATCAAATATCTTATTAACCGATGAAAAGTAATTCCTTGGTTTTTACTGACATTTCTTGAATTATTTGTGCAATATCTATGTACACACGACGGCATATTTTTATCAAGAGATTTTTTTTTAAATCAACACAACACGTGACAACTCTACAAGCGCCTAGTGAGTGACTGATTAAAGTGCGGTGTATGCACCGCAGTGGAGTGGAACAGAGTAGCTGAATGCAGTGTCGCCTCTAGTACGTAGTACATAATACTCAATAGTATAACATGTGAATGGACTAGAAATATATGGCACTGATATTTTACGAAAATAAAAAAAAATTTGAATTAATTAATTAAAATCTATCGAAACTTCAAATCATATCCACCCTACTTTACGAACGGCAATAAAACAATAAATTTAGTAGCTATCTTTGACCTTGTCACTTCCCCGGGTCGCAGGCTCAGGGCAAAGGGCAAAGTAATTGTTCAAAAAAAATTTCAAACGCCTAATTCAAAAATTTCTTTCTATTTTTTGTAAAAATAACATAAACACTCACGCCTGTCACCCAGAGGGGTAGGCAGAGACTACGGACTTCCATTTGGCACGATCCTGACATACCTCTTTCGCCTCCTTTACATCCATATATCTACGCATACATGCTCGTCGGTTAAGGGTACTTCTAACGTGGCCCATTTTCAAAATATCGCCAATTTAGTCGATAAACTTTTTCCTAAGGCGTCCCTTCCCGACTCGGCCGTTCACATCTGCTATATAAATTTGCTTTGTCACTCTTTCCTCATTCATTCTTTCCACATGACCAAACCACCGAAGCATTCCTTTCTTAATCCTGGTCACATCATCTTGCATACCACATTTATCTCTTATCACGCAATTTCTCACCCTGTCATTCAGATTCAACCCTAGCATATTTCTTAAAGACCGCATTTCTACAGCATTTATTCTACTTTCGTGCTTCTTCTGCCACACCCAGCTTTCACTACCATACATTAAAGTAGGGACTAACACAGCATTATGAATTACCATACGTGCCTGTTTTGACACATTCTGGTTCTTCATAATAGAGTGTAGTGCCCCATTCACTCTATTCCCTGCATTTACTCGTCGTTCTATATCCCTATCATATCTACCATCCTTACCATAAATACACATCCCAGATACACAAACTCATCCACTTGCTCAATTAACTCTCCTTCTATTCTTATTTCACATACCGTTTTGCTTTCTTCTCTTTCAAAAACCATCACTTTCGTCTTACATGCGTTCACTTTCATTCCCCTTTCTTTTAATTCCCAGTTCATTAGTGTAATCATCATTTGCAACTCAGCCGCCGATGACGCAAATATGACTTGATCATCGGCATACAAAAGGCATTTGACGGTTACCTCGCCCATTCTTAACCCACATTCTTCATCTTTTAAAGTTTGCAAACACCGGTCCATAAATAGGTTGAACAGCCAAGGGGAAGCACCGCAGCCCTGTCTCACACCTTTTTGGATGCCAAACCAGTCCGAGTAGACCCCATTGATCCTGACACAAGCACTAGAGTCCCTATAAAGAGACCTTAATGCCTGTATCAAACCAGCGCTCAACCCATATGAGTTCAGTGTTTGCCTTAACACATTCCTGTCCACTCTGTCATAAGCCTTTTCCAAGTCCATGAATGCACAAAAAACTTTCTGGTTTTTGGCCAAAAACTTCTCCGCAATCATGCGCATGGAAAAGACTTGATCTGTACACCCCATTCCCTTTCTAAAACCCGCTTGCACATCCCAAATTTTTCCATCAGTTTCTTTCATAACTCTTTCAATTAACACCTTAGCATACAGTTTACCCACAATACTAAGCAAGCTGATGCCGCGGTAGTTTTTGCAGTCCTGCTGTGACCCTTTTCCTTTATATATTGGTACTATAACTGCTTTACACCAGTCATCCGGTACCCGTTTTAATTCCCAACATAAATTAAACAAGGTGTACAGCAGGCCTGCCACCCTCCCTCTCCAGCCCTTAGCATCTCGAGTGATATTCTATCATATCCAGCTGCCTTACCTGCTTTCATGCTTTTCATTGCTTTCATTATTTCATCTACACTTATCTCCATACCCCTTTCCACTTCTTTCGGAATTTCTAGTTCATTTAATTCAGACGACTCTTCACTCATAAATACGCTTTCAAAGTATTCCTTCCATCTGTTTATATTCGAAACTTCATCATTCAGAATACATCCATTCTCGTCTCCTATAGCATTTATTATAGGCTGTTTTGTATTTCCCCTGGCAGTTCTTACGAGTTTCCAGAACATTTTTATGTTAGCCTGGAAATTATCAGATATCCTAATGATTTCTTATATTTACGCGAACACTACACATTGAAATAATACTCGTTTTTACGGAATTTATCGCGTATATTTAACTTTTTAATACCCGACGTTATACGCGATAAATTCCGTAAAAACGAGTATTATTTCAATATCAGATATCCTTCTATCATTCTTATACGTTCTTTCTTTCTTTTTCCTTTCAACAACTTCTTTTACTCTCTTATTAAGACGTCTAAATTCTGCCTTTTTTCTTTCAATCTCATCATTCATACCAGAAGAATTACCGGCTTCGGTTGCTAGTAAATCTAACCATGCTTTCTTCTTTGATTCAACTTCCACCCGTACCTCATCATCCCACCATAATGTATTACTTTTCCTTTCATTTGTTCTCTTACTTACACCACATACTTCGGTGGCGGTATCCACCATTACCATTACCAGGTATTTTTGTAAAAATATTCTACGTCTGAAGCCAAAGTGAAGCAGAAAGGTTGTCGAACTTGAATCGATTAGTTTATATACACATTATGAGTTTTTCCAAGACCATTGATAGAATCAGGCGTTACTTTGCGGAAATCCATTATAATAAAAAATAAAAATATAAATTTCTTTGCAACTTTCCGCTAAACATATAAAATGATGTGTCTTACCTGGATTGAAGCGCACCTCCCGCCCTCCCTCAATTGCATACACTAACTCCGTCACCACTAGACCAAGCACCACTACTCTCAACACCACTATTCCAGGCAAGACACACCATCGACGATAATACGACACGTGTTTCGCCTCTACACGAGGCATCCTCAGGTAATATAGACTCTACGGCGGCTGACCGCTAAGTGTCACTTAAGTGTCAAATTTATATTTTTATTTTTTATTTTCCAAGACCTTCGAGATTAACGTTAAAGCTGATAGAGGACGATAATTGCTCACACTGTCTCTGGCACCACTTTTGTACACTGGAGTTATTATTGCTCATTTTAGAGCATCAGTAAATATTCCTTGTCGGAAACAAAGATTGGCTTGGTGGCAGATGATTGATACAAGCAGATAATGACCTATCTTCAAGAACTTAGGAGGAATTTTATCCCACCTAGGGGCGCTATCTGTCTTAAGACTCATAATAATAGAAAGGACTTCTTGATTATCAGTTTCTAGCAAGACACAAGAGGTAAGTTATCGGGTAGATAGTAGATTGTGTCTACAAAGATTACTCTTTGTGATGTCCATAGAACAAGGTTGGGTTGCCTGGTCATTAATGATTTCATTAGCTAAGTCGGTACCAATGTTAGCAAAGAAGTTGTTGACTAAGTCGGTAATGGTTTTAAATTTCACAAGTTTCTACCAGTGCTTTTACTCGGCTTAAAGTTAGCTATTTTGTTGATACATTGCCATAAATATTAAGCGTTATTTTTAGATTTAGCGAGTTGTTCCCATTCGTATCTCCGTTTTATCTTTTTAATTAAATTATTTATATAATTTTGGTATCTTCGGTTATTATATTTAATTTTCTGGGTCTAGACGAAGGTTTTTCTAAATCTTATTCCGGTTATTAAAGCACTGTACAATGCCTTCTGTGATCCATGGCTTACTAATACGCTTATTAAATCCTTTTACTATCAGGTGCACTGTGTGCTCGTTTGTCGCCCAATGCTATAAAAAAGTGCATCTGCGATTCCCGTGGTTTTGCAGTTGTCCATGTGCGCCGGTAGTCACTATCAGGTGAGCCACATGCTCGTTTGCTCCCTCTCATATAAAAAAAAAACATTACACTAGAAAAGACATCACCGTCTAGAATACGAAATGTGTTTTACCTCTTAATGAGGGATCCTCAGGTGAAGTAGTTGTCTATGGGCCACAGCAACCACTTACCACATGGTGGACTTTGTGCTCGTTTGTCACCCTATACTATAAAAAATGTATCCGACCATTCTTATAATGAATAAAGTTGGATACATTAAAGGATAAAGTGGGTACACGCCGCAATGTTTCTTAAACAGATATAGTTTAACAAATTTATTTTGCATCTCATCGTCTCCAACAGTTAGCTTCATGCTGTGGACCAAACGATTGTATTGTGTTCTAAATGACTTCTGATCAAGGCAATGAATAATACAAAAATTATAACATTATTCGCTAGGTGAAGAACAAATCCTAAATTCCTATATAATTTTTTGCATATACCTATTAAATTGTAATCGTAACATGTACCTACACGACTCATTTAGTCCGGCATCTATTTGAACACCCAAATTCCACCCTTTTATAATTCTTTCCTAGCTCACTTTCAACCTCATAGTTAACTACTATAATAGGTATTTTTGAGCCGGTAAATAATATTTTCAAGCACTTTGAGGTGTTAAGCTGAAACTGGTTCCCCTACTCCAACCTGTACTTGCGTTGGAGTCTTCGACACTCCTCAGCGCTTCTTATATCTAGTGAAAGTTTGAGATCGTTGGCGAATAGCAGACATGTCATTTTATTTTATACATTTCTCTATAATTAAACCAAAGAATTGTTATAGATATGTAGGTTTATTTAAATTATATACGAAGCTTTTACCCGCGACATCGTTCGTGACACGAACGATGTCGCGGGTAAAAGCTGCGTAATGCGTTGCACCAGGGAATCATAGATAAATAAATATGTAGCAAGCTACAGATACGACAGTAACTTTTAGTCAAGTTTCCCAACCATAGATTACTGTATATACAACTACGCCTTTTGGCGCTGCAGTCGCCCATTTTGACAGATGAGTAATGACTATACAATTTAGTATAGCTATGTATAGCTTAGGGATTGCAAGCACATCCTTCAAACTATCGATATCGATATTTAGTGGTGTTCTTATTTTCTCGATATCGACGTAAGTGCTTTATACAGGAATAATATTACATAATGAAACAATTATAATACATCTACCTTATTTATTTTTTATTCAACCACACCAATATTATATACATACACATGTAATTTTAGGATTAAATTAAAGGCACATTAAGGTATATAAACAAATTAGAAAATTGTACATAACATTTTACATAAATAAGTACAATTTGACGAGAAACAGAGCAATATTTATAATTCATTAAATAAAGCAAATTAAACCACAGGAATCATATTTAAGTGCTTAATGTTTTACTTTTCAAGTTATTTTTTATTAGAAGCAATGCTATTTATTTTTCATCAGGGTTAAAAACCTGGCCATTCTTTTACAAAAATTAAAAAAACATCTTCTCTTCTTTAATTTCATTTTCTACACCACGTAACCTGAAAAGAAATAAATAAAAATAAAGTCCAATATTCATATTTTATGACTTAATGATAATCATAAACTCTATATTATTTACATTAAGGTAACAAAGGGTGGCTTCACGGCAGTTGGCATTTTTTATCAGTCAATGGTGTAGTGAAAATAAAGTACTAGATGCAGTAAATAAGAAATAAAAAACATATAAATATTAACATGGTACACATCTATTATCAGGAGCTTTCTCAATGTCTTCAGGCACGGAGTTCCAAATAAGTGTAACCTCAATACTAAAGGAGTAGTTGATAAAACCATTGAAGTGTAGTGGAACTGTAACCTTTAGATTAGATGAAGAACAAAGAACTCTTATTGTGATTTGAGGATAGATATGCTGAATATAGATATAATAGATAGTTGAAACTTACCTAATTATGTCTAAGAATAAACCAAATTTATCATACCTTTTTGCCAATGTGTACATTTTGTATCTTCTGTCAACATTTGTCTCACTACATCAGCATTAGATTTCTATTCCTGAAAACCAACAATATTTGTGAATTTTATTCTTATACATAAACCCAAAATTAAGGAATAAATATATAATGTATACTTCTGTATTGTATGTATTAACGCTGTATGGCTACTGTTAATGACAGTTTAGTATAATTGTAATTGAAAAGTGATCTATATTATCATATAACTAAGTTATTTGGCAATTGTATGTGGTAGAGCCAAGCTGCAGGTATATTACTGGTATGGTTGTAGCATGAATGGATCGGCTCGACCGGGGAGGGAACACACTCTCAGAGAATACCAGCATAAAATAGCAGCTTAACGCCGCTGTGCTTCGTATGGTGAGTGTACAGAACAGGAGACCCCTTTTTACTGGAAACAAGGCATTCCATCTTAGTCCTCACGGGTGACAACGCATCTGCATTTTGATTCATAATCGAAGATAGATGTAGATGTCCATAGGCCACAGCAACCACTTACCATCACGTGGACTGTGTGCTCGTTTGTCACCCTTATCATATAAAAAATCCCTAATATTCACTTCACTTAGTTGTTGTTTTAACTTTCATTAATTGTTTCACCATTTCGTTTCATTATTAACCATAGCTTTTTAGGTGATTTTTTACTGATCCTGCATTTATATAATATTTAAGTAATTATGGTGAAAAATACTACTCTACAATTACTCAGTTCTTACATTGAAAAATCTTGTTAATACTTGGGCCCAACAATGTATAGAGACGTCTCCTTCTCCTTTAAGTACCATGGTTGAAAGTAATAAAATGACTCACCTGTTGCAGTCAGAGGCACACCATAAGCTATTTCATTGTCAGTAAGCAAGGACGCGTAAGAGTATCGAAGTCTTCTGCCTTCATTGCCGAACTGAAATATATCAAAATGCTTTTCACAGACACGTTTGTTAAGTAACTGTTCTTTGGAAAGTACAATGAGCTGAGGATTTGTCGGCACTATGAAAGACATCCACAAGTTTCTTAAATTATTGTTCTTAAGGAATCTGAAAAGCCGGTGAGTTTCACGTGTTGTATTGCAACCACCAACACAACACTTTCCGTATACCATTATGATGGTATATGCAATATTTACTTGTTTATTAGTAGTATTAGTAGATTGTTTAGTAGAGTATTATTGTAATAATTGTGGAAAATTTTGATAAATAATGGCGGCAATCAATACCACCGATAGTTTGGATTTTTGACAATGATTTAATGATTTGATCATTTGACATTAACACAATATGGCGTCTCAAAATGACGTCCTTAAGCAGAGTACAAATTCCGACGGTGGCGCCAAATTGCGTAGAATGGAACTAAGCTTTCACGGGCCTGCAGGGAATTTAAAAATCTTAATTGGCAACACTCAACGAATGGTTACAAACAAAGAGGCTAGAGAACAGGAGAACGATCGCCGTAAAAAATAGTGTCCCAGAAATATGGACACCATTAGTGACGCGCTGCGATCGCTAAGTTCACTCAATTAAAGACATTTTCAGTCCATTTTTCACGCACAATAAAACATTTTTAATGTTTCTTTTTGCCTAAAATTAAAAAAATTACGGAGCATTAAAATTTTCTCACCAATGCTGCGAAGATAATTTGTACATTATTCAACTAACTTCATCTACTTGTACTCATAAACAGCTAACTTCGCAGCCACTGCTCACCGACGGAAGCGCCGCCATAAATTCTACAAATTTTCAAGGACAGGCGGGCTATGCTTTAATAAGTAGCGATCGTTCACCTGTTCTCTAATTGTATCCGTGATTTAGACTGTAGCTCGCTGTAGCCACAGTGGCGCCACCTTTATTTAGCGCTTTTCTGACACTTTTATACAGAGTCTGTACTCCTTACCTCTACATTCCATAATATTACCACTGACTTAGAAGTAGATATTACCTCCTTAATTAAAATTCTTTAAGTCTAGTTGTACTCTATGGGTTTTGGCGGAAACTGTTATATCGTTTAATTAACTGTTATATCGTTTAATTAATTGGGATTCGTAATCGGGGATAGATGTAGATGTCTATGGGCCACAGCAACCATTAACCATTGAGTGAACTGTGTGCTCGTTTATTAAAAAAAATCGTATTAAGAAAATAAAAATAAAAATATTAGAGGAAACGATGAAACAAGTGCTTCGATGTCGATGTAAATCTCAAGTTATTTTGTTCGCTTAGGCACACTATTAACTTGAATGACAGTGGTCATCGACTGCCGGCTGGATTGATCTGTCGTCAAAATCTCCAAAAATCTTCACAATGTGACGCATCAGCATATTATGAGGAAAAATATATATAAACGAAGATCCGGAATGAAATGAAGACATAGCTCAAACAACAAGCATCCAAGCCAAAAATCTTTAAAAAAATGTACTCAATAACTTGACACCTTGAGATGCCTTATGCTTGAGAGTAAAGTTGTTAAAACGGTTCTAAATTAATAGCACGCTACAGACTATAAATAATTTTTATAAGAAAGCGTGTGCATAAATTCAATATAAACTCCAGTTAGAGTTTATACTCAGTCTATGAGCATGTGAGAGGCAGGCAAGCACGTAGTTTTGAAGCACGCTAAATCTCGTAGCACGTTACAATACTTGTCGTTCGTTAGATAGACCGCGTGCTATATAAGAACATTATTTCGTAATATACCGCATTTTAGACCAAAATAAAATAAAGCGATAAAGAAAAACCAATAAACATACTTTTCATACTGTTACGGCCCTGAGTTACCCCGACAAAGGTCGATTGAGTTAGGGCCCATAGTAACCCAATTCTACAAGTAACAGAGGGGAGGGCCTCCAAATGGCCTATGGATAATTAATTTATAACGGCTAAATACGCAAACACAAAACTTACCGAATTCCAGAAGTAGGATCTACCACAAGGTGGCGTCAGGGGCAAGTAAGTGGTAGTGTGTGTGTAATGTAGGAAGGTGTGTAGCGTGACCTGACGTCACCGCTATAATCAGATGGTAGAACCACATGCGCTGCCCAGCTCCTCCTGTGCAATCACTTCGGAGGGCGTTAGCCGCTATCGGAACTCAAGTCCAACGTCATTTAGCACAAATATAATAGGAGGGAACGCGATCTCCTCCGGATCACAAAGTTTAGCGTCCCAAGCGACAAAGCAAAATTCCTTCTTACAATATTAACTACATGAGCCACTCGTCGATGCAAATTAATAGCAATCTAAGTTAATTCAGTAATTCAAAAATCAAAAAATCCTCGTTGCCACGTATATTAACGACAAAATACAACACCATGGAGGCCGTCTTATCCGACACCGTAATCGTTATCAAAACTCGCGACCTCTAAGCGACCCGGGCATCGCGCAAGTCGAATGTTTTAGTCTAATCTCGCGATCCCCACCGGCGGGGCTTCAGCGCTGAAAAGATTCCTGCCGACTGCCCGACGCGCTCGCTGGCCGCCGCATGCGCATTGCAAGCGCCCCGTCCCGCGCAACGCTAACCGGTTCCTCACCCCGGGACGCGCGCCTTGCACTCTTCAAATGCCATAACTTGGCGTAAACACCATTGATATATTAAAAGGGGAAGATAGGTCACTAAATCAAAGCGCCCGGTCCTACAAAACTACGGGATTGCCCGTACTTGGCTCGTAGTGACACTCAGTCGCGCGCGAAACGTCGTTGATCATACAGCTCTTTAATTTTAGTTCTTTTGGTATTAAAGTTAAGTTAAGCTAAAGTAAAATTATAAGCTAAACAGTGTGCTAATAACTCAAGAAAGAAAAATAAGATACACGGGATTACTTACCACTCGTAAGTATAGCTAAAAATTCTATTTTGTTGAAAATTATGGTAATATTTATTGTCGACTTCGCCATGTTTGTAAGAGCGAGATAGATAATAAAAACATGCGTGAGAGACACGATACGCACGCGATGCCTAACTGGCTAACGCGATTTCGCTCGCACAACTACGACGTTTCCTATTTCTGTCCTTGTCTATCGTTAAATGTAATTTTGCGGTTACGATAACAGATGTGTAAGTTTTGGTGCTTGTAGTAGTGCGCCGAGCCCAGGTTTAGTGATTGCGATATTAGCGTGTAACATATCTTCCCCTTTTAATATATCAATGGTAAACACATACTTTTCAGGCTTACAACTGTCGTTAACCGATGTAAACGTTATTTTAACCTTAATATAAATTGTAAATCAATTAAAGGCGTATTTAAAGTTTATTGATTGCATATACAAAAATCAACTATTTGCATACACTATTATAAACACTTTTGTGTCTATATTTTACTTACATTTAAAAACATTACTTAGGCAGCTTTTGTAGTAGACAACTACGTCCTTCGATCACTTATAAATAATATACAGTATACACTAACTAAACAACGTCTAACACTAAATTAGGTCGCGCGCGTTGAATAGCGTGATACTAGATCAAATTTGTGTCACAATTCCACTCTTAATAGCACTATTGCTAGAACTAGTTGCCTCTAAATACTAATAACCCCAAAGCGCCATAGCGCCATGGCGGCTACTTACATAGCACGCGGTATGTGCTATGCAGAGATAGCGCGCTATAATACGACGCTATATGCTATATTAACCACCATTACTTGAGATCTTGACACTATAACATCGTATACGTAACATAGACATCGATGTTGGTATCGCTTACCATCGATGTTCGATTTTTATCCTACTCAAAACATCGATGTTGGCCGTTATCGATGTTATTGCACACGTATCTATTTAATAGGTTAAAGATAGATGCATAAAAAATTGGTATAAAAAATGGTAATAAAAAATTGGTTGTGTGTGTGTTGATGCATAAAAAATGGTTTATTTAAGAAATAAAAGAAATTTATTAAAAATGTATTATTAAACAGTAATTTAAGAAAATGGGAAAGAGTTAACAAAAAGTTAAATCTAGCTCATTTGTTATTATTTTGATCTTAAAATGTTCCTATACACTCATAAATCTGGTATGAAAAAATTACTATGGTACCTGATTTACGTAGGTTTTATATCAACTACTCCTATCTCGTAATAAAAAATATGATTATAGACAAAAAATAAACTTCACAATAACAAAGCAATAGACTTTTCCGTCATCTTTGTTTACAATTTTTAATCAGGCAGCCTCAGAATCTCGTAGACGTAGAAACCTATAGACTAGTGATCGGCGTGGCCTCGAATGAGAAAGAACGATAACGAATTTTTAGGTTATAGAATAATCTTTATGACTTTTAAACACATTTAGATAAAAATTTTAATTGTTCTAAGAACTGAACTGAACAAGATTCACCAATCTTAAGCTCACAAGACACTTTTTTCCCACATAAACTAACTTGTAAACTCCTTAAATTGCTACGCTGTCAAAGTTGTTTAGCAAACTGTAGAGTTTGCTAAACAAAAAAGCCGGCACGGAGAAAGGGACAAACAATCACACCGCTCTATCATTTCTATGCAAGACGTATGCATAAATCTATCTTTTTCGTGTGCGAATGCGAAAGAAGGCGTCAATTTGTCTATAAGTTTCTCTGTCTACGCAGAATCTATTATCCACAGCCATTTATAAAAACACAGTACTATGTAGTGAAATTGTCTATGCTCACGATCGCCCAGTATTTTATTTTCATAAACCTCAAGCAAACTAAACTCGCTACCCCAAGCTCAAAAAAGCTAAATATAATTGAATTGTTTAGATACATATTTTTTCAATTATGTAGGTATAGACAACAAATGAAAAAGCAATTAATTTGAATATTAATATATGTAGAATAGTTATTAAGCGACAATAATAATATATATCGTCGCGCCGCAAGTGAAACACACCAAAGCCTTATCACGCTATCAAAATTCCGAATCATAAACAGTATAGAACATCTCCGTATTATCACACGGAGTGTTGGCCGCTCCCCGGGCAGAACAGAACTTGCCCGGCGGGAGATCTCCCCTTATCCTTTCACGGCCACAGTGGTGACCAACTGACGTGATCTGAACACGCAACCGACAACCTTCGGAAACTTTAAGCTTCGTCATTATCATAGAATACCCCACCCATTCGCTCCCGAGCAGATATCGTCTGCAGTCTTCATATCCTGCAAGCCATCTAGCTTCACAAGATTCATTGCAGCACTGGAATAATAATAATGCTTCCTGTTCCTTCAAGCTACTCTCTGCGCTATACAGTGTTCGGCATGGCTCTGAGCCACACTGCTCGCCTCTGCTTCACTTGTGGAATATTATTATTATTATTATGTCTTCTTCCCGACTCACCGCAGACTACAAGGCAATTTCCTGGCACTTGCACATTCGTTGACAACTAGACCGCACTATTGTACTCCGGTCTGAGCAGGGGGGTGATGTATCGGTGCTGTCGTCGCGCCGCAAGTGAAATACACCAAAGCCTAAATCACGCTATCAAAATTCCGAATCATAATCAGTATATATAGAACATCTCCGAATTATTACCTAAGGACGAAACGGAGGGTGTCCGTACCCGAAATACACGCGAGCAGGAGACGAACCAGGGAAGATTTGGTGGTGCAACGCCGCAGAAACAGAAACAGAAACTTTTTTATTCAATGTAGATTATAACAAATACTTATTGAAAGTCACTTTTTCATTTACCACTGGTTCGCAAAAAAAAACCTCTGTCCTGGGAAAAACCAGCAAGAAACTAAGCGGGACTATTTTTTTCCAATAATAGCTTACAATCATGTTTACAATTAGCAACACAAACAAATTAGAAATATCTTGGTAGCGATCACCCTTCAGATGTCAGAAGTCCAGCCGCCACGGAGGCCGGCCCGTCAGCAGCTCCTTCATCTGCAGCATCTTACCTAGGTGCTCTGATGATGATGCTGCAGGAACAGGCTTGTCGGTTGGAAGAGCAGCTGTAGTGCGGACAGGAAGAACAGGCCCTTCAGTTGAAAGAACAGCAGGAGGAGCAGGCTAGCCGGCAGGAGGAACAGGCTCACCGACGGGAGGAACAGGCCCGTCGACAGGAGGAACGGGCCTGTCGTTTATAAGAGCAGCTCAAACAAGATAGGGAAGAGCAGATGCTCCTCATGAACGACCTTTACGCTACCTTTGAGAAAGAGGTAAGGGCGGTGAAGGATAAGGTTGTTCAACGTGACAACCGCCTGTTGGAAGCTGAAACCCAAATCAACCAAACTTTGAGATGGAATTACAGCTCTCGTAGTAGCTACAATACCTTTACTACGTGGATTCAAAATGCCGCCGTCCGACGGGACTTCTTCATAGTCGGCCTATAAAATCCAGTTCGAGGCTGTCATGAAGGAGAACGGCTGGAATAAAAGTCAGGCCATTGCTGCTCTCACACTAGGCCTGCGCGACCAGGCCTTAACTGTTCTGAAAGCTCTCGGTAAGGAAGTGACTTACGAGCAGCTCCTTGAGGCATTGAAGGCTAGATATGGCGGCGCTCACCTGGAACACGTCTCTTGTGCGCAGCTTAAAGATCGCGGGCAAAGCAGCAACGAAAATCTGCAGCAGTGGGCCTTTGAGGTGGAGAAGCTGGTTCGAAAAGCGTACCGGTTTGTACCTGCGCTTATTTAAGGGAACATTGTGCAGACATTCATCGACGGCATCCGCGACCTTGAAGCCAGAGCTGCTGTGAGGCTCGGGCACCACGATACACTTAAGGACGCCTTGACACATGCACTGCAGGTGAAAGCCGTGTGGCAGGACCATCGGTGCCGTCGAGTCAGGGAGGTTGCAGCAGCCACAGTTTGCGACCGCAATTAAGGATCCAGCCCTAGGTTTTTTTTTTATAGGACTATGGCTGTGAGGAAAGGGGCCATCTTCGATCGAACTACCCTAAGCAAACTGTAGAAAGGGAAGGTAATCGATCTCAAGAGGCTAGTGCGCCTAATAGCACCGTCCAGCAGCAGCAGGGAAACGAGTAAAAGCCTGGGCTGCGGGGCGGGTGCTGGCTGATGTTAAAAGAGCCCCAAGGATTTCGATCTCACAAACCCATGATGGAAACAGCCTAACCATCAAGGGCGAGATCAATGGAATACCATGTAAACTGACCATAGACACGAGCCCCTCGCACGGTTGTCAGTTCCCAACTTGTAAGTCAGTTCTCTGGGGACTCCGCATACAACAGGAACGCATGCTAGAGAACGCCGTGGAGAGAAGGAGATGGAGTCGAAGCTAGGCAACATGATCTACCTGCATAATGTCATCGTGGCTGATATAATGGACGACTGCATCCTGAGCCTAGACTTCATGAGCGAAAGATTTTGTGAGATCGGCATTAAGCAAGGTGTTTTGAAACGTGGACAAGAGGAAATTTTCGTGGAAGGGGCGTTATCAGGTAACGTGTACAGCCTTAAGAAGATTGTTCTTTCGCCGAGATCGAAAACGTTTGTGCCAGAATCCTGGGCAAGCGCATCGTTGTGTACTCGTAGAAAGGGTAGACAATGGCTTTCCATGAAAAGTGGCTCGAAACTTGGTCAAAATCACTGACATCTCAGGAGTGTGTGTATGTAACCTTTTTGATCAGGAATATATTATAGAAAATGGCACACTGGTTGGTGCTTGTGAGGAAGTGGATTGGTTGCGACGGTGCCGATATCTATCGAGTGAAACCCCTAGTAAGGCTGTACAAACGAGAGGGACCACACTTTTAGAAGACTGTCGCAGCGTTCTCTCCCCGAATGAAATGGTCAAAGCGAAGAAGTTGTTACTCAAGTACGTTAATGTTTTCTCGTCAAACGATGCAGGACATAGAGAAGACTGGCTTAGTTCAACACAAAATAAACACAGGAGAAGAATTCCCTACCCGTCAGCGGCCAAGAAGATTGCCGATAGCACACAAAAGGAAGTGCAAAACATAATTGAGGGAATGGTGAAGGATGGTGTTATTGAACCTTCATCTAGTCCGTGGTGTTCACCCGTGGTGCTGGTAATGAAGAAGGACGGCAGCATTAGGTTTTGTGTTGACCACCGCCGCCTAAACGACGTTACAAAGAAGGATAGCTATCCCTTGCCAAGAATTGATGATACTGCTGGACATGCTTACAGGAGTAAAATGGTTCAGCACGCTGGATCTAAAAAATGGCTACTGGCAAGTTGAAATTAATCCTAAGGACAAGGAGAAAACTGCGTTCTTGACGGGAAAAGATCTATGGCAATTTAAAATAATGCCGTTTCAATTGTGGAATACTCCAGCAACATTCTGTCTGTCCAGCAACATTCATTCTGTCTGGTCTGTGAAAAATACCAAGTTTGGGGTACACTGGCAAGGAATTTATAGTTAACACATATGCAAGTGATATAAGACTTGGCCGTATGTTGTCTCAACGGAATGGTGATCAAGAAGTTGTGATAGCGTATCAAGTCGTTGTCAAAGCCAAAAAGGAACTATTGTGTCACAAGACGGTTGCGTTAAAGTCGTTGCAGCATTTTAGCAAACATCTTCTGGGGCAGAAAGTTCACAAGCGAACTGACCATACTGCAGTGAAATGGCTATTGCAGTTCAAAAATCCAGAAGGACAAGTGGCGAGATGTATCGATCTACTGCAAGAATACGACTTTGTGATCGAACATCGCAGCGGGAAATCTAATGGCAACGCAGATGCATTGCCAAGAAGACCTTGTCCTCAAGAATGCAAGCATTGTACTAGGCAAGAGTGTATGGAAATGGTATATGTGAGGATACTCTGGACAGACCACCTCAGCAACGAATAGGAGGACAGCCTACAACATACACAGCAGGAAGATTCGGATGTTAAACCGATTCTGGAATGGATGAGGGGCAGTGCTCCGAAGCCCGAGTGGAGCGATGTCTTAGCGATAGTTGAGAGTCTGATTCGGGATGAAATTCTGTACCGTAAATAGGAAAATGAAGGGGAAACAGATGTCATTTCCAAGTGGTTGTCCCAAAGCTAAAGTACCGGATGTTCTACAGCTGTACCGTAATGGTTATTCAGAAGGCTATCTGGGAGTTAAACGAACTCTACACCTTTTTGTTTGTTTGGTTAAAATAACCCTTCACGTTGCGGGGCCGTTTACGGAAAGTAAAAGTGGTAACAAATATTTCATGGTTGTGATGGATTACTTTACTAAGTGGCCAGAAGTCTTCGCCATTCCAAATCAAAAGCTTCAACAGTTGCACATAAACTAGTTCATGAAATCTTCTGTCGTTTTGGATTTTGGCGTGCCTTTACAAATTCATAGCGATCAAGAAAGGAATTTTGAGTCTTAAATATTCCAGGAAACTTGCCGAGTTATGGCTACTCATAAAACAAGAACAACTTCTTACCACCTGCAATCTTATGGAATAGTAGAACGATTTAATCAGACATTGGAGAGGTACCTAGCGAAAGTTGTAGACAATCGGCACGAGGTTGGGACAAGCACATACAACCGTTTTTGTTGTCATATTGAAGTACTGTTCATGATAGTACTTCAGTAACACCAGCTTTCGCAAACTTTGGAAGAGAATTACGGCTGCCTGCAAACCTAACCTCCGGAATACAACCTGATGCCCCACACAGTATAACCGATTATGCAAATGAATTGCGGAACAAAATGAATGACATTTATGATCACGTCAGACAATCGGGCCAGCAAAGGTCTGAAAAGATGAAAACCCGGTAAGACTGCAAAATGAACGACAAAGGATTCGACGAAGGTTCACTGGTGTGGTTGCACAATCCAGTCCACAGCAAAGGGAAATCTCCTAAGCTTCAAGCTTAATGGGAAGGACCGTACCGAATTGTGACAAGGATTAATGACGTAACCTATCGGATATAGAAAGGTGCAAGAGGAACTCCTAAGATCGTCCATGTGGATCGATTGGCGCATTATTATGGGGCCGATAATGCTTGGGACGAGCATGTCTTAGGAGGAGGCAGTGTTGCAAGCCATAATTAATGCCACTAGCGCCATCTAGTGTCGGTATAGTTCAATTTAATATTCGTTATGCTGCTTATGTACGTAAAATAAAATTCAATAGTCTTTCAGTTTCAATAATTATAATTTACACAAGTTACAAGTATTTTACAACATACAGAAGGAGAATAGTGTGATAGCTATACATAGAAAGATAGCACAAGAAGTTAGAGCATCAAGCGAACGAATGAATTGTAATAACAGTTTCTTAGCACGAGTAAACAGTCAACAAACGAACAGTATGGCATACGTAAACCTACTGGTGGCGTGGTGCGAACTATTGAAGCAAGAACGGCCAGCGGTGAACCGGTTTGCTGTTGTTGAGTCGCCCTTGCACCGACCGCTGCATTAAACAATAGCCACTGCTAATACTTAAGTATATATAATAATTTCTGTAGTATGGTATGTCCGTAATTTTGAGATATATATTTATACAGAAATAATTTAAAATTAAATATTAAAATTACAGTAAATAATTAACTATTTTACTGCTATTTATAAAGTAATTTACATCAATTAATATTGTGCACACCACATCACCCCCCACCAGAGACCGTACCTATGGGCAAAAATAATCAGGATAACATACCTGTCTTCCTGATCTTGCCTTTTTTACAGCCGTTTTATTTTCTATGTTAGGTGTATTGGTGGTATTGCTATAGCTGTTTGTGTTGCTAGTGTGTGTAGTTTCGACTATGTTGTGTTTGTTTGTTGTGACAGGTTTAATACGATCTATTGATACGGTGACTGGTTTACCATTAAAAAGAATTTTAAAAGTTTTATCTCCTCTGCTTAATACTTTATGGGGTCCCAAGTATGCAGGCTGTAAAAACCTACAAGCGTCATCCCTTAGGAAAACATGGTCGGTGGTTGCTAGATCCTTAAAGACAAAGACTGAACGACTGTTACTATGCCTTGACGCTGGAGATGGATGTAAGTTTTTTGCAAACGTACGCAATCTTGTTATATATTCAGTCACATCCGCTGTCCCATCTGGTTGTTGTATGAAAAATTCGCCTGGAAGTCTAATAGTTTCTCCATATACAAGTTCTGTTGATGAAGCTTGAAGATCTTCTTTAAATGCGCTACGTATTCCTAAAAATACTAAAGGAAGGGCTTCGACCCAGTTTTCATTTGCATGGCAGGTGATGGTGGCCTTCAGCTGTCTATGAAACCGTTCAACTAATCCGTTGCAAGCCGGATGGTAGGCTGTAGTTTTTCTATGCTGAAATCCTACCATATTCGATAAGCGCTTGAATAGCGTTGACTCAAACTGTCCTTCGCGATCTGATATAAAGTCTGTTGGACATCCAAAACGAGCTATCCATCCGCAGACTAAAGCTTTGGCTACTGTTTCTACCAAAATGTCAACTAACGGTATTGCCTCAGGCCATCGAGTAAATCGATCGATTGCTGTGAGTTAATATCGGTACTCTTGCGCTGGTGGTAATGGTCCTATTAGTTCTATGTGAATCTGCATAAATCTGGCACGTGATAATTTGAAATTGCCTATGGGTGAATTTACATGCCTAGTAATTTTTGCACGTTGACTCGCAAAGCACCTTCTGGTCCATTCTCGGCAGTCTCTTTTAATTCCTGGCCACACAAATCTTTCCGCTACCAGCTTGGCTATGACGTTCACTCCGGGATGGCTCAGAGAATGAAGGCTTTCAAAAACTTGCCTACGAAGTTCCTTTGTTACGTATGGTCTCGGTGGATTGCTTCTCTCGTCGCAGTACAGTTCAGTATGAGTACCCGGTATTTTGAAAAAAAAGCAAGTGGCTGCCGCGAGCCTTCTTTAAGCTGCTGCAATACTGCGCCAATAGCAGTGTCCGAAGCATCCGTTACTAAAGCTATTTTAGCAGAACAGTCAGGATGCGCTAAAAGCTTAGCCTGGCATAGACTCTGCTTGCATGATTCAAATGCTTCTAGCTGCTCAGTGGACATCTGAATCGGATGAGAACCTTTAACTGCACCTTTCTAGAGTTCGTTCAGCGGTGCTTGATATTTAGCTGCATCGGGGATGAACCTCCTGTAAAAGCTAAGCATGCCCAAGAACCTTCTTAGCTTTTTGACAGTTTTTGGCTTTGAAAAGTTTTTAATTGCTTCTACTTTGGATGGTTGCGGCTTTGAACCCTCTGCTGAAATATGAAAGCTTAAAAATGTAACCTCGTCAGAGCCAAATACGCATTTAGCGGTGTTTATTACCATCCCAAACTTCTTTAGTCTAGTAAAAATCTGACGATGGTGATCCTTATGTGTTTCATGGTACACTACATGGTATGGTACCTTTGAGTACACTAAAATATCATCTAAATAAGCAAAGCAAAAATCTAGACCACGAGTCATTTCATCTACGAAACGCTGGAACGTTTGTGCATTGTTACGAAGTCCGAAGGTCATGTACGGGAATTCGTAAAGGCCAAAAGGCGTTGTAATAGCAGTTTTAGGGATATCAGGTTCGTTGACCGGAATTTGATTATAGTCTTTCACTAGATCGATCGTTGTAAATACTTTGCAACCGGAAATATTGTGAGCGAAATCCTGAATGTGGCGTATGGAGTAGTGGTCTGGAATTGTTCTAGCATTCAGTGCTCTATAGTCACCACATGGTCACCACCCATTATCCTTCTTGGGTGTGAGATGCAATGGTGATGACCATGGTGATTCTGAAAGCCTAACAATACCAACCTTTAACATTGCTGCAAACTCCTCTTTTGCAGTCTTTAATTTATTAGGCGATAGTCGCCTAGGTGTATTAAGCTACTGGGGGGCCCAGAGTAGTCCGAATGTGATGCACTGTATTGTGCTTAGGCACATGGTGAACCCCTGATGGGCGTGTAATATCGGGAAAATCTTTTAGGACATCATGATAAACCGAATCACCAGTAGCTTAACAGAAAATATATTTAAATTAGCAGACAAAGCCGTGGTGGAGAGTGTAGTGACACTGTCTATGACGCGCTGATTTCTACAATCGAAAACCAAATTGTAAAATGACAAAAAAACTACACCTATAATTGCTTTTGTAACATCTGCTACAACAAATTGCCAAGTAAAGTCACGGCGCAAGCCTAAATTTAACATTAAATGAACATACCCATAACTATTTATTATCGAACCATTTGCTGCACTTCATTGATAATTAGTCTTATGCCTACTCTCTTTCATTGCCGCTCGTGGAAAAACACAGAGATCGCTGCCTATATCAACGAGAAACTGCATCTTCTTGTTGCGGTCAGTAACGATTGGTACTTGGGCAATCGTAGGTCGCCGTTACCGATTGCTTTGCACATTTCTCGACTGAGTATAATCACATGGTTTAATGTACTTACTTGCACGATCGCCATATTTGTTGTGATACCAGCACATAGGGAACCTCCTGTGACTAGGAGACAACCTGGTGTTGCTCCTCGGGCGGCTTCTCCTTCGTAATCTAGGACGTCTCTTGTTTAGTTGAGTCGTTAGGGTATTCACTTGTCTGGTGAGCTCAGCTATTTGACCTCCAGCTTCTGTACTCTGTCCTCTGGTGGATGGCTTGATGTAGACGCTACTTGTGGGTGTGGATATGGAGGAACAACGTCGTGAATCTTATCGACTAGCTCCGCTAGTGCCTCAAGAGAAGTGGTCGTTTGTGACACTATTATTGTTTGCGTGCTGTTTGGTAATCGACACATCCAGATAGTTCGAAGAAAGTCGTCAGGTATGCCTGGTCTAGCCAAATGTAAGTGCCGTAGGAATTGTGAAGGTTTTCTATCGCCTAGCTCTTCAAGCATTAGAAGTTGTTTTACTTTCCTGTCTCTAGACGCCGACATCCGTTTGATTAGTTCTGTTTTTAGTTTTTCGTACTTATTTATATTTGGAGGGGAGATAATTATATCTTCGACCTCTGATACATATTGCGGTTCGAATTGACTAACAGTGTAATAGAATTTCGTCGCATCTGCTGTTATATTCGAAATCGCAAACTGTCCTTCGATTTGCGCAAACCAAATTGCTGGTTTTTACGTCCAAAATGGTAATATTCGAACACCGACCCGACAAACATCGGATGATGAGGTGAGATTTTGTTCGGCGGCCTTTTGTTTCTCACTCATATTTATATTGTGCACTTTTACGGGGTCACCATTTTATAGTTCAATTTAATATTTGTTATGCTGCTTGTGCACGTACAATAAAATTCAATAGTCTTTCAGTTTAAATAATTATAATTTACACAAGGTACAAGTCTTTTACAACACACAGAAGGAGAATAGAGTGATAGCTATATATAGAAAGATAGGACAAGAACTAAGAGTATCAAGCGGACGAATTAATTATAATAACAGTTTCTTATCATGAGTAAACAGTCAACAAACGAACAGTATGGCGTACGTAAACGTACTGGTGGCGCGGTGCGAACTATCGAAGCAAGGACGGCCAGCGGTGAACCGGTTTGCTGTTTTTTTTTTATAGAAGAGGGGGCAAACGAGCATGCGGCTCACCTGATGTTAAGTGACTACCGCCGCCCATGATCAACCGCAACACCAGAAGAATTGCGGGTGCGTTGCCGGCCCTTTAGAAAGGAGTAAGCTCTTTTCTTGAAGGTCCCCAGGTAAACTATTGCACAGAGAGGTTGTACGTGCTCTTTCTTCGTTGAACTCGACTTCAGACACAAGTTTGTCCCGGCACTCGGAGACGTTTTCCCGAGAAATATTGGCTCGGCCGGTGTAAAGAGTATCACCAGTGCTGTCATCCGCATAGCAATGAATGTTACGGGTATGCAACATGTCATTGATATGCAGAAGAAACAGCGTTGGCGATAGCACGTAGCCCTGTGGAACACCAGCATTAATAGGCTTGCAATCGGAGCTTGCACCGTCTACAACGACCTTGATGCTCCGATCTGCAAGAAAGCTGGTGATCCAATCGCACAATTTGTCGGGAAGCCCATAGGAAGGGAGCTTCGAATGAAGCGCTTTGTGCCAAACCCGATCGAAGGCCTTCGCAATGTCCAAACTAACGGCCAATGCCTCCCCCTTGAACTCTACTGCCTCCGCCCATCTGTGAGTGAGGTAGACCAGAAGATCACCAGCTGACC
Organism: Parnassius smintheus behrii; assembly: GCA_036936625.1. Lineage (NCBI taxonomy): Eukaryota > Metazoa > Arthropoda > Insecta > Lepidoptera > Papilionidae > Parnassius > Parnassius smintheus. The sequence goes on along the minus strand of JAUPFT010000021.1, from coordinate 3,268,028 downwards.
GACCACGGCGAAAACCGTATTGGCGGTCACTAATCAGCTGGTGATCCTCAAGGTACCTCACGAGCTGGCAGTTTACAACGGACTCCATTATTTTGGAGAACAAGGAGGTGATGGCGATTGGTCGGTAGTTGGACGGGTCTGAGCGGTCGCCTTTTTTAGGGATCGGGTGGATGAAAGCCATCTTCCATGATTTTGGGACTAATTAATATTTTGCACACCACATCGGCTCGCAAAGCGAGGAGAATTTTCTAGGGAATTCCATGCTAGAACTTTCCCACTAGCGCCATCTAGTATCGAGTGGTGGAACTGGGAGAGAACTTTCTACACCTAGTCGATCGGGACCGGTATGTGCTCGAGCATTCTGGATGTTTCAGTAGAAAAAGTCCTATATAAAGGCGTTAGGGCTGCAACCGAGGCAGTATTGAATTGGTGATACAAGTGAAGACTTCGGAGCGAAATAAAGTGAACTGTTGAATAAATACTGTTGAATAAATTGAAGTGTTAAGTATTATTAATTATATATATATATATTTTAGGAGCTGACTCCGTAGGGGTGCCTATTGGTGACCATAATGAAAGGTGAATTCTTTTACTAATATATTTATTATAGCGAAACGTGCCATACAGTTGGCGGGCAACTAGTGACTGCCTGAAAAATCTTATTCACTACATAATATAGTTACAATACAACGTTGCGAAGTTTACATGTGTGTGCGCGGCACACCTACAATACTTCCCCCTTTACAACAATTGAATACAAAAAACTTAAAACTATACAATGAATATAAACTTAAAACTAACAACAAAAACTTGCTAATGCGCTTGTGCGCAGGGCTGTACGGAGACCCCCGCGAAAGGGGTGGCGGCCGCGGCGGGCGCGGGCACATGCTGCAGACCGGTGCTAGAAGCACCTATCATCTGACCCATATTCTGGCCCGATATCGGAATGCCTGCCATTAACACTTGATGACGAAGCCAGCTTTTGAACTTCTTATTAAACTTTACCCAAATAGTGTACAGGATTATCGCCCCCATAAAACTGGCTATCACATATAACCATGTTTGAAAATTATCCACTTTATTCTCTACAGTATTTTGAGCCTGAGAAACAATAACTGGTTTTTCTTGCAAATTACCCATAGTAAAAATCGTAAAACTTATCGCGCTAATGCTTTCGCAAAGGAAGTATTTCGAATGAAATTATATTAAATACATTATAACTAAACTAACTACCTGGAACCTATATGAAAGTGCAGTATACGCAAAATACTGAACACGATGCTTCTACAATTACATTCAACTTAAATAATGTAACTTGAATATCCTGAATGAAAATATTATGCACTAGACAATGCAAATAATACTTTCACATCCATAGTAACTAAACCTGATTATCATTTAGACATGTAATTGTATAATATATATTTTATATTAACACTAGCTTATAAATCGTGAAGGTAACTTAACAATCCGACCACTTCGCGTTGTTTTCACGGTTATCGGGTTGCTCGGGCCGGGTAACAACGACGTCAGCGGTGTGGACGGTGGTAACGGGAACCGTACATGCGCAGGTGCAACATCCGCTGCGTTGTCAGCGTTACTTTGGCGTGGCGTTGCTTCGTTACCATCACATTCCTTTAATACATATGCAGGCTTTAATCTGTCGATAGAAATATGTACCTGTCTATCGGGTAATTGAATTAGGTAAACCTTTGAGCCCCTTTTTATCACGCGGTACGGACCGTCGTAGGGTGGTTTCAAAGGTTTACGTATTGAATCGTCCCTAACAAAGACATATTCACAGTTACGTAAGTCCTTGTGCACAAAAAGACTATGACAGTTACGTGAATCGTCGGATGTAGGCTTATAACTACTAATAGTATCTCTAATCTTATCCACTAAACAATAATCATTGACGTTACGGTTGTTCGAAAAGCTGTCATAAAAGTCTCCCGGTAGACGCAAGTTTCGTCCGAACGTTAACTCGGCGGCGCTAACCCCTGAGTCGCTGCGGGCGGCCGCGCGAAGCCCCAGTAATACTGTGGGTAGCTCTTCCACCCAGGACCCATGTGACAGGCGAGCTGAAAGTGCTGCTTTTAAAGAACGATGCCAACGTTCAACTGCGCCATTGCTTTGCGGGTGATAAGGAGTAGTTCGAATTCTATTAACCCCCAACATTTTTAACAGCTGGTTAAAAAGACTACTCTCAAACTGGCGACCTTGGTCGCTAGTTAACTTTATCGGGCAACCGTAACGACAAATCCAACCTTCATATAAATGTTTGGCAACAGTTTCTGCCGTAATGTCTCGTAACGGAAAAGCTTCAGGCCACCTGGTCCTCCTATCAATTATCGTAAGTAAGTATCTATAACCATCTGGAGAGATCTCAAGAGGGCCAACGATATCGACGTGCAAATGCTCAAAACGCTCTACTTCCGGAAACTTAGTCAGATTCGATACCGTATGTCTGTTAACTTTAGAACGTTGACATTGTATGCACGTTTTTGCCCACAAAGAAACATCACGATTCATACTAGGCCAGAAATACTTTTTGGCTAACATCTTTCGCGTAGAACGAATTCCAGGATGGCTCAAATTATGTAAACTATCAAAAGCTAGGCGTCGAAACTTTTCCGGTAGGTACGGACGAGCTGTATCAGTAGACATCTCACAAAAAATAGACTTATTTAACATAGGTATAACTAGTTCCTTTAACAAAATATTATCGGTATTTAAACCAGACATAACATTCATGATATAACTGTCGCTACGCTGCTCATTTGCAATGTCATCGAAATTCAACGCAGTTGGCATAGTCACGGCTTCGATGCGCGATAAGGTGTCAGCTACGATGTTATTCGTACCGGTTATATGTTTTATATTTGTAGTGAACTCACTTATGAAAGCTAAATGTCTCGTTCTCCGAGGCGTTTCGCTTTCATCGCGTCCTACCTTTTGAAATGCAAAAGTTAAAGGTTTATGGTCCGTATACACGGTTATTTCTTGCCCTTCAAATAATTTCCGAAAATGTTTTATAGCTAAGTATATAGCGAGCAACTCGCGATCGTATGTGCTATATCGCTGTTGGGTGGTGGTCAATTTTTTTGAGAAATAGCCCAATGGTTTCCAGCTATCTCCTTCCTTTTGTTGCAAGACTGCTCCCACGCATATATTGGATGCATCAGTCATTAAAGCGAGTTCGGAACCCACTCTAGGGTACGTCAATGTAGCGGCCTGTGTGAGACCTGCCTTACATTGCGTAAATGCTTCGTTCGCACTCTCCGTCCAGACGATGGGAGTCTTATCATTTTTCTTTGAGCTTTTAAGATATTTATTTAATTCTGTTAGATATAAAGTTGCGTTAGGAAGATGAGCTCGATAAAAATTGACCATACCAAGAAAACGTCTTAGCTCTGCAACAGTTTTCGGCTTCGGAAATTCCACAATTGCCTGAACCTTATCTTGCAACGGCCTGACGCCGTCGGTACTAATCTCGTGTCCCAAAAATTCTAGTTTAGTTTGTCCGAAACGACATTTTGCCAAATTAATCGAAATTCCATATTTATTAAGCCTTTTACAAATAATTTCTAAATGTTGCCTGTGTTGAACTTCGTTGTCACTAGCTATAAGTAAGTCGTCTAAATAACAAAAGACAAAATCAAGACCTTGTAAAATGGAGTTCATAAAGCGCTGGAAGGTTTGTGCTGCTCCGCGCAAACCGAAGGTCATTCGAGGAAACTCGAAAAGTCCGAATGGTGTTATGATAGCGGTTTTCTCCACGTCACCTGGTGCGACAGGTATAAAATGATAACTTCTATTGATGTCTAATTTTGAAAATATCTTTTTATCCGGAAGAATAAAAGTAAAATCGTTCAAGCGAGGAATCGGGTATCTGTCGGGCTTTGTTATCGCATTCAGCTGGCGATAGTCCCCACAAGGTCTTATATCTCCATTTTTTTTAGGAACTACATGGAGCGGACTAGCCCACGCGCTCTTTGAAGGACGACAGATGCCCAGTTCCTGCATGATGCGAAATTCTTCTTTAACTTTTTTATACCTGTCAGGTGGCAACGGGCGCGCTTTCGCGTGCATGGGCGGGCCAGAGGTCTCGATATAGTGGACGACATCGTGTTTCGCAGTTTCTCGGAATGACGCTGGTTTAGTGATGTCCGGATACTTTAACAATAAATCCTGATATGGATGATTTACATCAATAGTTTTAACACTAGGTTGAGATACATTGACAACAGATGCCGAAACATTCAATTCTGTAGTTTTATCTATTAATTTACGCGCGTTTAAATCAACTAATAATTTGTGGTACGCTAAAAAATCGGCGCCCAAAATTGGTTGTTTGACATCTGCTACAACGAATTCCCAACGATAAGGTCGGCGTAAGTTTAAGTTTAACACTATTGTCTTGGTACCGTAAGTTGCGATTTCATTGCCATTAGCTGCGTATAATTTATATGCACTACACTGATTTAGACGATCTTTTCTCGCGGCTGGTAAAACAGACACATTGGCACCGGTGTCAACTAAAAATCTAAGTCCGGAGTTACTGTCTGACACACACAAACGATTGAATGGAAAAACGGTACAGACCTGAAGACCCTCGGACTGTACCTCGCTGCTCAGTTTTCCGGCTGTGTTGTTTTCCACGCGCAAGGCTTCGTACACCTGTTGGCCTTTTCTCGGAACTTGTAATGGTAAAAGCATAAGTAGTTCTCCTTCCGGGGACGGCAGGAACTGCTACGGCGCCTGGACTGTGAACGACGCCGGTTGCGATCCGGGGCGCGGGACCGCGACCTCTGCTGATCGATCCGGTCCACGGTAGCCTTTATTTTAGCCACCTCAGCTCTCAACAGGGCCAAGTCATAGGCGGTAGTAGATGCTGGCGCTGGCACGGTGTAAGTAGCGGTGGCGGCATATGAAGGCCGCACAGCTTCCATGACGTTATCTGCAACTGCTGCTAGGTTGTCCAGGTCCTTGGAGTCGGACACAGTTAGCACGGCTCGGACTTGTGTCGGAAGACGACCCTGCCACAAGACGTGAAGGGTTTCATCAGGGACCTTGTCAGTAGCGAGCTCACGCACTCTTTGACGTCGGGGTCACCAGTTTAGGAGCTGACTCCGTAGGGGTGCCTATTGGTGACCATAATGAAAGGTGAATTCTTTTACTAATATATTTATTATAGCGAAACGTGCCATACAGTTGGCGGGCAACTAGTGACTGCCTGAAAAATCTTATTCACTACATAATATAGTTACAATACAACGTTGCGAAGTTTACATGTGTGTGCGCGGCACACCTACAATATACATATATATATATACTAACCCTAAGCTCGTAACATTATTAATCGCTTATTGGTTCATTGACATCCATGTTTAGATGTTTGACATGTGGCAACATCGCCGTTAACACATCGATATTTTAATTTGTAACCAAGGAGGTTATAAATATATAGGGAGTGCGCACTTCATACTAGAAAAACGGTCCTAAATCGGTGACCTTGAAATGAATGAAAGGCACCGAGTTAGGCATTCCGTTTCTTTCTACTGGAGTGTCCATGATACAATATTTTGAGGATATTAATAGTATGTACTTACAGAGTAACAGAAAACGGAATGCGTATTTTCTCAATATGGAAAGCGCTGAAGTGTTATAATTAAACTCCGTTTATTATTTTGATTATAATATTGCTTCGCTACGGTATCAAACCTTACGGTAACCTTAGCGATCAAACAAATCACACTCAACCTAACTTATTAATAGAATTTAAGCTTATATGAAACTCAATTTCTTCTCAGTCACGATATTTGCCTAATAGGTGGCTAGGTTTGAACACATATTTACCACACCAGTTTCACCACAGGGGCCAACATGTCACGTGGGCTTCCTGGTTAGTCGAAATAAATTTTTAAGGGTAAAAAAAACAACGAGTTTTATTATTTTTTTTTTATTAAAAGATTTATAGGTTACTAAACAAAATGGTTTTAGGTAATTTTTGTCGAGATACATTCTTGGAATCCCGCAATTTCATGGTCCTAGACCTTTGATGGTGCTTTATCTTCATGTTCAGGAAACTTATCACTATAGATTTTAGCAATTGAATATTATGCAAGTCTCCGCAATCAATACCCTGGCTTAGAGAATGTGGAAACATAGATGAAATTTTATCAGAAAAATGCTGCATGACTATTTGTATGATCCTTTTTTAATAGTGCTGTTTCATAGAATTTAAATCTACTTATTTACATGTTCTTTCGGTGAACTTTACCACTTGGAACACAGATTGTGACGGAAAAAATAGCATGCCTCTATTTACAAAAGCAGTAAACGCTGAATGTTTATTAACATCAATTGTGTATAAGTGGTCAACATTTTTACCTATTTCTTTTAGCAAATTTTGACATTCTTCACATGTTATTTTACTGTGGCGATTCTTAACAATACAGCCAGTTATATAATATAATATATTATTTTGATAACTGGAAAGCGAGACATTGTTTATCCATGAAATCAATGTTTCACTTTCATTCTCTTGTTCAATCGAATCTAATTGCATTGCACGTTGAGGAGACCTAAACTCTAAAATTGGAGTTAATTCATAGTCACTATCGTAAGTATTGCTATTTACGCTTGGCATTACACTATTTTTGAAAAGTAATTTACGTAATGTGTATTTCAGTTGCAATGCATTTGGATTGTCAATGCCACCACCTCGGGCCCTAATGCAGGAAAATAACATCTCAATATGATCTTGTGAGCACTTATAAGTTAAAAAATATTTCATAGGATCTCTGGTACGTGTCAGTAAATCTTTCGCCAAATTTGAAAAGCTTATCGTATTCACATAAAAACCTAAAGCGAATGTTTTTCTACGATGTTGCATTATACTTTGACCCTCAATTGTTAAATTAAGCAAGAAATTACGTATTTCTTCAAAAATAGATTCCCAGAAGGTTATATTTTTTAAGGTTAGTGGAGCTTTCAATCCCTTCCTTGGATTTTTGCCGTTCATCAAATCAAAAGCTTTGTCTAAATGTCGGATATAATCAACAGTAGCTTCACTATTTTGAATTTTTTGTTTCCGCTGACCCTTAAAAAATCAATCGAGTCAGCTACAGAGACGCTTATCAACTGAGTAGCTAATTTTACACTCATTTTATTCCCTCAAAAGTTAACATGTGTATTTGTTAATTTGTTAGCAAACCTAAAACCTTCAGACTCTTGTAATTTATTTAAAGCTTTAATATATTCAAATGATATAATACCTAAATTAGATTTCATAGGAAATTCACCTAAAGTGTTTCGAGCAAGTTTCAGCATATGAGATGGGTCAAATATACAATGCACTTCAGTTACTCCATCAGGATGTTTAAAATTTGACTTAATATTAGGAACATCAAAAACGCACCCGAGCTGTTCAAATGTTCTTAGATTTATCACAGTACCATCACATGTTATCGAATGAACGATTATGTTGATATCATGCAACATTTTTATAGCTGTATAAACTAATTGCGACTGGATAGTAGCTGTTATTTTGTTTATTAAAAAGTAGCCTATACAACATTTGAACCTACTTGTGTAAGACACTATTTGAAAAATTAAAGATTCTTTCGCCACTTCATAGGAATCTACATTTTCAATTCCACCCAAATCAACATAACCCCAAGTTTTATCAGAGTTTTTCTCATACACGAGCTCCGATTTAATAGCCATTGAGTCAAAAATTAGGGCAACATGAATTAAAGCGGGATTAGTTTGGACATTTAATTTTAAAAATTCAAAAACTTCCTTAAGGAAACCGACATTACACTCTGCAGAAAAAAGCATCTTGCGAATTGTAGCAGGATGTGGCTAATTAATGCATGTGCGCAAGAATCTGTATGCCCGTGGAGAATAGTAATTAAGAGTTAGAGCAAACTGCTTAAGTTCCTTGCTGTATCTTACACTTGGTGATATCTTAGTTTTATTTTTAGGTTTAAATTCTGAATAAATATTGCAAAAATGATCTTTAATGATACTCTCAATATCTTCATAATGCATAGTCCTTTTTTTCACTACACTAAGAAGATTTTTCATCGACATAATCTTTAAATCTCAGCGTTTTAATTTTTGTTTAAGAATTTTAACTTCTCTTTTTGTTTGACTATTTTCTTCACCTCTTGATGTTTGTACATACTTATGCGCGACACATTTCCTTTTATTTGATTGGGGAATATTGAGTGAAGGGCTCAAATCTGACAGTGGTCGTTTTCTTGACGTGATTTCCTGAGAAGATGTATTTGGCACTGACTGGTAACACATATCAATTTTCATTGATATAGCTGGAACATCTTGGTGAGCCATGATGTTTGGTGGTTTTATTTGAATATGACTTATCACCTTCACAGTTTCCATGGGCATCTAAAAGAATATGAATTGTTAAATTGCACTTCAAGAATTAAATTAGTATAATTTAATGGAATAGTAATATCATTTAATGTAATAGAAACATAAGTAATTAACCAGGACTAGAAGTTGTTAATAATTTATTTATGTTCATAGCGCAGTTATGGAATAACATATTATGTTCAGCAGAGAGAAAAATGCTATTAATTGATTGATGATGCAAGAAAACTAAAAAGAAAAATGATCATAATTTTAGCTCGGGTTAAATATTGTACAATGAATTTCAAACTTTGTTCTTCCACATTTTTGCTTTAACTGTAGTTACTATAATTTATAAGAAGTATTATGACACTTATATTAAAATTAATACATACCGTTACTAGAACTGATGACACTGCATTGGCTGTTAAGCGCTTTCTGGCTCCTTGGATAACAAAATCCTGACTTTTGAAGTGGTTAAAGCAAACTTTTTTGTATTTAGTAGATCCTTTTACCGGAACTACTTTGAGCCATGCTTTCAGTGCATCTTCCTTCACCGGGAAACTTAAAACAAATATAGATATATAATTATAATTATGAAAATAAATGCTTCCAGCTTATTGCCTCGTATTTCTTAACATGTGAGTACCCAACTTCCTTGAAGGGATTGAGATAAACAAAGATGTGACATTCATATTATAAATCATTTTGTGAAATGTGACTTCAAAAAATAATAGAAGTTAGAAAAAATAATATATATAATGCCGCAGGTAATTGAAATCAGGACTAGATTACATTTTAATTAGGCCAAGGTCCTTCTCACACATCTTACTACTCACTAAAAAAAATCTTTTTGGATCTCACACATCTTACTACTCACTAAAAAAAAATTCTCGTTGGCACTCTGTGGTCTCTGCCTACCGCCATGGGAAAAAGGCGTGAGTTTTGGTTTATGTATGTATGTAACACTTTTTCTTCAATTGTGTTATTCATATTCAAAGTTATTGTTTTTATTCTCATTCTTGGTCACTTTACTAACAAAACATTCTATATAATTTCTTTGAAATATACGAAACGGTAGCAAAATATATATCTGAGAATAACAGGAGAGATCCATAATCGAAATTGAAAAATAGCAGATGCTGTATTCACGTAATTCAGACTTAAAAACAATATTAAAACTACGTAGAGTGAACATATCACAATATACTCTACAAAATTTTGCTTACCTATGGAATGACAAACCACATCCAGGGTAACTTTCACTTCTACAACCTTTCACACAACACGAAAAGGGTTGGGTTTACAATTCGGTCGCCTGAATTTGAAGATTCTGTCAATGTGGGGGAGTCAAAGGGGTTTATCTGAAGCACCCCCACTCAATTTTTTCTGCCGGAGCAGCGTCGAAGTATTTTTAATTATTTTTTAAAAATATTGGTAAATGACTAATTTAATTACGTTTTTGACATTTCATCTGTCAATGTCATATCGATATATAGTACTGAATCGATCTAGTGAATCGATATTTCACCCTAGAGAATCGAGATCGAATCTTTTTCTGTTTTATTAAGATTTGCAAAATTATTTACAATTGGTTGAATGTACCCCAACTCGTAAAGAATGACAGTTTTTAATTTAATTATTCAATGTTATCTGTACTTTATTGTATCTTTTGATATCGTAAATATAAACTTTTAACGCAAAATGATTTCTTAAATTTACGCGAACACTACACATTGACAAATGCGTAAATCCGACCAAAAATTAATATTAAAAAACTGAAGGTAGCCGGACTAACTATGACATTGGGACGTCAAACATCTCAGTCCCCCCCGTGACCATGGGCGCTGTAAAGCACCCGAAACGTCGGGATAATAATAAAAATAAATTAAAAGTAATTAAACGCGATAAAATCCGTAAATAATAGTTTTAACGCAAATAAAAAAAAACGATTTTTGCGAAATCGATCTTTAAGATTTCGATTTCTTGTGAATCGATTCATCTAATTTCGATTTGAATCGATTTAAAAATATGTAAAATTAAATCGCTATGCCGGCCATTTTGTTGACAGCTTTTCGTCATGGTGTTGCTTCCGAGTTTCAGAATTTTGGTGAATAGTGAAATATTTGTGGCGGCGGAATACTGCTAAATATCGCAAAGATCTTTTCTTACAAAAGGTGGCAGCCATAAATTATGTTTATAAATTAAAGTAGTTACGAAAGTTAATAATTTGGTGTTATATCGAGTGCAATAGCGAGCGAAGCGAGCCTGGGACGTGTAGCACCCCGACTCGGACAGGTTAGGTTAGAAGAGGATGACGGGGTCGTATGAGCGAGCGAAGCGAGCGAATAGACCCCGTCATCTTCTTCGTGGTTATTTTTTTGTAAACCACTCAGAAGTAGGAGCCCCGCGAAGCGGGGCTCCGTCGACCGGACTTCCCTCGACTGCACCACGTTAAGTGGCGTGGGGCTTCCATCCTCCAACTCTCTCTACCCAAAAATGAGGTTAAAATTGTCATAAAAATTACGAAACATAACCTCAAAATGAGATTTTTAAAAATAAATAAAAAAAAAACTAAGCACGTCCGGCAGAAAGTGGAAGTAGGGGGTGACTCTACAACTCCTCCCCCTCCCCCCACGCCACCCCTCACCCCCAAATTCAGGCGACCGAATTGTAAACCTTACCCCACGAAAATACCATTTTCACTAGAAAAACCGAAAAGTTCTGCAATATTAGTTAAATTAATTAAATCACATTCGCTGATGACAAGTCAAACAGAGAAGAGAAGCCAATAGCGCCATATTGATGCATTTAGGAACGTCAAATTTTAAAATAGGTTTGTCATCTATAGCATAAAATGCACCCCATAGTTTTTAGGGAAATTACATTCGTGTTTTAGTGGGTTTTTTTTTGTGTAACTTAATAATATGCTTAATTGGAATACAATATGGAATGTACCAATTATAATATGCGATAAAAATGTAAGATTCGTTCTAGCATACGTCTAAAATACTACTTTAACTTAATAACTGCCTAAATGTTGGTTATTTTTTATTTTGTGTAAACATTTATTAATGCTAGAAGGAGATATAATACCAAACTCGGTGCCTCTCTATCTAAGAAAAATGAAGAACGGTTACAATGTTCCAAGCGCTCGCTCCCTATATATTTATAACCTCCTTGTTTGTAACATCGATAGCCATCGAACATTCCTACACACCAAAGCACTTGACACCACTTGACACCAACGTTGCCAGATACACTGTAATTACAGTAGATCTACCGTATTTTCACGCCGTCTACTGGACACAGTATTTTTATAAATACAGTGTATGGAGACAGTATTTTTTTCAACCAAAAACAAAATTTCGTTTTATAATGAAAGCTACTTATGAAAAATATCGTAAATTATGAATGCGACGAATGCGTCCGCCGACCAACACAAAAGAGTACATGGCACAAACTAATAAGAGTACGTACATGGTATTCCCCCGAGGAATTGGGTAAATCTCAGTATCGGCCGCACCATAGACGTAAGTATTATTCATATAAACCATAGACGTATATAAATGAAGCTGGATATGCCATAGTGTTGTTTTAATGTTATTGATGTGTCATTTAAATTGTCCGGTAGATCGTCTTAGTATTCAGTTCTAAAATATTACGCTTTAATATTTTTTGCTGTAATTTAAATTAAGTTTTGAGTGTAAATCGTGATATTTCTACGGAAAGTGAGAGTGGTCCATCAACTCCTAAAAAATAAAAAAACAACATTATAAAAAATTTAGAGATCCAAAAGACCCGTACCGTGCTATTTGTTTAATTTAAAATGCGAAAATGTCCGCAAACAGAGTGGCTTCGAAGAGGCACAGTGAAAAAATGACGTTAACTGTAGAAATTTTCTGCTACCTGACAAGATGCTAAAATCTTTTAACTCTGAAGTTTACAAAATTAATCGACAGTGACAGTGATTAAACTATTTTGTCTATTAAAATATTGAGATATTTAGTTAGTTTGCGTATAATAATATATTTAAAATAAATGCATATTTTGGTTCATTAAAAATGTTTTACTTTTAATGCGTCATTTAATTACACTGTAAAATACACTGTATTTTTTTTTCATAAAACTGTATTTTTCTCTCAAACACCGTAATTTAAAGTGGACAACACAGTATTTTCGAAAATCTGATCTGGCAACCCTGCTTGACACTGACACACTGACAGAATCATTGGGTGCGTTTGGCAGAAAAAAGCGCCGGCTAGCGCTTATAAGAGCTAAAATAGTTTTCGGCCAGGACACGATTGCTACTTCGGTAGCGCTGACAAAATCCGCCATTTTGCTTATTTCATTTGTTTGTTTTGAAGTAGAGTTTATAAGTTGTTTTGTGCAATATTAGTTTTAATTAATATAATGACATGAATAAATATATACATGCTATTAAACATTCATGATTGTTAAGTTTTTAATATGAATACTTTACAAACATATATATAAATTAGGTTAGATTCCCTGGTTAAAACTAACATCGTGTCGTGTCCTGGAGGAAAATAGCTACTTACGATTTGACAGCGCTTACCGCTTACGATCGCCATTTTGCTTACAAGCGCTTGCTAGCGCTTTTTTCTGCCAAACGCACCCATAGATTACTGTTAATACTGTTCTTTCTTCTCTAGTCAAAGATTACTGTATGATATATATCACAGAACAATATTCTCCGATAGGAGTAATAGTGTTCTGTGACAATATTACTCCTATCGGAGATACATATCATTACAAAGGGTATTAGTGTTCTGTATATCATCATAATCATATGAAGTGATTACTGATTATATGTTTACATGGGATGTTGATTACTTTAAATGTTAAAAAATTAAAAGTAATCTTACTAATAATGTGAAGAGATATATGCCTTAATATCTATTATTATTATAATTATCTTGGTTTTACCTTCCTATTGAATTCAGATACTTAAATATATCATCATGTTTTGTATGTGTTTAACGTAAGTCGTTTCAAGTTTTCTATATTAAATTTATATTATACTATAATTGATCAAATATTACTAAGACGTACTATTTTCTTATTTGTTTATGCCCAAAATAACTATTTAATACAGGTAAAACAATGATTGTAGGTTAGGTCTGCTAATCGACTATAGAAAGAAACAATAGTTAAACGCCTTTCAATCTCTACAACTTGTTACGTCCAGTGCATCATTGCGCTACCTTAATTCTATATTTGGTTATAGACCTTTAATTTCTTTGATTTACAGGTTACTAGTCATCCTCCCATTAATGATTATAGGATTTCTCATCTTCTCCGCTTTCGTTGTGATTCCATTAGCATTTATATTCGCTTCATGGTATATGAGAATAAAAGAAAGGAAACTACAAAGGCGGCAAAGAGATGGAGCAAATGTGGCCTTTTTCCATCCATACTGCAATTCTGGTGGAGGTGGGGAAAGAGTACTATGGGTAGCAATTAAAGCTATATTGACCCGGTAAGCATCTAATTTGACATATCTTAATAATCGGGTTTTATCCTCACTGGCACTATTTAAATTGTTAATTGCAATTTTAAGGGCTGATTTACGACATGCCTTGCGGTGAAGGAAAATATTGTGAGGAAACCTGCATGTCTGAGAAATAAGAAAAAAAAATATTTCAAGACATATGAAGTTTGCGAACATGCATTGGGGCAGCACGGCGGACATTTCCTTGCCCTGAAACCCTCCCAGAAATTAGAGAAAGCCTGTGCCCAGCAATGGCTGTTGTAAATACTATCTTAACATTTTTGAGGATAAATACCTTGACACCTATTACTGGATTTTGGGATATAAAAAAATAATATTTGAAGTTGAAAATTAGTATGAAACTAAATTATCACAAGCATTTTGTTGATATGTTCAAAATATTTGTTCATAAAAGGCAACTCACATCAAAACAATGATTGCCTAATTTACAATATACGAAAACAGTTTTTACCCTCTGCAGAATGTATTTACATTTTCAATTACAGTGACCGTTACAGCCTATTAAAAAGATATTGTAGGTTGGAACTGATGTTTTTATATTTTCAATTGTTCCATGTTAATAGATTTTGTAGTTTTAGTTTGATTTCTCTTTAGTAAAAAGAAATTATACATGTTAGTTTGTCAATTTTTATGAACATGTCTGCTTTGTACTCAGATATCCAGACTCAAGCATCTACATTTATACAGTTGAAACAGCAGAGCCAAAAACAATACTTGATAAAGTACAAAACCAATTCAATGTTAAGGTGGATCCTGAGAAGATAAACTTTGTGAGGCTAAGCATGCAGAAGTTGATAGAAGCGAAATCATACTCATACTTCACCCTACTAATGCAAAGTCTAGGGTCTATGGTTTTGGGGATGGAGGCATTTATGAAGTTAAATCCAGGTATGAATATTTTAATTTCATATATTTCTATTATATAAATTATATGTATGTGTATAAATTGACATAGCATGACAAATCATTAAGCTGACATGGCAATGGGCTGGCCATATTGCTCAGAGAATGGGATAAAGGGTTCTCAAATGGCATCCCTGTACCATCAAGTAAAACTTTGTCACCCTCCACTAGATGGATACCTGATAAGACATGCAGGAAGTCAATGGTACTATTTGGGGTTCGGGGAGCCTTATATTTAACAATAGACTTGTGAAGTAGGCATGGGCTTTTTTGGATTTTAACGCAAACCGATATTTATCCGATTTCGGATTTCAAAATCAATTTCAAAATCCGTTTTTATAAATCCGATTTCAGTATCGTTTAGCCACGCCCATTCATTTGCATACTTAGATTTCGTTTTATAAGTTAACAAAACGACAAACGCAAATCTAACTACGCTAAATAAATTGAAGCGTGAGATCGTTTTAAATGAGCTCCTAATTTACCCGTTGTTGATATATATGATATGTTTTGACTGCAATATTTACACACTGCAACTCCAAGAGCATTTTCTTTTTTGTCAAAATGAGTCCATACGTCACTGGGTTTACGCGAAATCTTGAAAATCAATACAGTTCTCGTCTAATCAATTAAAAAGTCTAAACAAAAAAACTTAATAGTCAAAATTAAAAATATTTAAATGTTATATAACTTACTCACTTAAAACATACACTCACACACAATTCACTCCTAATTTTTAAATATTTTTATAAACCTTTTTCAAATATTTACTAAACAAAAAGGTATTAAGGCAATAAATATCAGTAAATAATATAATACAATACACTGTTAAGACTGACCGGCATGGGAGCAGTTGTCAGTTGTCACCAGGATTAAATTTACATCTAAAGTCTAAAACATAACAACATGAAAACAAAAAATTATTTTAAGTAAGCAAACACTTAACTAAAAACAAAAATATATCATCACACAATCTCGCAAATATAGCCTTAAACGACTTAACAATAAGACAGATATTGATCGCACACTGAACCAAAAATTCATCAACGCATAATCTCGCAAAGCCAATATATACTTAACGTACTAAGCAGTAAGGATAATATTGATCCCATATCTCAATGTGTAATAGGTTTCGATATTCCAAAGCAGACAAACCGATCTGAATCGCAAAACTTCACATCATCAAGAGAGCCACTGAAAAAACGGATTTGGATTTCTACGCAACAGTTTGCGTTTAAGTTTGGATATTGTGTATTTTGTTTTCGATTTGGATTGGTTTGGTTGTAAAGATCGTAAGAGTTTAGCTAGTTAGGTCGATTTTTGAAATCGGATTTTCTAGTTTGAGCAATCTATATGAATCGATTTGTGTTTGAAATCGGATTTTAGATTCGTTTTGATATATCCGACTCATGCCTATTGTGAAGAGATGTAATAATGATTATGATGATGATGTAAAAGTATTCAATGATTTCTTATTCTGTATTATTTAAAAGTAAAAAAAATTCAGCCTGTTGGTATCACCATTCTTAGCAGGTGGCTTGAAGAATGAGCAGATGCCTGGTACGATTGTGTTGAATCTCCAGATTCCAGGTCTGGTAGTTATTATATTGGCTAGGACTGGATGACTTAGAAGTGCACTTCGGGTTGCAGGCTTAAATCCTGCTCAAAATAACTACATGTGTGAATGTACTGAATCTGGATATACAGGGTTATTTTAAAAGAGTAGCCAAATTTTACATTGAAGTCCAAATAAATAAATGATTATAAACCAATTTTACATTTAAAAAAAAAGTATATAAGGCTTTTATAGGCGACTTTTATGTGTACAACCACTCTTATGTGTGCTCCTTATGATTGAATTCATGTTTTAGTTTCTTAAGTTTTTGTCTACTGTTTACTTTCTTAGTGACAAGCTTACTAGTTATGCTTAAGATAATAACTATATGTTGCGAATTATGATTCCAGTTTTCCTTGTATACTTTTAACGGGCTTAGGATCGTCATTGTAAATAAAATAAAAATATATATTTTTGCTTATCAACAACATAACTGACAAAAGTCCTTATTGTAATGTATTTAAAAAATTGGAATAAACTATTTATATTAAATTACCGAAGTAGTCCCAATATATAATATTGATACCTAAACTAGATTGATGCGATAGTATAGATTGGTGAGACGAGAAAAACCGAACTGGTTGCTTCTGCGCCAGGGGCTTCCAAAGATTGCCGAACGGTCATGGATCAATGGGCCTCATTCTTAATGCATAGACAAGCACGATTTTTTAATTAATTTTGAAGTGAAAACTTCTTTAGCGGCGTTTTACACTTTTTGTAATGGGTAAAAAATGTTAAACTCGCGTCAGGACACGTGACCCTGATCGAAAATGCGTAAGACGGATGGAGAGAGAGACAGCCGGCGCGGCGTGGGAGAGGAAATATCCCCCTCTCTTTCTATGGTGCAGCGAAAATGTATGCATGCGCCTGCTGTGTCGTTTAGTTGTGTACGATAGCGCAATAAATTAATATTGTATTCTACCAAATAAAACTTTTATACTGATAATTAAAGCAATTCGTGCAAAATATTGTATTCTACCAAATAAAACTTTTATACTGATAATTAAAGCAATTCGTGCAAAATTATTCCCTAACCATTCCAAAATTTTAAAAATGCACTACATTAATATTCAAGTTTTCACTTCTGCCGGCACTCGCTGAGTGCAACCCGTCGTTTTTTTCTTCACATATATTACTTCTTCTGGACCTTCTCTGCAAATTTAGCTGGTAATTGCAAATAACCCTGTATGGAGGGTTATTTTTTAAAGAGTAGCCAAATTTTAAACTTAAGTTCAGATAAAAATAATTATATTACTGTTATAGCAGTTTTTGAAAAATATAAGTAAATAATATTTTTATTTGAAATTATTCCAAATTGAATGTGATTGTGACATTAACGGTTCTTGCCTACCGATTGATCCTTACGAATGTGTGCGTGCGATGTGAAATCAGTTAAAATAATGCATTACCACATGGTTTGAATTTAAAAGATAAAAAGAACAGAATATTTGAGATTTTTTACAATTAATTTTTCTTAACCATTTGCCTATATTTCTGTTTTACGTATTATACGTTTATTGTCGGATGGTCGTATTCCTCCGACGATGCTGGCCTTGACTTGGTTCATACTCGTAACAACCAACAAAGGGAAACTGCGTTCGCGCTTCTTTTTTCAGCTGGCTTTTCAAACCGGCCGCCCTACCAAGTCCCTACCACAACGAACTTACGAGACACGGATCTTGCGCTTCCTATCAAGGACAACTTACACAAACAATCAAACTTAAGTATTAAACTGCCCTTATCTTAATTATTACTGATACGTTTTATCAGTGCTTAAACATTCAAACTTTTGAACAGTGGTAGAGCCATGCGGCAGCCTTTGCTGTTGCACGAATGGGCCGGCTCAAACCAGGGTTGTACCAAGACCTCACAGAAGACTAGAGAACAGAAGACATTTCTGACAGACTGAAGTAGAGGCTTTGCTTCTGCGTTTCGTCTGGTGAGTGCAGGTGGCCGGAGGCACAATCTCCCCCATCAACATGTTAGCGGAATTAAATGCGTCTTGCATTTACACCAGGAGGGTTCCAGCACCCCTGGAGTATCCCTCGCTAAGCATCCACGACGCAGCTACTCCACTCCTGAGCGTGGGTGCTCAGGCTCCCCCGCGTATTCTGTGGGGCAAAATTCCGCTCGAGTCTAAACCTGCTCGGGGCAAACGAAACAATAAGTCAAAGGCGCCATGTGCCACGCTATACGTGAGTTTCTGCGATATCAGGGGACTTCATTCAAACCTTAACGCCGTCCACTACCATCTGGAAACGGCGAAGCCGGCCTTGCTCTTTCTAACCGAGACACAGGTGTCCTCTCCGGCTGATGCTTCGTATCTCTCCTACCCGGGGCACAAATTAGAACACCCTTTTGTGCCCCGGGCTGGAGTTTGCGTGTATGTCAGAGAGTTGTATGTTTTTGACGCCTCGGCAGCCTTGAAGATACGGACCTGTCCATCTTATGGCTGTGCGTAGACAGCGACAACCATCCCCGCATCTACGGCGGCCTCTATAGGTCCCATAGCGGTAATGCCGAAACAGACCGACTCATCGACTACGTTCAGATGGCTACAGACTCCGTGCTACAACAGATACCATCCGTAGAGATCGTGATACTTAGAGATTTTAACGCCCACCACGCTGTATGGCTTGGTTCTCTTTTAACCGATCATGCGGGTAGATCTGTTTATGATTTTACTTTGGCATATGGTCTGACACAACTGGTTACCTCGCCTACGCGGATCCTAGATGTGGAAGATCATGTACCTTCCCTGTTGGACCTTCTGCTGACCTCTCATTCGGACGGATATCAGGTCTCCGTCGATACCCCTCTTGGCTCCTCGGATCATTGTCTGATCCGGAGTACGGTGCCACTCACGCTCTCATCGCGGTTGCGTACTGCAGGTTGCCGCCCCGTTTGGCATTATAGGTCAGCAGACTGGGACAGGATGTGATTTTTTTTGCATCCTACCCTTGAGGGCGGGTTTGCTTCTCGCCGGATGATCCCAGCGTTGTTGCTCATTCTGTCGCTGATTTGGTGCTACAGGGAATGGAACTTTTTATTCCATCATCTGTGGTACCTATCGGAGGTAGGAACCAGCCTTGGTTTGGTCGCTCCTGCAAAATTGCACCATGTCATAAGCAGGAGTGCTACCAGGCCTGGGCTCGCGCATCAACGACTCGGTATGCAAATACCAGCGCCCTTAAAAAGAAGTGCAATTCTGCCTCCAGGTCCTTCAAAAGTGTCATTGTCAAGGGAAAGTCAGAGCACATCGGCAGAATTGGCGAGAAACTAGTTCGTCTTCCTTCGGGAACACGTGGTATTCTGACACGGAACATTCTGTTCTCTTGCCAAGGCTGTCCAAGGGAACTTCTGTCAGCCATCTCTCCCATTTCTGCACAGGGAAGACGACTCACTGACCCATGCCGCTAAGGACAAAGCCGATCTGCTGGGCTCTCTCTTTGCGTCTAACTCTACTCTTGATGACGGGGGGAACACACCGCCAACCATCCCGTGAAGTGAGTGCTCCATGCAGGATGTCCTGTGTATCCAACGCTCAGTGTGCAGAGCACTCCTCTCCCTGGACGTCAACAAGTCGAGTGGGCCGGTCCTACTCCTTCGGCGTAGTCCCGAAATCATGGAAGTCAGCCCTCGTGCACCCGATCCCTAAAAAGGTAACCGCTCTGATCCGTCCAACTATAGGCCTATCGCCATCACCACCTTGTTCTCTAAAATAATGGAATCCATTATTAACAGCCAGCTCATGCGGTACCTGAAGATCACCAGCTGATTAGTGACCGCCAGTACGGTTTCCGTCGCGGTCGCTCGGCTGGTGATCTTCTGGGTTACGTAACTCATAAGTGGGCGGAGGCAATAGAGTCCAACGGGGAGGCACTGGCCGTTAGTTTGGACATCGCGAAGGCCTACGATCGGGTTTGGCACAAAGCGCTTCTTACGAAGCTTCCTTCTAATGGGCTTCACGAGAAATTGTTCAATTGAATCACCAATTTTCTTGCTGATCGGAGCATCAAGGTCGTAGTAGACGGTGCATGCTCCGATTACAAGCCCATTAACGCTGGTGTTCCACAAGGCTGCGTGCTATCACTAACGCTGTTTCTTCTGCATATCAATGATATGTTGCATACCCGTAACATTCATTGCTATGCGGACGCTTTATGATGCTTTATACACAGGCCGTGCCAATATTTTTCGGGAAAACGTCGCAGAATGTCTAAACAAACTTGTGTCTGAAGTCGAAACTTTGTTGAACAAAGTCTCGGACTTGGGGCGACTAAATCTGGTCCAGTTTAATCCCCATGTTTAAGAGCACAAAGCAATGTTTTAAATGTATATATTATATTTTATTTTATTTTTTGAATTCTAGATGGCGCTAGTGATACTTTGTTATACGGTATCATCAGCGCATCGTCATACACTACTAGGTCACACTGAAATGATCGGGAATAGAATTACAATATATCCTTTTTTTAGAATTTGAATACTGGCCTCTTAGAATCTTAATGACATTCAAATAATTAAAAAAATATTTAAAAACAAAAACTATGTTGCCTTAAAGTTGACACGTCGTTAATAAGCGTGGGCGTTTTCAGTTTTTATCTACAACGGTTAACATAACCGATATCTAGTTTTCATATCGTTATTGAAAACCGTTTTCAGATATCGATATCAACAGTAATGGTTTACTATTGAATGTGCAAACGACAACCGAACCATAACCGCAAACTGTACTACCAGTGCCATGTATTTTATGAATTACATAGATTATTCTAGATTAGAAGTCAGAGGTTCTAATGTTATTGTTATCTTAGATGTAATATTTAAACATGTATGTTAATATATAATTTTTGTATATTCAATGCTATGCAGTAATAAAATATACCGTCATTGTTACAGCTTATTAAAGTACACTGCTGAACACATAGGCCTCCTCATAGATTGTATCATGGGTGGAATATTTGCCATAGTTGCCACGCTTGGCAAGCGGGTTGGCAACCACAGTTTTTTTGAAGTGAAAATTTTTACTGGAGGGCTTTGATTGAAATGCTAATCCGCAATCTTTTTGTATGATGAAAAGTGGTGGGTGTAAATACTAAGTCAAATGATTTTTGAAGCAGGAAAACGTTGAGCTGATGATCCATCTTGCGTACAGTCCTGACCCGAGCCCAAACGATTTCTTTACATTCCCTAGAATGAAAGATTTATTACGCCGGCAACGGTTTGAAGACCTGCTGAAGAAGAGCTGCTTCGAAGCTGTGAAATCGTACAAATCAGCCGTTTTGTCAACATCAACTTCAGACTGGAATTACTGTTTTAATGATTAGTTTGCACGAATGGAAAAGTGCATTGAGTTAAACGGAAAATACTTCGAAAAACAATAAAATACAATTTAGCTACACCGTGCATATGGTTTTTCTTATTTCCGATCATTTCAGTGTGCCCCTCGTAAGGGCAAACTAAAATATTGTTTAATAAATCAGTTCAGGATACGTATCAAGGCGTTTTATTTACCCGTTACGTTATCCTTAGCTTTGATAGTAGTACACCCCAGAAGACACAAGTTTGCGCGTTTACCGCTAAAAAACCCCCTTCGTCGTATCTCCTCAGTTTCAAGGCACTCCCCTTGTTGCCTCAGCCAGTATTGGAAATTTGGAATCCTCGGCGTCGACGTATCTCTTGGAAGAGAAGGCCAAATTGGCCTCTAGAAAGCTTGAGACAAAAAGTGGGACAGTATTTCATGCCGGCGCACCGTCTGCAACTTGCTACAATGCGCGGGTTCGGCCGCATATGGAATACTGTTCCCATCTCTAGTCCGGAGCTCCCCAGTGCCAGCATTTGATCGCATCCAGCGCAGAGCTGTTCGTATCATCGGCGACCGAGCTCTTTCCGATCGGCTTGACTCACTGGCACTGCGAAGAGATATTGCATCTCTTTGCCTATTTTATCGCATCTACTACGGGGAGTGCTCTGAGGAATTGTTCGGACTGATTCCAGCCGCACAATTTCACCATCGCACATCGGGACATAACTCGCGATACCATCCAAATCATCTGGATGACTAGCGGTCCACCACCGTGCGATTTAAAAGAAGTTTTCTTCCTCGCAAAACTTCATTGTGGAATCGACTACCACCAGAGATTTTTCCAGACCGATACGACTTAGGGACCTTCAAGAAAAGGGCCTACTCCTGTTTAAAAGGCCGGCAACGCATCTGCAATTCCCCAGGTGTTGCTCATGGGCGGCGGTAATCACTTACCATCAGGTAAGCCGTATGCTCGTTTGCCCCCTCTCCTATAAAAAAAAAACTTAAAACAATTTACATTCCATAACCGATTGCATGTATTACACATGATTATGTTAGTAATAATATCTTTACTTTTCTCAAAAATCAGTGTTTTATAAATTTGATTTATTTCAAGAAACATTGAATGATTTAATGAGGTATACCTCGCGTCGCGTCGCCAACATTACTTATTCAGAACCTTCTCTGCAAATTTGGCTGATTATTGCAAAATAAACCTGTATATAGGCAATTTATGTCGGTAAACACTTCCATGATACAGAAGAAGAAGAAAATTACTTATGTAGTGATGACATGCTTTAAAGTTATCAAGTTTTTAAATAGGTATTAGTAGTGTTCATTAGTTATTGAGACTACTTGTAGTTGTAGGAAGCACTATCTAATATTTAGGTGATTGTTACCGCAACAGAAGATTTCATGTCAATTCTGGTGATGGGAAATAATTCTGAATTTTACAATGTATTAAGGTGATACATCGAAAATTTGGTGGTTTTTCTATTTCACATATTTTTTTTAATTTTATAGATTACAACCCAAAATGTTGGTATATGATTTTTGACTATATGTCCTTGGATTGCATAAAAGGAAAACACGATGTCATGAAATTTTCTCGATAGAAAAAAATTGCAAAGTAGGCTCTAATTGGTTACATTTCTCCATGACACCACAATATTTTTACGAATAAGTTCATGGAAATATTTTTATGGCATAGTAAATAATCATATCTAAGTTATCATAAACCATTTTCTTAATACATAACGTAGTTTTGTTGAAAAAAAAATTGTTGTTTCCGAGCACACGCTCGGAAAAAAACCAAGTAACCGTGGTTTTTTCCCAGCGTGTGCTCGGAATAGCTATTTCATAATTTGCGTATTATGAAGTCATTGTATCACTTTCATTTTGACACTCCCTCAGTCGTCCGTTAGATTCACCGACAAAGGAATAAGCCACGCCCCCAAAACTACGATTAATTTTCAAGGTATCCTCTTAAGCCCTCTGCTCGAACTACACGAAAGAGGCGAAACGGGCGACACTGGAAAACAGTGGCTGTGGTTTGCTATGCCAAATGCTGAGTGCGTAGTTACGTTCAGCTACATCTATACATTATTGTTTTTAATAATTACCTAAGAAAACAATTATGTACAATATGGCGTTGTGCTTATGTAGCGAAATAAATATTTTCTTTTTTCTTTCTTAATTTAAAAGGAATTTATCTCCGATGTTCACTTTCAAAACACTGATTTTAAAAAAAGCAGCACATGCAGTGAAATTGTTGTATTTCCAGATATCTTCATAGACACAACGGGCTTTGCATTCACATATCCTATCTTCCGTTACCTGGCTCAGTGTCCGGTGGCCTGCTATGTACATTATCCAACCATCACCTCCGCAATGATGCGACGCGTGAAGCATCGCATCACATCATACAACAACTCCAGCCTCGTGGCTAGAAACCCGCTGTTCACGTGGCTAAAGCTTATTTACTATAAGATATTTGGCTGGGTAAGTGTAATGGTTACTATTCTTTTATTGCCTAAGAGTCTAAAAAAGTACGAGGTAACGTCTATAAAGGCTAACCCTTAAGTATTTCAGGTCTAAATACAGTGTAAACTCCATGTAACCTCACTCGATTTAACGACAAACTCCCTAAAGGTTTAACTTGTCTTCCATACAATGATACACTCTTTATAGCATTACACCCAATCTCAATAACGACAACAATTAAATAATAAAAGTACTTTTTAAGTTGCAAAAATTAGTAAAAACTGCACAGCTGTGTGCGTTCTTTTATCGCTTTATTATCCTAGCCCGTAATAAACAAGACTATCAGCATCATACATACCAAACTCTAAGCAATCCGTTGTTTTGTTTACAAATTGGGATTGCTTGCACATGTAGACTGGTAGGAGTCATGACTTATCTATACGTTATCATATTCTTTAGTTAGTCACAGATTTTCAAAATGTAAACATGACAAGTAAGAGAAAATCTTTGTGTATAGATGAAAAAGTGTTTCTAATACAGATTTATCGTGTTCCATTTAACGCCAACTCTCTATAACGTCAACATTTGCACAGTCCTCTGAGTATCGTTATATAGAGTTTTCACTGTATTTAAAATAATATCAATTCATCATCATCATCATCATTACAGCCTTTCACAAGTCCACTGCTGAACATAGGCCTCCCCCAAGTAATGCCACAAAGCACGGTCCTGAGCCACCTGCATCCATCGACTTCCTGCATGTCTTACCAGGTCGTCACTCCATCTAGTGGGGGGTCGCCCTACACTACGCCTACCGGTACGAGGCTGCCACTCGAGAACCTTTCTTCCCCATCGGTTATCGGTTCTTCGAGCTATATGGCCGGCCCATTGCCACTTCAGCTTACTAATCCGTTGGGCTATGTCGGTCACTCTGGTTTTACTGCGGATATCCTCATTTCTGAGTCTATCACGCAGAGAAACTCCGAGCATAGTCCTCTCCATAGCTCGCTGAGCGACCTTAAGCGTCCTCATACGGCCAGCAGTGAAGGACCACGTCTCAGATCCATAAGTCATCACTGGCAACACGCACTGGTTGTACAATCTAGTTTTTAGAGATTGAGGTATACCTGACGAAAAGATATGTCGTAATTTCCCGAACGCTGCCCAGCCGAGTTGAATCCGTCGATTGACCTCTCGGTCGAAGTTGGACTTACCTAGTCGGACTATTTGTCCCAGGTAAACGTACTCGTCAACAACTTCGAGCATAGTGCTCCCAACAACTACCGGCATAGGTGTGACATGGACATTGAACATGATCTTTGTTTTGTCCATGTTCATCTTAAGACCTATCCGTTGGGAGGCACTATTGAGGTCATTGAGCATAGTGCTTAAGTCCTCCAGCGATTCTGCCATAAGGACTATATCGTCGGCAAATCGAAGGTGAGTGATGTACTCGCCATTGATGTCAATACCGTATCCTTTCCAGTCCAGTAGCTTGAAAACGTCTTCCAATGCAGCGGTGAAGAGTTTCGGGGATATAACGTCACCCTGTCTTACACCTCTCTGCAGTTGGATAGGTTTCGAGCTCTGGTTCTGTACTCGGATAGCCATCGTAGCCCTACTGTACAAACACTTCAGCACTTCGATATACCGACAGTCAACTTGGCACCGCTGAAGGGACTGTAGCACCGCCCAAATTTCGACGGAATCAAAGGCTTTCTCATAGTCCACATACGCCAGGCAAAGTGGCAGATTGTACTCTTCAGTCTTCTGTACAATCTGCCGCAGGGTATGTATGTGGTCTATGGTACTGAAGCCTTTTCGGAAACCGGCTTGTTCGGGAGGCTGGAAGTCGTCAAGTCTGCGTGCGAGACGATTCGTAATGACTCTCGAAAACAGCACGTAGACGCGGCTCAGAAGGGAAATCGGTCTGTAGTTCTTTAAGAGAGCGTTGTCGCCTTTCTTAAAGAACAAGACCACCGCACTTCTGCTCCACGCCTCTGGAGTAGTGCCACCATGGAGGACGGAATTGAAGAGCTTCTGAAGGACTACAAGTACCGGTGTTCCACCCGCTTTCAGAAGCTCCGCTGTAATTCCATCCTCGCCTGGGGCCCTGCCGTTTTTAAGGTGCTGGAGAGCCATTCTAATCTCGCTTAGACTGACGTCCGGGATATCATCGGAATAGTGTCGGATAAGACTTGCTCTTGGATCGTTACTCACACTTGCGTGTGGCTCCAACGATGATGTGTACAGCTGCCCATAGAACCTCTCAATCTCACTCAAAATCTCAGGTGTCCCGGAAACGATGTTGCCACACTCAGTCTTCAGCTTTGACAGTTGGCTCTTTCTGGCAGACAGATCTCTGGCAAAGACTTTGGAGCCCTGGTTCCGCTCGATCGCTTCTTTAATACGAGAAGTATTAAAGTTGCGTAAGTCTCGCCGCATGCATTTGGAGATCTGTCTGTTCAGTTGCCTGTATGCTGTCAAATCTGTTGACGATTGCAGCCTCATCTCCCGTCTAACAGCCATGAGATTAAGAGTGTGATCGGAGAGTTTTTGTGTTCTTCTGCGGCGGGTCTTGCAGAACTTAGCTCCGACCGCATGGACAGTTTCCACGAGCTTGTCGTTCATATCGTCCACTGCATTGCAATCTTCTAGGCACTGGAAGCGGTTACGTAACTCGAGCTGAAAGGTTTCGGGATTCTGGATTAGAGCACGAGGGGGACGGAGCGTTGACTTCATTAGACGAGACCTCTCCAACTTAACGTTTAGGTTCAGTGTGCCTCTAACCATTCGGTGATCGCTGCCAGTTTTCACCCTTGCGATCACTGAGACATCACTGAACAGTTGGCGTCTGGTCGTCATAATGAAGTCAATCTCATTTTTTGTCGAACCGTCGGGGCTCGACCAGGTCCACTTCCTGTGGGGCCGCTTCTGGAAGAAAGAGTTCATCATAAAGAGTCCCTCTTTCTCCATAAAGTCGGCCAGCTGCTGGCCCCTTCGGTTCCGTTGCCCTACTCCAAATTTCCCTACCTTCAGCTCACCGCTTTCTCTTGTGCCTAGTTTTGCGTTGAAGTCTCCCATCAACACCGTGTAGTGAGTTTTGGAGGAATGTATGGCTCTGGAAATATCCTCATACATTTCCTCCACCTCCTCATCGGGGTGTGCCGAGGTTGGTGCGTAAACCTGAATGACCTTCAGCGAATACCGTTTGGTGATTCTGAGTATCAGGTACGCGACCCTCGTCGACACACTCCCAATCTTTACAACGTTGTTGACGAGAGACTTGTGGACGATAAATCCGACACCTCCTTGGGACAGATGGTCGCCCTCCCGGTGATAGAACAAGTTGCCGGACTCGAGGATTGCCGTGTCCTCCCCCTCTCTTCGGACCTCGGATAATCCAATAATATGCCAGCGCAACTTGTCTACCTCTTCTTCCAGCTCCAGTATCTTCTCGTCAGTCCTCAGGGTGCGTGCGTTATATGTTGCCAGGTCGAGTCGTCGTAGGTGGCAACCGAACCTCCACCGGAGATTCTTAGCACCCCCTATCAATTACCCTTATGTTTATTAATATTACTTGATAATTAATTTAATTGCGTAAATCTATTATATTAAAGCTGTTAAAAATTAATTAGCTAAAATAAAATGATGCGTCTTACCTAGTTTATAGAGCATCTGAGCCCTCTCGCTCTTCCTCAAATCACACGACTCCCTCTGTCACTAAAGCGTAGTTAAAAAAATACATCCATAAATATGTTGGCATCCCTTAAGATTAAAATAAAATGTCTTACATGAATACTCTTCAAACAATACTCAATAATAAACAATACTCTTCAAACTGTAAAACAGCCGAGCATGAATTGAACACACACCAACACATTGAATTTTTAAAATCGTATATTGCTCTTTACTCAAATCTTGATAAAGGAATGGCGTAAATGTAACTTCAGTCTTTGACCCACTCTATATTTTAACTCCAGTTCCGCGTTTAAAAACAGCATTTTATTTAGGGGTGGTAGTAGTTAAGATCACGTTACATAATAACAAGTAGTAATGGAGTCCCAGAAAAAAATCCTGCCACCGACCAATTGATTAAGTAAAATACAATAACCATTATTTTCCCGTTACAGTCTATAAAGTCCACTGCTAAACATAAGTCTCCCCTAAAGACTGCCTCATTTTGCCACAGTTTTATTATTTTGAGTTTGTATCAGACATATGCAGCCGCCTATCATGTTTTAGTTTCTCTCTGTCGCCTCTTACGTCACCTATGGAACAATGTGGGCAGTGGATATTTAGACAGCCATTAAACATACAAATTACATCAGTACTTTATCATTGTTTGCATCAACTGTATATGTAGCGGCACGAAAGTCTAGCGATGACCGTTACTGCGCATAAGTCGAAAATAAGGTAGCACGGTGTAGTAAGCGGGTCGCGGGGCGGGCGGGCGTATCGTTCGCATGCGCTGATTAGTAGAGCTGTAAAAGTAACGAATAAAAGCGTTCCTGTATGTATTCGTTACTATAACAATGGTTCTCGTTGCTTTCGTATCGTTACGTTATTCGTTACTTCTGATACCTCATAAGCTCATAACATGCTATGTTATTGTTTGTTAGAGCATCGAATCAAGTCGTATTGCGTACGCGTACAGTATGACGTGCGGCATCGCAACATTCATAATTTGTAGAAAACATTCTTATTTCTAATTTATAAAAAATACTTTCTTACCTTGCTTCTGTTCCTATCTAAAACTTTTTCTACACTCAAATCCTTAATAAACAGTAAAAAAAAAAACTTAAACGACGACAAATTTCCAAATTATCCTATACTATTAAACGAGCAATTCTTGTATATATGTATATATATATATATAATCGGGATCTCGGAAACGGCTCCAACGATTTTCATAAAATTTAGTGTCCAGGGAGTTTCGGGGATAATAAATCGATCTAGCTAAGATTTATTTTTAGAAAATGTCTTTTTGTCCGTGTTTTTAGGCAATTAAAAACTGCTACAATATAGTTAGAATAAGAAGGTAAATTTTGACAGTTTGGTAATGATTATAAATAGCTTATTGGTATAATGGGCGGTCACAAAATCGTAAAACCCCGGTTCGAGCCCAGACCGACCGACCGACTTTTTTATTTTTTTTTTCAAGTTTCTTTCTTTTTTGAGAAAATATATTTTTTTCGAGCCCTTTTTTTAGTATTTTTTAAAAACACCAAAATTTAAATAAAAATAATTGCACTCATGATTTTTTATTCAAATAACCAGTTCAGTTTTTTCTGTTATGTCGCTAAGATCAAAAAATATTATTTATAATTCATCAGTATGTAATTTGTATCTAAATATAATTTCCAAAACACACGAATTAAAAAAATCGAGCGAAAAATACCGAGCAAAGCTCGGTCAACCGGGTACTACTTTATTAATAAACAAACATCACTCTTTGTAATCAAATAACTTTGTGAATAAGTAAATGTTTCAATACACGCATCAACGGTATTTGCGTGAGCTGAAACAGGGTACGTACCCATAATATGAAAAATGCGAGTACCGAAATGCATTTGTGTGTAACGTTTCGTTACTCGGTACTAAATGGCGCACCCGTTATTCAGTACCGAATACATGCGGTTTGCTTCAGATTTACTGATTAGCTCTTCAGTCGCATTCCATCCCCCGTACTGATACAACATGCGCAGCTATCCCCTCCACGTTTCGTTCAGCGCTAGACTTACGTGCCGCGACTTGTAATGCATCATATGCTTCTAGTTGTATGGGGTGGTGGGACGGTGCGCTGATGTGGTGATGGTGAACGGTAGCTGGACGGAGGAGCACATCAGCGAAGTGTGGCACTTGCAATACTCCACGCATCGCGTCTACCCTCCCTGCGAGGTGAGCGACTGTTCAGTGTCCGACGTATTTTTATATACTTGTGGTCGCCTACTGGTAAACATTCCTTAATTTTTTAAGTTAGGAAAAAAAGTTTTATATATGATAGTGTCTCGCTGCAGCTATGGCTGTAGCACGAATGGGTCGGCTCGACCGGAGAATGACCACCCTCTCATAGAATATCAATGTGAAACTGTAGAATAATGCTTTGTTTTATATGGGGTGTGTAGAGAACCGAAAGCCCTTTTTATGAGTAACGAGGCTTTCCGTCTTAGTCCTCAGGGGTGACAACACCGGGCCTGTGGACGGCGAGCAATGGGTAGCTCGCCGTCCGTCCGTCTAACGACGACAGGCCGTGTCGACGGCGCGTTTTGTTCCACGCGCGCCTCAAAGAGCTGTCAGCAGCGTGAAGGGCCGACGCCTGCCGGGGCTGCGGGCTGTTCGAAAGAGATACCGCGGCTCCGGAACGTAAGGGCACTGAAGGAACACGGATGGTTTTTAGTCAGTAAAAGTCTGACACTCTCTTACGCTCCACCCAGAGCGAAAGGCGTCATTAGATGATTTTCCATCCGCAAAAAAAAGGGGGTGACAACACATTTGCATTTTGATTCTTAATCGGGGATAGATGTCTAGTCTAGTGTAGACTCTCGACCGGGGAATGACCATGCTTTCACATAATATCTGCTTAAAGTTGCTGTGTGCGGACGACAGCACTAGTGATGCCGTGCCAATATTTCTCGGGAAAACGTCGCATAGTACCGGGACAAACTTGTTTCTGAAGACGATTTTTTGTTGAACAAAGTCTCGGACTGGGGGCGACTAAATCTAGTCTATTTCAACCCATAAAAGACACAAGTTTACGCCTTTACCGCTAAAAGAACCCCTTCGTCGTATCTCTCCAGTTTCAAGGCCTTGCTGCCTCATTCATTATTGGAATCCTCGACAGTCGACATATCGAGTGACCTTGCGGTTTCATCATTAGAGAAGGCTAAATTGGCCTCTAAAAAACTTGGCGTGCTCATCAGAGTGGGACAGTATTTCATGCCGGCACACTGCCTGCAACTTTACTATGGACATGGAATGAAAAACATATCATGGAATACTGTTCCCATCTCTGGGAACAGTATTCCATTCCTAATTTGTTTTCTCACACTTTCTAATTTGTTTTGTGTTGTTAATAGTAACATACATGATTGTAAGTTGTTATTTGAAAAAATGGTCCTGCTGGGTTTCTTGCTGGTTCTTTCTAGGACAGAGGTTTTTTCCGAACCAGTGGTAAATTTAAAAAAAGTGACTTTCAGTAAGAATTACATGTGATCTATATTGAATAAAACAATATTCTATTCTAATAGACATAAACGTTTTCATCTATTATTTATAATATATGTTGAATAAAAAAGTTTCTATTTCTGTTCCCCCGTGCCACAGAAAGCACGTAAAGCTGTTGGCCCCGCGCATGATCTCTCTCCGGTCGTGTCGGTGTACCGTCCCATCGGACCATGAGGGTGAGAGAATAGAGAGTGCGCCTGTGCTTGCGCTTGTACTCGTGCCTACTACAATCCTGTCCTGCTCATATCATTGCATATATTCCTATCCTGTCTCCGTTGAGGCTGACCGCCGTGAAAATGTAGTTAATTTAAAAATACTAAAATAAAACTCCGATTTCAGGTGACTGTACTGAAGAAATTGCGTTCACTAGTGAAGGAGTCCGATCCAATTCGCATACTATCGGTAGCTCAATTCCGCCCGGAGAAAGATCACCCGCTGATGCTGCAGGCGATGTACGAGCTCAGGAATTTGCTCGTCAAGAATGAGATGCTGTGGAACAAGGTAAGATTTGCAGAAGATCAAACTTGCCGCTCGCACTCGCAAAATACTTGAAAGTACTTGAGACGACCAGACACGAGCGTTAACGTTCTCACTGTCGAGTGCTACTCAATATCCGATGGTCGATACCGACCGCTTAATAAACTCACACTCAGGAATTATGTTTCCGATTATTGTCACTAGTTGGCGCTGTTTATATTTCATACAATCGTAGTTAACTTCAACGATGTTGAACGCGTATAAAAACTCGCACTAGGCACGCAGAAAAGGAGTGTTCTTTCATCATGATAACGCCAGACTTCACACATCTTTGGCCATTCAGCAAAAATTGAGAGCATGGTTACGAAGTGTTAATGCATCTCCCATATAGTCCTGACCTTGCACCTTCATATTCTCACCTGTTTTGGTCTCCTCGGGATCATTTTGTTAGTGTTAGGTTAGCTTCTCATAACTTTTGAACGGCTTGACTGATTTGAATGAATTTGATGGCGTTCGAAAGGGTTTCACCAAACTTAGATTTTCATAATTTTTATTACTTTCATTATTATTTCAACCGATTTAGACCGGTAGGTCTTAAGAAATCACAAAATAAAACTTTCAAAAAATTTTTTTTGGAATAACTTTTGAACAGTTGTAATCACAGAACACCTAATATAGCGGATAGAAATGCCTTTGTTTCAATTTAATTGCGGTACCACTGCCGCCGCTAGTCTCCCCACTCCTTGCAGGTAGTTAACACACTCAACTCATATACGTTAGTGCTTGACAAAAAACTATCGATAAAATATCGATACAGAATAAGGTAGGTAATAAATATGTGATAAAATAAAACAGTATAATGATATAATATGAAACGTAAATTTAATGAAATAAACTTAATGCTATAAAAAAACGTAAAGTAGAAAAAATAATTAATTACAAGGAGTAAAACTTATACAGTAAAATAGAAAAAAAAATTAAGATGTTTTCATCATTTCAAAAACAATATATTTATTGAAATATTTATTTATTTATTGTCTGTAAAATGCAAATATTTAAAAGTTGTTTTTTTGATACTTTTTGTGCTGAGGTTTTCATCAAATGGTGAAGGCGAATATCTGTATACCTTTCTATAATACATTTTTTTAACAATATTACATGGTTTTCCGTTGGTCCCTGATCAAATTGATGAAAATTGATTTCTCTGAATACTTCAATGCCAATGAAATGACGTAAGGCTCTGTATGTTATCTGCTCTTTAAACTTTTCAAAATTTTTGACTAATTGTGCATCTACAGTAAAAGTTTTAAGAATTGATTCAATTTTTTTATAAATCAAAATTACGTCAGCGCTAGGAAAAAATAAGACCACCGTTGTCTTTCAACCGTATCATTTTAAAATTGTCTATAATAGCACTGGAATTCAAAAGAGCCGAAATGCAAGTTTCGCATTTAATTTTGTTTAGTAAAAAATGTACCACATTTCCTGCCATGTAGCTTACTACTTCCAAACTAAATTCTGTCATGATATTTTCTGTTTTCAAAATTTCATCAAATTCTTTAATATATTCTACATTTCCATTTCTTCTTCAATCATTGGTGATAAATTAGATTTATTCATTTTTTCCACCGATGAATAATAAGTCAAAATAGAAATATTTTCAAATGCCATGCAATTACCACTTTCAAAATTATTCAATTCTAGTTTGACTACTAGTTTTTTACAAATAGCCATGAAATGTTGCGCTGTCGGGTTGTTGTAACACCCACCATGAGCTCTTATATTACCGAATAACAACTCCAGATGGTCTTGAGACAACTTATAGGTGGGCAAATATTTTAATTTTTTTTCTTCTTCGACAAGCCTTAGATATAAATTTTTGACACTATTGATGCATACCAAAAGACCTAAAAACCCGGTTTTTTTAGGTGATTTGATTATTTCCGTTTCGTTATACATTTTTAGATTTTTTATATATGCTTCCATTTTGTTTAAAAAAATGAACACCTTACCTTTGTTTTTGAAATTTATGGGTTTCTTATAGTGTAACTAATTAATATTTCGTGAATTTAAAATATCAAACAAGTCATTAAAATTTTGCAAAAAATCTACTGTGCCTTGAACATCGGTGAACCCCGGTTGGTTAGTTTTGGAACAAAAATTAAAGCTCGAGCCACACTACTGCTCATCAGTTGTGTCGCTAGCTTAACTTTAATTTTTTGGTTGTAGAAATAAATATGGTGACGTCTTAACTTATTTGCGAGATGCAAATGTCCTTTTTCCTGTAGATGGTTAAGATGGACCAGGTACGACCACTTTATTAATCTACCAAAATTGTCTTTTAATGTTGCGCTTGATTCGAATGCATTTCTTATTAGTTTTAGAATGTGTTAGTTGCAAGCATCCAACGTTAGTGGCAAGCATCCAACAAAACGTAAACTGGTTTATGTGAAACGGGATGGCTAAAACAAGTCTTTATATTGTTGCTGTCAAAAGAGCATCCGAGAATTTTTGCCATTGTAAGATTAGCAGGACAACCGTCAAACGTCAGAGAAACAACTTCAACGCCACTTGTGCTTAAAAGTTCAAGACACTGTTTCACTAGGTTTGACTTTTGCTCACCTGTTACACCGTCTGTCATAAAGTATCCGACAGGTATTTTCCATGCCCCATTTATTGCAGTAACAAGGAATACTAAAGCCTCTTTAGCTTCACACAAATTATCCCCACCATCGTTTAAATTATTTCCGAAATTGACATAACCATGCATACGTTTCTCATCTCATTCGATGCGCTGACGAATCGCTATCTCATCCAACACCAAATTACATAATATTGGATATTGTGTAGATTGAACTTTAGATTTTATAGCATCAAGGGATTCTGTGGTAAAACCAGGTTCTGCGTCAAAAGCTTGATACCATTTTTAATGGTTCTGGGATGAAGCAAGCAGGTCTCAAACTTGCGCCTTACATAAAGATATGCCTTCGGCGAATAAAAATGTAGCGTCATCGCAAAACTCCGAAGGCTCGGTGAGTATTTTTCACGTGTTAATTTTATAGATTTTAATTTCCTCTCACATCTTTTAAATAACTCTTTTGTGTTAACGTTGGTGTTTTCTAAAAAAAAAGGCTTGGTCGCTGTTAATTAATCTATTTTATTGTAATTCCTTTATTATTTCTTGCAATTCTATTACAAATCAAAATGTAGATGCGTTGTCACCCGTGAGAACTAAGATGGAATGCCTCATTTCCTGTAAAAAGGGCCTCCGGCTACCTGCACTCACCAAGCGAAACGCAGAGGTAAACCGCTACTACACGCTGGTTTTCTGTGAGGTCGTGGTAACACCCCGGTTCGAGCCGGCCCATCCGTGCGACAGCAAGACTGACTT
Organism: Parnassius smintheus behrii; assembly: GCA_036936625.1. Classification (NCBI taxonomy): domain Eukaryota; kingdom Metazoa; phylum Arthropoda; class Insecta; order Lepidoptera; family Papilionidae; genus Parnassius; species Parnassius smintheus. The sequence goes on along the minus strand of JAUPFT010000021.1, from coordinate 3,232,705 downwards.
CATTTCAGTATAATTGCACAAAATGTCGTAAAGCGTTCGTTTCCGAATTATAAAGTATCAAAAATGTACTAGTGGCGCCACATAACTTTCTTTCTTTACTGTTTTGCATAATAGAGCTACGGGATGGTTTGTATTTTACTAAAATACTTTATTTATTTAGAAGAAATTTACATTTTCAGAAGATGTCCAAACGTGAATAGTCGGATAAGCATGATCCTAAAGAACACGGCGTTTTCTTGTAGGGTTAAAATCCTTTTCTTGAAAATATGCTGAATATATTTTGCTATGTTTAGAAGGAAACCAATTTTTTTCCCTGTCGCCAAAATCCATTTTTCCTTAACTTCTGGGTTTGTCGGAAAACTAAAAAAATATAAGAATATTGATTGAATATTAATTAAATAACAATATTAAATAAAAACTTATGCTTTTTATTTAACAGCAAAATTTATTTTTAAAAATAACCTGCTAGAATTGATTATACAATATAGAGCATGGAATATCGATAGCGTCGATAAACTAAAATCTAAGCACATCCTTAATTGCCGTCTGGGACCAGCGGCCATACTACGATGCGTTGAAGGGCAAAGTATCGTTCAATAAAATCGATTTAAAAATGTATTATTTTACTCATCAATGATAAGAAATTCCTTTAGAAGAACAATAACTGTTTCCTGAACAGTTTGAACAGTTCGAAACACTGCAATAGACCATTTTTAACCGCGTGCACCACGACTAACACGTGACGACGGTTTGTTTCGAACTGAGTCACGAAATTCTAGTAGTTGGCTTTTAAGCCATATACACGGCGCGCGTTCCCGGCTCGTATAACATTTCTACTAGCTATATTAAGTGTTCTGTGGTTGTAATGATCAATTCCAAAATCTAAGCCGCTTCAAAATCGGTTAATGCGTTGAAGAGAATTCGATGACGAAAAGTTACGAAAAAGGTGTTTCTTTCGCATAACTTTTGAATTTATAATCTAATCTTTTTTGTAATAGATTTTATTATTGTTCTTAAAATACCTCGATATTGCCACCAATTACACTAGTCTTCAAAATCGGTTGATCCGTTCGAATGTTGTATGCACAAAAAATGTTTCTTTATTTTTAATAACTTCCAAATTTCTGCTCAGTTCGTTTTTGACGTAATGAGTTAATTTTTAGTTCGAAAAAATAGTTGTCGAGCGTTTTGACATCGAATATAGCGGGAATTTCCAGGGATGGTCTGCGGGGTCCACCGTGTTTCAGATTTTTTTGATCAAAATTCCCAATATTTCTACAGTAACTGGATTATGTTGTGGCGTAACTCGCTTCCCTTGGATGATCTACATAAATCCGCTACGCGTATGAGGATTAAGCCACACTCTTATATCACGCCACTACCATAGAACAATAGAGCGACGTCAATAAGATAAGGTCCCGCGCCTTCGTCAGAGCGCGAGACTGCGCGACGTTCATTTCGCCTGCAACCGGCATATCAACAGGACGCGCGCGCGCTACTTATCTCAATTAACTTACATTGTACTCGTAGTTAATTTCACCTTGTAAATTTATTTTATTAGAATGGCAACACTTTAGTTAGGGAGGGGATGTGGTCAGTTGCACGATCAAAGACTGCATTAAATGGGCATTAAGTAAAGAGGAGCGGAGGAAGACGGTTGTGTCGATTACTAAGCATAGGATAAGACCAAATAAGTGTAAATTATAGTTTAATCCTAAACCTCAGGGCAGAATAAAATAGCGAGCAGTAATCGGAGAGTATTTTATTATGTTAGTTTTTAAAAATAGAGCCTAATAAATTTAGATAATTCTCTGATCATTTGAAAATATTATCAGAAGTAAAATAATGTTGTTTCCTTAAACAAAATTGATTTTTCAGATCAAGTTAGTACTAGTAGGCTCTTGCCGCAATCAGGAGGACGAGGAACGAGTCCAGAATCTGAAGGACCTGGCCAAGCACCTGGCCTTGGAGGACAATGTCCAGTTCGTGGTGAACGCTCCGTACGCAAGACTGCTGCAGCTCTACCAGACCTCTACCATGGCGATACACGCTATGTGGAACGAGCATTTTGGTATCAGTGAGTAAACTAATCAGCTTACAGTTTTTTTTTTTCACAAATTTATAAACGTATCGTATTTTTATTTATTTATTTAAAACCAACAAGACACACTAACAAAAGCATAATATTTTTACATGAAATTATAAATTTTAAGGCCCCAGTCTTGTAAAAATTAGTGTTCTCGCAAAATTTGCAGCAAAACAAATATTTTTTTATAGTATTTGAAAAAGAAAAAGTGAAACATATTTTATATTTATTTAAAGTGTAGGATTTGATATTTTCGAGAATGTTTTTTGATTTTATTTTGGTGTTTAAATTAATAGCTCTATTAGGCGTTAAACATGCCTATGTTTACGTTACATGCGTAAAAGGTCTTATTAAAGCCTCTGCTATGTACAAACTATAACAATATCAAGAAAAGTACTCAGATCACATTTATTTACATATTATCTACAATAATCTGATCTGGTCACTTTTTTTATAAATGCTTTAATTTTCTTATTTGAGGGGCTTAAAAAGTTGTAATTTCATGATTTTTTTACTGCAAATATCTATTTTTTTCTATTAGAAGTATAAATGTAGCAAAGTCGTACTTAAAACCACACAGAATAGAACTATTTTCAAGTGAGTTAGAAATAAATAAAATTGAAAAAGTATATATTTTAGTACTTTTTACCTATATGCCATTTATAAACCAGAAATGCCTGAAAATTCTCTCAGTTCCGCTGGGATTTCTCGGCGTTCAGACGTGTGCAGTGTTGCTCAACGTTACTTTACGTCTCGCTCGCACGGTTGATTTCTTTCCCTCGCGCAGCTCTTATGGACTGTGTATAGATAGTCATATCGTGAAAGTTGCTCTACTTAAATATATATTATTTTTATTTAATTGTCATATTAGTTCTCGTTTTTAGTGTTTGTATTAGTATTAGATTAATTGACTTGGACTTTTATATTTGGTTTGTTTTATATATTTTGAGTTTTATATATAAATTATTACCAAAAAAAAAAAATAAACGGAAAAAGATGGATAGAAAAAGGAGAAATATCCTGCTGTCAGTAAAAATAGTAGTAAAAGTAGTAGTAAAGTACAAAATGTACAAGGTAGAGGCGAAATTTGTATGAAGAGGCAGTTTTTATTTTCCTTTGGTTGTATATACCCTTTTTAAATGTACACCTCGTATAAACATTACTAATAACGAGATTTATGAAATATAAAAGGGTAAAAAATTACACTACCATGACAAAAGTAAAATGAATATTTTTGGGAAAAAAAATTAATAAGTTATATATTTAATGAAGTAGAGCACCTTCACCTGCGATCTTGAACGTATTTATGTATGGGGGAGAGCGCCCCCTCCAATGGCTGGGAATGTAAAACAGCACAGCTAGACGGAAACCTTAATCATTCCTCAATAACTTTGCACAAGCGTACTACCACGATTTAAAATAACCTTTTACGTAAATCCGAAGAATTATGAAGTTATCTATATTACAACATACATTACAACGTGTATAGTTTTTTATCACTTATTTGAATTTGAATTTTTCAAATATAGAAAAATATTAAAAAAATATAGTAAAATGGCCGGCCATATAGTTCGAATAACCGATAACCGATGGGGAAGAAAGGTTCTCGAGTGGCAGCCTCGGTAGGCGTAGTGTAGGGTGACCTCCCACTAGATGGAGTGATGACCTGGTAAGATATGCGGGAAGTCGATGGATGCAGGTGGCTCAGGACCGTGCTTTGTGGCATTACTTGGGGGAGGCCTATGTTCAGTAGTGGACTTGTGTTGGGCTGTAATGATGATGATGAACGATTAAAAAATAAATTGTATTAACTTATTTTACTTGTCGTCGTTTCAATGACTAGTCGTTTTGTATATTACCGTAGTGTTTGGATGATTAAAATTTATTGTTATGCGAATAATCTGAAAAATATTCAAATAATCGGTAAAAAAATTCTAATAATCGAACCATTAATTTCTTTAATGTATTATTTGTTTAATTTAATTTTTATTTTCAAAATTCCTTAAATTACATGAATCATGAATAAAACAAGTTTATTTTTTTCACTTTGTCAAAGTAAATTTTTGTAGGAAAAACACTCATATACACGGCCGTGCTAAAATAACCACTACATAATATCCCGCCATTTCGGTACCAGTTACTCGACTCCACAGAATCAGTAATTAATTTTTGAGGCGATGTATACGCTTTTATAACAAAATGCCAGACAATATACAAAATTTTACGTAAGTACACAAAGTTTGACATTTTTATTAAACTAAGTTTGTATAAAAAGGGTTATTTTAATATTGAGGAATTCATGGATGATAATAACCACTGGGAAGGGTGATCGCTACCAAGCTATTTCTAATTTGTTTTGTGTTGTTAATTGTAACACGCATGATTGTAAGTTCTTATTTTTTTTAAACTAGTCCCGTTGAGTTTCTTGCTGGTTTTTCTCAGGACAGAGGTTTTTTTTTGCAAACCAGTGTTAAATGAAAAAAGTGACTTTCAATAAGTATTATTCATAATCTATATTGAATAAAAAAGTTTCTATATTTCTGTTTCGAGAGCTTACTGTGCGTAATTTTGTAATTTTGTGTTTGTATTCTTATTTTGTGACTCGGCTTTTTGGACTGTTTCTTCTATAACAACTTTTTGTACGTTGTAGAGCCACGCTACATCTATATTATAGTTGTAGCACTAATGATCAGTTAATGTTCAGTAATAAACCGCAACTCGCAAATTTCATACCAAGGCACAATGATCTACAACGATCTGAGGGCCGGTGATAACCTGTAGCAACGTTGTGACGCATAACGCGCTGTTATAATCTGTGCGGACAAAAAAGGAATAAAAAGGAGGGTACGACGCGTAAGAAGATTATTATTAACCTACATCTCTTTGTGTTAACGTGGAGTGAACATATCTCTTCAAAAACTCACAAATAAGGACTACTCTAGAGTGTACCGTGTACAATCTGATTATTAGTGTATTCTACCGTGTAGAAGAAGCCACCAGGAGCTGTCAACGTTTTGCCGATCTTGGGAAGCTGGCTAGTAAGACCGTGAGTAGTTTTTATTGTTTTCTTGGTGTAATTTTGTGATTGCGGTAACTGAACGTTTCAGGGGAAATTGAATCAATACAGTCCACTATTTAACTTAAAAATAATCCCAAGCCGCCACATTTCTGGTCACCCCCCACCGAAACCATCTTGATGGTTTCTCCAAAAAAGGATAAAATTATAACTTAATCTAACTTAATCTCTATCAAGATAACGCTGAGACACAAAATGGTCTCAACGAGAAGGTTATTAATACAAGTAAGCTAATTTGCGTAAGGAAGAGGACTCAGTTTATTAACTGGTCTCTGTAAAGTACTCTTTTGGGTACGAAGCGTTACACAACGAACAATCCCATCTGAAAACAAACGATGGAAATGCGTTTTGATCTCGATTTTGTTCAAAAAGTCTCCTAGTATGCGCATCCAACCCACGTAAGGCTAAATGACAAAATAAATAGTCATGCAAATTTTTTATTTTTAACGCCGATGGCTTTAAAAGAGTGATCGAATGTTTCAATAAATAAGGTAAGATTTGCGGTAGTATCCTTATTTAACGGCGTAAAGTTTATCATTTTGTCGATGTACCTACCCACGAGTATTCGATCATCTTGATATTTATTACATAAACTTTGCCATACGAGAATATAATTAGCGGATGTTATAGGCAGTTTTTTAACAATGTTTAACGCCGAACCTTTAACACATGAGAGTACATAGTGAAACTTGTCTATTTCGTCGAAATCTCGATTGTGAACAAGTGATAAAAATGTATCGTAGAATGTGGACCACTTCTCAATATCGCCATCGAATTCGAATAATCGCAATTTAGGTAACGACGGCCTTACATCAATCCTATCTTTCCCACTGATGGGTGCCTGATCGCTCGGTTTTAATCGTAAATATTGCAATCTACATGCCTTATAAAGTTCATCAAATGTACATGCCTTATAAAGTTCATCTAATTCACGGGTTGACAATCTTGTCTCCGGTTTTAATGATATATCTATTTCAATAATATTTAACACTGTTTCTTCAAACTTTGAGCGGACACTTTCTAATTCGGAATAATCCGCTAAGAAATTCTGGATTTGTGTGGAATCATTCATTTGGGTTTTCGCAAGATCGAAAACCTTTTGTAATTTAGCAAATAGGTATTCCTTTTTAAAAATAAGTGTTTGCCTTTTTATCTGCAATTTGTCCGACATTTTGAACAAAACAACAAGGTGAATTTAGATACTTTATAAACGTACCGCAAGCAATGAAAATTTAGGTAGAAAAAGGCGAATTAAATAAGTGTTAAACAATAAAATAAAATAAAAAACGCTTAATTCAAGTATATGACACGTCCACGGGACGCTAATTAAGGGTAGAAATCTTATATATGAAAATCACTAATTTAAATAAATGCGGCTCGAAGGCCAGAAATGTGGCGGCTTGGGATTATTTAACTTAAAAATAATCCCAAGCCGCCACATTTCTGACACACGATCAGAAATGTGGCGGCTTGGGATTAATTTTAAGTTATATAGTGGACTGTATTTGATTCAATATCCCCTGAAACGTTCAGTTACCGCAATCACAAAATTACACCAAGAAAACAATAAAAACTACTCACGGTCTTACTAGCCAGCTTCCCAAGATCGGCAAAACGTTGACAGCTCCTGGTGGCTTCTTCTACACGGTAGAATACACTAGTAATTAGATTGTACACGGTACACTCTAGAGTAGTCCTTATTTGTGAGTTTTTGAAGAGATATGTTCACTCCACGTTAACACAAAGAGATGTAGGTTCATAAATCTTCTTACGCGTCGTACCCTCCCTTTTATTCCTTTTTTGTCCGCACAGATTATAACAGCGCGTTATGCGTCACACGTTGCTACAGGTTATCACCGGCCCTCAGATCGTTGTAGATCATTGTGCCTTGGTATAAAATTTGCGAGTTGCGGTTTATTACTGAACACACCCCCCACCGAAACCATCTTGATGGTTTCTCCAAAAAATAAGATAAAATTATAACTTAATCTAACTTAATCTCTATCAAGATAACGCTGAGACACAGAATGGTCTCAACGAGAAGGTTATTAATACAAGTAAGCTAATTTGCGTAAGGAAGAGGACTCAGTTTATTAACTGGTCTCTGTGAAGTACTCTTTTGGGTACGAAGCGTTACACAACGAACAATCCCATCTGGGCCGGGGTGAAGAGCCTCTATTCTACCCAAAGGCCAATTGCACGGCGGTATGTTATCAGTTTTTATAATTACAAGATCACCTATTTTAATGTTAGATCTATCCGAATACCACTTTGCTTTCTGTTGTAGCGTATTTAAATATTCACGACTCCATCTACGCCAAAACATTTGTGAACATTTTTGAATATATTGCCAACGTGACAATCGATTCATCGTTATGTCTTCTACATTATACTCAGGTACCGCCGTTAACGCTTTTCCTATTAGAAAGTGTCCCGCTGTCAGTACGTTAAATTCATCCGGGTTATCACTAGCTGGTAACGGGCAGAGCGGCCGCGAGTTGAGAATTGCTTCTACTTTACAAAACACTGTGGTGAGTTCCTCGAACGTCAAACCTTTTTCTCCGACGGCTCGCGCTAAGAGGTACTTGGCGGATTTAATTTCGGCTTCCCAGAGCCCACCCATATGTGGTGCGCTGGGGGGATTAAATTTCCATATAATTTGTCGCTTTGAGCAACCCTCTAATATATTACTTTTTTGCTCGAACATAAACCTTTGTATTTCGGTTAAATGCTTACTAGCCGCGATAAAATTAGTACCGCAATCCGAGTAAAGAAAAGAGCACACACCTCGTCGCGCTACAAATCTGTCTAAACACGCGAGGAAACACTCCGATGACAACGACGATAAGACCTCGAGGTGTACAGCTTTTGTCGAGTAACAGATAAATAATGCTAAATATGACCGTTCAATCCCAGCGTTTCGTCGTAAACTTTCTTTTGTAAAGAACGGACCACCGAGGTCTACCCCTACATGCTCAAAAACTTTATTAGGTATCAATCGAGCTGCTGGCAAAGGTGCCATCTCAGGCTGCAAGAGCACGGGATTGTGTTTAAAACAAGTTTTGCATTTGGACAAAACTGACCGAATAATGCGACGGGATGCTAAAATCCAAAAGTTTTGATTAATAATGTTTTGTAAGGTGCGTGGGCCTACGTGTAAATATTTTTTATGTAAATATTCAATAAGTAATTGTGTAAATCTACTATTTTTAGGTAATAAACGGGGATGTTTCGCGTTATAAGGTAAAACTGAATAATTTATTCGACCCCCCACCCTGAGGTATCCGCGATCGTCAATAAACGGAGATAATTTTCTCAACGACGGAATGTACTTTGTGCCCTTTGACAAATTATTTATTTCATTTGCAAAGTATGAACGCTGTACTAGTTTAATTAAGACGTCTTGAGCGGTATTCAATTCGTCAGTCGTCAGTATGGATTGCTTAGAGTGACCGGATTTAAATCGGAACCATCTCAATATTCGAGCAAACGTACGTTGCAGTTTATAATAAGAAGAGAAATGGGAAAAAATTCGGTCACAGAACTCTAACTTAGATTCCTCTATTAAATTATTTTCATTAGTGATTAAATTGACGGAACCTAATGAATAATTTGATTTTATTTCAGGTGTATTACTTTCATCTTGGTTGATAAATGTTCTAATTGGCCACTGCGAGTAGTCATCATACAACCAAGATGGGCCATTTAGCCACTGCTCTTTGCATTCCAAGAGCTGTGACGGAGACGCTCCGCGCGAGCAGATGTCTGCCATATTGCACTCGCTACTAACGTGACGCCAAAAGTGCGGAGGTAACACTTCGCATACCTGAGTAACACGGTTACTAACAAATGGCTTTAATTTGTAAGCTTCTGTTTGAAGCCACGCCAATACGATAGTCGAATCGGTTAACGCAGTGATACGATTAATTTTTACACGAGTTAAAATGTCACGGACATATTTAATTAATCTGCTTAACAAAACTGACGCCATCAATTCCAACCTCGGGATAGTTAAGGGTTTGACGGGGGCTACTTTAGATTTTGCTATCACCAAGCGTACTTTAGTCTGACCTCTGTCATTACGACTGATCACATATACACAACTAGCGTAACCGCGAGAACTTGCATCGCAAAAGGCGACTAGTTCACATTCAGACTGTTCTGGTAACAGCATGTGTCTATCTAATTTAATTTCCGTCAGTCGCGGGAGATCATCAACGTAATTAAGCCAGCGCTTAGTTACTTCAGTTGGCAGTTGCTCATCCCATGCTATGCCCAGCTTCCATAAATCTTGCATTATTTCTTTCGCGATGAAAATGCACGGCGAAATAAAACCTACGGGGTCGTAAATAGAAGCTAATAATTTCAAAACAGAACGTTTAGTTGTTACTTTGTCAGTCTTATCTACTGCGAAATAAAAACAGTCAGTCAAAGGGAACCACTTCAGACCTAGCACCTTGACTGAATATTCGTTACCATCTTTCAGGAATGTTACAGGACACTCTCGGTTTTCTAACGGAACGCGTTCTAAGACCTTTCCGCTATTACTCGCCCATCTCTTAAGTATTAAGCCGCCGGAATTAAACATCGCTATAAGTTCATCTTGTAACTGAGATATCTGTGACAAGGAACTACAAGAATATAGGATATCATCCATGTACACGCCCTCGCGCACAACCGTTGCAGCGAGCGGATAGTGTTCTCCCTCATCATGGGCTAATTGCAAAAGTGTGCGGATAGCTAAAAACGGCGAGCAACTTAAGCCGTAAGTGACTGTCTTTAATTCATATACGTTGATGGTATCATTAGGCGAATGACGATATAAAATATGTTGATAACATCTATCCGACGGATTCAGTTTGATTGCACGATACATTTTGCATACGTCGCAAATCAAACAATATTCAAACAACCTAAAATTCAATATTATAGCCCCAATATCTCGATACAAATTAGGCCCGGTTAGTAGAATATCATTAAGCGAAACATTCGTGGACGTTTTTGCCGAGGCATCGAACACCACTCGCACAGGAGTGCTGGAACTACTGGGCTTAAGTACACTATGATGTGGTATCACATATTTACTCGGAGTGTCACCCGTATAAAGCTCCATATGCCCTAGATGTTCATATTCGCACATGAACTCTGAATAGGCTTGCCGTAATAAAGGTAAACGATTCAACTTGCGCTCTGTGAACAAGAGTCGTCGCTCGGCTGCAGCCCTTGAAGCGCCCAACGGAGGCGAGTCTGGTATGAATGGTAACGGCACTGAATAGCTACCGTCCTCAGTGCGGCTAGAACGAGCCACGAAAATATCTTCTGCTAATTGTTCTAAAGGATTTATCGAAGGCTTGCTGGGCAATTCTTCGACTTCCCAAAACTTACGCAACGTTTGATCTAAAGACTCTTGTTCATCAAACGAGACTGATAAATTATAGTTTCTTAAATTGTCCTTTTCATTGCAATAAAGTTTACCACTTACAACAAACCCGAAAGCGGTATCGATCACGCTTGGTATATCCGATGAAATAATATAAGGTTTATCATAAATAAGTTCTGAAACTATATCATTGCCCAACAATATATCAATACGTGAGCGCTTATAAAACATCGGATCAGCTAAATTAAAATTCTTATATTTATTAATAACGTCCGAGGGGAATCGAACGTTAGGCATATCGGCAGATACCTTAGTCACTATGACCATGTTCACTCTAAAACTAGGCAAGTCAGTGTGTAGGGACCTTAATGTGCATGAAATCATTCCATGATTTTTTACTGCCTCTCCACCAAGGCCATAAATGTTAAACGAACATTTTTTCCGAGGTAAGCCCAAACGTTGAGCGCACTCAGTTGTAATAAATGAGCTCTGAGCTCCAGAGTCAATAACTGCACGGCAGTATTGATACTGACCGCTACTATCATTTGCTAATACACGCGCCGTTCCTAATACGACACCGTAATTCGAGTGAACGTCGTTGTAATGAAGCGTATCTATCGTATAATGCTCCGAGTCGCTCGTAGTCTGAGAAGAAACGAGTGCTTGTTGCGCTTACGAGTCAGCGCTCATTAAACTAGTGGATGTTGGCAAGACCGCGTCGCGCACAGGCTCCCTATGCAATAGATAAAGATGTGATGACGCACATACACCACAAGACATCTCACTTTTACAAGTTGAAGTATCATGATTTCCTTTTAGGCAATTATGACACAATTTTAAAGTATTGACACGGTCAATCCTTTTATCTAGGGTCAATTTACGAAATTGATCGCACCTGTAAATCATATGATTTTGATTGCAATGCGCACAAATAAATTTATTTTTATTATAATTTGACACATTAGTATTTAAAACTGTTTTTGATATACTTTTATTGTAGTTATTATTGTTGCTTTTGTAATTGTTACATGTAGGCTTATTTCTTGATTGTAACGAAATCGCACTTGTATTAGATGAATGTTCGAGAACTTTAACTTGTTTATTTACAAAACTAATTAATTCCGAAAACGATGGAAGTGCGTTTTGATCTCGATTTTGTTCAAAAAGTCTCCTAGTATGCGCATCCAACCCACGTAAGGCTGAATGACAAAATAAATAGTCATGCAAATTTTTTATTTTTAACGCCTCGATGGCTTTAAAAGAGTGATCGAATGTTTCAAAAAATAAGGTAAGATTTGCGGTAGTATCCTTATTTAACGGCGTAAAGTTTATCATTTTGTCGATGTACCTACCCACGAGTATTCGATCATCTTGATATTTATTACATAAACTTTGCCATACGAGAATATAATTAGCGGATGTTATAGGCAGTTTTTTAACAATGTTTAACGCCGAACCTTTAACACATGAGAGTACATAGTGAAACTTGTCTATTTCGTCGAAATCTCGATTGTGAACAAGTGATAAAAATGTATCGTAGAATGTGGACCACTTCTCAATATCGCCATCGAATTCGAATAATAATATTTAACACTGTTTCTTCAAACTTTGAGCGGACACTTTCTAATTCGGAATAATCCGCTAAGAAATTCTGGATTTGTGCGGAATCATTCATTTGGGTTTTCGCAAGATCGAAAACCTTTTGTAATTTAGCAAATAGGTATTCCTTTTTAAAAATAAGTGTTTGCCTTTTTATCTGCAATTTGTCCGACATTTTGAACAAAACAACAAGGTGAATTTAGATACTTTATAAACGTACCGCAAGCAATGAAAATTTAGGTAGAAAAAGGCGAATTAAATAAGTGTTAAACAATAAAATAAAATAAAAAACGCTTAATTCAAGTATATGACACGTCCACGGGACGCTAATTAAGGGTAGAAATCTTATATATGAAAATCACTAATTTAAATAAATGCGGCTCGAAGGCCAGAAATGTGGCGGCTTGGGATTAATTTTAAGTTATATAGTGGACTGTATTTGATTCAATATCCCCTGAAACGTTCAGTTACCGCAATCACAAAATTACACCAAGAAAACAATAAAAACTACTCACGGTCTTACTAGCCAGCTTCCCAAGATCGGCAAAACGTTGACAGCTCCTGGTGGCTTCTTCTACACGGTAGAATACACTAGTAATTAGATTGTACACGGTACACTCTAGAGTAGTCCTTATTTGTGAGTTTTTGAAGAGATATGTTCACTCCACGTTAACACAAAGAGATGTAGGTTCATAAATCTTCTTACGCGTCGTACCCTCCCTTTTATTCCTTTTTTGTCCGCACAGATTATAACAGCGCGTTATGCGTGACACGTTGCTACAGGTTATCACCGGCCCTCAGATCGTTGTAGATCATTGTGCCTTGGTATAAAATTTGCGAGTTGCGGTTTATTACTGAACAGGTCGGCTCAACCAGGGCGGGACCACGCTCCCACAGAATATCAGCGTAAAATAGCAGCGTAATGCTGATGTGTTTCATATGGTGAGTGTAGAGAACCAGAGACCCTTTTTACTGGAATCGAGGCATTCCATCTTAGTCCTCAGGGATGACAACGCATTTGCATTTTAATTCTTAACTGAGGATAAATGTGTATGTCTAGGGCCATAGCATAGCGTCCACTTACCATCAGGTGGACTGTGTGCTCGCTCGTTTGTCGCCCAATCTTATAAAAAACATTCGTTGAAGCATGTGCCCATGTCACAAAGGATAATTGGGCTAAAGTGGTAGAAAAAACAAAATATGATTATGGCTGACTTTGAAAGAGACATTAATTTTGACTACATTATTGAAAATCAAATAATAATTAATATAAACAACGACATCACTACTAGTTGTACTGAAAGTGAGTGAATAAATTTATTTTTATTAGTTGCAATCTTAAATTTTTATAACTGTGCCCCTAGAAAAAATCAGTAACAACAAATACGAAGAAGCTGATAAATCTTGTGTTATAAATTATCTGTTTTTAATTTATTCTGGTATTACGAGTATTCAAACCAAACTGTAAATGATTACCAACTCTAAATAATCGATTATTTATCGATTTTTTTAAGAATCGAATATTGTACGTTCCCATTTTTTGGTTGGCATGCTTGGTGCAATAAGTCTGAAAGCTGTCAAAATGTATTTCTTAGATTTGGTTGACTATAATTACAGGTGTTACACACATTTCGTAAAAGACAGACACAAGTATACTTACGTAGTGATTTAAATTGAATACAAATTTAAGTGATCAATAAATTAAATCAGAATTTGATATTATATAATAATTTAAATCATGCATAATTTGCTAGTTAGTTTCATAAGTAATTATACAAATTATACGTGCTACACGCTGCAGCTATATTATGGTGTAGCACAAAAAGGAGCCGTGGTAGCTCAGATGGTTAGCGCTCGCTGTAAATTTCGCAGTACGCGAGCAAACCGGGTTCGATCCCCGCCGGCACCAATGAAATTGTTAATTGCAATTTTAAGTGCTGATTTGCCACGTACTCGGCGGTGAAGGAAAACATCGTGAGGAAACCTGCATGTCAGAGGAATAAGGAAAAAAATATTTCGAAGACATGTGAAGTTCGCCAACACGCATTGGGGCAGGACAATTCCTTGTCCTAAAAGCCTCTCAGAAATGAGCGGAGGCCTGTGCCCATCATTGGGACGTATATAGACTGTAACTTTACTTCACAAACTAGTCGACTTAACCGGGGAAGGAGCATGATCTCTAGAATAGCAACATAGCATTATCTTTGTTTCGTATGGTGAGTGTAAAAGAACGGGAAATCCTGTTTCCTGGAAACGAGGCTTCAATCTTAGTCCTCAGGGGTGAAAATGCACTGCATTTAGCCTATAGAAATTTTGGCCTATAGACATCTACATCTATTGATGTAGATGTCTATAGGCCACAGCGTCCCCTTACTACTCTCCTTTATTCTATATTTTAAAAATATGACTATCTTCAGGCGTGGTGGAATGTATGGCTGCGGGTCTGATTACCATCGCGCATCGGTCGGGCGGCCCACTGCTGGACATAATCCAGAACTCTCCGGTGAGGACCGGCTTCCTGGCGGCCGAGCCCGAGGAGTACGCGCGAGCAGTGCTGGAGGTGCTGGCTCTGCCCACGGACGAGAGGAGGAAAATTGTTGAAGCCGCCAGGTACGTTAGTTGGAGGAGCTTTGGCGGCTTTTCTCAGTTTTGGACGTATAGATATGTTTTTACTATAAAATGTTTATTTTAGTCTGGCTTCGGAGGTGTCAACAGTGCGTGCATGCATGCGCCTGTCCGTGTGTCCGTGTATCCATCCGAGTGGCCGTGTGTGCGTCCGTACTTGCCGGCGTGCTAGCGTGCGTATGTGAGTGCGTGTGTTAGCGTGCGTTCATGCGAGCGTGCGTGCTTGCAAGCGAGCGTGCGTGCGTGTGAGCGTGCGTTCGTGCGTGCATGCATGCGTGCGGGCGTGCGTGAGTCTATTTGTCAGTGTGTGTCTGTCTGTATGTTTGCGGTGTTATGCGTGTTTGTATGAGTGTAACATACATATACACATGTATGTTTGGCAATTTTCATTTTACTTTTACTTTATATTTATTGCATTCACATTTTTGGCCCGTATAAATTGATTTATTATGGCATTAAGTCCGCCATTTTTACCTTAAGCGTAAAAAGGTATTAAATAATAGTAAGTAATTAGATAAATAATATAATTTTCATACACTTCTAGACGACTGAATATTTTTGATCTGACATTTTGCAGACATTAAGAAGCGATGATAATACAATATCATGACTATGACCTAGTAGTTATTAGGATCATCCCAGCTTATGTTGTATCAGTTTTGTTTAAGATATTTATTTAAACCCTAATATTATTTTATATTATCTTATATTATTTATTGTTTCAGAGATTCGGTGGACCGTTTTTCGGAGATTGAGTTTGAAAAAGCATTCCTGAGGGCAGCGGAACCCCTCTTTAATATAAATTAACTTATCAAATCATCCGCTTGTTACTATTTATATTTGATAATCATCCACTAGATTAAGTGCAAAGAGAACCGAATAAATTTTACCAAAGTTTAAAGGCACTTTTTTTACAAAGAAAAATACTCGCTTCCTTGTCAGTGTCTCACAAGAATATTTCTTCCTGTACGGTTGTTAGTTCTTTGAGCTAAATGTATAAAGACATGTTTTCATAAGGCAAAAATTGCCGCACGACACGCTTCGCTCAACATGTTGAGCAGCAGCGTGCGACGTTCGCAGATAACGCGCGTTTAGTTGTTACTTTTCGTTCCTCATTTACACGAATTTTATACGTGGTAGAGTCATGCTGCATTATATTATAGTTGTACCGGGAATGGGTTCGGCTCCATCGAGGAAGTACCAAGCTCTCACAGAATATCGGTGTAAAACAGGCAGCTATATGCTGCTGTGTTTTGTATGGTGGTTTTAGAGAACCGAAAACCCTTTTTACTGGATACGAGGCATTCCATTTTAGTCATCCGTCCAACTATAGGCCTATCGCCATCACCTCCTTGTTCTCTAAAATAATGGAATCCATTATTAACAGCTAGCTCATGCGGTACCTTGAGGATCACCAACCGATAAGTGACCGCCAGTGAGGTTTCCGTCGCGATCGCTCGGCTGGTGATCTTCTGGAAGAGAATTTTTACTCCACTGTGAATACACCTTTACCCTGTAGTTGCACTGATGACTCCCTATTTTCTTAACGCGAACGGACTATAGTCCATTTTAATCCCCAGAAGACAGAAGTTTGCGCGTATACCGCTAAAAAGAACCCCTTCGTCGTATCTTCTAGTTTCAAGGTACTCCCTTTCTTGCCTCAGCCAGTATCGGAATCCTCGGCGTCGACATATCGAGTGACGTGCAATTTCGTGGTCACTTGAAAGAGAAGGCCAAATTGGCCTCTAAACAGCTCGGCGTGCTCAGCAGAGCGGGACACTATTTCATACCGGCACACCGGAATACTGTTCCCGTCTCTGGACGGGGGCTCCCCAGTGCCAGCTCCTTACATTTGATCGCATCCAGCGCAGTGCAGTTCGAATCGTCGGCGACCGAGCTCTTTCCGATCGGCTTGACTCACTGGCACTGTTAAGAGATGTTGCAACTCTTTGCGTATTTTATCGCATCTACCACGGGGAGTGCTCTGAGGAATTGTTCGGACTAATTCCAGCCGCACAGTTTCACCATCGCACATCGTGACAAAACTCCCGATACTATCCATACCATCTGGATGACTGGCGGTCCACCACTGTGCGATTTAAAAGAAGTTTTCTTCCTTGCACAACTTCCTTGTTTAATCAACTACCACCATATATTTTTCCGGACCGATACGACTTAGGGATCTACAAGAAAGGAGCCTATTCCTTTTTTAAAAGGCCGGCAACGCATCTGCAATTCCCCTGGTGGTGCAGTTGTTCATGGGCGGCGGTAATCACTTACCATTAGGTGAACCGTATGCTCGTTTGCCTCCTATTCTATAAAAAAATTAGTCCTCAGGGGTGACAAAGCATCTGCATTTTGATTCTTAGTAGAGAATAGATTTACGAGGGGTGATCCAAAAGTAATGATAATCGGTTAATTCAGGTCCGCATAAAAATCCAAAAAAAAATATTTTTTGCTTACTTATATGCCCACTACGTCAGCCTATAGAATCATATAAATAGATCACGATTTCCGGGAGATACATTCATTTGAATACGAACTGTCAAAGAGATAACATCAACATGGAGAAAAACGAAATTAGAGCTGTCATCAAGTACCTCTGTTTGAAAAAAATTTCTTCAAAAGACATACACAGTGACTTAGTGGAAACATTGCACGCTGGGCCAAGGATTTAGTAAACTGGGCAGAACATCTACTGAAGATGAACATCGCGAAGGACGCCCATCCACGTCCCTCACTGAAGACAACGTGAAAAAAGTCGAAGATGTTGTGTTGGCAGATCGAAGAGTGACCATCAGGCATGTAGCTGAGGTCACAGGGATCTCATATGGCAGCGTTCAAAGAATCCTTGCGAACGAGTTGCATATGAAAAAGGTATCTGCGCGTTGGGTACTCAGAATGTTAACCGACGAGCAAAAGAAAAATCGAGTTGACATTTCGAGTGTCAATCTCGAAAAGTTCCAAGCAGATCAAGAAAATTTTTTGTTCCGTTTTGTGACTATGGACGAGACCTGGATCCACCATTTTGATCCTGAAACGAAACAATAATCGATGACTTGGAAGCGAGCCTCCTCACCGACACCAAAGAAATTCAAAGTTTCAAGTTCGGCGGGAAAGGTTATGGCATCTGTTTTTTGGGACGCTCAAGGCATAATTATGGTGGAATATTTGGAAAAGGGAGCCACTATTACGGGCTCTTACTACGCAGACGAAATAAGAAGATTACGGGAGGCCATTAAGGAAAAAAGACGCGGCAAACTGCGAGCTAGAGTGCTGTTTCACCAAGACAACGCATCGGCTCACAAAGCAGCAGTTGCGATGGCTGCTATTCAAGAAACGGGATTCGTACTGCTCGAACACCCTCCCTATTCTCCAGATCTAGCTCCTAGTGACTTCTACCTCTTTCCTCGGCTCAAGGAACGCCTCCGAGGCAAGAAATTCGAAGACGATAGCGAAGTAATGGCCGCTGTTGAAGCGTTTTGGGAGCTTGACCCTCCCAAGGACCTTGACCTTCCCAACAAGGAATTTATTTGAAAGGGAATCCTGGGTTTAGGAAAAAAGATGGATTAAATGTATTGATTTTTTAGGAGACTATGTAGAAAAATAAATTATTATTTTAACTTTAATTACCGTGTTTTATGTTCATTATCATTACTTTTGGATCACCCCTCGTAGGTGTCTATGAGCCACAACATCTATTTACCATCGGGTGGACTATGTGCTCGTTTTGTCACCCCTATTCTTTAAAAAAAAATGAAAATGCGCATTCAAATATTGGCGTTTGTACATTATTGAAATTGTTGGAGAAACAATCTTTACGTGATAGACACGCTGCAGTTACATTATGGTTGTAGCACGAATGGGTCGCCTCGACCGGGGAAGGACCAAGCTCTCACAGAATACCTGCATGATATATCAGCCTAATGCTGCTGTGTTTCGTATGGTGTGTGTAGAGAACCGAAGACCCTATTTTTTTTTTTTTTTGTAAAAAAGAATATTAAAAATGCTATAAACATTACTAATATTCCCCTTAACCACTCGTGGTAAGCTTAAATTGCTTGTGTTACGAGTGGTTCATGCCAGTAGTCGAATGGTGGATTCGAACCCACGACCTTTTTGAATTCGCGGTCCGCGCCCTGCCATTAGGCTACTGTCGCTTATAATATTGTGTTTACACAAAGAAGATGATGGCGGGCGGTAGAGAATGAGTGGTAGTGGCATAGGCCGTGCACCTGCGGCAATCCCTACATCAGTATATATATACCATCATACAACAATATCTATAATCTACTCTATAAAGTACTGGGAAGAAAATACCCCGCAAATTTTAGTTAATTTAATTTCCATTTTGTTCGTTCGTATATACTATTTTTCGCTTTCGCAGGTTGCGCGGGATTGAACAATTTAAGTTGCCCGTGTAACTACACCCTAAGTCAATCAGTCAATTCAGCTTACTGATCCACTGTACTACGTCAGTTACTCTATTAACGAAATAAAGGTTGGGTTGTTTTTATAAATTATATTTTATTTAAGTATATAAAAAATATTTAAATCATAACATAGACACATATTTATACAGCTTAACATAAAACACAACATTTAGTATCACTTAAATCTGATATAGGGAATGTTTATAATGTTTAAGTGGAGGCAGTGCCCACTCGGTCCCGTGGGATTAACCTCAACTCTGATCCGTGTTTCAAGAAAACATTACCTGAAAAACGAAAATCACTTTTAAAGCATCTACGTCTACATCATGGTAAAATACAAATGTTTACTAACAAATTTTTTTGTTTTGTTTGTTGAATAAAAAATTATTCTAGGGTGGCCCCAACATGGCGTACACTCGAACTTTTCATAGGAAACCACCTTTTTTGTCTAGGAGTCCATTTGGATTTGTACTTTTACGCGGTTGAATAAAACTATTATTTACGGATTTTATCGCGTTTAATTTATTTTTATTATTATCCCGAACGTTTCGGGTGCTTTACAGCGCCCATGGTCACGGGGGGGTCAGTCAGATAAAATCCGTAAATAATAGTTTTATTCAATGTGTAGTGTTCGCGTAAATTTAAGAAATCATTTTACGCGGTTTTTAAGGATTGTGTTGTTTGTTCTATGTAAAATGTTATTGAAAGGCTATTGAAATTTAAAAAAATCTTATTTCAATAGAGAAAAAGGTGAGACCTATCCATAGTATGGTAGAGCCACGCTGCAGCTTTATTATGGTTGTAGTGCGAATGGGTCGGCTCGACCAGAGCAGGACCACGCTTTTGTATGGTGAGTGTAGAGAACCGGAGATATCTTTTACAGGAAACGTGGCGTTCTATCTTAGTCCTCAGGGGACAATACATCTGCATTTTGAGACTTCATTGGGGATAAATGTAGAAATCTATGAGCCACAGCATTCACTTACCATCAGGTGGACTGTGTGCTCGATTATCACCGTTCTTATATTAAAAAATCTGCTTGCGATCCCATATTTGATCAAATTAAATCTAAACATACCACTGCAAGACTTCAAAATACTGTAAGCTCGTTCTGGGTAAATAGAGCAAAAGTTTAATAATTAAAAGTTGAAGGTAGCCCTTCGTTAACTATGACATCAGGACATCAAATGACTCGGTCAAACCCCCGTGACCATAGGAGCTGTAAAGCATCCTAAACGTCGAAATCTAAAAAGTAAAAATTAACCGCAGTAAAACTATGAATATAATCTAATAAGTTTAATAAATAACATTTTCATTGTTCGATTTTCAGACACAATAGTAAGACAATAGCAATGAATCATATGTTAGTTACAACCTTACAACACAGGAAATGGGTTCAATTTTCAATTCGAGGTGAAACAGACTTACGTCTAGACTTTTTATCAACTATCAATACATCTCCTGGTCCACAATGACTGCACTCATCGGCCTCTTTGTTTAGTTATCATCCAAACAAAATGACAAATATATAAACTTTCATGTAACTATACGAAGATTGAATGGCGCAGTGGCTTAACAATGAGTTACGGCGGTGAGGACAGCGGATTCAAATCCCGCACGGAACAAGTATTTATATGTCCTACAAATAATTGTTCCGTGTCTGGATGTTTCTCCTTGTGCAAATTATGTTTGTAAACTGCTTCGAGAAAATCCTAGTGGTTATGAATTTTTTAAAAGAAAATAAAAATCAAAAAGGTGGAGTATCAAACACAATCTGTCATTTTGTGGTGTCATCTCCAGTCGTGACTTGTGTTGAATCTGACTAAAAACCTAATTTTAGAGATTTTATCGCGTATGACAGTATGTACCGTGTAAATAAACTGAGAAGGGAGATCAGAAAGATGCTGTAATCTTTCTGATATCATCAAAAACTATGTGATGGTAATTTTTTTTATTATAAACTACAAGTCTTACCTGCGGTCTGCTGAGGGTTGATTCCGATGCCGTCGTCAGTGATGATGGCACTGGTGGCCGGCTCGACTCGGAACTCCTCCGCGGCGAACTTCAGTACCGCTGTGAATGGTGTTGCCTCGGGTACGCTGAGCCTACATGGGTAACAAATGTGGATATTTTAACATTTTTCTTTCATCAGACCGAAAGTCTACCGCTGGATATAGGCCTAAATTTTTTTTAGGGGAGAGGGTACAAACGAACATGCGGCCCACCTGATGAAAAGTGTGGATCGCCACCCACGAACAACTGCAACACCCTTGTGTTTGTGCAATTTTCTTGATGTTGCAGTTGTTCACATGCGGCAATGGACACCATCACACTTGTTTGCTCCCCTATATAAAAAAATTAAGAGTGGCAAGAACTTGATATTGTTATAGACACTTATATGCTGAATGAAATATTCCACCAAACAGCAAAAGACTATAAAGAGAAAAAAAAGTGTTGAGATATAATTACATAAGAAATCCAACAAAATATCAATAAATGAATTGTTGATTGTGCTACTTTTCTAAAACGATCTTGATGATTTCTTATGCTTACGGAAGTACATGTAATGAAAATAGATTTCATGGATTTTACTGTTTTACAAAATTATTTTTCTTTATTACTACCAAGTTTCAAGTACAACACCCATGGTCAATATTACAGACGGACAATATATATTTATACAGGGTGTCCCAGAAGTCGACGTCAAGCCGAAACTTTCTGATAGGCGAGGCCTTACTAGTTACCAGAAAAATATAAAAAAAATCTAAGTCATGTATTTCAGAAATTATAGTAATTTTTATTTTTTTCGATAAAATGTACACCAAGAGATAGTTTTTTCATTCCTGTGGTGTACAAATATTTACTTTTTCCCAATTTTTTTTACGTCATCCTGAATAGTGCTTCTGTAACCTGTAATCCTAAACCCTGTGCCGATCACTCCAGCTTGAAAGAAAATGTAATTTTATACCGAACCTAGTTTTCAGAATTAGTTTTTCGCAACACGTCAACTGACCGTCCTGGAAAAAAAATTGTACTACGCCACTTTGGCAAGTAGCTTTAAAAGTTAGCGCATTTAATAAGGATTCTAACGTGGTATAACACTTACTCCATTATTTCTTAGATCAGCCATAAAAAAATTTTTGTTAAACAAAGTCAGTTTTTAACAATTTTTTGGAACTTACATTAAAACGATTCTAGTGCAACCAAAGAGTACTTAATGACCACAGCGTGGGATAGAGAGAGACATTTCATAAAGTGTGAGCGAGACAGATAGTGACGCTTATGAGACACAGACGCAAATACAAACTAAAGTAATAAAATAATGGTTATAAAATTAAGACAGTCAGTTTCGTTTTTATGATAAAATTTATTACTTATTTCACAAAAGATGTTCAAATTGCCGTCCTTGAGCTGCAATATAAGATCGTGAAATCAGGCGGCCAAATCTTCCATTATTACAAAATTCAACTGCTTCCGCTATTCTCTGTCTAAGCTCTTCTACATTTTCAATCGGCTTGGAATATACTTTTTCCTTCACTGCTCCCCAGTAAAAAAAATCTAGAGGATTTAAATCGGGTGAGCGGGCGGGCCACGTGATCGGACCAGCCCGCCCTATCCATCTGTCCGGATATTACTCGTTAAGGTGTTCTCGAACTAAGCGGCTATAATGCGCTGGACAACCATCTTGTTGGAACCACATATCTCTGAAAATAATAAGAGGCACGTCCTCCAGCAAATTGAGTAAATGACTTTGTAAAAAATCTAAATAAATTTCAGCATTTAAAACTTCTGGCAACTTGAAAGGCCCTATGACTTTTACGTTTAAAATTCCAGTCCACATGTTTATTTTGAAACGGTACTGTGATCTATCTTGTCTCATCAATCGTGGATTTTCAACGTGCCATTCGTGTAGATTGTGAAGGTTCATGTAGCCGTCTTTTTTAAAGGTTGATTTATCCGACCACAAAAAAATTTCTAAGAATTGTGGGTCTTCGCGGTGTTTTTGTATCATGGTTTGGCAAAACGCAACCCGAGGTTCATAATCCTGAGGTAATAACATTTGTACTCGCTGTACATGATAAGGGTGGAGCTAATTTTTTTGTAAAATTCGGTGAGCTATACTTTTGGGCACACCTGTGTTGGCCTCAACTCCACGTACCGAACAACTTGGGTCCTCATTAACTGCTTGAAAGACTACTTCCTCGTAAGGTAATGAAATTCTACCTTCACCATGCATTTGGTTTGGCAGTCGGCCATCAGAGAAGAGTAGATGGTGCACATTGGTAAAAACTCTGTGATCTGGATTGCGATCAGCATTAGGGTATATCTCGCGATACCGTCTAGCGGCTTCACTAGCATTACATTGGCATTCCCCATAAATGAGGTGCATGTTGGCATATTCCTGTGTGGTGTACACAGCCATGGTATGGTACAAAAACACAATAACATGTTAGTCCAGGGAAAAGCAAAGGTCGTCGTAAAGAGATCACAAATGTCCAAATCCAAATCACATGCAAACAATTCCAGTAAACGAAGCGAGAGTAGAAGATAGCGAACACGAAAAGATGCGTAGTAAACGAAGTAGCGTTGCATACTGATTTCACAGAGTACTTGACTGATTTCTAGTGCGTGTACTAATACCAATAAGAGGCGTCACTACCTGTCTTGCTCCCACTTATCATGGCTCTCCGTCTTGTTCACTCATTTGCATCTGTGTCTCATTAGCGTCACCATCTGTCTCGCTCACACTTTATGGAATGTCTCTCTCTATCTCATTCAAACCACGCTGTGGTCATTAGGAACTCTTTTGTTGCACTAGAATCGTTTTAATGTAAGTTCCAAAAAATTGTTAAAAACTGACTTTGTTTAAAAAATTTTTTTTATAGCTGATCTAAGAAATAATGGAGTAAGTGTTATACCACGTTAGAATCCTTATTAAATGCGCTAACTTTTAAAGCTACTTGCCAAACTGGCGTAGTACAATTTTTTTCCAGGATGGTCAGTTGAAATATTGCGAAAAACTAATTCTGAAAACTTGGTTCGGTATAAAATTACATTTTCTTTCAAGCTGGAGTGATCGGCACAGAGTTTTTTTATCTTTATTAATATAAAATACACGCATTTAAAATAATAGTAAACATCGCCAAACTGTGCAACAGTTTGTTTTAGGATTACAGGTAACAGAAGCACTATTCAGGATGACGTAAGAGAAAAAAAATTGGCACAAAGTAAATATTTATAGCAACAGGAATGAAAAAACTGTCTCATAGTGTATATTTTATCGAAAAAAAAATTACTATAATTTCTGAAATACATGACTTAGATTTTTCTGTTAACTAGTATGGCCTCGCCTATCAGAAAGTTTCGGCTTGACGTCTACTTCTGGGACACCCGATATGTAAATATTTATAGATTAATAGTCTGAAAATTATATAACTAAAGCTTCAATTGAATTATCACAAACAACATAAAACTTTGTATAAGTAGTTTAATAAATATCAAATGTACAGAAAAAAGTAATTCAATTTATTATAGTCATTTCAGTTTGCAGTCTATCTTATTACATAATAATTATAAGGAACCTCTCCAGAATAATTAATTCATCTGAAAAATCAATTGCCAGCCTCATGTTAATGTAATTACTTTTTAATTACAGTATAATTAAAAATTACAATAGAATATTATTCCAAAAAGCTAATTCAGACTCATTTTCCATTACTAATTCTAGAAATTCCATTTTTATATGTTCATTTTTAGAAATTTTTAATAGTACCGATTTAAGTTCAGAGTATGTTAAATCTATATAAAAATATTTAGCTGACATGTTTTCTTTTAATAATCTACCACAATCTAACAAGGCTTTGGAGAGTAACTGAAATATGTTATTATGTTGAATACACAAGTCTATTAAAAATGTTTCTTGTCTGAACAAGTATTTCCAAAAATGTTTATATCTTATATCTTTGGATTGCATTATTTCAGTAAAAACATCAACAATGCATTTCACAACAACAGCATATTTCAAATTTTGGTTAAGTAAGCAACTAACTAATAATTCTATAGTGTTTTCATTGCTTTCGCTTAACATATCCTTTATAATTGGTTTACAATCATTACAGTTGTTTAATTCTGATAATATCAATTCTGTTTTAAACTTTAACAAGGCATCTTTAGGAAACTCTTGCGGTAAGTTTTTTAAAAGTGTCTCTTTGGATGCTGTTTCCAGAAAAAAATCGGCCAAATAACCTTCCAACTTCTCCTCCGAAAATAATTCTACAAACACTTTAAAACCCAAATCCATTTGACCAATTTTCGATGGTGAGTTAATAATTTTTTTCAAAATGTATTTTGGGGGGTCCTCTAAGCATTTTTTCAGGAGAACATTTGATATACCGCTATCACTCAATGTCGACACAAACTCATTAATAATGGATCGTTCGTGCAGCTTATCTAAGCATTTCACAACATGCTGTGACATTAAAAATGCATTTCTTAGCTCATTTTCACTTGTGTCATTATTTGGCCAATTGTTTAGTTGACATAAGTGTAGAAAATCATGTAAAAAGTCCAAAAATTGTCTGATGACGACAGTTTCCATACTGTTTAATAAGTTGACATAACTTCAACGTAGAAGTTTCAGTGAGGTCATCAGCATCAGCATCTGTTAAAACAAATATGATTCAACTGTTGATAGCTTTCCTATTAATTGACATTTCTTATATTCACTGGCTACGTTGATGTTACCTCAACAAGTAAATAATGCTATAGTTTATAAAACTCATGAAAAGCACTTACACTTTGAAAGGGAGTTTTGGGTCTGAAGTCAAGGTAATCTTGAACGTTACTTTCGACCTAAAAATACAATGTTCTGTATTAAAAGTATATGTATTTATTACGGACAGGTTGCAATGAATAATTTTTCTAACTTACATGATATTTTTCTTTTATAATATTTTTAAAGAACTTCAATTATTTCTAAAGTTGAAGACAGTTAATAATATGTGTTGTGTGCTGTGACGTATACAGCAGAAACACACGTTGGTGACACTGACACCCATAGACATATCTTTTTTATTAGTTGGCTTTATAGATCCGGGCTCTAGCCCTTCTGAGTCCCCATAGACAAATATGGCTGATACCACAAAGTACATTGTAACCATGGAGGCTAGAAAACAGGAGAACAGTCGCTATAAAAATCATACGTGCTAAAGCATAGCCCTCTAAAGCTAAAGCTCTCTAAAGCTATTCCCTGAAAGTATTTTTTTAATTATTGGCAAAAAGAAACATTAAAAATGGTAAAATAATATAAAAAAAATAATAAATGAATAATAATTAATAATTTATATTTGTAATAATTAAAATTATAAAAATCATAATTTATTTATTAATAAATAATAATAATTTCGTTATTTTCTTTTTTTTCTTTCAATGATATAATCATTTCAAACTAGCGCACAACAACCCGCTTTTACTGAGGTAACTTAGCGGTCGCAGCGCCTCGCTTATTTTGTTCATATTACTTGAACACTATTTTTACAGCGATCGTTCTCCTGTTCTCTATTGTAACCGACACTTAAGTTAAGCTTCAGTTCAAAAAATATTTATAAAAATTGTAGTTTTGTTTTATTGTAATTGTAATTGTTGTTGTTGTTTTGTTGTAAGTTCTGCGTTAACTGATCATGAGACTGTAGCATTTTTTTTCGATAAGAAGGTCCCAAAACAGCACAAAATAACGACAATATTTCGTACAAATTATAGTGGAATTACAACTGATCTTGCTAAAATGAATTTTGATTTAGTTTACTCTACTCTCTTCATACGTGGTAGAGCCATGCTGCAGTTATATTAGATGTATAGTTGTAGCACGAATGGGTCGGCTCGACCGGGGAAGGACCACGCTCTCACAGAATACCAGCGTCAAATAGTAGCTTAATGCTGCTGTATTTCGTATGGTGAGTGTAGAGAACCGGAGACCCATTTTACTGGAAACGAGGCATTCCATCTTAGTCCTCACGGGTGACAACGCATATGCATTTTGATTCGTAATCGAGGATAGATGTAGATGTCTATGGGCCACAGCAACCACTTACCATCAGGTAGACTGTGTGCTCGTTTGTCAACCTATCCTATAAAAAAAACACACAAAATCCGAATACTGCCGCTAATTGTCTTGTCCAGTCCTTGCAAAAAGTCTTAGACGCTAATACTAAGAAGATTTATCAAGTCGTAAAAAGATTATAAAGCCGTGCATTACTCCAGGACTCTTACGTTGTATGAAGCATAGGGATAATTTACATAAAAAATTAAAAAAAGAGCCGGAAAATGAAGTACTTAAGTTATCATTTACGAGATATAGAAATAATTGCAACAAACTTCTAAAAAAAGTCAAGAATGAATATGAAAAAAATCAAATTAGAAATGCAGGTGCAAATAATAGAAAGCTTTGGGAGGTAATAAACAGCATAACCAACAGAAATGCCACAAAAACCTCTTCCACTCAACTATTATCAACATGTACCACGCCAAAAGAATCAGTTAATAATGTCAACACGTATTTCGCTAATATTGGTGGACAACTAGCCGAAAAAATTCTTGAGAACTCTGAACTGAATCTTTCTCCTAGTATTGATAGCTTAGCCCATTCCATGGTTCTTTTGCCTACTGATGAAGCTGAAATTACATCTGAAATAAATAATCTTAGAAGTGACTGTGCCGTTGGCTGGGATAAAATATCCGGTGGCTTCATAAAACAAAACAAAAAATTTATTGTACCTCCACTTACCTACGTATGTAACCTAGCCCTCACTTATGGCATATTCCCAACAGCTTTTAAAAAATCCATCATTCATCCTGTTTACAAAAATGGAGACCGAGACTGTGTAAGCAACTTTAGACCAATATCTATATTACCGTCACTATCTAAAATACTAGAACGTGTGATGAATAATAGTTAGAAAAATTTTCTTGATAAAAATTCCATACTTTCGCCAAATCAATTTGGTTTTCGTTCCGGTAAATCTACAGCTGATGCGGTTCATGAACTAATTGAGTTTATCGTACTTAGCCTCGAGAAAAAAAAGAAAACAAAAGGAATATTTTTAGATTTGGCTAAAGCTTTTGACACGGTCTCTGTTCCCATATTGTTGCATAAAATGGAGAAGCTTGGTATAAGGGGTGTACCGTTGCAGCTTTTCAGAGATTATCTTACAAATAGAACACAGTTGGTAAAAATTGATAAACATGTTAGAGATGAGCTTCCCATCTGCTATGGTGTTCCCCAAGGAAGTATTCTTGGCCTTACCTTATTTCTTCTTTACATTAATGACCTCTGCAAACTGAAACTAGCGAACGGAAAAATAGTTACGTTTGCTGATGACACAGCACTGCTATTTACTGGTGATTCATGGCCAGATGTATTTAACTTCGCTCAGATTGGCTTAAACAGAGTGTCCAAATGGCTACGCGATAATGTGTTAACCCTCAACGTGGATAAAACAAAGTACATGTCCTTCTCCAAACATAATAATAAATATGCAACCTGCACGGACCATGTTATTACTGCTCATTCTTGCAATTTTCCTTATTGTCTGACATGTTCATGCACACCTTTGCAAAAAGTGAATTCAATTAAATACCTTGGCATTATGTTGGATGATAAGCTAACTTTTCATGAGCATATTTATTCACTTTCAAATAGGATACGGAAATTAACATATATTTTTAAAAAACTCCGTTGCGTAGCAGATTCTAACACTATTAAATCTGTCTATTTTGCTCTATGCCAATCTTTAATAATATATTGTATTACGTGCTGGGGTGGGGCTACCAAATCATCTCTTCTGCCCCTCGAAAGATCACAAAGGTTAATCTTAAAAGTAAGTAACTCTCTTCCATTGAAATTTCCAACCAGTCAACTTTATAAAATTTCCAAAGTTCTTACAGTCCGGCAACTGTTTATTATATACACAGTATTAAAAAAACATGCACAATTAAAATACGACCAAAAAAATACACAGCACACGAGACGCAAAGACCGAGTGTGTACGTCTAATTATGACCATTGTACCTACTTTTCTAGGAGATTTTTTTGCTATCTTGGCGGACACCTGTATAATAAAGTTAACAAGGAACTTAATATTCACGTCCTACCTAAAATAAAAGCTAAAAAATGTATCCATGAATGGTTACTGAAGACGGACTATAAATATACGGAAGATCTTTTTACATCACATGTGTAAATGTTGTAATTTTTGCATTCACTCAGCACACGCACACACACACACACACACACACACACACACACACACACACACACACACACACACACACACACACACACACACACACGTATCATTATTGTTAAATTATGTATATACGCGCAAATGGATTATAACGTATCATTATTGTTAAAATATGTATTCCAAGATAACATACTTTTGTATTTGTTTAACTGGGAGGGAGACCTGATGACCTGAAATACAGGTTCGTCGCCTAGTTTAGGCATCAGTCTCTCACATCAATTTGTGACTTTTTTTTGTTAAAATTCGATATTGTTAATTTAATGTGGAGAGAAAAATAAATTATTATTATTATTATTTAATAAATACATAATATAATATCAATTATAATATCATATCTTTGGTTCAGTTCACACTTGACAGCTTGTGGCGGCGCTGTCGTCGCGCCGCAACCGAAACACACCGAAGCTTAAATCACGTTATCAACATTCCGAATCATAAACAGCATATATAGAACATCTCCGAACTATCACATGGAGTGTTGGCCACTCCCGGGCAGAACACCTTGCCCGGCGGGAGATCTCCCCTTTCCCTTCCACGGCCGCAGTGGTGACCCCGACGTGATCTGAACACGCAACCAAACACCCTCGGAAACTACAACTCAAGCCTTCGTTATTAACCTCAAGAACTCCCACCATTCACTATTGAGAATCGTCTTCTGCAGTCTTCAGTTCCTGCAAGGCAGTCCAACTTGTCTTCATCTCGACTCACCGCAGATTTATAAGGCAGACTTCTGGCACTTGCTCCGGCACATCGTTCTCACCGGCATCACTTGCCAGTGCGTAGTACGGCATGCATTACACATCGGCATATTATTCGCATCGGTGTCACTTGCCCTTACGCACACAGCATGCATTCCCCACCGGCATTCCCATTAAAAGGACACACCGGCAATCGGACTGCACTATCGACCTCCGGTCTGAGCAGGGGGGTAATGTGGCGGCGCTGTCGTCGCGCCGCAACCGAAACACACCGAAGCTTAAATCACGCTATCAACATTCCGAATCATAAACAGCATAATATAGAACATCTCCGAACTATCACATGGAGTGTTGGCCGCTCCCCGAGCAGAACACCTTGCCCGGCGACAGATCTCCCCTTTATCCTTTCACGGCCACAAGCTAATAGCAACATACACTTCTTAGTATGTAGACCTTTTGATTGCCAGTATAGGTGAAGTATGTTTGTAATAAAAACGCTGCGCGGCCCCCTACATTGGGTTAATTCAGTGAGATTGTCACTCGC
The DNA here is from genome assembly GCA_036936625.1 of Parnassius smintheus behrii. Lineage (NCBI taxonomy): Eukaryota > Metazoa > Arthropoda > Insecta > Lepidoptera > Papilionidae > Parnassius > Parnassius smintheus. Next base: position 3,201,963 of record JAUPFT010000021.1, on the reverse strand, counting down.
GTGCTCGAGCTTACGCGCGCCTTAAGTAAACAAAATTTTTTTTCTCTTATAAGTATTTAGCCACTTTTGATACTTCTCTTTGAGATTTTATTTAAGTATGGCCACTCAAAAAGCCAAAAAGTACTGCATAGCATACGGGTGCATAACAATATGAATGTTGTCGACTTTTCGTTCTTTACTTTCAAAGAATATCGAAAGGTACCTATATTACGGACGCCTTAGTTTTTATAATTTCGTTTCTATTTTCGTTTTCGATTTTTTCGCGTATAATATCAATAACCTTAAAAATCATTCAGCGTAAGTAAATCTCCCAGTGCTAGCGACTGCTTACTAATGTGAGATCAGCATATTATATTGTTTATTAGTATACTGGATGACCTTTTTTACCCTCAGGAAAAAGTCTGCTATAACATGTGAACGGAATAGAAGCCAAGACCTGCAGCGGGAAAATGATGGTTTTTATGAGCCATATAACAAATTAAATTATTAGTTTTCCAAAGTCAATGGGAAATGGCTGAATACACGGTTTTTATTGAGAGTCGTAAAGAAGGAGTTAAATTAGGCAATGCGAATCCCTCAATGTTGGCGGGAATTTTCAAAAATGAAATCAAAGAAGTCATTAATATAAGAAGAATAAACGCTTCTAAAGTAGGGGTGGTATTTGCGCAAGCGATTAACGCCAACGACTTTTTGAAAAATGAAAACTTCCTAGAGACGTATGATTACAAGGCATTTATACCAGCAAGAGCAGTGGAAACAATCAGAGTACTCTGGTATGTTCCCATTAGCATCAGTAATGAAGAGCTATTTAAAAAACTATCATCGAAATATGAGGTCGTTGCAGTGCGTCGTTTCACAAAAAATGGTTGTCTGTAAAGTCGGTTTACGGACGATAGTTTAACGTGACGACGTAATAACAAAACATTGATGAAATGATTGCATACTTTTATGAATAAAATTGAATTATTTTTATTGAATTATCACTATTTTGTATGGATGGACAAAGAAGGAGTGAAATGAAATCTACATTGGCTCAAGCCGATCATGCCTTTCGCTCGTTCGTGCCGCGCTCTCACTTCGATCGTGCTAGGTTTGGCTGGAGCGTAACGGGACAATGAGTCATCATTTTTCGTGTATGCAGTCGGCGTTCATCGATTTATTAGACGTTGTCACGTCTAATAAAAAAGTTAATGGACAGATCGAACCGTTCAGTTCTGTAAGTGTAACATTTTTGTCAACTAACTTACCTGACTTTGTACATCTGGATTTATTTCACTATAGGGTGCATCAATATATTGCCCCACTTTTACAATGTTTTAAATGCTTTAAATTTAATCACGGAGCGAAAATTTGTAAATCAGTGCACCTGTATTCAATTTGTGCAGATGAACATCGGTACACTGAATGTAAGGAAAATGCGATAATTAAATACATAAATTGTCGTGGCCCTCATGTCACAATTTCTAGAGATTTTCTTTTATTAGACAATAAAAAATTGATGAAAAATATATTAGGTCTACTTATGCTAACCTTACAAACAAAACAAACTCAATATTTATTTTAAAATTGTAACGCAAATTTCCCTTCAATGTCTACAAAAGAAACAATGGATTCAAAAACAGTAGATCAATCACAAGTTAAATCTAATGACACTCCTAAAATACATAAATCACAGACGGAAACTACCCAAAAGAATACTACAACTAATAATAATAACACTTTTATTGACCAAATTATGACAAATGACCAAATTATGACAATTGGAGCATTGGTGGCCATGGGTAACTCGGGCTGTAAATTGATTACATCAAGTATAAAAAAATGCTTATTACTAGTGATCGGATAATCGAATGCATATTGACCTAAAGTTCATTTTTAGCACGGAATTTATGGAAACGGCTTCTTAAAACATATTTATTAAAATATAAATCCCGGGATTCCAGAAAATACTCTGTATCATGGCGAGGAAACGTCGTCCATATTATGTAGTATTTATTAAAAAAAACAGGGGGGATATATAATTATTAATGTGTATTTACTTGAATTAATTTTAAGCTCCCCATCAATTTATAAGCATGCTGAGTGTAAGAGGAATAGTAGGTAGTAGGTGTTAAATAAAAAATTAAGAGGAAGTTATTATTTCTAGTTTTTTTTTTATATATATAAAAGTGCCGTGGGTGTCGTAAAAGGCGACAGAGGGAAACAGGCAGGAGATGGGCAGCAGCATCTACCTGATAACAGCAACTGTACAAAAAAAACTGCGGTTGCCAACCTAGCAACTACGGCAACCCATGAAAAATTACACAAATAGACAGCCCCAGAACCCGAAGGCCCCGCTATTCCTGGCTACAGTGGCGACCATGGTAACGGCGGGGCAGATGGTGCTAAGAATTTCCGGTGGAGGTTCGGTTGCCACCTACGACGACTCAACCTGGCAACATTTAACATACGTACCCTGAGGACTGATGAGAAGATCCTGGAGCTGGAAGAAGATATAGACAAGTTGCGCTTGAATATTATAGGATTATTCGAGGTCCAAAGAGAGGGGAGGACACGGTGATTCCCGAATCCGACAACTTGCTCTATGACTGAGAGGGCGACCATCTGTCCCAATGAGGTGTTGGATTTATCGTCCACAAGTATCTCGTTAACAACGTTTTAAAGATTGAGATTGAATCGACGACGGTTGCGTACCTAACACTTATGTAGAATCACCAAACGGTATTCGCTGAAGGACATACAGGTTTACGCGCCAACGTCGGAACATCCCGATGAGGAGGTAAAATAAATGTATGAGGACATTTCTAGAGCCATGCATTCTTCCAAAACGCACTATACGGTGTTAATGGGAGACTTCAACGCAAAACTGGGCACAAGAAAGAACGGTGAGCTGAAGGTAGGGAAATTTAGGATAGGGCAACGGAACTCAAGGGGCCAGCAGCTGGCCGATTTCATGGAGAAAGAGAGACTTTTATGATGAACTCTTTCTTCCAAAAGCGGCCCCAAAGAAAGTGGACCTGGTCCAGCCCAGACAGTTCGATAAAAAATGAGATTGAATTCATTATGACGACCAGACGCCAACTGTTCAGTGATGTCTTAGTGATCGCAAGGGTGAAAACTGGCAGCGATCAAAGAATGGTTAGAGGCACACTGAACCTAAACGTTAAGTTGGAGAGGTATCGCCTAATGAAGTCAACGCTCCGTCCCCCTCGTGCTCTAATCCAGAATCCCGGAACCTTTCAGCTCGAGTTACGTTATCGCTTTCAGTGCCTAGAAGATTGCAATGCAGTGGACGGTATGAATGACAAGCTCGTGGAAACTGTCCACGTGGTCGGAGTTAGGTTCTGCAAGACCCACCGCAGAAGAACACAAAAACTCTCCGAACAGATTTGACAGCATACAGGCAACTGAACAGACAGATCTCCAAATGCATGCGGCGAGACTTACGCAACTTTAATACTGCTCGTATTAAAGAAGCGATCGAGCGGTACCAGGGCTCCAAAGTCTTTGCCAGAGATCTGTCTGCCAGAAAGAGCCAACTGTTAAGGCTGAAGACTGAGTGTGGCAGCATCGTTTCCGGGACACCTGAGATTTTGAGTGAGATTGAGAGGTTCTATGAACAGCTGTACTATCGTTGGAGCCACACGCATGTGTGAGTAACGATCAAAGAGCGATATTAGAATGGCTCTCCAGCACCTTAAAAACGGCAGGGCCCCAGGCGAGGGTGGAATTACAGCGGAGCTTCTGAAAGTGGATGGAACACCGGTACTTGAAGTCCTTCAGGAGCTCTTTAATTCCGTCTTCCATGGTGGCATTACTCCGGAGGCGTTGAGCAGAAGTACGGTGGACTTGTTCTTTAAGAAAGGCGACAACGCTCTCTTGAAGAACTACAGACCGATTTCCCTTCGGAGCCACGTTTTCGAGAGTCATTACGAATCGTCTCGCACGCAGACTCGACGACTTCCAGCCTCCCAAACAAGCCGATTTCCGAAAAGGCTTCAGTACCATAGACCACATACATACCCTGTGGCAGATTGTACAGAAGACCGAAGAGTACAATCTGCCACTTTGCCTGGCGTATGTGGACTATGAGAAAGCCTTTGAAATTTGGGTGGTGCTTTCAGTCAACAGTCCTTTCAGAGGAGCCAAGTTGACTGTCGGTATATCGAAGTGCTGAAGTGTTTGTACATTGGGGCTACCATGGCTATCCGAGTACAGAACCAGAGTTCGAGACCTATCCAACTACAGAGAGGTGTAAGATAGGGTGACGTTATATCCCGAAACTCTTCACCGCTGCATTGGAAGACGTTTTCAAGCTACTGGACTGGAAAGTATACGGTATCAACATCAATGGCGAGTTCATCACTCACCTTCGATTTGCCGACGATATAGTCCTTATGGCAGAATTGCTGGAGGACCTAAGCACTATGCTCAATGACATCCAATCCAATGTCTCCCAACGGATAAGTCTTAAGATGAACATAGACAAAACAAAGATCATGTTTAATTTATCAATCGACGGAAATTTGTCAATCGACGGATTCAACTCTACTGGGCAGCGTTTGGGAAATTACGACACATCATCTCGTCAGGTATACCTCAAACTCTGAAAACTAGATTGTACAATCAGTGCGTGTTGCCAGTGATGACTTACGGATCTGAAACGTGGTCCTTCACTGGTCACTCAGCGAGCTATGGAGAGGGCTATGCTCGGAGTTTCTCTGCGTGATAGACTTAGAAATGAGGATAATCGCAGTAAAACCAGAGTGACCGACATAGCCCAATGGATTAGTAAGCTGAAGTGGCAATGGGCCGGCCATATAGCTCGAAGAACTGATAACCGATGGGGAAGAAAGGTTCTCGTGTGGCAGCCTCGTATCGGTAGGCGTAGTGTAGGGCGACCCCCCACTAGATGGAGTACGACCTGGTAGGACATGCAGGATGTCTATGGATGCAGGTGGCTCAGGACCGTGCTTTGTGGCATTACTTGGGGGAGGCCTATGTTCAGCAGTGGACTTGTGAAGGGCTGTCATGATGATGATGATGATGATGATGTGTCAACGCCCCACCCAGGGGAGGGCGCTTTTAGTTTCGAAGATTAAAACAATTTATTTACCGTCTACCTGGGCCACTGTTGCTTTCAGGTGACTTAAATGCTCATCACATTGCTATTGGATGTCTCACAACAAAAACTAGAGGCACGAATGTGATCTTTGCATATTAAATAATGGATCTCTAACTATAGTAGGAAGCATTTATTCAATCTTCTATTGATCTTTCATGTGTTATCCTTCTTTAGTTACTTTATGTGATTGGCAGGTACATGATGATACTATGGGTACTTATCACTATCCAACCATAGTGGAATTATATACTTGTGTTGAAAAATATAATATAAATAAATAAAAAATCATTTATTCCTAGAAATAGAGCTACAGACTTGAACATTGGGAAAAAAGTGACTTATATTAAATTAATTTTAACTAATATTATATTAAATTAAATACTAATTACATATAGATTCTTATTACATATAAAAAAGGTACTGTAATATAGGGGAACCTTGCGAACATTTCAACTATAAAAAAGTTGACTGGTCAAAGTTCCTGACTGAAACAAAAAAAAGCTTGAAAACATTACAATTGATACATCCAATTTGCTTGATACTTATGAAAACTTCTGCACCACACTTTTAGAAATAAGGAAATGTATACCTACCTATAATTTCCAAATCTAATGTGTTTGTTATGAGAAAACCAGTTCCTTGGTGGGACGCGGACTGTTTGGAAGCTGTATAGAAAAGTAAAAATGCTCTAAGATTTTAAAAATTAAATCCTACAATATAAAATTATATAGAATATAAAAAGATTGATGCATCCAAAAAAAGATTAATAAGTTAAAAAAAACTAGTCGGAGACGAATTTGTGATTCATTTAATAGATATACTCCAATAACTTATATCTGGAAGTATATTAGGATATTGAAAAGGGTACCTGTACATAAGTCATCAAAAATGATCATTGGATTCCTTCTTTCTTAGATCAATATTTACCCATAACAGCACCACCATCTGAAAAGGAAATCAATATTTTAAATTTAAATACAATATTTAATCAGATAGGTACTGACAGTAGCTATTATCTATTGAAAGAATTTACTTGGCATGAATATACTGCAGCTTTCCAATCAAGGAGAGATTCCACTCCGGGATTGGATGATATTCCATATAAACTTATTAGGAACATGCATGTTAATGGACAAAAAACTATTATAAAAACCTTCAATATGCTTTGGGTTTATTTATATGCTTTAGTTCGCTATTTTGAAAATGATAAACCTGATAAACCAGAACATGATTTCAACTCCTACAGGCCAATTTCAATTTCCTCTTGTGTAGGAAAATTATATGAATACATGTTGAAAAACAGACTAGACTATTACACACTCAACAATTTGGTTTCCGGAAAGGAAATAGTGCTGCAAAGAGTTTTGCCTCCTTGATCTCAGATATATATATATATATATATATATATATATATATATATATATATATATATATATATATATATATATATACATTTGATATTGGTAAATATTCTGTGTGAACTTGGTATTCCTGGAAATATATGTAAATTTCCAGGAATACCAAGTGTACAATATGTATGTAAATGGATTTTTAATTTGCTATATGACCAAACTATTTACGTTTAATTTAATACAGTACCCGGTTGACCGAGCTTTGCTCGGTATTTTTCGCTCAGTTTTTTTTAATTAGTGTGTTTTGAAAATTATATTTAGATACAAATTACATACTGATGAAATACGAATAATATTTTTTTTATTTTAGCGACATAATAGAAAAAACTGAACTGGTTATTTGAATAAAAAATCATGAGTGCAATTTTTTTAATTTAAATTTTCGTGTTTTTAAAAAATACTAAAAAAGGGCTCGAAAAAATAGATTTTCTCAAAAATGAAAGGAACTTGAAAAAAAAAATTTAAAAAGTCAGTTGGTCGGTCTAGGCTCGAACCATGGTATTACGATTTTGCGACCGCCCAATATACCAATTAAGCTATTTGTAATCATTAATAAACTGTCAAAATTTACCTTCTTATTCTAACGATATTGTAGCAGTTTTTCATTGCCTAAAAACACGGACAAAAATACATTTTCTAAAAATGAATCCTAGCTGGATCGATTTATTGCCCCCGAATTCTATGAAAATCATTGGAGCCGTTTCCGAGATTCCGATTATATATATATATATATATATATATATATATATATATATATATATATATATATATATATATATATATATATATATATATATATATATATATATAAAATACAAAAATTGCTCGTTTAAAGGTATACGATAACATAGTAACATACTACATGGCCCTAGAAATGTATACAAAGTCACTATGCAGGGTGGTGCTATATCTCCCTTGTTATATAGTATTGTTGCTTGAATAAGTCAACTAGCGCCATCTAGTGTCAGGAACGAGAGCGAGGGGAGCTTTGCAGAAAATGACATCACAAATCTTTCAACCGACAGCGCCATCCGAAGAACTAAGTTTCTAGAAAATCTACACTCGAACACTCGTCGCTTTGCGCGCATTTACTTGAATATTCCGGATGCTTCATTGCTAATTTGTATATAAAGGCGCTGCAAGATGCGATCGGGGCAGTATTGGATTTGGCGAGACAAGCGAAGCTTCGGAGCGGAATAAAGTGAATTAGTGTGTTTAATTATTAGTGTTTTAAGTTTTAATTTGTGTAAAGTAAATTAAAGTGTTAATTTAGGTAATTTTATCGGCAATTTTTATTGTCACGAACCTCAAGCTCGTAACAGTATATATACATATTTAATAAGTAAATATATAACAAATAGAGATATAAACTTTTGCTGTTCGCTGATGATCTCCTTGTGTATACTGTAAATAAAGATGTAAATATAACGGTAAACAATTGAAATTTAGCATTAGAACAAATTCATGATTTTTATTCAAATAAGTTGAAATTAAACATTAGTTCTAGTAAAAGTGGAGCTTTCATTTTCTCCAAAAAATATTATTCATGCGACATTTTTGTAAAATATGATAACATACCATTGCCACGGTTACAGAAATTTTTTTTAGGAATATTGTTTGATCAGAAACTAACTTTCCAAGAAGATGTAAATAATCTATGTAAAAATGCCTGCAGGGGTCTCAATGTGTTAAAATCATTAGCGGGTGTGCATTGGGGATCTGATCCAAAGTGGTTATCAATGCTTTATAAAATTATAGTTCGAAGTCATTTTGATTATAGTATATTAGCATACTTATATGCAAACTAATTGATTTTAAAGAGATTAGATATAATCCAGATAAAAGCAATGCGTATAATAACTGGGGCTATGTGCTCTACACCAATCCATGTAATCGAAGTAGAAAATTGTATTCCGCCAATTTTATTAAGAAGGCTACATATTGATGAAAGCTTTTGTGTTAAATTGATCAGTTCAAAAAATAATTCAGTTTCAAAAAGAACTTCTTTATGAAGTTCCCGAGTTTTATGATAGCTCATACATTGATTTAAATATTTTTTTTTATAGGATAGGGTGACAAACGAGCACACAGTCCACCTGATGATAAGTGGTTGCTGTGGCCCATAGACATCTACATCTATCCTCGATTACGAATCAAAATGCAGATGCGTTGTCACCCGTGAGGACTAAGATGGAATGCCTCGTTTCCAGTAAAAATATGCTTTTATCTGGTCGATTAACGAAGTATTGTTATATACTCAGAGACTCAAACCAAAAATGTGTATCTAAGTAAACCATGGCCTTTATATAAAATAAAATATGATGCATTAGTGAACATTAGTGTTTCGGTTGAAATTTAGAATCGTTTGGCAGGAATTTGGGGGAGTCATCATAATCATCATCATCATCATTACAGCCCTTCACAAGTCCACTGCTGAACATAGGCCTCCCCCAAGCAATGCCACAAAGCACGGTCCTTATCCACCTGCATCCATCGACTTCCTGCATATCTTACCAGGTCGTCACTCCATCTAGTGGGGGGTCGCCCTACACTACGCCTACCGGTACGAGGCTGCCACTTGAGTACCTTTCTTCTCCATCGGTTATCGGTTCTTCGAGCTGTATGGCCGGCCCATTGCCACTTCAGCTTACTAATCCATTGGGTTATGTCGGTCACTCTGGTTTTACTGCGGATATCTTCATTTCTGACTCTATCACGCAGAGAAACTCCGAGCATAGCCCTCTCCATAGCTCGCTGAGCGACCTTGAGCGTCCTCATACGGCCAGCAGTTAAGGATCACGTCTCTGATCCGTAAGTCATCACTGGCAACACACACTGGTTGTACACTTTAGTTTTCAGAAATTGAGGTATACCTGACGAGAAGATGTGTCGTAATTTCCCGAACGCTGCCCAGCCGAGTTGAATCCGTCGATTGACCTCTCGGTCGAAGTCGGACTTACCTAGTCGGACTATTTGTCCCAGGTAAACGTACTCGTCAAAAAATTCGAGCATAGTGCTTCCAACAACTACCGGCATAGGTGTGACATGGACATTAAACATGATCTTTCTTTTGTCCATGTTCATCTTAAGACCTATCCATTGGAAGACACCATTGAGGTCATTGAGCATAGTGCTAAGGTCCTCCAGCGATTCTGCCATAAGGACTATATCGTCGGCAAATCGAAGGTGAGTGATGTACTCGCCATTGATGTTAATACCATATCCTTTCCAGTCCAGTAGCTTGAAAACGTCTTCCAACGCAGCGGTGAAGAGTTTCGGGGATATAACGTCACCCTGTCTTACACCTCTCTGCAGTTGGATAGGTCTCGAACTCTGGTCCTACTGTACAAACACTTCAGCACTTCGATATACCGACAGTCAACTTGGCACCGCTGAAGGGACTGTAGCACCACCCAAAATTCGACGAAATCAAAGGCTTTCTCATAGTTTACATACGCCAGGCAAAGTGGCAGATTGTACTCTTCGGTCTTCTGTAAAATCTGCCGCAGGGTATGTATGTGGTCTATGGTACTGAAACCTTTTCGGAAACCGGCTTGTTCGGGAGGCTGGAAGTCGTCGAGTCTGGATGCGAGACGATTCGTATTGACTCTCGAAAACAGCACGTAGACGCGGCTCAGAAGGGAAATCGGTCTGTAGTTCTTCAAGAGAGCGTTGTCGCCTTTCTTAAAGAACAAGACCACCGCACTTCTGCTCCACGCCTCCGGAGTAGTGCCAACATGGAGGACGGAATTGAAGAGCTTCTGAAGGACTTCAAGTACCGGTGTTCCACCCGCTTTTAGAAGCTCCTCTGTAATTCTATCCTTGCCTGGAGCCCTGCCGTTTTTAAGGTTCCGGAAAGCCATTCTAATCTCGCTCAGGCTGACGTCCGGGATATCATCGGAATAGTGTCGGATAAGACTTGCTCTTGGATCGTTACTCACACTTGCGTGTGGCTCCAACGATGATGTGTACAAGATGTCCGTAGAACCTCTCAATCTCACTCAAAATCTCAGGTGTCTCGGAAACGATGCTGCCACACCCAGTCTTCAGCTTTGACAGTTGGCTCTTTCTGGCAGACAGATCTCTGGCAAAGACTTTGGAGCCCTGGTACCGCTCGATCGCTTCTTTAATACGAGCAGTATTAAAGTTGCGTAAGTCTCGCCGCATGCATTTGGAGATCTGTCTGTTCAGTTGCCTGTATGCTGTCAAATCCGTTGACGATTGCAGCCTCATCTCCCGTCTAATAGCCATGAGATTAAGAGTGTGATCGGAGAGTTTTTGTGTTCTTCTGCGGCGGGTCTTGCAGAACTTAGCTCCGACCGCATGGACAGTTTCCACGAGTTTGTCATTCATATCGTCCACTGCATTGCAATCTTCTAGGCACTGAAAGCGGTTACGTAACTCGAGCTGAAAAGTCTCGGGATTCTGGATTAGAGCACGAGGGGGACGGAGCGTTGACTTCATTAGACGAGACCTCTCCAACTTAACGTTTAGGTTCAGTATGCCTCTAACCATTCGGTGATCGCTGCCGGTTTTTACCCTTGCGATCACTTAGACATCACTGAACAGTTGGCGTCTGGTCGTCATAATGAAGTCAATCTCATTTTTTGTCGAACCGTCGGGGCTCGACCAGGTCCACTTCCTGTGGGGCCGCTTCTGGAAGAAAGAGTTCATCATAAAGAGTCCCTCTTTCTCCATAAAGTCAGCCAGCTGCTGGCCCCTTCGGTTCCATTGCCCTACTCCAAATTTCCCTAACTTCAGCTCATCGCCTTCTCTTGTGCCTAGTTTTGCGTTGAAGTCTCCCATCAAAACCGTATAGTGGGTTTTGGAGGAATGCACGGCTCTAGAAATATCCTCATACATTTCCTTCACCTCCTCATCGGGATGTGCCGAGGTTGGTGCGTAGACCTGTATGTTCTTCAGCGAATACCGTTTGGTGATTCTGAGTATCAGGTACGCGACCCTCGTCGACACACTCCCAATCTTTACAACGTTGTTGACGAGAGACTTGTGGACGATAAATCCAACACCTCCTAGGGACAGATGATCGCCCTCCCGGTGATAGAACAAGTTGCCGGACTCGAGGATTAACGTGTCCTCCCCCTCTCTTCGGACCTATGATAATCCAATAATATGCCAGCGCAACTTGTCTACCTCTTCTTCCAGCTCCAGTATCTTCTCATCAGTCCTCAGGGTGCGTGCGTTATACGTTGCCAAGTCGAGTCATCGTAGGTGGCAACCGAACCTCCACCGGAGATTCTTAGCACCCCCTGCCCCGCCGTTACCATGGTCGCCACCGTAGCCAGGCTATTCCGGGGCCGCCGGGGACTGGGGGCTGTTTATTTGCGTCATTGCTCATGGGGGGATATTTGCCATAGTTGCCACGCTTGGCGAGCGGGTTGGCAACCGCAGTTTTTTATTATGTTATTGTAGTTATTAGGAAGATGCCGCTGCCCATCTCCTTTCTGTGTCCCTCTGTCGCCTCTTACGACACCTTATGGGGTAGTGGATATTCTCAACCGCCACTACACGGTATTTGGGGGAGTAAGGTGTTTTATTTGGTAGAGGTTTGGTCCCCTATTATAATAATACCACACACATTAAAAGGTAACGCACCGTTCTTGAGAAAAATCAAAAAGAAAATCTCATAGAACTAACCTCAAAATGATAACTCAAAATGAATTAAGGGGGTGGAAGGTGGTGGAGAGGGAGGTGGGAGAGTTGTAGAGTCTCTCCCCACTTTCTTATCCTTCTGGACGTGCTAAGTTTTTTTTATAATTTTTTAAGAATCTAATTTTGAGGTTATGTTTTTGTAATGTTTTTGACTATAAACCTGATTTATGGGGGGAGAAAGTTGGGGGAGGGAAGCACCATGTAGCACAGTCAAGGGAAGTGCGGTCGACGGAGCCCCGTTTCACGCGGCTCCTACTCCTGAGTGGTTTACAAAAAAATAACCGCGAAGGGAATGGCGGCGCCATCCCCTTTTAACCCAACCTGTTAGAGTCGGGGTGCCCTATGTCCCGAGCTCGCTTCGCTAACTCTTGCATTCAACAAAACACCAAAATATTAGCTTTTATAATTACTTTAAATTATAAACATAATATATAATACAACAAATAATAAGCACAGCAACAAGAGCCGTAGGCTCGCACAGGTGCCTGCGATTTGCTACGACGGGCGGGGGCTGTTCTCCCTTCTAGCCTACGGCTTTACAAAACACTTTATATGTATGTGGTAGAGCCATGCTGCACTTATATTAGTAGTATAGTTGTAGCACGAATGGGTCGGCTCGACTGGGGAAGGACCACGCTCTCACAGAATGCCAGCGTGAAATAGTAGCCTAATGCTGCTGTATTCCATATGATGAGTGTAGAGAACCGGAGACCCTTTTTACTGGAAACTAGGCATTCCATCTTAAACCTCACGGGTGACAACGCATCTGCATTTTGTAATCTAGGATACATATAGAAGTCTATGGGCCGCAGCAACCACTTACCATCAGGTGCACTGTGTGCTCGTTTGTCACCCTATCCTATAAAAGAAAGGAGTAGGGCAGACAAGACTACGTGGATTCCAGAGTCGTAAAGTCAGTTAATAATAAAAAATGTATCATTTTCCATAATCCATACCTTACGTATTTTAGGTTATAAATTATAATAGTTTTTATTTATTTTTTCCATAATGGTGCATTACCTGCTAATGTGAGTGGTATTATTATAATCGGGGACCAAACCTCTACCAAATAAAACACCTTACTCCCCCAAATTCCTGCCAAACGATTCTAAATCCAACCTGATGTTTCTGTATGTCAAGAAGCAGTAAATTCTCTGTCTTGTCTGAATGGATGTGTTAAGATTTCTAGCTAATAATGACTATTAAACAATTTTTACAGGTGGATCGGAGAGTATCATATATAGTAAACATAAAATGCTGAAGTTGTTAAACTTCAGCATTTTATGATTACTATCATAAAATCATAAAATGCTGAAGTTTAACAACTTCAGCATTTTATGATTCGCAAACGAAAATATTTAAAACTTTTAAAATTCTTAATTTATGCTCCATTTTTACAGCTGAATGTTATGCAATCTACTTAGCTATATGTATACGCAAAATATTGTGAATTTACAGTTTCTAATTGTAACTGATTCAAAAAGTGTTATATTAGCTATTGAAACTAACAAAATGGATTGTAAGAAAAATTACATTATATATAAGAAACAAAATAATAATCTTACTAAACAAGCTTAATAAAGTAAAGAAGAATGCATTGAAGTAATATGTATACTTACGTACTAGAACAGCTATCTCAAACAAAAAATGTGCGCTACTCTGTGTTCGCGCGGTTAGTTTTTTTTATCATAGAATAAACATAAGTAGAATGATCAGTAGGTAATAGTAGATTGTATTGTTAAATAGGTAAATTATATCGACAACAATATTTAAATTTTCTCATTTATTTTGTATATTATATTTGCTAATTTAATAGTGGGTTCGTGACAATAAAAACTGCCGATTGAATTACCAAAATTTACACTTTTATTACTGAACACCAATTAAAACTTAAAAGACACTAATAATTTATCACACTGATTCACTTTAATTCGCTCCGAAGCTTTGCTTGTATCGCCAAATTCAATACTATCCCGATCGCGGCTTTCAACGGCTTTAAATAGGGCTCTTCCACCGAAACATCCAGAATAATCCAGCAAATACGGGCCCCGACCGACCAGGCGCAGAAAGCTCGAGTGTGGCGCTTTCTAGAAAGCTTAGTTCCTCCGTTCAATAATAGATGGCGCTAGTGCCATCAGCTGTGGCGCGCAACAATATAATATTACGTAATATTATATCACAATTACATTTTAATGATATTTTTATCTGAATATTTTAAAAGGTATCTATGTCAAATATACTTACTTACTTACTTACTTACTTATCGTCACGCACAATCCCTAACGGGGTAGCCAGAGAGAACAGATCGCCAAGTGTCACGATCCTTACATACCTCTTTCGCTTCTTTCAGGTTCATTAACTTCTTCATACATGCACGTCTAGGTATCCGAGTACTTTTGACCCTCCCCTCTTCGAGCAATTTGCTCACATGGTCTTCGAAAGTTAGTCTCGGTCTACCTCGACACCTTTTAATATTTACTTTCGCTCTATATATTTTCTTCACCATTCGGTCTTCACTCATTCGTTCAACGTGCCCAAACCATTGGAGTACGCCCCTATCAATTTTTGTGATAAGGTCATCTTTCAATCCTGCCATATTGCGAATCTCTTCGTTTCGCTTTCGGTCGGCTATGGTAACGCCACACATTTTACGAAGAGATCGCATCTCCACTGCATTCAACTTGCTTTTATGCTTCTTCTGGCATACCCAGGTTTCGCTGCCATATAACAAAGTCGGTACCAAAACTGCGTTATGTATTGCAAGGCGTGCACTCTTCACCACGCCTTGCCTTTTGACTAATGCATTCAGGGCACCATTGACTTTGTTTCCGGCAGCGACACGCCTATCCACATCTAAATCACATCTTCCATCCCGGCTGAAAGCACTCCCCAAGTATACAATTTCATTTACCTGTTCTAGACATTCCTGATTTACCCATATTTCACATTTCGTTCTCTCTTCGTCCTTTTCAAATACCAGAACCTTAGTTTTATTAGCATTCAAACGGAGACCTTTAATTTCACATTCCTCTTTCATACACGTGAGTAATGCCTGCAGTTCTGCTTCTGATGGTGCAATAAGCACTGCATCATCAGCATACAGCAGACAATTAACTTTTATGTCACCCATTTTCACATCCAAACAGCTATCTTTCAGCTTCTGTAAACAGCTGTCGAGATACAGTATGAACAGCCAGGAAGACATGACACAACCCTGTTTTACGCCCGCTTGGACGCTAAACATGGGTGACAGGTCATGCCCTACCCGCACACAGGCTTTACAGTCATAGTAAAGTGACTGCACAGCCCTTAACAATCGACCATCCACACCATATCCCGGCAACAGTTCCCACATTTTCTTCCTTATAACCTTATCAAATGCTTTCTCCAGATCCACAAAAGCACAGAAAATCCTCTGGTTAACACTCAGAAGCTTCTCCGTGATCATGCGAAGAGAAAACATTTGATCCGTGCATCCTCTTCCAGGTCTAAATCCGCAAAATATGTCAAATATAAAAGAAACATACTAAATTTATGTTTAACATAACTTATTAACATAACATTTAAATTACAAATATATTTATTTAAATTAGTGTAAGAGTTGGTCATAAAAGCTGGGCACGCGAGAGTTAAAAATAGACGAATTTATTCCACTTTGACTTTGAAGTGGAAACCTAAAAATAAAATAAAAGAATAATAAGCAGATTTAAACATGAACAATTTAGCCTAATTATAATAACTTATACATGTTTCTAAAAAAAAACGTATGTCATCATATAATCGTCCTTTACTTAAGTACCCACAGAAATGTCGCATCTGAACATATTAATTTCATAATCTATATTCCATGACACGAGATGGCGTCTTAGGAATAATTTGTTTTATTATTGATTCATAATACTTTTTATTGAATAAGTATCTTATTAACGGATGAAAAGTAATTCCTTGGTTTTTACTGACGTTTCTCGAATTATTTGTGCAAAATCTAAGTACACACGACGGCACATTTTTATCAAGAGATTTTTTTTAAATCAACACAGCACGTGACAACTCTACAAGCGCCTAGCGAGTGACTGACTGACTGATTAAAGTGCGGTGTATGCACTAGAGATGAAGCGTATATACTAGAACAGATCTAGGGACTAAGTATTTAACGAGACTAGGTTGCACCTATTCCAACTTTTAAAATACTCGATCCATCTAGTCTCAATGTGCCTACACGTCATACTCGTATTTTGTTGCCGTATTTACTAGGCGCTTACGGTCGGAAATCATTAGTTTGTCAGTCATTCGAATTTGAACCATATTTTAATGCACATAAAAGTAACGTGACGCGCACTCGTGTTGTGTAAGAATATATTCTGTCCTTGTTGAACTACGCTATTCTGCAGTCTTTCTATCTTTGTCTATCAATACTCGAGACTCGAGACTAGTCGGGACTCGGGACTTCAACCAAATACTAGTACAAAAGTACAAGGCAGACGAGTGTCTGTTTATAGTACGGTATGGACTCATGCGAATGTGATCTCTGTGGACGCTGTATTTATGTTTCCATGACTACTTTACGTAAACAATTTACGTTTCCATGACCATGTAATATATTTTGATGAATATAAATTATATAATATATATAATCAATATAAGTAAATGTATCATGCTTGCTTTCAGTAATATAAAAATGCGTTCATTTACTCACATTTATTAATCTATATATTTTATAATCTTTCTTATGGAGTAAACTTCACCATCTTTTTATTTTTTGTTTTTCAGAACTATTCTTTTTTTAATGTTTATTTATAATAATTATACTAACAATATTCTAAAAAAACATTATAATTAGTCTCGTTACTATTAAGATTATGTGAGAAATAAATATGAAAATAATCAACTTCAAATTCTCCCGTCATAATGAGCTACTTTATACCTACTGCATCAACCTATTAAAGAATTATAGCAATACTAAAAAAAAACCATAGCAGCTTAAAATCAATAGAGAGATACAAAATCAATAGGTGAATGTTCCCATTCTAGAGTTTTTCAAATAAATTGACTTTAAAAAATGGCTCCTAGAATAAATAGTGTGGCTTTGGATCATTTTACGGACAAAGGGCAACAAATGGCCGAGTGTAATATTTGTAAAATGCAACTGAGTTTTAAAAATTCTGAATCAAACCTTACAAAACACATTAAACGTAAACATCCATTAGTAAGTTTAGTTAGAAGAAACGACGTTCGAGCTCCAGTGATAACATCCCAGACTAGCCAGCAACCACCATTATCAGACCAACCTGCTGGAATAGTTCAACAACCTGAAGGTGAATAACGGACATCCACTAACTTGGTGCGATTAGTACTACCGGGTGCGAGAACTATAGCATAAACATATTAAAACATATATAAAAAAATACTGATAAATGTAAATCTGATAGAGATAAGCTATTTAGCATTTGTATGCTCTGGCACTCACTAAGTTAAATGCAATGGCCACGAGTGTCCCTTGTGAAAGATTATTTTCCTCATGTGGCTTATTGCTAAATGACAGGAGAACGAGGCTGGGAACTCAAAAGTGCAACAATTGATGTTCTTAAATCGAAATTCTTAAGTCTGATTTTCTCCGTATATATATAAAACAATAACTGTAGATTAAGTGATCAAAAAAACAAAATAAAAAAACACAAAAAAAAAGAAAAATCTGATTACATTAAAATAAAAATGAATTACAATCTTTTAAAAGCGTCAACAATCTACAATGTAGTACGTAGTAGTGTAAAGTATGAAGGGAAGATTACAATTCATTATTGCACAGTGTACACGTTTCAGTAGTACGACTAAAAGTCACTGTCGTATCTGTAGCTTGCTACATATTTATTTATCTATGGTGCGTACCGCATACGTACGTAAAGCATACTTGAAACTAAAGTTCATCCTATTCCAAAAATACTAAACTTTGTGTGTACTTGATACTTTATGGACTAGGTGGAACAGGTATTTGGATCGAGTACATATACATAAACACTCACGCCTGTCACCCAGAGGGGTAGGCAGAGACTACGGACTTCCATTTGGCACGATCCTGACATACCTCTTTCGCCTCCTTTACATCCATATATCTACGCATACATGCTCGTCGGTTAAGGGTACTTCTAACGTGGCCCATTTTCAAAATATCGCCAATTTGGTCGATAAACTTTTTTCTAGGGCGTCCCTTCGCGACTCGGCCGTTCACATCTGCCATATAAATTTGCTTTATCACTCTTTCCTCATTCATTCTTTGAACGTGACCAAACCACCGAAGCATTCCTTTCTTAATCCTGGTCACAGCATCATCTTGCATACCACATTTATCTCTTATCACGCAATTTCTCAGCCTGTCATTCAGATTCAACCCTAGCATATTCCTTAAAGACCGCATTTCTACAGCATTTATTCTACTTTCGTGCTTCTTCTGCCACACCCAGCTTTCACTACCATACATTAAAGTAGGTACTAACACAGCATTATGAATTACCATACGTGCCCGTTTTGACACATTCTGGTTCTTCATAATAGAGTGTAGTGCCCCATTCACTCTATTCCCTGCATTTACTCGTCGTTCTATATCCCTATCATATCTACCATCCCTGCTAAATACAAATCCCAAATACACAAACTCATCCACTTGCTCAATTAACTCTCCTTCTATTCTTATTTCACATACCGTTTTGCTTTCTTCTCTTTCAAAAACCATCACGTTCGTCTTACTTGCGTTCACTTTCACTCCCCTTTCTTTTAATTGGATCGAGTATTTATACGGAATTGGACTAGGTGCACTTAGTACGAAATTTACCTAGTACGACTCATCTCTAGTATGCACTGCAGTTGAGTGGAACAGAGTAGCTGAATGCAGTGTCACCTCTAGTACTCTATGTAAATAATAGCTCAATGGAAGAATGTTACCTTTATGTATGACGAGGAAGCAGACTTTGCTGCTAGAGATGTCTCCTCATCATCGTGTTCAGATCACTCCTCAATGGTGGAAATACCATTTACAGATATATATATATATATATGCCTTGTTAAGCAAGAACTTGAAATCCTTGTGAAACTCAAACCGGGAAGAAATTAGGTAAGTCCAAAGGTATTTGGTATCATTAAATATAAAAATGCCCGCCAGTCACTCCTTGATACAACAAAAAAGGGATTAATACTACAAAATTCATTACGACTGTAAATCGAATGAGATTTAGACATAGCGGAGTAGCCGCCCACCTGCATCGTCTGGGAATGAAAGAAAATGCAAATTGTGAATATTGTGGTAACATGAATGGAGACCTAAAACATCGGGTTGTTCAATGTTGTAAACTTGGTTTGAATAGATTTCTCCTCATTGATTCCATTTAAGATATTAACAACGATAAAGTTCCTGATGTTCTTTAAAGTCTATTAGCTGATGAAAAATTCTTTTGACCATTTATATTATTCCCTTACTTATTTATTGTGTACAAGATATATAAAAATGAAATCGTGGTATTAATCTATAGTGCAAACGTGAATAAGCACTTTGTGATTAGTGAATCAGTGTAAAAGTGAATTTTTGGTGAATGTTTCGTACGTGATATATCTAATTTTTAAAGATTTAATTTTCTTTAAAATTTAGATATATCATTATATTTAAAGATATTGTGACTTCAGAAGGGCTAGAACCCAGAGCCGTAAATACAGATAATACCCGAGACAGCTGTTAATTGACAGCTGACAATTTACATAAACAATTTTTTTTATTTATATACACACTAGGATTTTGTAGAATTTTACGATCAATACGATAAACATAAGTAAAAATTACTTAATACTAGCACTCACAAATAGCGATTGTATCTTAAAAAATATAATGTTACTGAAAAGAAATTTACTTGAATATTTGACTTTAATATCGTGTTGTGGTTCCGTAATTTGTGTTTTTCTCAACTATGTGACTAACATATCTCCTATTACTGGAATTTGGTTTCATTTGTATATACTTACACTTTTTGTATTATCAGTGCTCTTTAGTTTTAAATTTATCCAATGGCTTTTACGTTTGAACAAACCGATTAAGTACGATATTGATGGCCTTACAAAGAAATATCCATCTTTGTCGTTTTTGTCTGCAATATTACCTCACTCAGAAAGAAAAGTTCGCAAAGAATCAAAAGAATATGATACGAATGAGCTTAGTATTATATCTACGGTATTGGAGAGAAAATTAGTGTCATCATGGTACATGACATACATTTCGCAGGAAATAGGCTTTCCTTTTGCATGTAAACAAATGTTGGATCAAATGATTAGCAAGACATTCCAGGTTTAGTTGCTTATTTGTTCAAACTTATTGTTAAAAGTAACTATTAGGCTTACATGTTACAAATGTGTGGATAAGAAATTGAATAGTATTATGTGTCTGTATCTACAGTAAATTACTCTTAGTTACATCAAAGAATATCTACAACCCTATATTGTCCTGTGGGTGTCGTAAGTGGCGACAGACGGAAGCAATTCAGATGGGCAGCAGCCTCTTCCTAATAACACCCAAAAATAAAAAAAAACTGCAGTTGCCAACCCGCTTGCTAAGTGGTGACTATGGCAAATACACCCCCCCCCCCCTCCCCAATAAAGCAATCTATGGAGGAAGCCTTTGTTCAGTAGTGAACTTTAAAAGCTGTAAAGTCATGGTGGAGCTTTAAATAAAACTAAATTTACGGATTTTATTGCGTTTATTTAACTGATTTTACTTATTTTTAATTCCCGACGTTTCGGGTGCTTTACAGCACCCGAAAATCGGACTGAAAAAATTAATATTAAAAAACTGAAGGTAGCCGGGCTAACTGTGACATTGGGATGTCAAACATCTTAGTCCCCCTCGTGACCATGGGTGCTGTAAAGCACCTGAAACATCGGGAATTGAAAATAAGTAAAATCAGTTAAATAAATGCGATAAAATCCGGAAATTTAGTTTTATTCAATGTGCAGTGTTCGCGTAAATTTAAGAAATCATCATGGTGGAGCTATTAAAATACAACTCTCAGTGTTGTATATTGTAATAAAAAAAAACATTTAAAATTGTTGGTTTCTATTTTTAAAATCATATGTTTATCTCATTGTGCAACATACATAGATTAAAAGTACTATTACCTTTATGTGCATTGCAGCAAATTTTAAGTCAAACTAGCTCCTGAAAGAATCTATGCAAATTATCGACATTACCAACAGTCTCATGGAGTGAACTTTATGATGTCAATTTACTCAATACCTAAGCTGATGACTGCAGGAAGCCATTTCTCTTAGTTGATCCAAATAACATGTTGATATTGTTCAATTATTGATATAGCCCAGGGGATCAATAACAAGTGGCAATAAGCTGGCCATATAGGTCTAAGAACCTACAATCTATTGAGAAAAAAGGTTTTTAAGTAGCAGCCTCATTCTGGTAAGCAAAATGTAGGGCGGCTATCCATAATTTGGAGAAGACCCGGTAAGACATCCAAGAAGTTGATGGGTGCAGATAGCTTAGGACCATGTTTTATAGCATTCCTTCGGATGTCATATGTTCATCAGTGGATTTGTGAAAGGCTGTAATAATGATTTTTTTTATAGGATAGGGTGACAAACAAGCACACTGTCCACCTGATGGTAAGTGATTGCTGCGGCCCATAGACATCTACATCTATCCTCGATTACAGATAAAATGCAGATGCTTTGTCACCCATGAGGACTAAGATGTAATGCCTTCTTTCCAGTAAAAAGAGACTCCGGTTCTCTACACTAACCATACAAAACACAGCAGCAGAGAGTGTGGTCCTTCCCCGGTCGAGCCGACCCATTCATGTTACTACTAATATAACTGCAGCATGGCTCTAACACGTATGAAATGATGATGATGATGATGATGACAGAACAATTTATTTTATGTATACTGACATTAGTTTTTGTTACAGATATGTGATAAAATAGACACTAAAGACCTTTACATTGACATGTGCTCAGTGCTTACAAGTCATTTGAAGGAATACACCAAAGCTATAAAAAGGCATGAAGAGTCACCTTCAAATACAGTAGATTCTTTATATAAGAAATCTCATGCAATATCCACAGATAAAAAATATCTATCTGGTGATCATTGCATAAATTTATTGAGAATTATTCTTAAAGAACTTATACCCTGGGAATTGTGGGATACACCACATTCAGAATTGCTAATAAGGGTATTGTCTAAGAAGTTAGATACTATCATAGACAGCACCTTAGCAGATCCTGTCTGGTTGAATGATAAACTTCTTACATTAATAAAAGGAAAGAAGGAAGATAAGGAGCCAGATTCTCTGGACCAAAACTCTGAAAAAGAAATGGAATTAGAAAAAGTTGCAACAGAACAATTTACTGTTGAGGCTCAAAAGCCTAACTTCTCAAATGAGGAAGCTTCTTTTTGTACACTTATCACAGATAATACACCAATTGACGAGCATGTTGACAAAGTAATCAAAGAAGAAATTTCAGAAAAGCTGGAGAATATAGTTGAAGAGGTGCCTGTGCAGTATACAGAGCCAGTGGATATAAAATCATCGCCAATTATGAGGCAGAGAAGGGGAAGGCAAGGAAGAAATGAAGTCAAAATATATGATAGAGTAATTGAAGGTAATGTTTTTCTGACTTAAAGATTAAAAATTAATAATCTTACGTGAGGGGTGAGTAAAAATTAAAAAGTGAGGATTAGGATGAGGAATGTATGTAGTTTTCCACACACACAGCAAGTATATAATTATGTCGTCGAAACTTGCTAGGCTTCTTTGTTCATGTTTGTTGTTACTTTCCAAAGTAAAGTTTACTTTTGCACTCCCAGAATAACTCTCTGATCCCCAGCACATGCTTTTAAACTCGATAAGAGGAATATAGAACTAACTAAGTCAATCCAGGTCATTCCATTCTTTTACCGGAAGATACTGGAACACTCGCGATCACATAAGGATAACAATATATGCATAGGAGAAAGGCTATATATTCGTAGACATAAGGTTTTGTTTAGCTTGCATCAATGGTTTGAGTGATATCTTCTTTGTGCCTACACATTTTATTACCTGACAGTAATGGTGGTTAAAGCGCATAGTGCCATATTATAGCACGCTATCTCTCCATAACGCATAGCGCGTGCTATGTAATTAGTTAGCATGACGCTATTACGCTATGGCGCTTTGGCGCTATTAAGTACCGTATTAATATCTAGCGGCAACTAGTTCTAGCAGCAGCACTGTTGGGAGAGGACGAGTGACGCAAAGATCTAGTAGCACGCTATTCATCGCGCACGACCTAATTTAGTGTTAGACGTTGTTTAGTTAGTGTATACTGTATATTTGTAATATATGTACCTAAGACAAAGAAGACAAAGAAGCCTAACTAATGTTTTTAAATGTAAATAAAATATAGATACAAAAATGTATATAATAGTGTATGTAAATAGTTGATTTTCATAAATACAATCAATACACTTTTAAATACGCAGTTATTTGGTTTATAATTTATAATAAGGTTAAAATAACGGTTACATCAATTATAATAAAAAATAATTTATTTTATTTCGTTTTAAAAAGTACATGCTTTAAAAATATTATATAATATCAATGTAGTCAAAGTCAAATAAATATGCATTATTAAGGATAACTCAACTACTGTTCATTGGATCTATATACTGAATCTTGATCAAATTTATATTTATATATGAAGCACCAGCTTTCAAATAAAAAATCTAGAAAAAGGTTCTAAGGTTAACATTAAAAGAAAAACAGTTGATTGAGATTGAGAACATCCTCCTTTTTTGAAGTTGGTTGAAAAGATGTTATACTTGACGGCATTAGGGCGGCGCCATCGTACGTCGGTACAGTAAAATTATAAAGAACACGTGCACCGATCGCGTCGCTCAGTTTCCCAAACCGCCCCACTACTCGGCTTGTTTTGCAACAACGGGTATAAAACGACCGCGCAGCGGCGGATCAGGCATGCGCCCTCCTTTCTGCCAAGGAGGGTCGCGTTCGTATACGGCTTAGAGATCTCTAGTTAGATCGTTAAGCCAGTTTCTAAAAGGTTGGGTTTAGTGGCTAAAAGCCACCACATAACCACGCAGCCGTCTGCGTGGTATGCTATGAGCATTCCCAACCTCCCTCCCCCGCTTTCCGGAGGGTTGCCCATATTTGCTTCGGGCGCAAAAAAAAGAAAACGGATCAGGCAGTCATGGCTCTGGCATGGCACGGTTCGCTTGTTGTATCCCGCTACTTGCTCATCCTACACTATTCGGATAATTAATTCATGAAAATCAATTAATTATTATTAGCTATTAAATTAGTCTCAGTACAATTTATAGTTGATTAACTGTGATCCATGTATTTTGTGATTGTAAATTAATTCTATTTAACTACCTTCCTACATACTTGTTACACTGTTTTGAAACAATTTTTTTCTGAATTGTGGAGTGGTTTACATTATTGTCCACTACACAAGCAGTTTCAAGTAATTTTATGAAGCTGTCAATTTCTAATAATTAATAAGGAGTGTATGTTATTAAGGCATACATTAAATTGCTTAACTTACGAGTTAAGAACCTTAACATATTATTATGAACGAAAACATAATATAGTTATAATTAATGTTTTTAAATTTGCTTTGGAATAGTGTGACAGACACTACATCTTTTACTGTTACAGCATATGAAATGTCGTCTTTAGAACATAGGCCTCCCCCATAGATTGTCTCTAGCTGCCATGCTTGGCATGTGGGTTGGTGCAGTGTTTTTAGGGTTCCGTAGTCAACTAGGAACCCTTATAGTTTCGCCATGTCTGTCTGTCCGTCTGTCCATCCTCGCTTAATCTCTGTGACCGTTAGCAGTAGAAAGCTGAAATTTGGTACCAATATGTGTATCAATCACGCCGACAAAGTGGTAAAATAAAAATTGACAAAAATGTTTTATTAGGGTAGCCCCCCTATATGTAAAATGGGAAGTGATTTTTTTAATTTCAATCCTAACGTGTGATACATTGTTGGAAAGGTATTTAAAAATGAATAGGGGTTTACTAAAATCATTTTTTGATAATGTCAATAATTTCGGAAATAATCGCTCAAAAAGTAAAAAACAGTGTGTGTGTCCCCCCCTCTATCTTTTGAACCATAAGGTTAGAAAATATGAAAAAAATCTGAAAAGTAGAACTTTATAAGGACTTTCTAGGAAAATCATTTTGAACTTGGATGAAAGCAACAGTACCCACTACCGGGAGCAGTTGCAGGAGCGCTGCTGGAGCGCGAACTTAATGGATACCCACCTTTAAACTCATAAGTGGGAACACTTATTGTGACGGACGGGAAACTACGGAACCCTGCACTGAGCGTGGCCCGACACGCTCTTGGCCGGTTTTTTTTATTGTTCTTGGGAAGATGCTGCTGCCCATCATGATTTTTACGTCTGTCACTTCTTGAAACACCCGCAAGGTGAGATAGGGTTGTGAATATTCTTGCACACTGTCGGACTGGTGATCTCATAGTGCTAAGAGCACAGTCCTGCTATTATTGTCATTTATTTTTTTATATACAGGTAGTATGAAGACATGGGAAACAGATATGGACTTACAATGCATAAGCCTTGGTCAAGATTTGCTTGCAAACTTAGATGGCGAAATCACTCTGAGCCGATTGTGGGGACAAGATATTGAACCTGACAGTAGTCCTAACCCTCCGAGGGCTAAGTCACCACAGCCGCTATGGTTTGGTAAGTTTTATTGAAACTATAAATGAGATGTGAAGATAATCATTTCATCATCATCATCATCATCATCATTACAGCCTTTCACAAGTCCACTGCTGAACATAGGCCTCCCCCAAGTAATGCCACAAAGCACGGTCCTGAGCCACCTGCATGCATCAACTTCCTGTATGTCTTACCAGGTCGTCACTCCATCTAGTGGGGGGTCGCCCTACACTACGCCTACCGGTACGAGGCTGCCACTCGAGAACCTTTCTTCCCCATCGGTTATCGGTTCTTCGAGCTATATGGCCGGCCGATTGCAAATTCAGCTTACTAATCCGTTGGGCTATGTCGGTCACTCTGGTTCTACTGCGGATATACTCATTTCTGTGTTTATTATGCAGGGAAACCCCGAGCATAGCACTCTCTATAGCTCGCTGAGCGACCATGAGCGTCCTCATATGGTCAGTAGTGAAGGACCACATCTCAGATCCGTAAGTCATTACTGGCAACATGCACTGGTTGTACAATCTAGTTTTCAGAATTTGAGGTATACCTGACGAGAACATGTGTCGTAATTTCCCGAACACTGCCCAATAATTTAGTGATAGTTAAATGTTGTATGTGTAAAATATTTTTTGTAGACAATGGGATGGAAGAACAAATGAGCACATAGTCCACCTGCTCGTAAGTCGGTGCGTAGTCCCATAGACATCTAAATCTATCAATGTTTTCTACATGGTATAGCTATGCTGCAGATATATTATGGTTGCAGCATGAATGAGTCGGTCCAACCTGGGTAGCATCATACTCTTATAGAATGCCAGTGTAAAATAGCAGCTTGATGCTGCTGTGTTTTATATGGTGAATGTCAAGAACTGGAGACTCTTTCTACCGGAAACAAGGCATTCCATCTTAGTCCTCAGGGTGATAACGCACCTGTATTTTGATTCTTAATTGAGGATAAGTTTCTGTGGGCTACAATATTCACTTACCATCGGGTGGACTGTGTCGAGTACACACCCTAATTCTATAAAAAAAATCGTCGATTTTTACTTTGTAAAAATATATGTTTAGAATGACAGAAAAACTACTAACAAAATATTTGAATACCGAATTATACATATATAACTACTATGGGAGAAGTCGCCACGTCCGCTGCGCTCTCCTTTTTGCCCAGGAGGGTCGCGTCCATTTACGGCTTAAAGATCTCTCGTCAGATCGTTAAGCCAATCCCAAAAGGTGGTGTTTAGCGGGTAAAAGTCTCCACATAACCACACAGCGAGCATTAACCACCTCCCTCCCCCGTTACCGGAGGATTGCCCTTACTTGCTTCGGGCGCAAAAAAAAATTCGCCACGTCCAGCAGTGGTCTGTTTGTGATTGGGGGAGTTAAAAAAATTACGTACTAAATTTTAGTTAAAATATATATAGATGGTTCAATTTAATTGTTCATATTTCTCATCAATTTAATTATTATAAATATATATTATTCATCAATTTAATTATTATAAATATATAAAGATGGTTCAATTTAATTATTCACAAGTTAATTTTTTCTCTCTTATGTATATAAGAGAGAAAAAATTAACTTGTGAATAATCAAATTGAACCATCTTTTTTATTTTTATGTGGCCTTTGATTAAACAATTCTGGTATATTTGGTCTTTGGATTGTATGTCATGACTTGTCTTGAGGCGTCTTGGTGAAAAAAGAGTTGGCGTTGATTATTTGAGTTGATTTTTTATAGAATATATTTGAATGGAGATTTTTAAATCATATATTTTTTAATTTTATATATAAGGTACACTAACAATAACTACATTAACGACAGTAATAAACTTAAAAAAACTTTTATACGAACTTTTCTTAACAAAGTTATTTTCCAAGTTTGTCAACTAACTGATTAACATGTTAAATAAGATACTTATTTATGGACAGTCAAAATGTGATTATTTATTTATTGGATGTACACAACAGTTTATATTCACTCTTACCTTACATAAATACCTATTATATACAAAGTTTTGACCTGGAATACAAACCAAAAACGCGTACATACAGTTGCAACATCCGTAAAAATATTTATGTATATATTTTACTCAAAAAAATAATTAATTTATAAATATGTTTTTTATCTACAAGGTGAAGAAGATGCGATAGAATTGGATTGCGGCGACACCAGCCCCCAAAAGCCCAGCCCTGTCAAAAAGGAGAACCTTCCCAAATCCACGGACATACTCCTCAAGGACATTCAGAGCACTGTCCACCAGGCCAAAAGCAAGATTGGAGACCTACAGGTCCCGTTCACAAACCTAGATGTGCCCTGCAAGCATTCCAGTGTATGTCTCTTCTGCACGGTCTATCTGCTTTCTGTTTGCTTTTATTGTTAAGGTTATTAGTGAATGGGAACGATAGATTTACCTATAGTTTATTCTTCCTCTATGAAATGTGTACAACTTACATTAAAAAAAAACTTTAGGAGCTTTTTCTAGGTTGAAGAATTTGAAGGGGTTCCAATTGTGCTTGCTGTCACTAGTCCGTGGATTTTATTCCCATCATCCAAGAGTCGATTGCTGGACATTCAGCCTTTCCCCACAGATGGAAAGGTTTTTTTAATTTGTTCCGCTTGCTTCGATCCCAGTGCCAGATGTTTACAACCGATATATTTAATATTAAGTCCTTATCTATGTAATTGCCATTTTACAGCATGGGTCCCACATATAATGCAATAAATGAAACCATATACTTGTTATCGCCTTTGCTGACGATATACAAAAAATGAACGTAATCGGTCCAGTAATTAGGTCAAAAAGTAGAGTTTTAATTTTAAGCAAATTTGAACACTCTATAGAATTGGGTCACTAAGTCAATGATTCAATGAACTTGAATGAATCCTTGAACATTAAAAAGCGACGTTGCCACGCAGTGCAAACTATTGGTATTGCGACATATCGACAGCGGTGTCTTTTGTCGGCGTGCCACCCGCGTGCAACGTTGTCACTCTTCCAAGGGGTCAGGTCAAGGTACGTTGTCTAAACAGAGTGTTCACTTTTACTGAATTTATTTTAATATTTATTTTGTTTGACAATTTCACTTTTTTATTTTACGGGTTTTAATTTAATATTTAATTTTTCTACACTTCTACGGACTATTATTACTTGTGGTTTCATTTATTGCATATATGTGGGACCCATTCTGTATATAAAAATACAAAGTATTTTTTTTTTAATTTTATAATAAGTAAAATAATTGTCGGCCATTATTGTCCATTTTCCCTTGTTAAAAATTATTCAAATTTAAAAAAGGGAAGTCAATGGAAGCCAGGTGTTTCCTTTGTTATGGCAATTTTATAGGTAAAGACGAAAATGTCCATTACATTTAGTTATGCATAATGTGGAATCGCTATTGTTTTTTTTAATTAACCCCATTATGGAACTATAGGCATAAAGGAGACATTTGTTTTTGGGCCCACTGAAATTTTAACGTAACTTAATGGTATTACACAATAAAAAGAGATACCAATTTATAATAGTAAACAAAACATGTGTGTAACGAAACATTTTGCAGTTAGTATAATAAAAAGATAAATATTTTTAAAAACGATAACTTATTATGTACATAATATATTATATATTTATTACTAAAAAGAGATACCAATAAAAACTTGTTTTTAATCCTATTTCTAAAAGCTAGTATCATATAATATGGTTCAAAGTGACCATGGAACGAAACTTATCAATACCCCTATTTTGTCATTGACTTCCGAGTACAGGTATTACTATACGGCATTGACGTTCGTCACGTTGCTACGTTTTTGTATATCTTTACTCACTATCTTCATCATATAGCGGTGTATAGGTAATATTTTAAATGGACATATTATTTCTTAGTCATCTTGGCTTTAATCATTTTTATTTAATTGCTGTAATGGTGTTTGGGATTAATATTCACTAATCAAATAAAAAATAGTTTCCACACCACGTTTGTTTGTCTGTGCACTATGTTTTTCCGGAATTACAACTACCTATACTAAAAGAATTTTCCGTCAATCTTAATCTTAAAGTATGTATAAATGCTGAATTACCTACAACTTTGTTAACAACTATTAATAATTGAACAGTGTAATATTTTAACTTATAATACCGGTGAAAATTACTAGGCAATCGCTTTTAGTTTGTTTTTAGGTTATTGTGGTATTATATATATATATATATATATATATATATATATATATATATATATATATATATATATGTATATATAAGGAATAAATCGACATGCATTTCATTAAGTTACGCCACAATTCGTGGTGGGCCCATTCTACATACAAAAAGAAATTGTCTCCTTTTCTATGTTTCTAATCAGAAAACTGGAAAGAACACAATATTCCCTAACTTTTGCATGGTGCCTTTCTGTTTAGGGTGTTATGAATCTTTTAAGTGAATATTGCATGTTTTGTTAATATTATGGATTAGTACTTATTTATAAATAATCAAACCTCAAACTGTGTGAAGAAAATCCAGAGAAAGCGTCCTCTCATTGATTTTAGCTTTTGAGTACTCTTGGGTACTCTTTTGCTTGTAAACCTCGAGGAGGACGATGTCTTGGATGTGGTCCCGAGACATTGTGATTGCACTGTGAGGGTGCTGGGGGCAAAAAGATTGCTCCCGGGATGTGCACACAAAGCCAAGCGAGAGAGGAGTTGCGTTCTAAACGGAGATCCTGGAACCCTTAATATACGCTGATGGTGACCACCGTGGGGTTTTAGCCGGCAGGAGACCGGCATAACGTTCGTGTCAGGGATGGTTGACCTTAATACTCTACGGCTCAGACAAGAATATACACTTATATTCCATTACTATTTATTACTAACCAATAAGGTGGACAATCCATCGGTACGCGAATATGTTCATTTCTATGTGCCTGATCATTACATGCGAGGAGTTGGACGGCGGCAACGTCAGCTTTTCTGTTACCCCCCAACATGGAGCTTATCTCATGCCAGTAATAGCCCTACCGCTAGAGCCATAAATGTTATAAATAGATTTTTACAAAGCTACTCGGATGTCGATATATTTTTTGACAAAGTAATGTAATTAGGAAGTATATGTTTACCAATAAGATAAACCATTTAGATAGGTTTAAATAAGTAATCTAATATAATGTAGTATTATGTTTTGTATAATATATAAGCGTTTTGGTCCAGTATTGTAAGCTTATATTGTTTGTTTGAATAAATAAATAAATATATAACTTTTTCGTTGCCCCCGAAGCGGAAAGTATCATTGAGGAGGATTTTCTCATGATAAAAAAGGGTCCTCTTCTACCTAGCAGTCTATTTGGTCAGGTGCACTTCTACTGCCTAGTAAGTGCATCCACTGCTTCGCTCTGTTTAGAAATGTAAGGGAGCCAGTATTATTTCGGTCTGCGACATTCAATGAGGAGTTATAATCCTTACAATGCCCCGTTGGTATAGTCATCGTAAGCGCGATTATATCATAAGCTCCCGGTTTAAAATCCTGGGTCGGGCCAAAATCGGTGATTAGGTTTTTCTGCCATGAAATTCTCAGTAGCAATCTGAAGTCAGGAAGTTACTGGTGTTTTACGCCATGCGCCTCCGAAAGCACGTAAAGCCGTAAGTCCTGCGTCTGATCTTTCTCTGATCGTGTCACACACACTCGTGCACTATAATCCTGCCCCGTGCAGATGGCTAGTCTCCGATGAGTGTTTCCGCCGTGACGGAATTTCCGTCCGAAGAGAGGACACTTTGGAATTGCGGTTGTCACTTTTTTCACAATAAAGATGTTAATCAGGCACTAGAGGTCGAGGCTCGATATACAAGAATGCACACTAATATTATGAAAAATTTTGAGTAACAATTAAACTAAATAATCTATATAGGTGTAGTTATATTTTATACGCTGTAGCTATATTATGGTTGTAGCACAAATGGGTCGGCTCGGTAGGAGCATGCTCTCACGGAATACTAGCGTAAAATAGCAGTTCAGTGCTGCTGAGTTTAGAGAGCTGATGAGTGTAGAGAACCGGAGACGCTTTTTTAATGGATACGAGGCATTTCCATCTTAGTCTTCAAAAGTCACCACGCGTCAGCATTTTGACTTGTAATGTAAATGTTTATGCGCCACAGTGTCCATCAGATAGACTATGTGCTCATTTGTCACACTTATTCTATAAACAAAATAGTATGTATAAGTAGTGAAAGCAAATTCTAATGTGACACCAACAACTATTTCCATTGATTTTTCTTATTTGTTATAATTCTGTCTTTATTTTCAATTTACCGTAATACCGTTTTTTTACCATTATTGTTACATAAATTGCTAATTTAGGACGAGGCAGCCGGCATGATGGAAGGCTTATTGGATTTCGGAATCGCTGGCATTAAAAAAGGACTTCGCTTCACTGGCCTCAGCGACGATTCACAAGTAAGTACAATTACATGTGTGGCAGAGGCATCCTGCAGTTATATTAGTAGTATAGTTGTAGCACGAATGGGTCGGCTCGACCGGGGAAGGACCACGCTCTCACAGAATACCAGCGTAAAACAGCAGCTTAACGCTGCTGTGTTTCGTATGTTGAGTGTAGAAAACCGGAGACCCTTTTTACTGGAAACGAGGCATTCCATTTTAGTCCTCACGGGCGACAACGCATCTGCATTTTGATTCGTAATTGAGGATAGATGTAGATGTCTATGGGCCACAGCAACCACTTACAATCAGGTGGACTGTGTGCTCGTTTGTCACCTTATCCTATATAAAAAACAGCCCATCGAAAGTCCGCTGCTGAACTTGTGATAGCTACCACAGACGCACAGTCCTTATTATTTCGTTTTAGTTGTTATTAGAAAGACACTGCTGTTCATCTCCTGATTTGTTTTCTTACTCTGCCACTACATTAGTATACTACACTAAATTAGTGAAGTCAATGTTATTTAAAAAATATATAATTCAACTGTAACTATAGTAGATAAAAGATAATTAGCTAAAGAAGTAGTTTTTCATATTACCACTCGTCGGAGTAGAATAAAGTGTGTTTTACTTATTGAAGTAACTAGTGACCCATCCCGGATTTTTTGAATCCCGATAACAGTGCCATCTACCGAGTCCAATAATGAACCTAAACCATACAGTGACCCACTCGAACTCTCACAAAAAATTTCGTTAAAATCCGTTGTGTAGTTTAAATAATCTAAACGTACAAACGGCAGAAAGCGACTTTGTTTTAAACTATGTAGAGATATGTATACCATTTACTAGAAAAGATACTGTTGTGGCTGTCCGGGACACGTGAAAGTATGAACAGAGCATCTTTTTATGGCGCAGCCTAAGTAAGCGTGAGGCCGCGGGCACTAACGAGTATTTCAAACAGCCAACTCTCGTCGTTACTTCGATGATTTACTTGGTCGTAGTTTTCCACTTAGGTATCGACTGGGTAGATACTTGCTACCTATTTATGTTACCAAGCAGCTTAAATAGGTATAGCAATACTTGCCATAATTGCCACGCTTGTGTTTATCAACTGCAGTTTGTTAATTCTTAGTCGATATTAGGGGAAGACGCTGCTGCTCATCTCCTTATTTGTTTCCCTTTGTTGCCTCTTACGTTACCCACGGGATAGTTTCATATTCTTTAGACCACTCAAAAGGTTTAAAAAAAGCTTTTATTAAAAAAAAACTTTCACTTGTATCTTCTTCATTACAATGTAAAAATTCATCGCTACTCATGGACTTCTTATTCTAAGAAGGATTCGTTAAGGGCCACGCTTGGCAGATGGATGGAGGATCGCAGTGCCAGACGTTTCGCAACTTTGATGCTGCCTCCTGACGCTGCTCTGGGCATTTAACATCTATCTTAAACAAGATGATATTTCTGATTGGAAGCCTTTACAATTTTCTAATCTTTCCTATCAAGTCTACGGCACTTTAGGGAAGATATAAGTGATCTCTTATGCCGTCTTCACACTCCACAGGTCTCACTTAATTTCTATCAGGAGAATTATAGTCCAAAAGGCTTCTTCATTTTAAATGTAATAATATTTCAAAGGCTTGACATCTAAATTTTACGGTCACTTACTATAAATTTTCTTTCTTATTTTTTTATTTTCAAAAAAGGTTACACTAGAATTTTCTCCTGTATCGTGGGGTCAATTTACATACATAAATTTCACAAGAACAAATATCCTGACGCGGAACAATTAATTACTTGTAGGTCATACTAAAACTTGTTCCTTGCGGGATTCGAACCTGCGGCCGTTAGCGCTGCAACTCAATGCTAAGCCACTGCGCCATAGAGTCGTCATGGACATTATTATGCATGATACGATTCCGAAAATTCTTTAAGCAAGTCGTCTGAAAACTAAGTGTAATTTTCTCCCAGGAAAAATCCCCATCGCAACAGTCCAAAGACAAAGCTGCGGACAAAATCTCGCCACCGCTGGATATAGGAAGAAGCAAGCCCATACCCGAGCATCGTGAAGTAATCACGTCTTCCGCCATACAGAGAGGTATGATTTGATAAGCATCTCCAGTGGTCTTCTTTATCGACCTTCAAGACTAGAGTTAGATAAGGAGTTACTATGTTGCTTTTTTTTTCTAAATTAAAGGTGACGAACGAGCACACAGTCTATCTAATAGTGAGTAGATGCTGTAGCTCACGAACATCTTCATCTATCCTTGATTAAGAATCAAAATGGCAGTGAGATATTCCATCATAATTCTCTGAGGTTACAACGCATCTGTAGCCTTTTTGGTAAAAGGTTGTAGGAGTCGATGGATTGCAGTCGCCACTTACCATCAGGTATACCGATAGTTCATTTTTCACTTCAAATTTATACAGGAAAATATCTTAATAGTAATTAGGATTTGTCTCCTACTTAGAAGTCTGTTTTATCTGGACCCATCCTTTACCAATTTGGCCCGCCAAATAGCATTGCATCATGTATGGCTTGAAGAGTAAGAGAGACAGTATTATAATAGTTTGTAAGGTATTTTATCTTCGTCTTCTGGGATGACAATGCTTTTGTGACTTTCTTTATTCGAAATTGATTGCAGGTTTTCTTGGGCTGGGTTGCTAGCGCTCGGAACCCAGGCCCCGAAGATGATTCGCAAGTAGTCACACACACAGCAAAGGGGCCTGGGGTCATAGGGAGATGCCTTCGGGTTCGTTAAAAGGGTTACTTTAAAGTTTTAGACGGTAAACGTCCAGCATAACCTTTTTGTTGTCCCGCAGCGGAAGGTATTAATGGGGATTTCCCCAAAATAAAAAAGGTCTCCTTGGGCTGCAGTGGTTATTTACTATGTTTTTTAGGTTGACTATAAGCTCGTTCGTCAGTTGAAGGCCGGTACTCAATCATGAGCTTAAACACGAGACTTAACAACGTTAAAAAATGTATTACGTAATATGACCTTGACTTAAGTCTTGACATGATAAGTTAAAGTTTACTCGAGATTGTTTGCGAAACTGGCCTAAGATTTAAAAAAAAATTGATTAGTGTATAGAATTTAATTACCAATCAGAGACATTTTTTGTTTTAAAACTAAATTTGAGTTTTGAGTTCCATCATATTGTGATAGTGTTCTTGGCTCGTATTCTATATGTGGTTATATTCGTGTAACTGATTCTGCCACATTTCTGTTACAGAAGACAATGGCCACGTTCCTCCATTGGTGAAACAGCAACGAGTGACGTCACAGGATAGCGTGGTAAGCATAGTCTATGTATTAATACGTAAAGGAAAAACTTTGTAACCCTTTTTAAACATATTGTCAGCACGGAGGAGATTCAGCACAGTTAAAGTTTGTATGGAGTGGGAGTGCAGAAAGCTAACATTTAGTATTTAAATACGTGTTACATATTTAAAAATAAAACATTCATTGTTTACTTTGTTAATACTGTCGATGTCAAGCAAATGTCAAACACATTATTGGCCAATTAGTCGCATAGGGCAGAGATTGTCGCCAAAGAGTATATAGTCACTATGTTTTAACTCTTCCAAAAAATTATAATGCTGCCAACAAATAATTGACTAAAAGGGTTGTGAAATTTGTGTGATTTCAAATATTCCTTTTCAATACTCGGTAGAGTGTATGAAGGCGTTAACTTTATTTTTAGGGTTCCGTAGTCAACTAGGAACCCTTATAGTTTCGCCATGTCTGTTTGTCCGTTTGTTCGTCCTCGCTTAATCTCTGTGACCGTTAGCACTAGAAAGCTGAAATTTGGTACCAATATGTGTATCAATATCGCTGACAAAGTGGTAAAATAAAAATTGGAAAAAAATGTTTTATTAGGGTAGCCCCTATATGTAAAGTGGGAAGTGATTTTTTTTTTTAATTTCAAACCTAACGTGTGATATATTGTTGGAAAGGTATTTAAAAACGAATAGGGGTTTACTAAAATCATTTTTGATAATGTCAATAATTTCGGAAATAATCGCACCAAAAGTAAAAAGCAATGTGTCCCCCCCCTAACTTTTGAACCATAAGTTTATAAAATATGAAAAAAATCTGAAAAATAGAACTTTATAAGGACTTTCTAGGAAAATCATTTTGAACTTGGATGGAAACAACAGTACCTACTACCGGGAGCAGTTGCAGGAGCGCGGAGCGCTGCTGGAGCGCGAACATAATGGATACCCACCTTTAAACTCATAAGTTTGAACACTTATTGTGACGGACGGGAAACTACGGAACCCTACACTGAGCGTGGCCCGACACGCTCTTGGCCGGTTTTTTGTATGTTAGATATCTATGTTTTAATGTGCAGTTGAAAGTGTAACTGCTTCTTAATATACAAACTTAAAAATTTAATGAATGAATTACGGTCGAATTTTGACCACTAGGGGACTACTTGTTTATATTTTATGACGACTTATTGTTTATTACGTTACAGACAAATATTGTTTTTTTTATTCACAATTTTATATAATTTTAAATTCTCAAATTACTGGTTTAAAATTTTAGTTGACTTATTTTCTACTAATCTTAGAATTGTAGGATTGTTTATAATGTTAATATCCATAAAAATTTATATTATTTAAATAAGATCCACATAACAAAATAAAATTATGTGTCTTAAGTAGTTTGAAGAGCATCTCCCGCCCTCCCTCAATGAGGGCGTCACGACATTTTCTGCCACCGGGGCGGCGCCATGTGTAATATGTTTGACAGATGTCATATATCACTAATCTCCATACCCCTATACTAGGAAAGACACACCGCCGTTGATAATACAATACTGTTGCGAGATTGGGGTTGGAGACAATTAATAACTGCCGAGTGAATTACCAAAATTGACACTTTATTTACGGAATACTAATTACAACTTTTATTCCGAAAAGGCTTCAGTACCATACACCACATACATACCCTGTGGCAGATTGTACAGAAGACCGAAGAGTACAATCTGCCGCTTTGCCTGGCATATGTGGACTATGAGAAAGCCTTTGATTCCGTCGAAATTTGGGCGGTGCTACAGTCCCTTCAGCGGTGCCAAGTTGACTGTCGGTATATCGAAGTGCTGAAGTGTTTGTACAGTAGGGCTACGATGGCATCCGAGAACAATTATTCCCTAACCATTCCAACATATCAAAAATGCACAACGTTAATATTCAAGTTTTCACTTCTGCCGGCACTCCCGGAGTGCAACCCATCGTTTTTAATTTTAGTTAATTAATCTTTAACATCTTTAATATTATGGAGTCTTCAAAGTCGATTCTGTTATTTGACTTAATTATTTGTATTGAAGATCGAGTAATTTTATTGAAACGTGTGTGTCAGCCGACGCAGGCGAAGGGCGGGGTGGGCAGTTGGCCTCCCGAGGTGAGGGCGGAGTCCCCGGAGCCCGAGTACGAGGAGGCGGCCGACTTGTCCACCAGCATCGCCAAGCTGCGGTGTTTGCTGCAGCAGCGAGCCGAGACCGCACAGAACAGGTATAGCTTATAATATCTTAGTTTAGCATGTTTTCTGTAGAATAAGAGAGACAAAAGAGCACACAGTCCACCTGATGGTAGGTGGATACTGTATTACATAAACATCTACTTTTATCTTAAATTACAGTTTAAAATGCACATGCGTTGTCAACCCTGAGGTCTGAGGTGAAATGCCTCGTTTCCAGTAAAAAGAGGTATCCGGTTTTCTATACTCACCATACTAAACACAGCAGCATTAAGCTGCTATTTCACGATTGTATTCTGTGAGACCGTGGTAAGATCATTTTCTTGATCCTCGACGAGACGACTCAACGCATCTATCTTTTGATTCTTATTCGGGTATAAATGTAGATATCTATGGACCAAATCCACTTACCAACATGTGGACTGTGTGCTCGTTTGTCACCTTTATTGTTTTATTTATAGGATAGGGTGACAAACGAGCATATAGTCCACCTGATGGTAAGTGGATGCTGTGGCCCATAGACATCTACATCTATCCTCGATTACGAATCAAAACGCAGATGCGTTGTCACCCATGAGGACTAAGATGGCTCGTTTCCAGTAAGAAGGGTCTCCGGTTCTCTAAACTCACCATACGATACACAGCAGCATTAAGCTACTATTTGACCCTGGTATTCTGTGTTTGCCCTACTGTCACTATTAGAAATAAAAGTTTTGATGTATTTATTATTAACTGTACGTAGGTCGGACGATATCTGGTGGGAGGGAGCGGAAGAGACCCGTGGTCGCACTCAGCACCACCATTCCTCCCGTCCCGTCGACACCGCTACACTTGCTGGTTAGTTTATCGTATATTCTTTTCAGAGCATACTAAGCTGTAAGCAAAAGAGTTAACATATATCTCGAAAAATGATTACCAATGGGGAATAAAGAGCCTGGAGTACCTTTGCTAGATGGAATGACGACCTGGTAAGTCATGCAGGAAGTCGATGGATGCAGGTGGCTCAGGACCGTACTTTATGGCATTCCTTGCGGGAGGACTGTGTTCAACAGTGGACTTGGTGAAGGGCCGTAATGAATTAATGAATCCAGGCGAAGCCTGGGCTAATCGCTACTAATTAATAAAATTGGAAGTGTCAAACAGGAGGTCCATTCTAAACACGAGTAGTGTTCTAGTCAATAATGGCACCATGGATGAGCAAGAAGAATTTCTTAGAAATTCCGGATTTCTTCCTTACTATGTCTTCGCAACTGCTCACGTATTTTATTAAGTTTTTTCGAATTTGTATACTTCCAGATGAATACGATATGAACATCGAAAGGAGTGCATCACCTGAGCAAACGTCAAATAACATGCAGAGATTAGATAAGTAAATGGATTCCTATTATGTGTAAAACAACAGTTTAAAGACATTATACACTATACAGTTTGGAGTCTTTGATGTCAGACGATGCCGCCTACCGCTTAGGTATTTACTATATACGACGTCGTCGCAAATATGCTAGGGTTTGTCTCGAAATTGGGAGTAAACTTTCTTTGATATTATTATGCTTCTTTATCAACATTGTGTACATGCTTATAAGTTAAAAACATTTAACGAACAGAACCATTTTTATAACTTCAAGAAAAATACATTAACAGGTGTTTGTGTTTTTTTTTTCTGTTTCGGAATTGTTCACTTTCTTTTCATAGATGTTTTCAGTTTTCGATTGTTAAATTTAATTATGCAGTATACTCGTATTCGGGTGAATAACTTTATCAAAAAAAAAATACTAGTGAAATATAAGCATGGCTGTCATTTAAATTTAACTTTACTTAGTAACTCATATAATAGTAATTCACTATTCTACATATTCGAAAAGGTCGCTTAAAATTTAATTAAATAAGTACTGTACAATATGCTCGTTAACCGCAATTATTTTACAACAGGCTCAGTGGAGTGCGCTGGCACAACTACATTCGTTTCACAACTGTTAGACTCAAATATTTCGACACAAATTTTAGTTTTCTGGGACTTTCCTCGATCAGAACAATTGGGCGTATGACAGCTAAGACGTCACTCAAACTAGGGAGGGGAATATCAAATCACCTGAACACTGATTGATACATCAGTATATTTCGTAGGTACATAGTACAAACTAGCGACTTGTATGTAATTATATTATTTTATTCGTTTACGGGAAACGTTTAAGGTAGGGATGCCCGATTTTTTTGTTTTGAATCGATCTGGATCGTAATGGATCGTAACCTAGTGAATCGATTCACGATTTAATCATATTGCATTGAATCGATCTTATTCGATCTCGGAAAATCGTATCGTTATTTTATAAGAATAAAGAAAAACACAGTATGCATGCAAAATTATTTATTTTAACAATACCTATTATGGTATCTAGTGAGTTTTTCCGAATTATTATTTTTGAAAAGTATAAAACAGGTTTTACATCATAAATTCCAGCTACCTATATACTTTGGAAGTATTTAGTAAAAAGCTGTTATTTTGACATTACAATCAAACACTTTTACATATAGACAATTTTATTTATTTGTATACAAGACAGATACTTACGGTTTGGGCAAGCGCTGTAGTAGAACTTTCTTCACTTTTGCTTAGCTCTGAATAAGTGTCTCTGTGATGAAGTCTGAAATGAATTCTTAATTGGTGGTATTTCCATCCGTCACATTTAATAAAAAAAGCCCGAACGATTTGGATGGCAAGGCCATATTAAAAAGTATTTTAAAATAAAAGTTTACGCTCACGCAACTTTTTGTATCGCAATAATATAAATAATGAAAGATCATAGAACATTAACATAGACACCCGATAATAAAATAAACAAAATATTACCATACCTACCTTCATATTCCATACATTACCGCTTTTGATGTAACTCGAAGCTACGTTCATTCAATGGGAATCTTTAATTATTCGGTCCCCTCCCCGGTAATAGGATAGATATGCAAGGTTCGGTTCGTATGTAGTTCATTACAGTTCGCTTGATGTTCAGGTTTTAGTGGATAAGATTTTTCATACGATCTTATAGGCATACGATTCGATCTGTGTGAAAATCGCATTCCCTTGAATCGATTCTAAAATCGGTAGATCGTGTGGCCGTGAATCGATCTTCCAGAAAATCGATTCAGGTCGGGCATCCCTGGTTTAAGATTCCTACTAGGAAAAATAAAATTCTTAATTGGTTATAATTTTTTACTAAAATATACAAAAAATAATGAATATGAAATTGTTAATTGCACTTTTAAGTGCTGAGTTACTATGCGCTCGGCGTTGAAGGAAAACATCGTGAGAAAACCTACATTTATGAAAAATAAAAATATTTCAAAGACACATGAAGGCTGGCAACAAAATTCAGGCACTTTACAGCGCCAATGGACCCCATGGTCAGAGTTGCCGTTTCAGCGCATTTGGCGCTAGATCTGGTGCAATTCTATCTATATTCATATCTATATTAAAAAAAAGCGCTATGGAGCATATAGCGCTTTTTTTTAAATATCTTTGTGCTAAAAATATCTAGTAGATTAGATTAGAATAGATTACACTAGAATTGAACTAGATCTAGCGCGAAATGCGCTGAAACGGCAACTCTGAACATTGGCGTTGTAAAGTGTCTGAAATGTCGGGCATTAAAAAAGTTAAAATTAAACGCAGTAAAATCCAGAAAATTAATTTTGTCCCATACATTTGAACATATTTTATATATACACTTAAAAACTCCATGTGTTT
This sequence comes from Parnassius smintheus behrii, assembly GCA_036936625.1. Lineage (NCBI taxonomy): Eukaryota > Metazoa > Arthropoda > Insecta > Lepidoptera > Papilionidae > Parnassius > Parnassius smintheus. Next base: position 3,160,360 of record JAUPFT010000021.1, on the reverse strand, counting down.
ACAATCGTACAGGTTGTTTCAAAGAACTGTGACTGGAGTGTTCAATTCGATAAAGACGGCGGTTGGAGCCGAAGACGAAGAAGTTGTACCTAGACCGATGCACGACTGGAACTATGTCTGCTCGTCTGCAGAGCTTAGTGTGAGTTTCTGTTGTTGATTATATCGTATTGCAATATGATGTATTTTTTTTTAAAGAATAAAGGTGACAAACGAGCGTACGGTCCATCTGATGGCAAGTGGATGCTGTAGTCCACAGACATCTACATTTATCCTCAATTAAGAATTAAAATGCAGATGCGTTGTCACTTCTGAGGACTGAAATGGAATACCTCGTTTCCGGTAAATAGGGTTATCTACACTCACCATACGAAAAACAGCAGCATTAAGCTGCTGTTTTACGCTGGTATTCTGTGAGCGCGTGGTCCTACCCTGGTCGAGCCAACCCATTCGTCCTACAACCATAATATAGCTGCAGCATATCACTATCACGTAAATTTATTACAATGAAAACAGTTTGTTGGCACTTAATAACATTTTATATATTAGAATTCGATTAGAAACGGATAAACTAAGGATATTCCTTAAAATATAAGAATTAAAAAACGTTGAAAATGTGTAAAAAGGTATAAGCACTGAGGCATTGTTTCGTATAATACATACACTAAAAAAAAGATAATTAAATGACCACTTTTTAGTGATGACGACACTGTGTGACCAATTGCGTAACAAATTAGTTCACCTTAGTACCACTAGCGACATCTAGTGAGCATAAGAATATTAGCATTTATTGTAAACTAAAGTTGGAAAAACAGGGGATTGAATTTTTTATCAAACAGCCATCCCTTTCACTCGGCTATGGATCTAATTAGATCATACAATACGTACATTACGTCGGCTCTAGTACGGGGCGAATTAGATCAGAAGTACTGCCCTATGAAATATTTTTTTAATCTATTCTTTCGTTTTAAACAAAACCAAAGACACTATGCAATAGATAATAGTATCAAAGACAAAGATATGCTCTTTTATTTTAAACCATAACCTGGCAATGTTTCTTAGAAAAAAAAAGAAATCACTCTGAACATTCGGCGTTCCACGTGTCGCTTTGATGAAGGTGCTCCGTCTTTTTTATAGAATTTTGTATTTGTGTCTGGACTAAAAACGAAAGTATTATACTTTTTTACATTTCTTGTAATATAGTAAACACGTAGATATATAATTTGTGGTATAAAAAGTGAAAAGTAAATTGCCAAAAGTACTTCAAAATCCGGAAGGCCCATTTTGGAGGTTGGGTCATAAATGTGTTATTTATCAAATTCTCATTTATTTTTAGTGTAAAATGTAAGTAAAAATAGTTTTCTTACATATTTCAAATAACTTGACGTTGTATTTATTTCAAATTCACACGAAGATATTTTTGAAATATTGTTCGAAATGTCATACAGATAAAATATTATTATTATTATTTTTTTTAATTTTTTAATATTTTGGTATGAGTTACGAATAGAAACGCATAAAACATAAAAATATACATATTTCCAAACATTTTCATATAAATTTCTCCAAAAACAAAAGTGTAGAATTCAAATTAGTAGTAATTTTGTCACTAAAATTGAAGTTTATACTACTACTATGCTATACAGGGTAATTTATGTATTCTATTACAATTTCTAGCAACCAAAAATAATTTTATTCGATAGTTTATACATTCAACAAGAATTCCTGTAAGTTTTATCCATAAATATTGTCTCAAAGTGAAAATATAGCAAAATTTGCAATATAGCAAAAAATTTCCTAACTTACAAATTTTCCCGCCATTAAGGTCCTGAGGGAACGGGAGTATAACATGTCGCGCGCTGTCAGAGCTAACGCCCTGTCGAGCCAACCCATTCGTCCTACAACCATAATATAGCTGCAGCATATCACTATCACGTAAATTTATTACAATGAAAACAGTTTATTAGCACTTAATAACATTTTATATATTAGAATTCGATTAGAAACGGATAAACTAAGGATATTCCTTAAAATATAAGAATTAAAAAACGTTGAAAATATGTAAAAAGGTATAAGCACTGAGACATTGTTTCGTATAATACATACACTAAAAAAAAAGATAATTAAATGACCACTTTTTAGTGATGACGACACTGTGTGACCTGTTGCGTAACAAATTAGTTCACCTTAGTACCACTAGCGACATCTAGTGAGCATAAGAATATTAGCATTTATTGTAAACTAAAGTTGGAAAAACAGGGGATTGAATTTTTTATCAAACAGTTAAGACGACATTTTAGTTGTTGCATGGAGTTTGTAACAATTCCACTAGATTTTAATCTACTCTTGAAGTCGGTGCTTAGGCATATGTGTATTGCAAAATTAAGGTTTCAAGCCTTGGAATTATGTGAACATTGGGTTATTCATTTTAGTTTTTAAGTCTTTTTATTTTTATTTAATTAATTTAACAGTGATAAACGACCTTGTATTAGTGTTACCTATGAGGATTAAGAAGTTCAAATTTATACCAGCTATTTGCAACCTACAAATTTGTGCACTACACTAAACACTACAACCGGTTCATTGCTACTTTTTGACTGAAATAGACATGAGTGTGGTACCAGTTCAGATGGACTCATGAATAAAAAAAGCTACCTTGGTTGGATTGAGCTGGGAGTATTATGTAGTCCGAAAGGACTGTTTTTCTTTCTATTTTTTTAGCCTTATAAAGATATATTTATTTTTAAATGCTGAACCCTAAATACACACACCGTGACAAAACGAAGTTTTGCGAGGTATCCGTATTTCCAGTCTGGTGAGTAGGAGGTAATTTTTAAAGAAGGTAGGGCTCCATTACTTGAATGAAACACCAGTGCCAAGCAGAGATAAGGGAAGGAAATACACGACGATAATAAAATATTTTAAATTGAAACCTTTGTTAATACATGTATTCGCATATAAAAAATTGATGATTGATTGATTGATCGATCGATCGATTGAAAAAAAATGAAAAAAGTACAAGTTTCATGGCAATTTTGCGGTCAAGAAAATGTTTTTAGTAATAATTATTTTGATTCCTCTTTTGTGTCATGCTGAGTAGTTAGACTTATTATTTTTTTTATCACAACTATTGACAGTTCATGTCTGGCATAAAATAAATTTTTTGCTGACGTCACATAGTCTGTATTTTCGACATTAATACGATCAATTGAAAATTATGTATGTCAAGATCAGACAACTAGTTTAGCTGTTATGTGTAGCCGCAGAACGGACGTTCGTACTAGTCGAAAATATTATCATCTTTAGGCTCTTTGCCATAGTAGTAAACGGTAGTAGATTTAGTAGTTTAAAAAAATTACATTTTACAAAAGATATTTATTGCCTTACGTTGAAGAAATTAAGATATTTAATTTTATTTCTACTCGTATCAACAATCCAAACAAATTGTCTAACAACAATTTTATCGACTAACTTGGTAAACTAGCAATACTTATTACGTGTTGATTGGAGAATAACACTATACTGGGGTTTTCATGGTGCTAAATTATAGATCTCGTTTGATAAAACTATTAATTATTTAAATAAATGAACACTACTTATGCATTTTCTACGCATTGGAAGTAAATACAATACACCAAAATAAATGAAGTATGCAAACCTATAACAACACTGCTCATCACGATGGGTGTAGGACAGCCTCTCTTTAATATCATATTTGCTGGTACTAGAAGAATAGGGTATTTTATACCCATTTTCAAATAGTATTTTAAATAAATCCTACAGTGATAATGAACCAATATAATTTTTATGCACATTTTTGAAAACCGAATAGTGCCATTAAAACTACTTTTAATCTGTCTATTTAAATTTTTTGCGCGAAAACGCTAGCCGCCATGCTGTTCAAATCGTGACGTTACTGTCGTTCTAAATAAAACAATTTTGCAAATTAATTCATTTGTGTGTTCTGTCTGAATCCAAAAATACGAGCACAAGAATGCCGGGGAAGTTATGGATTCAAGTGCCAACTGATTTAAATATGATATAATTTCTCGTTAACTTTTTACAAAATCTATCATAAATATGTATTATATATTATTGTTATTATATATATTTGACATGGTGCAAAATACACTATTAATACGACGGACAGAATGACTACAACGATTAAGACTCATTGAATGATCTTAGCTAACTGTCTACGCAGTACTTTATACTGTTTAGAGTGAGGGAGCTTAAACGCTTGGTAGCTATCTCTATATCTATCCTCACTCCTAACAATCTTTTAATTGTGATGACGATGATGACGAGGGTGATGATGTTGAAGATTATTTCGGTCAGGTGTGCAATGCGGTGGCGCGTCTAGTAAGCGCGAGGCGTGCGCTGGCGCACGTGGACTCAGCGCTGGACCCGCTGCAGACACACCCCCCGCCGCACAGCCACCCCCTGCCGCCCGCTGACTTCGGTACGTACTGGCGCTGCGTGCTGTGTGCCGTGTTGTCGAATAGTGCACGTGACGCGGCGCTCGACCATAATAAAATATTAAATTTTTTACTCCCTTAATCTCATAGTCCGATGGGACGGAAACCGACACGACCGAAGAGAGATCAAACCAACATTTTTACGTGCTTTTTGAAGCGCATTAAATTTCAACTACGAAGCAATTCAATCCACATTTTTAGCGTTATCGTTATAGCCTATGAAAGTTCATTGCTGAACATAGTGGGTCGGCTTTAGTAATCTGCTGCACGATTTAAGTGATTATTTTAGGTTTAGTTGACAGGCAATGATGCTATTGATTACCATTTAGCTGCTTTTTATGCCGGAAATCTTTATTTTTCGAGATATAGATAGTTAAAGTTTTGAGGTTATATCGAGATGGCTAGACATCCAGTACTTGATTTTGATAATGTTTTTAGTCTAGGAGGCTTGTTAGGGTTAATCTTAAACCTACTTCACTGTTTTTAGATGTCGGAAATGCATTTTGAATTAATTACGATAAAAACAAATTTCACCAAAATTAATGTAAAAGTCAATTTGTTCTCGTATTATGAAGTAGATTTCCGATACTTGATTTTTTAATTAAGTTTTCAATTTAGGAGGATTGTCAGGATTGCTCGAAACATTTACACTGTTTTTGGATTTCGGAAATGCCTTTTGAATTAATTACTTACGATAAAAATAAATTTTACTTTAAATTACATATAACGAAACGCAAATATGTCAGTTTGTTTTTTTAACACAGATACACTCATAAAAAGTTAATCACTCGGACCCAGACAATCCATTTGTTGTGGTGGAGATGGGACTTATATACAACAAAATGAGTTGCAGTGGAGAGCAGTCAAGAGGTTTATCCAAAAACAAAATTATAACAATTCACATTACATTATTTCATTTACCACTCTAGTAGCAGAGTTAAGAGCAACTAGACTTTATAGATAAAATAGGTCGAATTGGTTCTAAAACCGAATTAGCACACCCCGACTCCACGTAGTCTTGTCCGCCCTACCCCTAGAGTTTTTGTAAAGCCGTAGGCACGGAGGGAGAGCAGCCCCCGCCCGCTGGGTGCCTGTGATTTGCTACGCAAGGGCAAAGGGGCTGCACTTCCCGCAGTGCCGAAGCCGTTGCAGAAGTAACTGCGTCAATATTCCTGTATAAAAAAATGAGGTTATGATTTTACAAAAAAAAGGGGGGTTTCCGGCGTTTCCCCCTTTTAGGGTGAGGTTCCTACCCCAGCCCCCCCCCACTTGGTGACCATATATTCATGCGGCAGATTACTAAAAAAATTCATAAAAATGGGGGGGGGGGGTTCCGGCACTTAATTCTTTTAGGGGGAGGTTCCTACCCCTCCCCCCATCTACCCGTCCACTCGGCGACCAAAAATTCGTGCAGCAGATTACTAAAGAATTACCAACATAGTTGCTACGCTTGACAAAGGGGTTGGCAACTGCAGTTTTTATTTTTAGTCATTATTTAGGAAGGCGCTGCTGTATCTATATCCTGATTTGTTTCCCTCTGCTGCCTCTTACGACACCCACGTGTTGACTTGGGGTAAATATTCTTACACTATTATATTACAATATTATCATACCATTTTTTATACTAAAATAATATTAACAGTGCTATAAACATTAATAATATTCTCCTTAACCACTCGTGGTAAGCTTAAATTGCTTGTGTTACGAGTGGTTCACGCCAGTAGTCTAATGGCGGATTCAAACCCACGACCTTTTTGAGTTCGCGGTCCGCGCCCTGCCATTAGGCTACTGTCGCTTTTTTACCAGGAATATATTGTGGTGTGTGTAATTATATATGTAATTATTTGACCATTATTATATTGTATTGTGCACAGATGAGTGGTGCAGTGGTTGCGGAGCGGCCTGGTGTGCATCGTGCGCATTGGCTGGGGCTCTTGGACTCTGCACCTCGCACGTGGCCTTCCGTGTCGCCACGCTGCTGTTTGCGGGTAGGTAAAAATTTCGCTCGCCTTAAAATTTCACGCGTCACAGTTCATTTTCGAGAGATATTGTGGGTTAAACGGTGAAATGAAAGATGGCCTAACAACAAACAATAACTCATGGAAAAAAGAGGAACACAAAAACAATGTATACAGCTTGTTAGTGTAAACACCGTTGTCCTTGAAACCAGTGGTTACAAAAACGTACATATTTGTGACAATCAAGTTTAATTGTTGAAAAAATAAACCGTCAAATGACAAAAATTAACCAAATTAAGAAAAAAAATTACAGGTTACAAAGATTTTTGCACTTAACATGTTATTCTATTTTTTCACAAATGATTTGGAAAAGCTAAAACGCGGACTATAATCAGTACTTAGTGTTGACCCTCTAGCTCTTCGAACTGCTTTCAGTCTTCTTGGCATACCCTTAATTAAGTTATCAATAAAATCTGCGTTCCATTCTTCCTGTAATGCGTTTTACAAGCGTAAAAGCTTGAAAATATACTTGATTTAGGGTACTTGTAGTTAGAGCCGTGGAGTTTCCACAAGTACTACACGAGTAAAATGAGTGTCATTCCTACTAGCACCATTTGTTAATTACAATTTTTTGTGCTTGGGGGTGAGGAAAAAAGTCATTGGGATACTTGTGGGTCTAAGAAATAAAACATTTCTAGGACATGTAAAGACCGCCATCATGCATTAGAGGAATACCGCGTGCTTACAGTTCCATAACCCTCTTAATTTTTCGAAAGAGTCTGCGTACAGCATTTGTTCGTATTTAGGCCGTCATTTTAACTTAAAATAAATTTTGCCCTTATCTAGTCGTAATTGCTCTTAGGGCTTAGAGTGTTTTTTGTATTATGACAAAATTCTAGAGAACTTCCTGCCAAATCTGATTTGAGCTATAGGTGTTGCCCTACCAGTTGCGTATTTAATAAGGAAGTCGACGTATTAAGATTACGTTATTGTAGATTTTTTATAGGATAGGGTGGCAAACGAACACGCAGTCCACCTGATAGTAAGTGGTTGCCGTGGCCCATAGACATCTACATCTATCCTCGACCCCGAATCAAAATTCGTTGTCACCCGTGATGACTAAGATGGAATGCCTCGTTTCCAGTAAAAAGGGGTCTTCGGTTCTCTACACTCACCATATGAAACACAGCAGCATTAAGCTACTATTTTACGCTGGTATTCTGTGAGAGCGTGGTCGTTTCGAGCTGCACACACACTACTAACATAACTGCAGCATGGCTCTACCATGTAAAAAAATAGATAATAATAATGTCCTACAGACCGAATTTCGGCCACGGCGGCCGGCCTCAACGGAGGCTAGCCATCGGCGCAGGACAGGATTATAGTGCCCAAGTGTATGCGCAAGCACAGGTGCACTCTCTATTCCCTCACTCTCATACTCCGATGGGACGGTAAACCGACACGACCGGAGAGAGATCAGGCGCAGGACCAACGGCTTTACGTGCTTTCCGAGGCACGGGGGTGAGACACCGCCAACTTCCTGACTCCGGGCAACTACTGAGAATTTCTTGATGGAAAAATTCAATAATTAATTTTTTGGCTTGATCCGGGATTCGAACTCAGGACCTCATGATCAGCAGTCGCACTACTACAACCAATAGACCAACGAGGCAGTCAAAAAATAAACAAATATAGTAATATAAAACTCAAATACTCATATTACATTCTAATTACACGAGATGGCGCTTTTTGAGAGTTATAATTTTCTGCATCGCGGTGTAGCGATTTATATAAGAATCTTTGGTAGTGGCATTCTCCGCCTACGTTATGTTTAGGCGCAATAAAAACCTCTAGTAACGCAATAAATTGCTATATTCGGTAACTTAAGCGAGTGATTTATTGATTCCTAGTTTAGAAGGCTCTGGAAATATTGGACAGGCACCTTGATATTTAAAATTGGTCCTTCGAGCCAAGTTTTTTAGGTCGAGTTTACGACGGGATCATTTTTTTACGACAGGAGAATGTAGTGCAGTAACGGGGTACCCGCTTTACACGAAATTTTTCTAGATTTTTTTTGCAAGTGAATTTTGTAATATTGTCGCTTATCTTGTTGCCGCGTTAAGAAACCACCGTCAAAATTTAAAGTTAGGAATTGAAAATAACTTCTTTCAGATTTAGCCGAGTCACTCCTAACAGCATGGCTTGACGAGTTTAGCGCTTGGCTCCGAAAGCAGACCTTCGCACTGTTCGAGCAATTGTCCAATGAGAGCTCGACATTGAGCCTAAAGAAGGAGAAGATGTGGGAACTGAACATAGAGGAGACTTGTGCCGCTGTTATTTCCATAATGCCAGGTGAGGGTCTTTTTATAGAACTAGGGATCTGGTGCTACCAGTTTCTCGACTCCTCAGAATTAGTAATTCATTCTAACCCAGAAAATATACAAGGTATCGCTATTACCAAGTTTAAATATTTAATTAAACAAAAACTGTATAAAAAGGGTTACTATGATATAAATGAATATGGTTGGTAATAACCCCTGGGAATGAGGTAGTCGCTTCCAAGCTGTTTCTAAAATAAATTTTGTAAATATTTAGTGACCCTTGACATTGTAAAACTTATTTAAAAAAAAGTCCCCTTGGGTTTCTTGCTGGTTCTTCCTAGGACAGAGGTTTTTTTCGAACCAGTGGTAACGTAAAATTTTGACTTTCAATAAGAATTACTTGTAATCCATATTGAATAAAAAGATTATTCTATTCTATTCTATCCACCCCGGCGTCGTCTCAATAACAACGCAACCTATCGAGTCCAATGAATCGTGAATCTAAACCATCCAAGAATAAATTTCATAAATTTTGAGCCGTTTACGACTAATGGACAGCAATTGGTTTTTATGTATAGAGATAAGGGTGACAAACGAGCACATAGTCCGCCTGATGGTCAGTAGATGCTGTGGCCCATGGACATCTACATCCATCGTCAGTTAAGAATCAATATGCAGATGCGTTGTCACTCCTGAGGGCTAAGATGGAACAGCTCGTTTCCAGTAAAAAGGGTCTCCTATTCTCTACACTCACCAAAAGAAACAGCAGCATTGAGCTTGCTATCTTACGCTGGTATTCTGTGACAGTTTGGTTCTTCCCCGTTCCCGGATATTCTCATACCGCCTCCACACGGTCACAGCAGTAGTCACTTAGCAGGTAAACTGTTAGATTGTTTATAAAACGTTAACCGGAATTTCCTTCTGATTGTTCTTCCAATTTTTCGACTTCATTGGACGAACTTAGGTACAGTTTAGCAGTAAATATACTCATATTCACTTTAATATTATTAACTAATTTGCAATAATTACAAACTTGTTATTAGATTCCGGCTCAAAAGATATATTAAAATTTAAACAGTATTTGCACAAACTGTGACTTAATTTAAATACTTACTCCAATAAAACTAATTGAAATTGCGTGTTCATCTACCCACCCCGGATAGTCAAAATTCGCATTTCCGATTTCCTACCACGGCTAAGTAGAGTCATTTAAACAAAACATTATTATATTGAAGCGACAGTAGCCTAATGGCAGCACGCGGACCGCGAACTAAAAAGGTCGTGGGTTCGAATCCGCCATTCGACTACTGGCGAGAACCACTCGTAACACAAGCAATTTCAGCTTACCACGAGTGGTTAAGGGGAATATTAGTAGTTTATAGCATTGGTAATATTCTTTTATAAAAAATATGGAAAGTAACCTGAGATACTTAATAGACTTTTCAATAAAACCAGTTTTTACGGATTATATCGCGTATATTAACTTATTTTGAATTCCCGATGTTTCGAGCACTTTATAGTTGCCGACACGAGTCGTGAGCACAGATAAATTGTGGTGGGAGGTAGGTACACTGTCGGGAAAAATTATTGGGTACCTTTATTATTTCAATTCGTAATTGAATATTTTCGCCGACTTTTATGAAAATGTTTACTCGAACACATCAACTTTTACTTTGATACAGTAATGTTGCAGATATTCGTGTCCGTTATTTTATTGTCTACTCTAAAGTATTTAATGTATACCTGGTGGTTAGAATTGATTATTTTATTAAGAAGAAGGAAGAGGTGATATGCTTTCCATAAAATCTGGTGTTGCGGTGCGCCGTACAGTAGCTACTGAGACAATAGTCGTCTCAGCAGTCTGTTTATATACGTGTATAATGTTTTTCGCAGTACCTAATTTTTTCATGTAACGAAACACTGAATAGACCATTTGTCGGGATTGTCTATTTAACACCGAATTATTTCTTCTCTGCATATTTAGACCAAAATCTGAACACTCAAATTATAACAACAAAAATAATTAAAAACAAGAAATAACAAAAACAATTAACGAAAATAAACTAATTAAAAAAGTTATCACTGAAATTATCGCTCTGCAGTGTACGGAAGCCGAATGATACGTTCAAAACCAATAGACGACGAGAATCGACTGATGAACCAATCACGTTGAACGTCAGTTTGTTCAACGTCGTATCGACCAATAAAAAGTGTGCTCACGACTTATGTCGGCAATTATACAGTACTCATGGTCACGGGGGGAGGGGGGACTGAGGTGTTTGACGTTCCAATGTCATAGTTAGCCACGGCTACCTCCAGGTTAAAACATAATTCTAACGCATGGTAGAGTCACGCTACAGCTATGTTATAGTTGTAGCACGAGTCTGTCGGCTTGACCGGGGCAGGATCACGCTCTCACAGAATAATATACAGTGTAAAATAGCAGCGTAATGCTGCTGTGTTTCGTATGGTGAGTGTAGAGAACTGGAGACCCTTTTTTACTGGAATCGAGGCCATTCCATCTTTGTCCTCGGTAGTGACAACGCATTTGCATTTTGATTCTTAATTGAGGATAAATGTGGAAGTCTATGAGCCACAGCATCCACTTATCATTAGGTGGAGGATGGAAATCCATCCGGGGTGGATAGATGAACACGCGTTTCCAAGTATCCACACATGTCATAATTTATACAGCATTCTGGATATTCCTTAGTCCTCTAAAAAGGCAAAACAAACTATCATAAAATTTATTACATCAAATTATTTTTTTAATTATTAATAAAATTGTTTGGTTAATTAGTAAATATTTTGTATCTTTTACAGAGGTTTATCTCTTCAGCGAAGATACTATAACGGGAGCTGTCAAATTGACAGTCTCCAGCTTTAGCCACAAGGAGGTGAACAGGGATGTGGTGTTCAGGACATTGGACCTTCTCGTATCTCAGTATAAGAAAGCTGCTGGATTGAGGAACCCATCCTTTGACGCCAACTGAGTGATAAGCCACACCTTATCCTTAGTTAAACTTATTAGACTCCAAAGATTCAACGACATGGAGATATTACATACCAAAGATAAAGAAGAAGATAAAGAAAAGCTTTAATTAAATATTAGTGGTTTTAATTTTAATAATTTATATTGTTTTAAAATAAATAATGGATTCGAGACGTGTTCCTTTACTGTTGGCCGTAAGAAGAAGCTCAAGGTCGTTCAGCAAGCTATGGAGGGGGCTGTGCTTGGAATTTCTTTGCGTGATACTTAGAAAATATTAGCAGTAGAACCTGAGTAGCTGACATGCCCAACGGTTCAGTAAGCTGAAGTGGTAATTGGTCGGCCATATAGCTCCAAGAATGGACAACCGATGGTGAAAAAAGGTTTTCGAGTAGCAGCCTCGTACAGCGGTAGACAAAGTGTAAGGCGGCCGTTTATTAGATTGACTATCTGGTAAAAGATACAGGCTGTCAATCAATACAAGTGGCTCAGGACTGTGTTTTTAGCATTCCTTGGGGGAGGCCTTGGAAGATGGGTTAAGCTAAATATTTTTCACAAGCAGAACGAATTAAGCTTTAGTGTGGACTACCTGGTATTAAATAAAAACATTATATTTGAAATATAGATTACCAAACACTTGTATTAATATTATCCCTCTTTTAGATATTTATAATTATGTTATTAATTGTTTCTAAGTTTATCGATATGTAATATTATAAAATATATTTAAAATTATGTAATATCTGACGATTGAGTATTTATTTTCATAATACCCTCAGTTTACACAAATCACACATAATTACTTTACGAGACTTTGTTACTCGAGTAGCCTATTAAGTTCACGAATATATCTGACCAGATACTGTTGCCCATTTCCTGTTCCGTTTCCCTCTAACACCTTTTACGAGACTTACGGGATGATATAGGGTAGTGGATCCTTTTCCAAGGCCCACAACACGGTAAACCTAGGTTGTATACAAATAAATAAAATACTTATTTACCATTAACCATACGAAAATATTTATTTCTATTATTCTATAATCCATTTCAAACGTACACTAAATAATATCACAGAGCGCGTTAAATAGACATAACTCTCGGTTTATATGAGTTACAATAAATCGACCGTTTTACACTCGACACAGCTAACTTAAGTCTACATAGATACAAAATTGCTTGTCACGTAAATAAAATCGTAAAAAAGATATTGAAGTAATGTTTTACGTACTGGAAGAGACGCCGTTGGTCCTTTGAAACACGCTTTAGAGCCCACGGGCTCAAATTTATTAAGTATGTACTGTGCTGCCTGTTATAGTACGTAGTACATATTACTTCAACGATAAAAATATTGAGCATTCGTACGTGCATTTTTTCTATTCAAACGTTTAAATCAAAATAACATGTATTATTATAAAAAATACCCGGCCGTTGAGTACGGCTAAGCATTTACAATCTGTACTGACTTTTAATTCATTCAATATTAAAGATTTCAATTGTAATTTATATCTAAAGAAACTAATTTATACAAAATACATAAGAAATCAGTATGAAATATTTCTTTCAACAAATGTTCAATTAATTTATACTACACAATTTTTTTTAAATGATTCTTTCCTCCAAAACTTTCGAGGGTAAAAAATACAGTTTACAATGAGAAATTGTCGCGTGAACTCAAATTTATGTTATTTTATCTACCACACCGGAGTGAAAAACTATATTTTCTTTCATATCCTTGGCATTGATGAGCAGGAACCCAAAGTTACATTGCTACAGCATTAAAGTTAAAATATCTCAAATCATAGAGCAGTCACAATATTGAGGTCCTCGTAGCTTTGGTGTCGTGAAATAGGGGGCGTAGTCTCCACGTCCTCCACTTCAGTGTCCCGTGAGCGACTCGATCCCGCAAAGTTTAGGAACATCTGAGAAAAATGAGAGATTTAAAATTGAGTATCATGTTTTTCTTAGTATAATTACTTAATTAATGTCCTCCGCACATAGTTTCAGTCACGGCTCACGGCGGCTCGTCTCAACAAGGATTAGCCACCTGTGCAAGACAGCATTATAGTGCGCAAACACTGGTACACTATCAGGCAGATCATCAGATCGGGCGCAGGACGAATGGATTTACGTGCTTTCCGAGGCAAGGGGTGAAATACCGCCAAATTCCTGCTTCTTCCTTCGGGCTGCTACTGAGAATTTCTCGACAAAAGAGATTTAAATACTATACTAACTTAAATATCTCTGCGAAAAACCCAATAACTGATTTCGGTCCCAACCGGTATTATAAACCAAGGCCTCACACACATTTGACCAACGAGGCAGTTATAAATATAAATAATAAACGTAATAAAATACAGCCAACGGACATATAAAAATGTATCAACATATTATTAATTATATATAAAACGATTTATTATTATTATGGGTATCTATATAATTTTCTCACCTGGTTGGGTGCTATAAATATAATTATAAATTAAAATGAAAAGATAAATATACATAAATATCAATAAAATAAAATAAATACAAAAACTACATAAATAAATAAGATCCAACCAGATGGGAGCCCTCGGCAGAGGAGACCAAACGGCCGAGGGTTAGGGGGAAAGGGAAAGAAACCGGCGGACGATGCGGGCGGTATCGAGGAGCACCGCCTTCTGCATTTGAGCCCGGAGCGGTCCGCCACGTAGTCCCAGCCGCCTCAGATGACCCGAGAGGCTGACTGGGATTAGCCCGTTTGCAGAGACGACTACAGGAATAATTTCGGTCGGCAGACCACCCCACATGTCGGTCACCTCGTGAGCCAGGTCCAGATATTTTGTTTGCTTATCTGTTTCGGCTTTCACGAGGTTCTCGTCATACGGAATGGTAATGTCGACCAAAAATATCCTTGACTGTGCCCGGTCCATCAGCACAATATCAGACTTATTCGCAAGAATAGTCCTGTCTGTGATGATGGCCCGGTCCCAGTAGAGCCTGGCGCGGTCATTTTCGAGCACGGCTTCCGGCAAATACTTGTAATACGGCAATTTCCGATCCACGAGACCTTATTTCAGAGCGAGCTCCTGGTGTAGAATTCTGGCTACTAGGTTGTGCCTGTGCAAGTACTCAGAGTTAGAAAGCGCCGAACAACCGGAGATGACATGCCTAAGTGACTCCCCGGGATGGCGACAAGCTCGACAAACGTCGACAGTGCCATCCTTTAGGATGTATCTCCGATAGTTGTTGGTCTTAATAACCTGATCCTGTATTGCACAGACAAAACCCTCGGTTTCCCCGAAGAGGTCACCGAAACGTAGCCAGTTGAGGGAGGCGGCTGTATCTACGTGAGGCTCATGAAGAGCCCTGTAGTACCTCCCATGGAGCTCCTTCTCCTTCCATACGGTCTCCCGGTCGGAAATGCTCTGTACTGCCGGGTCTTGCCATTGCTCGTTGGCTAAGGATAGAGGGGTAAGTCCTTTATCACTAGAAATGACGTCATTATTATATGGATCATCCGATCTCGCCAGGAAGTAATGACGGAGGCTGCACACTTCGCGATTATGCATGGTGAGCGCGTTCAGGAAGCCACGCCCACCATGCTTTCGCGGCAAGTACGGCCTCATTACCGACGATCTCGGATGATGCATCCTATGGGACGTCATTGTAGTGCGGACTTTTCTATCCAGGGCGTTAAGTTCAGTCTGACTCCACCTGAGTATGCCAAAGGTATACATGAGGACAGGCATGACCCAACCGTTATATGCATGTGTCTTATTCACACCGGACAAAAGGCTGTTAAGCACTTTGGTCAAGCGTGCATAAAACACGTCGTAAACTGACTGTTTCATACCAGCCTCATCGATACCGATATTCTGTGACATACCCAGGTATCGGTATGTTTCAGCCTCGGAAAGGGCCCTTAAGTTGACGGGCATAGATAAGTCTATGCCCTCAGAGTTAGCAACCCTTCCCCTTTCAACATGGAGGACCGCACACTTATCCGTCCTCAGCTCCATTCCAATAGAACTGCTAAATTCACAAGTAATGTTCAGCAATTCCATAATATGGGAGCGACTGGAGGCGAATAATTTGAGGTCATCCATATAGAAAAGGTGGGTCACTTTTGTACCTCCCTTCCGAAGCTGAAATCCCCTCCCGGAGCCCTCCAGTAAAGTACTGAGAGGGTTCAAAGAGAGGCAGAACCAGATTGGACTCAGACAGTCGCCCTGGAATATACCCCTTCTTATCCTTATGCGGCTTTCCGCAGCCGTCATCCGCTCGCCCAGATGACAGAGGATCGTACTCCACTGCCCCATACACTGCTCGAGGAAGTCTCGAACTGTACAGTCAATCTTGTACAGCTCGAGGACCCTCTTTAGCCATGTATGGGGCACCGAGTCAAATGCCTTTCTGTAATCTATCCAAGCGGCGGAGAAGTTCTGACGGTTGCGTTTCACCACTTTGCCAATGACCGCGTCAATGAGGAGTGGTTCCTTGGTTCCACGACCGCCGCCCCGACATCCATTTTGAGCGCGCGACATCACCTGATTTGAGTCCAGGTGACGAGCGATTCTCGCGCTCAAAATGGATGTTAGTGTCTTGTATATAGTCGGTAGACACGTGATGGGGCGGTATTTGCTCGGGTCTGTGGCACCCTGATCTTTAGGAACCAAATGAGTGATCCCAGTAGTGAAGAGGCTTGGGAGCGACTTCTGGTTGAGAGCCTCTTGAAACTGTTGGGTGAGCACAGCGTGACACACCATGAACCCCTTCAGCCAGTAGTGATGCAGCCCGTCAAGCCCCTGACTTTTCCAGTTCGGGGCCCTACGCACCGCCTCAGCTACGTCATCCGGCGTTATGATGACGGGATCCATGGGCGTAATACCCGCACACTGACTCACCACAACTTCCGTCCAAGGGCCCTCGTTGTGGTTTACGGGCTCTGACCACAGGCTGCGCCAGAATGCGACCGCGTCGGCCTGATTTGGTGCTGGGCCCGTTCCACTTAATATTGGTCGCTCCAATGATTTGTAGAGCCTCTTCTGATCACTCTGGAAGAGACGATTCTGGTTGAACCGTGTCGACCTCTCGGTATATCGCCGAATCCGCTTTCACCAAGCAGCGATTCTTTGCTTCAGGTCGTCTATGCGCTCCGTCAGTTTTTGCGTTATATCCGGCTGGGACAAACTAACATTTGTCCCAGCTAACGCCATCCTGACGGTGCGCACAATCCTTGGCCTGGTATTGCCTGACCTGAAGCATATCAGTCTGCCGATGAGGGCCCTAGCCCTTGCGATACGTTCCTCAATTCTTCTTCTCCATGCTGGGATAGCGCTACTATGGCCAGTAGCGCGTCCAGCTGTGGAAACCTTGGCGCCTATGATACGGCAGACTGCCAACGCGGCGCCAAAAAGAATTGAGTCCGTCTCGCAAAGGTCCGGGCTGGCTTCCAAATAGGTCACCAGCATTGGGTTCAGAGCCCTCACGACAGCCCGATTCCGCTTGCTTAGGGCTATGCGGGGAAGTCGCGGTCGATTTTCGAGAGGCGTACTGCGTGTTTCCACAATCGCCTCCTCCAATGTACTCCTCATTTGCTCTAGTTCCAGTTCCTGGGCGACTGTTCCGTCATCGTTTGAATCAACCACAACTGGCCTATTCACGGCGGCATCCACATTTGCCGTTTGCTCAGCAAGTTGTGGCGCCGCATCCTCAGCCGCAGCATTTTCACCCGATGAAGAAACAGCCTCACGTCGTAGCCGTTCGAGTTCGGTGACATCAAATGTATTTGAGCGCAAGATATACCGAACTCGGTCTGCCAGGTTTTGCTCGGTGACGGTTACAGATGGCTCCAGCTCAGCAAAAGTCGATGCATCCTTGCCCGATACGCAAAACCTCCAGTTTCTCCCCCTTTCGCCCCAAAATACGCCCGCAATGCGTTACTGTTCATCTGGGTTGTCCAACGCATGCGGCGTACTCCACCAGTGGCGGGTGCCGATTGCTGGGCCCGCGAAGACCCTGCCGACACCAAACCAGCTGGTGGGGATGATAGATGCGAGGGGCTGCTGGGTGGTAGTGCAGCACCCTGCGCTCGGCTGGCGGTTCGCATGCTGTCGCGTCCAGCGCCAGCCCCAGACGCGCCCTGGCGACCTCCAGGCAGCGGCCCTTTGCGCGTTCTTCCGTATTCCATCATCCATAGTGGTGGGCGTCATTTAGCGGGAGACGCCCAGACCCGGCGCCGTTTCATGGTGAGGCCATGTGCACAAGCAGGCCATGTGCACAAGCGGGCCTTTGCACCTTCAATTTTTGCCGAGGCACGGCACTAACACCTCTCGGCAAGGTGCTGACTGACTGCGCTGACGTACCGGTTTTATCACATAATCGTTACGTCAGCCGGCGATGAGGTCGTCACTTCCCTACGCCTTTATTTTTTATTGTATTATTATTATTATTATATTGAATGTCTTTCATACTAAAGTTTGAATATCCGGTTCGAAGGACCAAAAACATGTACAGATCGTAAGCCTGAAATGATCCAAAAATAGTGATAATGAATACTAAACACGGTAATTATAGTTAATTAATTTTCATTAACAAGTCAAAGCATGTAGTGTTTTTTTTCTAAACCCAGTCTTGACCCTGCAACAAAGCTTCAACAGCGTCCATCACTTCGCTATTGTCTGCAAATTTCTTGCCTCGAAGGTGTCTCTTGAACCGACGAAATAGATAAAAGTCACTGCGAGCTAGAACTAGCGAATAGGGCGGGTGTGCGAGTTCAAATTCTGTTTTTCGAATGGCAGCCATCGCAACTGCGGCTTTGTGAGCCGGGGCGTTGCCTTGGTGAAACAGCACTCCAGCTCGCAGTTTTTTGGGTCTTTTTTCCTTAATAGCCTCCCGCAATCATCTTATTTGGCCTGCGTAGTAAGAATTCAAAAAAGTGGCTCCTTTTTCTACATATTCCTCTTATAATTATTCCTTCACCGTCCCAAACAGCGGACACCATAACCTTTCCATCTTAGTCCTCAGGGATGGACTGTTTGCACGTTTGTCACTATTATGTTAAAAAAATCTGAAACTGACCTGATCGAGTGAGCTCTGATTGACAGTGAAGTCTTCAATATCACAGGAGACTCGCAGCTCCGCTGTCAGACGGAACACGTCGCTCAGTTTTGTTGTTATCTCTTTGCCGTCAACTGGAAGCAGATTTTAATCATTTTAGTTATTCACAAATAAGAACAGCTTGGATATAATGGGGAAAGGTCACGGGCTAACCTGACATGCCTGTTCTCATTTTTCTCGTGGAACGTATCGTAATCGGACAACATACATACCACATTTCATCAGATTTTACTTTTCAGAGGCGATACCTACTAAATAAGATTTGTTTTTTTCCCCAAGTTGTTCTACGTCAGGTTTACATTAAGTCATTACGTTATTCTCCTATATTGTGTATGTAACATCTAAAAATAATAATAAAAATGACGAATTCGTAAAGATGTTTCCCTTAATGTATTTCCTAATCGCAAAGGTACAAAATATATACTTAGGTTGTAGTATCTATTCTTAATTATTTAAAAGACAATTTAAGAATTATTTTCGCGGATGTGACAGAAAACATCGTGATAAAGCCTTACCTCTGAAAGGTGGCTTAAAACCATCTCTTTACTGAGTAAAATAGAAATAGAAAAAACAAAACATATAGGAGCCAAGTAATAGCGATGGCAGTGGGCTGATATTATATCTGGAAGAATTGAAAACCGATGAGGAAGAAAGTTTTGACTGTCTCATACCGCAGTGAGGACCTTTATATATTTATTTTATTCGGAACACTAACAGCTTTTATACATTTCAAGTTCAGCGAGCTATAGAAAGGGCTATGCTCGGGGTTCCTCTACCTAAAAACTTAGAAATGAGGATATCCGCAGTTGAACCGATACCCGATGGGGAAGAAAGGTTCTCTAGTGGCAACCTCGTACCAGTAGGTGAAGTGCAGGACGATTCCCCACTAGACGGAGTGACGATCTGGTAAGACATGCAGGAAGTCGATAGATCACTATCGATATTTTTAATTAGGTCAACATCGTGTGTGATTTTTAGGGGTAAATAGTACTGGATAGCAAAATGGGGGCCACAACGGCATAAAGCCTCCAAGTGCAGGGTATTGAGGAGAGGGGCAGGAACTGCTGTGCGACGATATTGGGAGGAGGGGGTGTCGGCCGAGACGATGGGACAACCAAAAAGAGATTTTAGGTTGCTAGATGTTGGCAACTTATTCCACTCCTAATTGTGTGTACAAAAAATGGAAAAATAAACGTTAGTTACCAGTGGCAGCGGCAGGCAGCAGGAAGCGTAGCGTGGCGGCGTGCAGCGCGTGCAGCTGCGCATGCGGTGCGCACCCCCGCACGCGTCCCCACGCGGCGCGGGCACTACCCCCGCCTCCACCCCGCGCCCGGCACACCACCACGTACCCCCCGCCGAACCTGCGCACACACAAACAACACATTATGGTTGGCGCACGCATAGGTTGGCTCAATCGGAGAAAAACCACGCTTTCACGGAATACCAGCGTAAAATACCAGCTTAATTCTTCTGTTTTCATATCATGAGTGTAAAAAACCGGAGACCCATTTTACTGAAAATGAGACATTTTCATCTTAGACCTCAGGGATAACAATGCATTTGCATTGTGATTCTTGAGGAAAAATGTATATGTCAACGAGCCACCGCATCTATTTACTACCAGGTGAACTATGTGCTCGTTTGTCACTCTTATTCTGTAAAAAAGACGCAAGAGATTTTTACAAAATTATGGTAACTGCTACTCTTTTATTTAAAAGACTATATTATGTGCTATTCTTGTTCCCAAATTTCGTCGCTAAACAGCAGGACACTCACTGCTGTGTTCCAATGTGAAACACGGTAGAGAAGTTATTGTGCGACACATAACTAAGCAAGCAGCGCTGCAAGGCGAGCGTAAAGAGCAGCACTGTGCGACACGTACCTGCGCAGGCAGCGCTGCAGCGGCGCCAGCGCGTGCAGCGCGCCGGCCTGCAGCAGCGCCACGCGCGCCGCCAGCCGCCGCGCGTCGTCCAGCGCGTGCGTGGAGAGCAGTACGCCCCGTCCTGCAGAGCACGCCAGACGCACGCCGCGGGATACGCACCAGCGTGATCCGGGGTCCATGCCGCTGAAAGAAGAAAGAACATATCGCTGATGTGAAGAATATACGCTTCGGGAAATCTGCATTATGTCAACATGTGCAGGATCGTCCCCACCATTGTATCAGATTTGATAGACACAAATTCTCGCAAGAGAACACCGATTCCTATTGCGAGAATCCTTCCTTGATAAAGGATTATTCGCGAGGCTATTGAAATATAAAAAAATCCTAATTTCATATCATCCTATAATTAATAAAATTAAATCCAAAACGGAGCATACTACTACAAGACTTCAAGAAACTCTAAGCTCGTTCTGCGTTGGTCGGACCAAAAATTAATAATGAAAAGTTGAACGTAGCCTTCGTTCACTATGACATTGGGACGTCAAACACCACAGTCCTCTTCGTGACGATGGATGCTGGAAAGTGCCCGAAACGTTGGGAATTAAAAAAGTTAAAATTAAACGCGATAAAATCCTAAAATTTTGTTTTATTCAAAGTTTCTAAATTCTAATAACGTTCACTTAGACTTGTTTAATACCATTATTTTACGAATCAATTTTTTTACTTTTTTTCCGGTTTTTATCTTTTACCAACGTTTACCTTTTGCCGACTGAAGCTATTGTTTTCAAACTCATATTTTCTATAGATGAAAACTTTGAAATGACCTTCTATTACTAATTTATATACTATGTAATGATAGCTAGAAGGTTTAAAAAATTATAAAATTAACTCAAATCCTAAACTCTCCCTATTGAATTGGAGAAGCAAGATATTCTGAACATTGATTAAAACTACTTTTACGGATTTTATAGGCTCTAAAAATGTCTTAAAAATTCAAAATTAAAGGTCGTATAAAAAAGACAAACCTCGTAGGTTCATCGAGAAGAACCAACGGCGTTCTTCCCATAAATGCAATAGCTGTACATAATTTTCTCTTGTTCCCGCCACTGAGTGTTCCGCTGCGAACATCTTTGTACTTTGTCAGGTCGAACATTTCGATCGTTCTTCGAATTACCTGCAACATAAAGGTTTTTTGTGCAACAATTTTTAATTTTTTTGGGTAATTAATATAATGGATTTCCGTAAACTTTTTTAAACGGGTCTGAGCGGTCACCTTTTAGCAATCGGTGTACTATAACTTAATAGTTCAGGATTACGACTAGGAAGTAGGAGTAACGAAAAAGACGAGTTAGAATCTGTGTTAGCTTCGGAGCACCCGTTTTCAGCATTACAGGAGGGACTCCAACAGGTCCAGTCGACTAGTTCCAGCATGAAGCAATCACACCGCGGGATAGTTGGCGGTGTGTACCCCCTGTCATCAAGAGCCGAGTTAAACTCAAAAAGTAAAACCTAAAAGATCAAGTTTATTCTTTGCGACATGGACCAGTGAGTTGTTCTCCCTGTGCAGAGATGGAACAGATGGTGGGCAGAAGTCTCCTTGGACAGTCTTGGCAAAACACCTTAGTATAATTAGAGGTAGAGAAGAGAGCTTGAATAGTTTAAATTTAAATCAGATTTTATTCTATACAATAGTGGTGCTTGCAAAGGCAAGCTCAGCGCCCCCTCGCAGCTTGCGCCCTGACTCCAGCGTAATTAGCCTGAGGGAAAATCAGGCCCTGTGTATTACGTTCTTGTTCTGTTCGAAAATAAAATTTGAGTAAGTCTAATATCTTCATTTGTTGTTATTCGTTTTTGGTCTTTCGAGTCGGATATCTTTTTTTATTCTTTTTTAATTTAGGGACTTACGTTATTTTTAACATGTCAGTCCCATTGTACCTTATAACTAAATAACACACTACAATTTCTGAAAATATTTACATAAAATATTAACTAAATTATATACCAATGGAGCAGCATTAGACAATGGTTCAGACAGAATACTTTGATATTCCCCTAGGTTACATATTTCAATGTCAGTTTTGGCGACTAATAGTTTCCTTTCATGATGATTTTTGGAACATACCGCGAGCAGGTGTTGTACATTTTCTACTGTCTTGCATATATCGCAATTTGGAGATTGTTTCTTTTCATCATGAAAGCAAAGTTGTTACACGGAATGTGTCCGAAACGAATCTTTGGATATAAAAATCACGTGTTACATTGTTTGTGAGCAACTAATTTCAGTAAAATTTTGTGAATGTGTTTTGCCAGCTCCAACTTAAGAGATAGGATAGTTGTCATCTCGATGAGTGGCCCTGAATATTTTTTATTGTGAATTCAAAGATTTGCTAAAGAACGGAGGATCATCGGAAAGGGCAGATCAAAGTCTGCCCGGCCAGCTAGTATTATTTATATTTATTAAAATATAGTGTATAGTTAAAATTAATCAGTTACAATCCGCTTAATAAAATAAAATAATGTCTTACCTAGTTTGAAGATAACTACTCTACTGCTCTTCATACTAGGTACGAAATAAAATTTATTTCATTACGTGGATTTTTGACATCTCTGATTTTCTTATACAGTATTAGACTAATGAATGAGCACACAGCCTACATTGTGTCATTCCCAGATTAAGAATCAAAATGAAGATATGTTTCAACCCCTGAGGATTAACTTGGAAAGCCTCGTCGCCAGTTTTGTATGCATTGTCACTCACTCATTTTATTATACTGTATCACTTTTATATATACCAGGCGGTCCCATAATGAACTGGCCTGATATAGTTCAACGCGACATGTCGCTACATGTTGTGTTGCATTAAATAGTACGTTTATCGTGCACTTAATATAAGAAACATGCATCGACATGAAATGCTTAGTCTTAGTTTAACAGGCATTTGAATAAAGAGAGTCGCGTATTTTTTCAAAATGTCGAAAACTGAGTATCGAAGTGTCATAAAGTTTCTGTTTAAAGATGGTTTATCCCCTGCCCAAATAAAAGAACGATTGGATGGCGTGTATAAGGAGTCTGCCCCCTCCTATAGCACAGTGAAAAATTGGGTGAAAGAGTTTCGCCTCGGGAGAGAAACCCATCGCGTCAGGGAGGTTGCAGCAGCTACAGTTCGCGACCGCAACAGAGGATACAGCCCTAGGTGCTATGGCTGTGGGGAAAAGGGCCACCTTCGATCCAGCTGCCCTAAGCGAACCGTGGAAAGGAGAGTTGATCGATCTCGAGAGGGTAGTGCAGCTAACGGCACTGCCTGGCGGCGACAGGATCATCGTTCACCTCACGCTAGGGAGGTTACAGCAGTTACCGTTCGCGACCACAGTAAAAGGTACAGCCCTAGGTGCTATGGCTGTGGGGAAAGGGGTCATCTTCGGTCCAGCTGCCCTAAGCACACCCTAGGAAGGGAAGGTGAACGGTCTCAGAAAGGAAGTGCGGCTAACAGCACCGCCCAGCAGCAGCAGGAATACGACTTTACTATCCGACACTGCAGCGGGAAATCTCATGGCAACGCAGATACATCGTCAAGAAGACCTTGTCCTGAAGATTGCAACCATTGTAGTAGGCAAGAGAGTAAGGATGTGGTATCCGTGAGGATGCTCAGGACAGACTACCTCAGCAACGTGTGGAAGGATAGCCTACGACATGCACAGCAGGAAGATCCGGACATCAAGCCGATTCTGGGATGGATGAAGGCCTGTGCTACCAAGCCTAAGTGGAAGGACGTCTCAGCGATGAGTTCAACCACGAAAAGCTATTGGGCCCAATGGGACAGCTTGCTGCTTCAGGATGGAGTCCTGTGCCGTAAATGGGACAATGGTCGAGGAGACAGCTGTCGTTTGCAAATGGTTGTCCCTAAAGCTAAAGTGCCGAATGTTTTACAGCTGTGCCATAATGGTCTTTCGAGAGTCCATCTGGGAGTTAAACGAACTCTACTGAAGGTCCGAGAACAGTTTTACTAGTTCCATTATCGTGACGATACGCACAACTTGTACATGTACGACACCAATCCTCCACGGATTGGTGTCGTACATGTACAAGTTGTGCGGCTGTGAGGGGACCTCAGACACGGAGTAGAGGAGCATCGAAATTGTACAATGTTGGTGCACCACGGGATCGAACATCCCTTGACATTGCGGAGCCGTTACAGAAAGGCGCAAGAGGGACTCCTAAGATCGTCCATGTGGATCGCTTGGCGTGTTATTATGGGGCCGATAATGCTCGGGACGAGCATGTCTTAGGAGGGGGCAGTGTTACGCGCTCAAGTCGACGATATACTAGCGCCATCTAGTGTCAGGAACGAGAGCGAGTAGAGCGTTGCAGAAAATGACATCACAAATCTCTCAACCGACAGCGCCATCCGAAGAACTATGTTTCTAGAAAATCTATACTCGCACACTCGTCGCTTTGCGCGCATTTACTTGAATATTCGGGACGCTTCTTTGCTAATTTAAATAAATAGGCGCTGCAAGATGTGATCGGAGCAGAGTTGAACTCGGCGACACAAGCGAAGCTTCGGAGCGGAATTAAGTGAATTAGTGTGTTTAATTATTAGTGTTTTAACTTTAATTTGTATAAAGTAAATTAAAGTGTTAATTTAGGTAATTTTATCGGCAATTTTTATTGTCACGAACCTCAAGCTCGTAACATATGCATCTAAATCCATGTAATTTTAGTAGCTAAAGAGTGTGTGTTCCTACAATAAGTTGAGCGTGGTTTTGGTTTAGCCAGTGGCAAAGTATTCATTACCAAGTATATATAATAAGTTTTCTTGTAATCTATATTAGATAAAAATATTTTATTTTATTCATGCTATGAACTGACCTCTCTTTGTTTGGTGATACCGCGCAGTATGCAGTAGAATTTCAATGTTTCGCGTACGGTTAGCAGAGGGTCGATGGCATCGCTCTGCGGACAGTAGCCTGGAAGACAAGGAGAATTATTATTATTTTTACTTTTTTTTATCGCTACCATGCTGTTTCTAAATGTTTTCACATTCAATTGTTCAACGTAGTTGTAAATTTTTGTTTAAAAAGTCCCGCTGGGTTTCTTGCTGGTTCTTCCCAGGACAGAGGTTTCCGAACCAGTGGTAAAACTATTAGCGACTATCAATATGTGCATTTGTATAATCTATCTATGTTGAATTAAAATTAGTCTATTCTATTATATCCAAAATGAATCAAGATTGTTATCTACTTCGACGGTTATCGTTACCGCTCCAGCCTATTAGATGCGTCATAGGGGGGATATTTGCCATAGTTGCCACACTTGGCAAGCGGGTTGGCAACCGTAGTTTTTTAGTCGTTATTAGGAAGAAGCTGCTGCCCGTCTCCTGAGAGTTTCCCTCTGTTGCCTCTTACGACTTCCGCGCGTACGACTGATGTTACGCACCGACTTAAACTAAGTAAAATAAAAGTTATAGTCTCGTGTTTGCTCTTATGTAGTGTGTGTACGGTGAACAATGTCGATGGATACAGGTGGTTCTATATTTTTTGATAATTCATGGGGCACACCCATGTATAGTAAGTGATAGTGATGAGTGATGACAGAGAACAGCCCTCAAAACTAAAAGAGCTGATGATCTTCAAACGGCTGAACAGATTTTCTTGAAAGATAGCTAAGAAAATTCTGGATTAAGACACCTTTCCGACGAAAAAAACTTAATCAAAACAGCATGCGTTCAGGAGCTATGATGGTACAGACAGACACACCGACACAGATACACACTACAAACTTATATCTTATACAGTTCTCATCAGGGGTTAAAATGTACTTACTAATAAGCCCTTGGCAGAGATCTCGAGGGCCTACGCGTCTGTCATTAAGATAAATTCGTCCAGAGGTGGGCCGGATCTCGCCCGTGAGCATTGCAAATGTTGTTGACTTTCCAGCACCGTTTTGCCCCAGAAGCGCTGTGCACTGCCGAAAAAATAATGTTTATTGAATTGTTTTTTTATAGAATGAGCGTGCTGAACGAGCATACAGTTCATCTGTTGGTAAATGGACGCTGTGCCTCGTAGTCATCTACATCTATCCTAGTATAAGAAACAAAATGCGGACGTGTTGTCACCCCTGAAGACTAAGTTAGATTGCCATGACTCCAGTAAAAATGGTCTCCGGTTCTCTATACTCTCCATACAAAACACAGCAGCATTAAGTTGATCTGTGAAAGCGTGGCATTTTCCCGGCTGAACGGATCCATTCGTGCTATAATTATAGTTTAGCTGCAGCATGGCTTTCTTTCTTCTTTTTTTTGTATAGGATAGGGTGACGAACGAGGACACAGTCCCCCAGATGGTAAGTGGTTGCTGCGGCCCATAGACATCTACATCTATCCTCGATTACGAATCAAAATGCAGATGCGTTGTCACCCATGAGGACTAAGATGGAATACCCCGTTTCCAGTAAATAGGGTATCCGGTTCTCTACACTCACCATACGAAACACAGCAGCATTAAGCTACTATTTCACGCTGGTATTCTGTGAGAGCGTGGTCCCTCCCCGGTCGAGCCGACCCTTTCGTGCTACAACTATACTACTAATATAACCGCTGCTTGGCTCTACCGGGTGTAAAAATGTGAATAACACAATCGAAGGCATCAGTTTTCAATATTTTGTTTGCTTTATTAATTAAAGTTACTCTTTGAGGCAACCCATGCGGAGAGGTTATGTTCAGAAGGTGACGTGGAATATTGACAACAAAAGTGTGAAGATATCCAGACCGTGTGTATTATGCAAAACAATACAATAACTTTTTGTTAGGCATCAAGATCATTAAAAACTTAGAATATTAGCCCTTAGCAATGTGTAGCTTAACCTAAAATATATATAAAACTAAACATAGCACTGTTTAGAGAACTTTCCAAGGGCCAAAAATCGAGAGCGTGGAATGTCACTATATTTTCCTGGAACCTGGATTAAGATAGATTTGAACACCGTTGACCTATTAGACTCCAGTCTCCGCAAATGTAAAGACATCAGCTTCATTCGTCTACGTACTTCAGGACTACCGCCGGAATTTTGATCCAAACAGGTGATGTAGAGCAGTATGGTGGGCTCTACAACACGCAGAGTTGTACTCTTGTGTATATTATGTGTTACAATATATGTAGGATTAGGGGTTACCTGTCCTGGTGGTATTCCTAGTGTGAGGTCTCGAACAGCGGGCCGGTGGCCGCTCATCGTTGGATACGCTTTGCCCAGTCGTTCGCACTGAGCTACGTCGTTTTCTAACGCTACCGCCTTCTTAATTGTGCCCTTCTCTTCTGTATCAACGAAACCTACAGAAATAGAAAATTTTGTTAAGTAATACTGATTATAACTATTTTATTTTTGAAATTGTTCAATATGTATTGATTTAATGATTTCTTAAATTTACGTGAACACTACACATTGAATAAAACTATTATTTACGGATTTTATCGCGTTTAATTACATTAATTTATTTTTATTATTATCCCGACGTTTCGGGTGCTTTACAGCGCCCATGGTCACGGGGGGGACTGATATGCGATAAAATCCGTAAATAATAGTTTTATTCAATATGTATTGATTATTTTTCGGTATATACCTTCTCCTTTAGCAGGAGATCGTAAATATAAAGTTATTTAGAAAGAAATGCAAAGTATGGTTACTTGAACAACAAAAGGTGGAGGCAGGTTATAAAGTATTATATACATAAATTTACCGAAATTTACATAGCACATGTGAATAGCCTATTCTTTATTTCTCTTACGTCAGTGCCAAAATTAGGTTTAGATACTGTGTTTTTAAAAGTCAGCTGAGGTAGAATACTAGCGGTAACATGAAATCACCACACAGCTGAGTCACAGGCCAGTTTGTCTCACACTTTTATGTTACTCAAGTATGTTGTGTAAGTATGTTGTATATATTGTTAAGTATATTGTTAATAACCATGTGTGAGTTGGCGGCGCTGTCGTCGCACCACAAGCGAAACACGTCCGAGTGACCGCTGTGTCAAAACAACTAACATTCATAAAGTGCAAATATAAAAAGAGTGTAAGAAATAAATATTTATTTAAAATTTGCACACAAATAGGCAGAATGTAATGAAACTTGTAAGTTCTAATAATAATTTTGTAACATCTGTATTAACAACCGACTTCAATATAAATAAAATGAGAACATCATCAATGTCCAAGTCAATTAAATACGCATTATTAAGGATAACTCTAAAACTACCAGTCAGATCTTGATTAAATTTATATGGGACCACATGAGAAGCACTAGCTTTGATATAAAAAAGAATCATCAAAATCGGTTCACCTAGAAAAAGTTCTGAGCTAACACATACAATCGAATTTAGTACATCCTCCTTTTCATGAAGTCGGTTAAACGATTTTAATGTTAATTTTTTAAATCAGAAAAGATAGCGAGCTGTTTTAGGAAACAGAAAACGTTTCATTATAATTAGTGCCCACTGTTTTCACGACAAAGGTGAGGAGTGCAATTTGTAGTTTAGTCCTATTTAAAGTTTAAATCTCTTTTTCATAATTTGAGACAAGCTCGCGGCCCACAGTGACTCAAAAAGCACACAACAAATTCAACTAACTGCTTATTTATCAGATTTTTTTTGTATTTTTATAATAGATTCAATGTTAAGATAATAAAAAGGTTAAGTGTCAATTTTTATTGTTTGCATCTGATTGTGATCTGTTTTATTTTCTTCCACTTCGTTCTGCTAGACGTACCATCTTCGGAAATATTGCAAACATTTATGTACTTACTTAAAAATTATAATGGTGAAAATAGTTTTTCAAATATACCTGCATTGATGTTGCCAATTGTAAGTAGACGTAGAGGTGTCCGCGAAGCCAAAACCCGGCGTCGCTCGTCGAGCACTTCTGGGTCAAGCTCGCTCTCTGACAACGGCTCTATTGATCCTGAACGGAATCTGGTGAAATTAATCGAAATTAAATGTTTTGAAGCAATCTACTCATAATATTTTATATCTTTAAAGTTTTTAAAATATAATTAACAAAACCCTTTACATTTAATAAGTTTCTGTTGGTGGTAGAATCTTTTTCTGCAAAGGAGTCTGTTTGGATAGGCCGCCATGCTTGCACTGCTGTGTTCGGATCTGAAAGGTACAGAGAGCCAATTATACAGGCTCTCTATACTCTTCAGACAAGCTGTGATGTATTCCATCTTAGTCCTCAGAGGTGACAACGCATCTTCGGCCTTCTTTGTTTGAAGTTGGCTGCAGGTGTCCTTGGACTGCAGTAGCCACTTACCATTAAGAGGACTACAAGTTCGTTTTTTATTATAGAATAACGGTGGCAACGAGCACACAGTCCACCTAATGTTAAGTGGATGCTGTGGCCCATAGACATCTAAAATACAAATGCGTTGTCACCCTTAAAGACTAAGATGAAATGCCTCGTTCCCAGTAAAAAGGGTCTCCGGATCTCTGCACTTACCATGCGAAATACAGTAGTATTAAGCTGCTATTTTATGATGGTATTCTGTGAGAGCGTAGTCCTTCCCGGGTCGAACCAACCCATTCGTGCTGCAACCATAATGTAGCTGCAGCGTGGCTCTACCACGAATTGTGAATTTAGTTTTATAAAAAACCGGCCAAGAGCGTGTCGGGCCACGCTCAGTGTAGGGTTCCGTAGTTTCCCGTCCGTCACAATAAGTGTTCCCACTTATGAGTTTAAAGGTGGGTATCCATTATGTTCGCGCTCCAGCAGCGCTCCGCGCTCCTGCAACTGCTCCCGGTAGTGGGTACTGTTGTTTCCATCCAAGTTCAAATGATTTTCCTAGAAAATCCTTATAAAGTTCTACTTTTCAAATTTTTTTCATATTTTCTAAACTTATGGTTCAAATTAGTTCAAGTTCAAGTTAGAGGGGAAGGGGGGGGAAACATTGTTTTTTACTTTTGGAGCGATTATTTCCGAAATTATTGACATTATCAAAAAATGATTGTAGTAAACCCCTACTCATTTTTAAATACCTTTTCAACAATATATCACACGCTAGGGTTGAAATTAAAAAAAAATCACTTCCCACTTTACATATAGGGGGGCTACCCTAATAAAACATTTTTTTCCAATTTTTATTTTACCACTTTGTGGGCGTGATTGATACACATATTGGTACCAAATTTCAGCTTTCTTTCTAGTGCTAACGGTCACAGAGATTAAGCGAGGACGGATAGACGGACAGACAGACATGGCGAAACTATAAGGGTTCCTAGTTGACTACGGAACCCTAAAAAAGGAATATCTACAAACAGTATTTAGAGAGAATAATGTAGAATGTTCTTATGAATTATATGTAGCAAGATTGAGGAGCAAATGAAGAAAATTCAAAGCATGTAACTAATTCTTAAGAGAAATCATGTTTGCAAGATTAACTGGCGCTCTCAGGTGCATAGTTGTTCAGTCACTATAATTTAAAAAAAAACTAGTGCATAGTTTCATGTATATAACAATTTCTTCTTATATTTCTTACATTTAACGTAGTATCTACAAGTAAAATAAAAAATAAAATTAAGAAAGTAAAATTAAAAATTTTGTTCAACCGATTTCATTAAATAAAATGAGGACACCATCAATGTATACACATTATTAAAATAACTCAAACACTACTGGTCTGATCTTGATCAAATTCATATAGCACCGGTTTTCGAATAAAAAAAGAATCATTAAAATCGGTTCACATAGAAAAAAGTTCTGAGGTAACACGCAAAGAATAAACAAACGAGTTGAGAGCTTCTTCCTTTTTTGTAGTCGGTTGAAAATAACAACTTAACTTCCTCTTCCACGAAAAAGATACAATGGTTAAATAATTGAAACGATCATATATGATTTACGGGACAGGAAAGGGTTAAAGAGCTAATTTCACTATTCTTCGTGCTTCTGCAAAAAAGTAAGAGATCCATATTTCCATTTTATAGAATAAGAGGGACAAACGTGCACATAGTCCACCTGTTGGTAAGTGAATACTGTCGGTCGTAGAATTTACATTTATCCTCTCGTTGATACCCGGTATCCAGTAACACGGGTCTCAGGTTCCCTACACTCGCCATACGAAACACAGCAGCATTAAGCTGCTATTTAACGCTGGTATTCTATGACAGCGTGATCCTTCCCCGGCCGAGCCGACCCATTCGTGCTACAGTCATAATATAGCTGCTCTTAATGTAGACTAGCCATTTCCGCAGAACAGGATTATAGTGCGCAAGTGTATGCACAAGCACAAGTTCACTCCTTATTCCCACACTCATAGTCCATAGTCCAATGGGACGAAAATTCGATACGACCGGAGAGATGTCAGACGTAGAACCAATGGCTTTTCGTGCTTTCCGAGGCGCGGTGGTGAAACAGCACCAACTTCATAACTCTGACTCAAGTTTACTGAGAATTTCTTGACAGAAAAACCCCACAAGTGATTTTGGCTGTAACAAACAGGATCAGCAATTGCGTTTAAGACCTGTTCGGACTAATTCCAGCCGCACAGTTTCACCATCGTACATCGCGACAAAACTCGCGATACCATCTATACCATCTGGTTGACTGAGGGTCCACCACTGTACCATTTAGAAGAAGTTTTCTCCCTCACACAACTTCCTTGTGGGATCGACTACCACCAGAGATTTTTCCGGACCGATACAACGTAGGGACCTTCAAGAAAAGTGCCTTCTCCTTTTTAAAGGGCCTTCAACGCATCTGCAATTTTCCTGGTGTTCACGGGCGGCGGTAATCACTTACCATCAGATGAGCGTATGCTCGTTTGCCCCTCTCCTATGCGAAAAAAGAAGTGTTAGTTGTCGCCTGCCAAAAATGTGTTTATTTCACTTTAGTTAGCAATAATATAATTTTAAAATTAAGAACATAACTAACCTCTTTGAAAGGATAATGGTCATAGTGTCCTAACTCTCTGATTTCACCACAGAGTTAGGCCATAGTCGTTAACATCTAGATACCACGAGATCGAAGGTGCAGAGGCAGACCAAGAAATACAGCTAGTAGAAATTCCATTGAATAGAACGAACAGAAATATCGCAAAAGGTGGAAAAAGGGAGGAACAGCCTTTGCCAGAGCTGATAAATTATCTAACTTATTTCTTTACCTTCATAAAGTATGGAATATACTCATAGTTACTTACTTCACGAGGATTACTTCGAAACAGTCGTATTCTATGGCCAAGTTAAGAAGAAATAGTAGAGTGCCGACGAGTACAAGCGCCAGGTAGTGGTAGACTATCAGGTCGCCATAAAGTGGATCTCGGTACGTATCCATTCCAAATTGAGCTAGCACCTAAAAGAAAAAAGATTAACGAAGTTTTCATTTTATACTAATCTGTTTGGTCCATGGGACCACTTGCACCCATCCTCAATTAAGTATCAAAATGCACACTGCGCAGGGTAGAATATACCAATTGAAGATTTCAAAAATAAATATGAAATTAATAAATCTTAAAAAGTAGGTTCCAGAAGGCTGTTGTTTATTTGAATTTAGAATTTCAATAATATTTCTATTAATATTTCTTTTTCAAGTATATTTACTGCCAGCTTCACAGATTACCCCTTAAGGAGGTTATCTGTGGCCAGCTTTTGTTAAATGAATTTAGAGCAATGTTGTTTTATAATATAATAAAAAAAATTATTATACCTGAAAATGAATTGTGTTTCTGGCAATTTCTAGTAAACCGTCACCAAGAACGAACTGTGGACACAAAAGGAAAACCTTGTGCAATATCCAGCGAGCGTTGTCTGTCGCCTGCGAAGTATTAAAAACAAACCCTTAGAAAATAAAATACCTTTTCACTGTAGAGAAGTGCACTTAATAATAATAGTCATAAGAGTCTATATTACACAAGTTTAAGCGACTCTTCACATCATATTAAATAGGTTACAAAAATTGCTCAGATCCGCGTAATAAAATGATGTGTCTTACGTAGTTTGAAGAGCGCAGAGTAAACGGTCTGCCACCGCAGTCTACTTCACACGAGGTTGCCACGTGTACGGGCTGCACACGTGGCATGTTATAGACGAAGGTGTGTCTTTTCCAGTGTAGTGGTGTTGGGATTAATGGTGACGGGGATAGTGTTCGCCATTGATGGAGGGCGTGAGATTCAAACTAGGTAAGACTCAGCATTTTATTTTATTACGTGGATCTCAGCAAATTAAGAAAGTAACGCATGATTCTATTAATCATCTTCACATTATATAAGATTTTCAAAATTCACTTTGGATACCGGACCGACATAGCCCGACGGATTAGTAAGTTGAAGTGGCAATGGGCCGGCCATGTAGCTCGAAGAACCGATAACTGATCGGGAAAAGAGATTCTCGAGTGGCAGCTTCGTACCGGTAGGCAAAGTGTTGGGTAGGATTTTTATAGACTGTTGTGGGTATTATGGAAGAATACGAAGAGAAAGTCGGTAGTCAACTTCTTTTTTATTTTGTAGATGATTAGTGGATGCTGTGGCCCAGACATCTACATCTGTTTTAGATTAGGAATAGAATTGCAGACCCGTTCTCACCCCTGAAAACTAAGATTGAATGCCTTGTTTCCAGTATAGTGTTTCCTGATTTCTATACTCACCATATGAAACACAGCAAATAATAAGCTGCCTTTTTACACTGGTATTCTGTGAGAGCGTGATGGGTCGGCTCGATGAGAGAAGGAACACGCTCTCACTGAATTACCCGTGTAAAATAGTAGCTTAATGCAGCTGTGTTTAGTATGGTGAGTGTAGAGAACCGGACATCCTGTTTACTGGAAACGAGACATGCTATCTCAGTCCTCGAGGGTGACAAAACGTCTGCATTTTCATCCTTGTATATTCAATATAAACGTGGCTGTCTATGAGCCAAAGCAACCACTTACCGTCAAGTGGATTGTGTGCTCGTTCGTCACCTTTATTCTATAAACAATTGAATTGCTCACGTCTGATTCAGATATGATGTCCAAGATGAGGAGTATGGCGAGGCCAGAGGTGCCTACGAAGGTGTTACTGCAGAACAGGACCATGTTGGCCAGGCTGGCTTGGGAGAACAATTTCTCGGCCACGTGCACTACGCCCGCACATCCATATCTGAAAAACGAATAATAAATGATTTATTATATTTATGCGGACCCTACACATTAAATTAAACTACGAGTAAGTTTACGAATGAATATCATCGCTAGCGTTAATTTTAACGTTTTAATTCCCGAAGTTTCGGGTGCTCCACGGCATCCATGTTGAGTAGGCACCGCGTAGGGGACTGAAATGTTAGACGCCCCAATGTCATAGTTAGCCCGGCTACCTTCAGTTTTTGAATATTTATTTTTCGTCCAATCTACGCAGAACGAGCTAACAGTATCTGGAAGTCTTGCAGGGCATTGACTTTGCAATTAATTTTATTAATTATAGGATCCCAAGCATCTTCTCCATTGAAATTAGGATGTTTTTTATTTCAATAGCCTCGCGAATCATTCTTGGTAGGATTCTTCGTGGTAGGAGTGTTCTTTCGAGGATTTGTGGTCTATCAAAACTAATGTAATGGCGGGGACGATCTTGAACATACTCACAGACTCTCAAACACGATAAAATTCGTAAAATTAGTTGCATTTAATGAATGCGTTACGCAGTTTTTATACCGTGGTAGAGCCACTACACCACACTAGAGTAGAGCTATACTATGGTAGTATCAGGAATGGGTCGGCTCGACCGGGGAAGCACCACGCTCCCACCGAATACCAGCGTAAAATAACAGCTTAATACTGTTGTGTTTCGTATGGCGAGTGTAGAGATCCGGAGATCCCTTTTTTACTGGGAACGAGGCATTCCTGCTTAGTTCCCAGGGGTGACAACGCATCTACATTTTGATTCTTAATCGAGGATTAATGTAAATATCTATGGACCACAGCATCCACTTACCATCAGGTGGACTATGTGTTCGTTTGTCATCCTCCAAGTTCAATGTCATCTCGTTTACGCCAGTCTTAAAATAGCCAAGCTGACGACGAGCAGCAGCGCCAGTGGTGCTCACATCTTGCACTACGTTTGGCAATCCGTCAGTCGCGTGCCAAGCGTGACTAAGAAAAATCTTTAAAACGGGAGAGGTCCATGTGCAATATGTGGACTCTTATAGCTTGATGAAGAAGTTAAAGATGTGAAATCCATTTATTCATACAAAAAATTGGAAAAAAAATTTTGTATTTAAAATCGATTTACGGACGATAGTTTAACGTAATAACAAAACATTGATGAAATGATTGCATAAGTACTTTGTGGAGGAGAGATAGATGCGACTCAAGCTGAACGCTCATGCCGATCGTGCCTTTCGCTCGCTCGTGCAGCGCTCTCGCTCCGATCGTAACGTTACAATAAGTCATCCTTTTCCGTGCGTGCAGCCGGTGTTCATTGAATTATTAGACGTTATCACGTCAAAAAGACAGAGTCGTTTATATGTTGCTTTCGATACTGTCACCATAGTCAGTTGCGTATTGCATTACGTTGCAGAGAACATTTCCGAAGATAAGGTGTCAATGGCTTCTGTTAAGTTAATAAAGTGAGTGTTATAATGAAAGTTAATAAAGTGTGAGGCATAAAAAAGACAACACTCATATAATTGATGCGGTAATAAAACCTTTTCTACTTTGGACACATTGCTATCGTTATGTTATCGAAAGTGGTGTAGTACTTAACGACTGAAAGAGCGGAATGACCCAGATTGACCTAGAATATTTTACATTCTTCTTATTGGGTATACACTTGTGCGTTGACGATCGGAAAATTAAATACATCGGGACTGCGAAAGTTAACTCTACTTGGGGATGCAACTACGAACAATTGACTTACGACATCTGCGATTCTTAAGGATCTCACCGAAGAAGCTTAGTGATTTTGGATGACGTAATTGTATACTTGCTTTAGGTTTGGAAAAATACATTCATTTATCATCCTAATCGGTATTTTTACTCACCTCGCCATTAACCTTACTATAATATAGGAATAGAAATTCACACGAAGCACGCAACACACACACACAGAAGAAAAGAAGTGTATAGTATTAGCGCACGCACACACAAGGCAGTCTAGAGCGGTGGAGTAGAGGGGGTATGACGGCATAAGAGAGCGTCATGCCGTTTAACATCACGGTATTTGATTTGGTTTTACTGCCAAGGCCCAATAGATGTTTCACGTCAAACAGATGTGAAACACGTTAACACGCACTACAGAGTTTGGAAAAAGGAGAGGGTAGTTTACGATATAAACAAGATATAAAAGAAAACTTACCCATATAAAAATATGAGAAGGCAGATAGCCGGTAGGTTGTTCCTCGTTACGAACACGGGAAAGTGGAACGCTTGCAATACCATCATCGTGATGAGCATGTTTATGAAGATTATCTGAAAAAGAAATTGATGATATCAGTTTTAGTCTCACTCCTCCTTTATTTTATAAGGGGGACAAACGAGCATATAGTCCACCTGATGGTAAGTGGATGCTGTGGCCCATAGACATCTACATTTATCCTCGATTAAGAATCAAAACGCAGATACGTTGTCACCCATGAAGACTAAGATGGAATTCCTCGTTTCAAGTCAAAAAGAGTCTCCGGATCTCTACACTCACCATACGAAACACAGCAGTATTAGCTGCTATTTTACGCTGGTATTCTGTGAGAGCGTGGTCCTTCCCCGGTCGAGCCGACCCATTCGTGCTACAACCATAATATTGCTGCAGCGTGGCTCTACCACGTATGAATACCTCCCGCCGTGACCATTTGTCAGTTGTTTAATAAGTTAAAATAAAAAATATTATTTGAATCGAAACCGGTTAAGTTATAAGAAAGTGTGTGTATTCATTAATTATAGTCTATCAAAATTTACTGCTCAATATAAGTTTCCTCCATAGATTGCCTTTTGGAGGAATATTTGCCAAAATTGTTCCGTTTGATATTCGACTTGGAAACAGCAGTTTATTGCTTTGTGTTGTTATTAGAAAAATACCGCTGTTTATCTCCTGTATCAGTTACTCCCTCTGTAGCATCTTACGGAACCCTCAGGATGATACAGTTTAGTGAAGTCTCTCAAGCTGCCACTGCACGACACCACTCTACTTTGCCTCGTATGTTTTTAAAATACTGCGAGGAAAATTGTATAATGCTGAAATATTAGGGCAGCTTAATCTATGTTTTCCTGAGAGGTATGTGTGGCGCCGACGGCAGCCGCGACTGTTGGTGGAGCCGCGAGGTCGCACCAACCTTCTGAGATCTCTAACGCGCGCACTCCGCACGCTCAACTTGATGGCTCGTGAGACGGACCTATTTTATTGCACTCTGAGTGAATTCACAAAGACAGCATTCTTTGTAATTTGTTACAAAAATTAAATAATCAACACAAATCAGTTAGACAACTACACTATCGCATTAGATAATCTTGTAATGATAGTTGTAAGTTTCAGAAATAAATAAATAAAAAAAAGTATAATGTTAATTACTGCGTCGTCTGTGATCGCAAAACTAGATTATTGATTCTGAGATCCTAGGTTCGAATCCCTGTTCGGACCAAAATCTATTATTGCATGCCTTAAGCAAAAAAGCGCGTAGGTATGTTCTACTAGCGTTTAAAAATCAAGAATCCTACGTTTTGTCGCGTGAAATCGTATCTAACAATCATATTGAACATATAAATAATATAAAAAGTACATTAACAGAAAGATAAATGATCGTTGAACTTATTTTTTTTAAATCGATTAATTGCTATTTTTACATTAAAAAAGTGGTTTTAGTGGCTTATGGTGTCGATTTATCAAGTCATATAAAATAAATAAATATAAAATAAATATAAAAAAAATGAATCTCAATAATAATAACATTTACACACAACACAATAACATAGTTAATAAATTTAAAAAAAAAATCTATTGTTGATTGAGAATTTTTTTCTACATTTTATCGCAGTCATAATGAGCATTGAGTCGTGCACTTTTGGATTTTCCATACCTTTTTTCTTGACGTTTGACGTAAAATTATCGGAAAATTAGAAGAAATGGTAATAAGGTTTTTTGTGATAACTTGTGTGTATTTAAAATACTTTAAAAAATGTATGTATAACATTAGCGCTTAAGGCACGCCCATTTGGATTTACTAAAAGTTTATACAGTTTTTTTGTCAAGATTCTCAGTGGCGGTGTCAGAAACTTGACGGTATTTCACCCTCGTGCCCTGTAAACCCACTGGTGCTTCTCCTGATCTATCTCCGGTCGTGTCGAATTACCGTCCCATTTGACTACGAGAGTGAGGGAATAGAGAGCAGACTTGTGCTTACGCATACACTCGAGTAATATAATCCTGTCCTGTGATATTCTTGTTGCGACTGGCCGCCGCCACCAAAACTCGGTCTGAAGGACATTATGAAAATAACAATGTCCTATATATATTTCCTAGATTTTTTTTTTTTTTTTTTTTTTTTTTTTTTTTTTTTATAGAATTTTTAGATAAGTTTTAAGAGTTCTATTCGCGTAAATTACCTTTTTACAGAGACCATTTTTAGACCCTTTTTACTGGATACGGGGCAATCCATCTTAGTCTTCAGGGGTGAATGCACATGCATTTGAATATTCGAAGATAAATGTATACAAATGTGGCTCACCATAGTATCCACTTACCATCAGGTGGACTGTGTGCTCGTTAGTCACACCTATTATATTAAATAAATATATATGAAAATGCTTACAATCATATCCCAAAAGAGAGCTGTGGTCCAGTAGAGTGCAGGGCTGACACCGGCCAGAAGCTGAAGACGCTTCTCCTGGCTGCAACGTGCCGTCACCAGGTAGATGGCGGCGCCCGCGCTCACCAGGCTGTACGCTATAAGCAGCATCGCGGTGATGCCTGCGTCGGCTATGTGCTGATAACTGTGCCAAATATAAATAAACTCTTCAGAAACGTGGAGGTGGTATTCATCGGCGATCTAGTCAAAAAGGAAGCGCTAATTGGTACGTATTGATCTAAAAATGGATTGTTAATATAATATGTAATTAACTGTTTGCTTTTGTGCTTAGAGTTTTGGTGCAATTAATATTTTCTGTTGTTAAAACTGGATTATAACAGAATGGTAACCACGTGATGGCATAAGAAAAAGAGAGGGCAATTCAAGATATGAATAAATGACATAAAGAAGGAGTAATCTGATTAAGAAAAGCAATAAGGACAGAATGAAAACGTTTGAAAGAGGCCTACGTGTCACAGAATATGCTTATAACCATAACAGGGAATCCTATACCGCAGATTGTAAGCGGTTTTTTTTCTTTTAAATTTATATTACATAGTATCTTTCAATAGTACATTTCAAAATGTTAACTACTTCAAAAAGGTTAAAAGTCAATTTGTTATTTGTACATGTGTCTTTTTTATTGATTTTAGTAAGTTATTATATATGTGTATGTATTTAATTGTGAGCTTGTTGAAGTAAAACTTCTTTATCGACGTAGTGAAGAAATTTAGTACGGTATTAAGAAACAAAAACGTCACGTTTTCATGTAACGTTTCACAGCCAGGACTGCATGAGTTCACTGTTACTTAATCTACTAATATAAAATATTAAAAAAAGAACGATATGTCAAAAAGAAGTTTTACTACGTACGTCTGTACGTACACACAGAATAAAAAATTTATTTTGCACTGCACTATGTGTAGAATATTTTTTAGATTTTTTTATGAAAGATTTAGGAAATCATACGCACACAGTATCTTTATTAATCTGCTCTTTGGAGATCTTCAGCGGATGCGTGTATGTGGTGATGTTAGCGGTATGGTGGCCACTGACAGTTCGCAGCATGGCGTTGTTGAGCGCGTTCAGGTAGGACGGCATGGCGTGGTGCCCTTTGTTGTTGTACCAGACCACTAGGTTCGACGTGCTGTTCTTAATGCTTGATGAGAAGCCGCCGAATCTGTAGAGTTTTT
This sequence comes from Parnassius smintheus behrii, assembly GCA_036936625.1. Taxonomy (NCBI): domain Eukaryota; kingdom Metazoa; phylum Arthropoda; class Insecta; order Lepidoptera; family Papilionidae; genus Parnassius; species Parnassius smintheus. Next base: position 3,119,663 of record JAUPFT010000021.1, on the reverse strand, counting down.
TGTTTTTAGTTGGCTTCTGCTTCTCGAAGTATAGAGACCACAAAGAAAACTGTGGATCATATTATACTTGGTTATATTGTTTATTTTTATTTTACAGATGATATAGGGTGAGAAATGAGCACACAAACCATCTGATGGTAAATGGATGTTGTGGCGTATAGATACCTACATCCATTCTCAATCTAGAAACAAAATATAGGTCCACACTCGTCAGAACTAAAAGCCTTCTTACCATACTAAACACAGCAGCATCAAGCTGCTATATTACGCTGGTATTCTGTGAGAGCGTGGTCCTTCCCCGGACGAGCCGACCCACCCGTACTACAACTAACTAATGTAACTGCAGCATGGCTCTACCACGTACAAATTTATCCTTTTATAAATATTTTTTCTGTACTTTAACAATTGGAATAAATTCCTTTGAAAATAAATCATAAATGATTACTAGATAATTGCAAAGATAATCGACGAATACGATTAATCGTTTAATGTAATATAATCGTCGATTACAATTATTCAAAATTGTTTCATCACTATAATATAAGGCCTCCAATAATAGGTACCTTTTATTAAGGTAAATTTCTTGCGATGCTATCAGCCATTCGTTGAGAGTATTCACATCATTAAACATCATCATTTCAGGTAGCTCGGTGGTGTTCATTCTACTGAAGTCACATTCTTGTTTCGTTTCTCCGCATTTACATGTAGGATTATCCTGTAACAAAGATGATATTTTTTTACGAATTCATAAGTAATGTTAAGAGCTTGAAGTTCGTAACAATAAAAACTGCCGATTGAATTACCAAAATTTACACTTTTATTACCGAACACCAATTAAAACTTAAGTAATATATAATAATAATTAATCACACTGGTTCACTTTATTTCGCTCCGAAGCTTCGCTTGTCTCGCCAAATTCAATACTGCCCCGATCGCGGCTTGAAGCGGCTTTAAATACACCTTTTACACCGAAACATCCAGAATATTCGAATAAATACGGGCGCCGATCTACCAGACGCAGAAAGTTCGAGTGTGGGGCTTCTAGAAAGCTTAATTCATCTGTTCGATACTATACGGCGTTGTTGGTCGAAAGTTCAAGCTTGACATTTTCTAGGAAGCCCTCCTCGCTCTGGTCCCCGACACTAGATGGCGCTAGTGGCAGGTAACTGATGTCAACTTAGGCGCGCAACAGTAATAATAAAAACAATGTCATCGACTTCCTGCATATCTTACCAGGTCGTTACTCTATCAAAATGGGGGCCGCCATACAATTAGCTTATACCACAACGTTGCCACTCAAGAATCTTTCCCAAGGGTTACCGGTTCGTTGAGCTATATGGACAACCACAACTCGTTGATCCTCTGGGCTATGCCGGTTACTCTGGTTCTACTGCGGTTATCAACCCTACGAATTCTATCTCGGAGAAACTCTGAGCAAAGCGCTCTCCATAACTCGTTGAGCGACGTTAAGCTTCCTTATAGGCCAGCAAAGAAGGAACTCATACATATACTTATGTAAAAAAAACACTGTCTGATTTGAAAGGGGCGAATAGGTAGTGCAATGACATTACCAATTTTTTTAATTAATGAATACAAAAATGTTATTGTTATTCACATGTACTTTACTACAAATCGTTTAAAATTCAGGAAGTTCTTAAAATCTGGCAGCATCATTGTCGACGATGGTATTCTAATATGTGGCGGCTGGCGGTATTACTATCCGACGGCGCATGTATTGCCATATAAATTTCCCAATTTAACTTTAGTACCTGGTTGACAGAGCTTTGCTGGGTATTTTTCGCTCGGTTTTTTTTTAATTCGTGTGTTTTGGAACTTATATTTAGATACAAATTATATACTGATGAAATACGAATAAAAAATCATGAGTGCAATTAGTTTAATTTAAATTTTCGTGTTTTTAAAAAATACTAAAAAAAGGGCTCGAAAAAATAGATTTTCTCAAAAAAGAAAGGAACTTGAAAAAAAAAATTTAAAAAAGTCGGTCGGTCGGTCTGGGCTCGAACCGTGGTATTACGATTTTGTGACCGCCCAATATATCAATTAAGCTATTTGTAATCATTAATAAACTGTCAAAATTTACCTTCTTATTCTAACGATATTGTAGCAGTTTTTCATTGCTTAAAAACACGGACAAAAAGACATTTTCTAAAAATTAATCCTAGCTAAATCGATTTATTGCCCCGGAAACTCCCTGCACACAAAATTTTATGAAAATCGTTGGAGCCGTTTCCGAGATTCCGATTATATATATATACAAGAATTGCTCGTTTAAAGCTATAGGATTTTATTTTATTTCATCCCCGATAAAAAATATTCTCTGAAAAGCTTACATGAACAGAATCATGTAAAGCACCCTCACGGATCGGATAAATTTTTTTAACGTATTGTATATAGATCGTATGACTGCCTCGTTGGTCTAAAGGTTGTAAACGCGGTTGCTGGTTATAAGAGCCTGTGTTCAAATCCCAGGTCGGGCCAAAATCAGTAATAAAGTTTTTCTGTCAAGAAATTCTCGCCTTATCCTGCGCGATTACGAACTCAACGAAAAATGAGAGTGAGGGAACAGAGAGTGCACCTGTGCTTGCGCATACACTTGGGCACTATAATCCTCTCTATAATCCTGTAATAGATGCTAAAACATCCTTCAGCTTACCTCAACTGTCCAATTTCGCGCGAATTTGTCATATTGCAGTGTGTGCATGACTTGCTGCGCGAACGCTGAACTGATCTCATTGTCATAAATTGATGGGTGCTCGCTGAAACAAATACAACGAAAATAATTTGTTATCCTTAAATCGGTTTGTTATCCTTAAAGCTGAAGGAAAGGGAAAAATGTATTTATTTGTATTTTAAAACACCCAAAGGCGTGATAGGGTCACGCTATAGCACGAATTCGTCGGCTTGACTGGAAAAGGATCACGCCCTCACATATCACCGTCATATAATGACATATAATACGGCTATGTTTGATATGTTGAGCTCCGATAGGAGTAATAGTGTTTTATAATGGTGAGTATAAAGAACCGGAGATCCTTGTTACTCGTAACGAGGCATTTCATCTTAGTTGTCAGGGGTGACAACGCATCCGCATTTTGATTATTAATCGAGGATAGACGTAGATATCTATGGGTTTCAGAATTCATTAACCATCAAGTGAATTTTCAGTTCGTTTGTCACTTTTATCCTTTAAAAAACCCCCCAGATTTTTCGTTTCTTTTGGTGCTGTTTGCTGTTAGAGTTGGTGTAGTGTAGTGTTAGTGTTAACAGTTAGCAAATTTGCTGGCTTAGCTTCGCTCTGTTGCTTCTTACGATGAGGAAACTTTGTAGGAAGGTTTATCATATTCAATAGTGGACTTGTTGCCTGTAATGATGACAATGTTGAAAAACCTGTAATCGCAAATGTTTTTTAAAATGTTGACAGCACCATGGCGCAGTAGCTTTACATCGAGCGCTGAAGGGTGGCGGGTTCAAATCACGCACGGAAAAAAGTTATTGTACGGCCTTTAAATAATTGTTACGCGTCGTTACGTGGATGGTTGTTCCTGTGCAATTTGTGTATGTAAACTGCCTCCACGATACAAAAGAATTTTCTAGTGTTATTGTTTAAAAAACCTTAAAAAAATTACAGCTTCGTCTTCACTATACGGTGATACTGTCATAAGAAGTTAAGAGATTTTCAAATGCCGCGTTTAATAATGTTGATTACTAAGTCATGAACGCGGCATCAATATCTGCGAGATCTTGTTATGACAGAAGTAGCTGTGCTGTATATCTAACGAACAGAAAACAGCTTTGGCCTACTAGATAAAATACGTACACAAGAAATTCCGTAGAGTTTTCATATAAGCTCCGATGAAGCTTCAATGCGAATTCATTGTTAGGAGGTGGTCGCACGGTGGAGAATGCCATGGCCAACATCACGAACAGGGATGGTAGTACGATTAACATGAAGAGCAGCCACCTAGAAAAAATAAAGTTAATGAAATAGAAATGTTTATTTAATATAAAGTGTAAATATACTTATTGAAAGACATCATTATGTTTAATTTACCACTGATTCAAAAAATACCTCTGTCCTGGGAAAAACCATCAAGGAAACCACACGTTTAAAAAAAGAATAGTTTATAATCATATATTATGTTATAAAATTAACTACACAAAAAAATTTGAAATAGCTCAGTGGCGATCACCTAATACTACATTATCATCCAAACATTCCTTAATATTATAATAAACCTTTGAAGAATGAACCTATTTTATACAATATGTAACGTAATTAACGCACATCCTCAGATACCCCAATTAGTTATTTACTAATTATTATGTTATAAACATAATACATACACTGAATTTTTAGTTAAACATTTTTATGCACTGATTATTTATCAAATTAGTTATACTAATTCCGGAAGAATGTTGTGGTCACAGTACAAATCCACGAACGCAAAGACTTTAATGTGCTTGAAATAAAGTTAATTTTTCTTTATTCTTATTGAATGACAGAATTAGTAATAATATAAAAAAAAACTACACTCTTAAAAGTCTTATTGCCGTAAGTTACGGTTCTCATTTCAGTTTGTTCTGACTGTACAAATTTAGTGTGACTGTAATTTACGTAGTTTTAATTATTTTTGGGATAAAAAATTACCTATGTTAAAAATGATAGGAATCGATTCAGTAAACGATTCTCAACAAACTACTTTCTCAAAGTGCGTTAATTATGTTACATGTTGTATAATCACTAACTGGTAGATAGTCACTCGCTCGATAATAGACAATAATAACGGAGATATAAAATGTCAAGAATTTTTTTGAGATACAATCTTAGTGAGCATTGAAACTTATTAAACAAAACAAAAAAACTTAATGAACATTGTAAAATGAGTAATTATCACAGAAATCGTAATAATAAGACAATAGAAGTCGCATAGACGCGAGACCTTGTCGCCGCTTATATGGGTTGACGAACATAATTCACCATTTTGTGATTTAGTTGTGTGGGGAACGTCGTACGTGAATTTATTGCTGCATATTATAAATTTATAATGGTGCACTGCAGTATAATCAGTTGTAATAACTCATCGACATCATTAAACTAATAAATGCATAACATTTTTAATATAGATCTAGATGAATACTTTACTATGACATTTACCTTTGAAAACTCATTTATTACTTTTCAAATTGTACAATTACCATTGCTGCTTTTGCTGTACCGTAATACGCGACACACGCGACGTTGACAAACTCGCCAAGCAATGTAACGTGAAACATTAGATACCATTGTATGTGCATTGCGTATGTTTATAATACGGTAAGATGTGTGGCGACATCGGTTTTGGAAGTAATCGAGCGCTAATTCATTTCTATTGTCTTCTTATTACGATTTCTGTGGTAATTATACTACATTTTAAGTCAGTCAGTGTATAGTTTTAGAGATATCGCGATAAGTAAGCCATTCAACAGTTTTTCGCTTTTATATATATATATATATATATATATATATATATATATATATATATATATATATATATATATATATAGATTGTTTAATATCGTTTTTGAACATTGCAGTGGACAAATTTAGTACATTTTTTGGGATTTTGCTGTCAATCCTTTAAACAAATGTATTATAAATAAATAAATAATAAATAAATAAATAAATTTATTCACAAGAAATATGGTACAAAGATGTTCTTATAAAAATAATAATGATTCACATATTTCACCAATTTTGGTATATGAAAACTTATTTACTAATTAACTTATGGTTAGAATAATATTCTATACAATCAATATATTATGCAAAAATTTAAGTAAAAATAAACATGCGTCATTTTACAATCTTAATATTAATTGTTTAAAACACAGTCAGATAAGAAACAGCATTTTACAGTCAATAGCAACGTTCTTTTATTTTTAGCAGTTCATTTACCGAATAAAACTGTTTTTCTAAAAGCCACTTTAATAAATTACGTCTAAATCGATTATAATCTAATTGCCTTATTTCGTTTGGGATTTTATTAAACACTTGAATAGCCATCACATAGCAATTTTTTGAGTACAGGCTAGTTTTTAATGAAGGTAAAATAATTTTATCTGGGTATCTGGTACTATATGTTACTGCATCTTTAAATCTAGTAAAAAAACTGAGGATACTTTTTTACGAATATTGAAAGTTCAAAAATGTACATGGATGGTAGCGTAAGAACACCCAATTCTTTGAACAGTGGTTTGCAAGAAACTAGTGGCCCGACACCACAAATTGCTCGTATACACCGTTTTTGCGCTATAAAAGCACGGTTTACATCAGTCGAGTTTCCCCATAATATGAGACCATATCTTAATACAGCAGCGACATACGCATGATATGCTATAAGAGAAGTGTTTCTTGACGAGATTGAAGTTAGCCTTCGCAGAGCAAAATTAAATTTAAATATTTTAGAACAAACTTTATCTATGTGATTTTTCCAATTACAATGTTTGTCTAAACTAATACCTAAAAATGTGGTACATTCAGTAGCAGTAATTTTTTCACCATTATACTTAATATCAAGTAATTGCGGTTTACTTTTAACATTGTAGAATTGCATAAATTTAGTTTTGGATAGATTTATGCTTAGATTATTGTTTTTTATCCATTTAACAACATTTACAATAGTATTATTTATTTCATTTTCATATTCTTTATTACTAGCATTAAAATTTATTTTCGGTATTAAAATAGAAATGTCGTCAGCAAATAATATTGTATTATGTTTGATGTAATTTGGTAGGTCATTTATGTAAATTAAAAACAGTAAAGGACCTAAGACACTCCCTTGTGCCACTCCGTAATCAATTGGTAAGTACAAAGATTTATATTTTAAAATGTCTTGCCGTTTTTTATCTTTTTGTTGTACTTCAACACATTGTTTTCTATCTTTTAAATAGCTTTGTATCCAGGAGTAAGCTGGCCCTCTTATACCATAAGCTTCAATTTTTTTTAAGAGAATATCATGACCAACACTATCAAATGCTTTGCTCATATCAAGTATTCCATTTATTTATTTTTCTGCATGCGATGGAGATGAGATATAGGGAGTAAAGATATATTGTATATGTGTGTTATTATATATATACCTATATATTTAAAAAGCTTGTACTATTAGAATAAACTTATATAGCATTCGTGTGTCTTACGTTTCTCCCGAGACTTACAGAGTCTTGACCTATATGTCGGTTAATATTTTAAGATAAATTAAATAACAATATGTCGGAGAGAGTAAAATGTAATTCGTGGGCTTACCTATTTCTTATATAATGTAAATAGCGGGCATACAGCAGCGCGAAGAATTGTTCCCAAGCGGTACCCACGAGCGGACCCTCACGTGGGACTAGCGGAGTTCGGTCGTCTCGCAGACTGGATGTCGAGCCGCTTTTAGACGGTTCTTCTAAGGGTCCTAAAATGTTTTACAGTAGACGTTAATATAATGCAATGGTTATAAATGTAAGTCACTACAAAAATATTGATGGGTGTGCGATACGGTCAGCTCTCACTGTCATCATCATCTTCAATACAGCTCATCAAAAATCCACCGCTGAATATAGGCCTCCACCAATGAATGCCACAAAGCTCGTTCCCGATCCATCTGCATTCATCGACTTCCTGTGTCTATTATCAGGTGGCCACTGCATCTATTGGGGGGCCGCACTACACTTCGCTTTCCGGTATGAGATTGCCATTTGAAAAAAAAATCTTCCCAATCGGTTGTCGGTTCTTCAAGCTATATTGTTGCACTTTAGCTTACTTAACCTTTGGGCTATGTTGGTTACTCAGGTTCTACTACGGATGTTCATTACGAAGTCTATCACCCAAGCCGCCATGCATGCCGCCATATTTAATAAAATAATATAATAATAATAAATTTTTCTAACCACATTAAAGTAACAATCTAGATTTTTAACAAAAAATAGGCACAAAATAGAGACTGATGATTAAACTAGGTGACGAACCTGTATTCCCGGTCTCAATGTAGATCAGGTCTCCCTCCCAGTTGCATATACATTATTGGAGAAGCATCAGTCTTGAAAGCAAGCAATCTCATCGCTGCCTTTTTAAATTGAACATTTTAAAAAGCAATTTAAAAAGACAGAAATGAAGGTAAGCCCAGTACGTACCCAGTTGTGGGTTGAGTGCGGTGATATTTTACTTTACCTAGATCAATGGCTTGTTGCGGTGCGTCAGCTTGATTGCAAATGGTGAAGAACACCTGCTCCAAGCTACTGCAGTCCATGGTAAAGCTGCTAAAGCCCAGTGCCGTCTGATTTGACTCCAGTATGGAGCATAGCTGAAGGAAGCTGTGTAAACGATATAAAGTTTTAAGGTTATATATTATGAATTTTACTTTTTGTGTAATATTCTAATAATGCTCGGAGTAGCAGATCGAAAGAATCTTTCCGTGTTCACTCTTACAGATTGCCTTATAGGGAGGATATTTGCAATAGTTTTGGAATTCGAACCCGGGACTACACAATTAGCAATTCTGTTTAAGACTTCAAGACCACTTTGGCAGTCAGCAAAATAACTAGTGTAACAATAGATTTCGAGGTGTGACATTGTGACAGTTTGGAACTGAGTGTAGGAGGCAAACGAGTATGCGGCTCACATGATGGTAAGTTACTACCACCGCCCATGAACAACTTGCAACTCGAGGGGAATGGCAAGTGCGTTGCCGTCCTTTATTTTTTTTCTTAATATTCAGCATTAGCTGAACACCAATTTCATTAGTTACTATAATGTTACGAAAGAATTACTTACTCGTTATCAACTCCATCTGGACCAAAGAATGGTAAATTAATCTCCACCTCGAGTCCGTTCACGTTCATTAAGTTGGCGTTTTTGATGACGTTCCTCACGGTCGCGAGTAGAATTTTGGTTTTCTCCTCAATACATATTTCTGCATCTTCTATTATCTCCTGCATACCTTCTAATTTTCTCTGTCTTTCTGAATACATCACGGTCAACGTATATCCGGTTCCGAGGCTACGTTTGATGTCTATTGGTGAACCAGTTGTGTGGACTTGACCCTATATATTATATAATATAAAAGGTAATTAACGAAAGTTTTTATAGGTAAAGGGTGGCAAACGAGCACGTAATACACTCGATGGTAACTGGATTCCGTGGTCTATGGACATCTACATATTTCCTAGGTTAAGAATCAAAATGCAGATGCGTTTTCACCCCTGAGGACTAAGATGGAATGTTCCGTTTCCTTTCGTCCCCAGTTCTCTATGCTTACTATACATAACACTGTATTATGTGAGAGCGAGGTCCTTCTCCGGTTGAGCCGACCCAGTCATACCGTCATCAACCAGAAATTATGAGATGTTTCACGGATTTCCCACAGTCGCCTCCACAGAAACACCCAGAAATAAAAACTTTTTTATTCAATATAGACTATCGATAATGTATATTGAAAGTCAATTTTTTTAATTTACCACGGGTTTGCAAAAAAACCTCTGTCCTGGGAAGACCCAGCAAGAAACCAGAAAAAAAAACAGCTTACGATCGTATGTTACAATTAATAATACAGAACAAATCAGAAATACCTTGGTAGCGATCACCCTTCCCAGTGGTATCCATAAATTCCTTACTATTATAATAACCCTTTTTATACAAACTTAGTTTAATAAAATTTTTGAACCATGTGCAGGTCAAGTTTTGTTTATTTTCTGGGATATTGTTGAATTACTCACTCTCTGTCTCTTCCTAGTATTTACAGAACATCACTTCTTTTTGTAAAATTACTGTTATTTTTATGTACGTACATTACATTTTAATAAATGTATTGAGAGGCCAAAGTTAATATATTAATTTCCTTAAATTTTTGTCCGGGCGACTTTCAAGTTTTAAGTTTAAGTTGTTAAGATTGCCCCTAATTTTAAAATACAAAAATTAATAAAAAAATACATAAATTACCTTATGCATGATGACAATCTGGTCACTCAACAGCTCAGCTTCGTCGAGGTGATGGGTGGTGAGAAGAATTGTTCTGTTCTCTCGTAGTTTCAATATCATCGACCAGATGTCCCTGTACGGAATAAAAAGAATGTTTACGCATTTGAAATATTTTTTTATTTTTTTTCATCAGTCCATAGTATGCAACTTTTGGATATTGACATCTCCCGTTGAAGAGAGAATTTGCCTTAACCAACATGCTGGACAAGCGGAACGAAGTACCAGACAAGATCATTGCTAGCTTCTATCCATCGCTGGTCTAGATGTTTTAGGCCTGGGATAAATGAAATATAACCATTTCGTTTCATCATCCATCATACCACCACATATTTGCTGAGGGCTGTGGGTTCGAATCCTGCACGGAACCAATATATTTATTTATTTATATGACTTAAAAGTTGTTTCAGTTCTGGATGTTTGTATTTGTGCGATTTATGTTTGTAAACTGTCTCGAGGGGTAACTTTTTTGGAAAGAGACAAAGTAATTAGATTTTCTAGCATTTCCTATAAATGCCTCTAACAAGTAACAACACACGGCAAATGTGTATAATACTAAAAGGATTCTGCGGCCTTAATACGACATTGCGCATTAAGGGCCATTAGTGTTACAGATTTGCGAAGCTAATTCTTATGAAGAAAGCGTATTATATAGTAGATGAGTATTTGAAAATAAGTGTGCGTGGACACAATCTGTCTTATTACACAACGTAGTTTATTGATAGTCTCGACTATGCAATGATGATGTACTCGTACGAAGTATAAAAGGTAGTGATTGTATACTCTTTTTATCGTGTAGTGGCGGTCTAACTACCTGAGATCATCTCGCGGATGTCATAAGAGGCAACAGAGGGAAACCAATCAGGGGATGGGCAGCAGCGTCTTCCTAATAACATCTTAAAATATAAAATTGCGATCGCCAAGCGTAACAACTATGGCAAATATCCTCCCTTTGAGGCTATACCGATGACCTTTTTACCACCTGGAAAAAAATAGGGTTTAACATGTTAACGGAGTAGAAGCCTATGGCACCGATATTTTACAACAAAATACAAACAAAGTTTTTAAATTAAACAAATATATTAATTAAAATCCATCGAAATTCAAAATATTCCCACGAACAGCAATAAAACAATAAATTTAGTTGGCGTCTTTGACCTTGTCACTTCGCAGAATCACAGGCTCAAGAGCAAAGGGCACAATAATTGTTCAAAAAAACTTTTTTCTAACGTTTAATTCAAAAATTTTGTTTTTATTTTTTGTAATATATTAGTACCATATATTACAAATGCTTATACTCGATGTAACGGTAACGGCTGTAACGACTTTGAATTATGCTTTAAGAAGTCTTCAAACTTTGTAACTAAAGAAGTCCCTTAGTCGCAGCTTCAGTTTTTTCGAAGTTAGACCGCTCTCAAACTCCATATTATACATTTCACATCTCATGTTTCTGCAGGACTTCTTACTTGAAACTGACTGTAGCTTAAAACTGAGGCACATTAAAAACTGCTCTTTGTAATGGGTACCGATTCTGTGAACCTGCTTCTTCTTAAGTATATATTTTATAAAGTAAAATTTTACTCATATGATAAAAAAGTTTAATAGTAAGATTTTTGCAGCTTTTCAACACAATTCTTCTACAGTAGGGGCTCGAAGAAGCGATTGAATAGCCTTTGACTTTCAAAAAGTGCTTTGTATTACTAAACTTTCCACTTTTAAGTTTCTTGCTGCTTCTTCTCAGAAGGTCTTACACCTTTTGACTTTTAAAAAAAGCGCTTTGTAAAAGTCAATTTTTGAGTAAAATATTTACCGTCTCCGAGTCTCCGGTTCTCTAGACTCATAAGAAACACAGCAGCATTAAACTGCTATTTAATCTCATTTGTGTTACAACCATAATATAGCTCAAAGAAAGCATTAGGTACCTTCTAGCAGCGGGGTCGACACCAGCCGTGGGTTCATCCAGCACGACCAGGCTCGGTTCCCCCACGAAGGCCAGCGCCACGCACAACCTGCGCCTGGTCCCTCCAGACAGTCGTGCCACCGGCTCATCGGCAATCGAACCCAGTGACAGAATACGGAGTATACTGGCGGAAAAGGAGTTTTTTCTTTAATTTGATTGGATCTGGTTTAAAGGACCAAACACCATGCATATAGTCCATATGAGAGTAAGTGACTACATTATCTGTAGCTAGCTCATGCGTAGTCCGTATGTGGAATTCATTACAGTAGCAGGTACATTTTTGGTACATGTAAAGCAGCGGAATTTAAAAGGCTGATGATGACGAAAGCCCTCCTCACTCTCTCCCCACTTTCCAAAATATCAATTTGTTGAAACAGTGCATCTGAATGTATCCCTACAAATAGTTATACTTGATTAACCCATTTTAAATAACATACATTCTAATTTTATTCCGCGCCCCCGTAAATTGTCGTTCACCGATCCCAAAATCGGAAGTGCTCGGTATGATACGAAGAACACGAGTTCCCGTTCAGGCCATTTTTATTCTTTCTACCTGAGACTGCTTGAAAATCGCAGTGCGCGTAACCCTAAACGAACGACAGTTAAACAAAACCAAAGTGCAGTTGATCCCGCTGGGGTGAGTTTTTATTTATTTTAACAGTAACAAGGATTGTAAATGTTCTGCTTAATTCCTATATCTTATGCTGAGGCTGCTTAGTGCTTAAGAATTTTTAACTTCCTAGAAGAGATGCTGAACTTGACTAGGGCGTATATAGTGCTATTGTAAGTTTCCCTAATGCTGACCTTCGTCTGGGATTCCAGGATCCACCTACCACTTAGCGCTTACTTGCTTGACTTGCTGTGAGCCGAGCCGTTGAGCCGGACTGTTGAAAGATTATCCTGCTAACGGTTATCATCATCGTCTTACCTGGATATTAACGGCTCCTTTAAGATTTGGCTGCCCGTGACCAGCAAGAACAGCGCCTGAACATGGCCTCCCTACGTCAGGCCAGTGATCTCATTACCAGAATGCAATTAATGTATGTGCGCGGAAGTAAGATATTAAAACAGTTTACTTTGAATATTAACTGTTTTAAGAACCCACCTACCTTCTAAACCACCCTACGGTACATTGTTTTAAGTCTTAAAGTCTTCTGGAAGCGATCGCTATTTAACGATAAAACCGCCTTTTTGTACACCTTCCTATTAAGTTTTCCTTTCTGTTTTTTATTCGTGGTTTAATATTATGTATATGTTATGATATAAGTAATTGGATATTAAAGCTTACCTTTATTTACTTGAATTTGTTAAGATTTCTCGGAGGAGGCCTATGTTTACAAGTGGAATTGTGAAATGCTAAACGTCGAAGCGAAATCAACCACGATTCCCACTAGAGTTACAAAATCTCATTTAAAGTTCATTCAGTTAAGTAGGTACCTTTCAACCTGTTCTTCCACTTCGTGCAGCGCGCGGCCGCTCTTGAGCTGAGCGTAGAGTACGACATGCTCGCGAGCTGTGAGAGCACGCATTAATACGTCACGTTGCGGGCACGCGCCCAGCTTCGCTTTACACTTCCCCTCTCCCGCACCCTTCCCGCCCGCCCACCGCACCACCACCTGCCCTTGCGTCGGCCTCAGCGTGCCCGTCAGGATCTTACTGTGTAGAGACGGAAAGAAAGGCATTCATTCACTGGTACTGTACCTATTTTCAAATATCGGACAATATTGTAGAAGAGGTTTAGACTAATAAGTTACTATTTTATACTATATTATGTATTCAATATATCATAATATATTATATACTATTTCATATATTCAGACTACTAACTAAGTTACTAAGCAAACACAAGATAAATAAGGGTCCTAACTAAAACGATCACGCCATAAATTTATTAAACCAACTATAAATAAACCTTTTGATAGATTTTTTAAGAAATATAGTAGCCCCAACAAAGGTCGACTGAACCAGGGCCCACGAGTGGTCCCCTCGACGAGCAACCAAAGGCGGAGCCCAAATGGCCTATGGATAACTATTCCAAAAACGGCTGACAAAGAAGCAAGCACCACTTACCGATTGGCGGAGGTAGCAACCCTACCTCCGTCAATCGGTAAGACCCAAATGTTCAATAGTAATTCAAAATGGCGGGCACAATTAACCCAGATTTAGGCCTCGGAATCCAAACACCGGCCGCCCGTAACCGTATACCAGTCACAAACAATACTTAAAACGGTTAAAACAATAATTATATGATTGAGGCCTCGTTATCACGAAAACAAATTAAGATAACACTGTAAGAGGCTCGCGACGTATAATCGACCCGGGCGTTGCGCAAATCAAACTCAAGAATAAGCCTTGTTGTCACGTATATTAACGACCAAATACAACAACATGGAGGCCGCCGATGTGCGACGCAACAATTATTATGTAACGCCCGACGTCTAACCGGCACGGCCGCAGCGATTCAAGCTTCCTGCCGACTGGGGCACCCGGAACGTGCGCCTTCTTAGTTGAATATATATATATATATATATATATATATATATATATATATATATATATTCAACTACTTTCAGGTACATTTTCATAGTCACAAATATATTTGCTATGTTTTTATGGGAATTAGGAACAGCTCGTAACGTTTTTTTTCTATACCGTTTACAATTATCCTACCTGACCCTTCTTAATGAAAGTCATTCATGCTTTTACCGCTAAACCGGGTAACTAAGAAGCTATCCAGCGGGATATTTTAGAAAAAGAAAAATGTACAATTATGTACGTACAATTATGTCTGCACGTCGAAAGAGTAATTTCTAGGAAGCAGTCAGGGTTACACTGTAAGCTTACATAAGCGTGGTTTTCCCCGCGCCGTTGTGTCCCAGCAGTGAGGTGATCTGACCAGAATGCAGCTCTATAGAAACGTTGTTGAGGGCCAGCTTGCCACGGGAGCCGGAACCGTAGACTTTGGTTATATTAATGATGCTAACGCCCGCCTTTTCGTCTGATGCTTGGCAGTTCATTACATTATTGCGAACAGCTTTGACACCTGGAAGAAGTAACGAGAAAAAAAGATATACGGAGATGAAACAAGTTAAAATACTTTGAGGCCATAATCCTCTATTGTATATCAAATAGGGTATACTCAGAGGGAAACCAAAACAGAAATAGATTACATAGATTATTGGCAGCAGCATCTTCCAGCATCTTCCAATCTATGATGGTCTACGGTCAGCAGCGGACTTTAAAAGGCTGTAAAGGAAAGATTGATGAATAGACATCATTCCCTACAACGGGAGAGGATGAAAAACATGAGTGCAGTTCACTCGCGGTAGAAGTGAAATTTTCAAATGAATAATGATTTACTTAATGTGATGATTTTCAACCAACTGGTGCGACATAAAATATAAGACAAAAGTTACAGTTTTTAGCAAATAAATGTTACAATCCTTATTATATTAATGTCGCGGCGTAAATTTTAGTGTATTAAATCAAAAGAATATTTACTTTCGAATAAAACTGTTTTGCAATAACGCCATTTACATAGTTTTATTGTTAAAGTCATTTTATAGAACAAAACTTGATTAACTCTCAACGTATTAATTTAAAATAGACGCTAGATGGCCTAAATACGAATAATTTAATATAATGTAATATTCCATCACATTCTCTCGCAGGCTAAATCGTATAGATGTATATGTTTGTCTCTTTTTACAGTCGCTTTTTCATTTCATTGGGATTCAAATCACAACGATCCAAAGAACTTTTCACTTCAAGAAGATATTCGTAATACAAACCCAAAAATCTATCCAGCAGAAGCCCAATAAGAATGTAAATAATGCCATCGAAGATCACGAAGGTAGCAGTCAGACCAATGTTTAAGTCGCTCACATCATGAGTAGTGTCCCACAATTGGGCCCACTGGGCACCAAGCCCCATTGCTTCGTATTGTGTGATGAACAGACACGCGTAGCAAAATGATGACGACATAAATAGGCACTGTAAAAGAAACATAACCGATTATAACATACCGTATGTATTTCATCGAATAAAAACCATGATAATATCCTCCAGACTGAGTTTCGGTCACGGCGGCCAGTCTCGACGCAGACTAGCCAAATGCTCAGCACAGGGTTATATTGACTTTGTTCACTCACTGTCGTAGTCCGATGCCACGGTAATCTGACACGACCGGAGAGTGATCGGGCGCAAAACTTTCGGCTTTGCGTGCCTTCCGAGGCAAAGAGAGTACGAGCGTAAAATAATAGCTTAATGCTGGTGTGTTTAGTGTGGTGTGTGTAGAAAACGGGGGATCCCCTTTACTGAAAGCTATAGTTCATAAAAGATAGCTTGATCTTTGCGACAGCTGTCAGTAAAAATCACGCCTATTAAGTCCTGAATTTCTTAGTAGTACAGACAGTACCAGTCAATGTCATGCTTTATGGGGATGAACTAATTAGGTCGGCATGCCCGTAAGGCATGACATTGATTGGTACTGTCTGTACTACTAAGAAATTCAGGACTTCATAGGCGTGATTTTTACTGACAGCTGTCGCAGAGATCAAGCTATCTTTTATGAACTATAGGCATTTCATCGCAGTCCTCAGGTGTGACAACCAATCTGCATTTTGATTCTTCATCATCGTCATAATTGCAGCCCTTCACCAGTCTACTGCTGAACATAGGCTTTCCTCAAGGAAGCCACAAAGCACAGTTCTGAGCCACCTGCATCTACCGACTTCCTGCATGTCTTACTAAATCGTCACTACATCTGTCACTATATTTTGATTCTTAGTCGAGGATAAATGTATATGTCCATGGACCACAGTATCCACTTACCATCAGATGGTATGTATGCTCGTCAAAAAACGAGCATTTTAGGTTATTTGGATTCTAAGAAATTAAAATTGCGTTAATTAACATTTTGTTGTTAGTGGTAAAGTAGGATCTTCTACAGGAAAAGCTTAGCCCGTGTAGATGCCAATCCATGTTAAATCACTACTTATCAAAATCGTTCTCAAACTTTGCCTACGCACAGGAGGCCATCTTAGTTCTTGGCGGTGACAACACATCTGCAGCCCTTTACATCTTTGTTTAAAGCGGGCTGGTGTCCATGGAATTCGCTACTGTCTCTTTAGTTTTACTCATCTCTTCTCTTGGCAAGTGTATGTTTGCAGGTTCTCTCTATATTCAACCCTTAAATGCTATAGTGTTCTTTATATTGCAAAGATTTCTATATATACTACTAGACTGCTACCTATATATACTAGCAATTTAGAACAAAATTCTCGTGCGCCCTCCTTTCTGCCAAGGAGGGTCACGTTCGTATACGGCTTAGAGATCTCTAGTCAGATCGTTAAGCCAATTCCTAAAAGGTTGGGTTTAGTGGGTAAAAGTCGCCACATAACCACGCAGCCGGCTGCGTGGTATGCTATGAGCATTCCCAACCTCCCTCCCCCGCTTTCCGGAGGGTTGCCCATATTTGCTTCGGGCGCAAAAAAAAAAAAAAAACAAAATTCTCATTCCGCCTGTGGCACCGCTTCCGAGCGGTCGCATCCAGGTAGTCCGCGCTTTCGTTCCTGTACGGTAGTGCTCTCTCGCTCTCGCGCCTCCGCTGGCCCGCTCGCGCTGTACAGCGCCGACGCAGTGCTCAGTCCGCCGGCGGCATCGTTCTCGGACGGTCGCCTCCTGGTGGTCCGCGCTCCCGTACAGTACGGTAGTGCTGTCTCGCTCTCACGCGCCTCCGCTGTCCTGCTCACGCGGAACAGCGTCGAGGCTGCCGGTGAGTCACTTCTAGCTACAGCTCTTACCCCCCTGTCTTCGGGCAGGGAGGTCTGACTGACCTCCGCTTTCATTTTCATTTTTCATTTTCACTTTTCATTTTCATTTCATTATCATTTTCATTTTCATTATAATTTTTTCATTATAGTTTTCATTTATCATTTTAAATTTTTTTTTCATTGTCTCTTATTTTCTTGTGTTTTTCTTGCTTTTTACTATTACGTGCATAGTGTGTTGTAGTACATCTCGCGTTCTAGTCCCTGTTCTACCGAGAGCAGGGACCCGTCCTCATCTTTACTAGATTATCTTACTTAACCCAATATGGCCAACTCCAGTTTCACTGAGTCCCTAGCCGCCCTCATTACCCAATACGGGATAAACGGCAATGAGACGGTCCGCGCCGCCATCGCCACCATCGCCGCCCAGGATCCCCTCCCTGCCCCTCAGGCACACCGTCCGCCGCCAGTACTAGCGGCATACCTCGAAACGAGGAACTCCTTTGCCCCGCTACAATCAGCCCCCTCAGAAATGGAGTACGCATGCTCCAAATCCTCGGCGTCTACCTCCCGGAAGAGGCCCGCCACTACCTCAGGCTCCGGTTCATCGGAGTCCTCTGACTCCGACGGAACCGGTGAGTCAAACTTCACCACCGTCACCTCTAAGCGCAACGGAAAGCGCGCCGCGTTGAAACGCACCCCCCCCTACTTCAGCGGCCCCTGCCGCTCCCTCAACCTCCGCAGCCCCTGACGCTGCCCCCGTCCCACTGATGTCATTAGACATCCCCACTCCTTCTAAACCAGCCTCTCGTTGTGCCCCAGTGCTGGCGAAGAAGCAAGTCCCGCCCCATGTCTTCCTAAGAGACAAGGCTAAATTCACCCATCTGTCCAAGACCTGCTACGACGCAGGCATCAAGTACGACCATGCAGTCAACCTCGGGGAGGCGATTAAAATCATCCCTAGCTCCATCGAGGACTTCCGCTCAATTACCCGGCTATTCACAGCCGAAAGGGTATCTTACCACACGTACGCTCTCCCCGAAGAGCGTAAAGTCAGGGCCGTCATCCGAGGCGTCCCCTTTGAGTTCTCCAACGAGGAGATACTTGAGGACCTTAAGTCCCAAGGTTTCCCAGTCGAAGCAGTGCACAAAATGCACAACCGTACGGGCAAGAGGTACAACCTTGCCCTAGTAATCTTGTCCAACGTGCCGGAGGCGAAAGCCATCTTCCGGCAGGTGCGCACAGTGTGCGGCCTGTCAAGGGTGAAGGTGGAGCCCCCACACAGGCCCGGTTTCCCGGCGCAGTGCCACCGCTGCCAACTTTATGGTCACGCGGCGGCCAACTGCTCCGCCCCACCCAGGTGCGTGAAGTGCCTGGAGCCACATAACACGCGCCCACGCCCACGCGCACCCCAACCTCGCCCCAGTAGGAAAGCTCCACCGCCGGTGAATGACCGCTCATTCCCGGCCCTCCAACAACGGCCCCGCCAGGGCCCTCCTCAGCCTATCCAGGGCTTCCCTCGACCCTCTCAGGGTCCCCCCAGGCCCCCTCAGGGTCCCCCTAGGCCCCCTCAGGGTCCCCCTAGGCCCCCTCAGGGCATAATTCGGCCCCCTCCGGGCTTCTCAAAGCCAATGCAGCCTCCAGTCTTTCCCTGGGGGCCCAAAAAGGCAGACCCTCCGCGGACAACCTCGTACGCACACGAGGCAGAGCCCACAATAGATGACTACAACACGCTATATTCCGCGATTAGGAATATAGATGTTAGGGAGATTACAGTAATCTCAATCAAACTGCGCGCGGCGAAGTCCCCTCAAGAGCGTCTCATCGCTCTTGCCGAACATAATGATCTTCTGTTAGCTCTGTTGTAAGTTAAGTTAACTTAATTAACTTAACTTCAATGTCTGAGAATAATATTAACCTACCAAGATCCCACGGTCGTATCAAACCTAAGGGTTTATCGCTTGTATCATTCAATATTCGCGGCTTGCGAAATAACCTCCCAGAGCTTAAGCTCCTTCTTCGAAATCGTGAAGTCGATTTCCTCCTCCTACAGGAAACTAATCTTAAAGCTAAGGACACTAGAGGCCTTTCTATTAGAAACTTCTCTCTTCTTCGTAATGACAGACCCGACCGCCGAGGCGGCGGAACGGCCATCTATTACAAGAAGACACTTCATTGCTCGCCCATTTCTACTCCGCAGCTTACCAATATGGAAGCCACGGTATGCAGGCTAGCTATGACTGGACATCAGTCCATCCTCATAGCCTTCTGTTACATCCCTTCAGGAACCTATCCCCTCAAAAAAGATTTTGAAGCCATTTTATCCTTGGGCAATTCAGTCATTATGTTTGGAGATTTTAACTCCAAGCATACTGAATGGACATGCCGCACTACGTCCCCTAGTGGCAAGATACTGCTCGATATCACGCAGTCTCTTGATATCACTGTCCATAGTCCTCTCGGTGTTACTCACTTTCCCGATAACACCGATCACTCACCCGATGTGTTAGATTTTGCGTTACTCCAAGGAGTTTCTCTCAACCTCAGAGCAATCGAGACACTAGACGATCTAGGATCAGACCACCGACCGGTCTCCCTCATTCTTGGCCATCAGCCACCTCCCCCAACACACACAAAAACCTTCACTAACTGGAAGGGATTCAAGGAGTCCCTAGCTAAAGCTCTGGACTCACAGGATTCTACCATCTCCATACCGTCGGACTTAGACAGTCCCGAAAAAATCGACACCGCGGTCGATTCACTCTCCACCCTTATTAAATCCTCCCTTAAGGAGAACGAAAAGGTCGTCCCGGTTGCTAACAATAGTGGGCTTCCCCTACATATTAGCAACCTATTAAAAGCCAAAAAAGCTGCTTTCCGGAGAGCAGCAAAATATCCCACCCCCGAATATAGGCGCGCGGCCAATCGTCTTCAACGAAAACTCCGCTTCCGCCTCTCTGAATTTCAAGATCTCGAAAAGAGTAAGCTCATGGAGAATATCTCTCCATCTCACACAGCGTACTATCAGATGGCTAGAGCCCTCCGCATAGACGCTATCACCCACACTCCCCCTCTCTCCCGTCCCGAAGGCACGGTTGCCTTCGAGGACGAGGAAAAGGCTGAGTGCTTTGCGGATAGCATTGCCGCTCAATGCTCCCCTAGCTCTCAACCTGTCGACCCCTCACACGTCCAGGCAGTGGAGGATGAGGTCCGCCGCCGGAACTCACCCCCTACGGCCTCCGAACCTATCTCTGTGTCCAATGATGAGATTTCATCCCTCATCAAAGGACTTAAGCCTAAAAAGGCCCCGGGCGCGGATGGCATATCCAACCAAGCCCTTAAACACTTTCCCGAGCAGGTGTTAACCTTTTTATCTATTATCTTCAACGCCTGCTTCAACCTTAGTTATTTTCCCACTTCGTGGAAAGAGGCAACTGTGATTGGAATTCCCAAGCCAGGCAAGCCTCTCAACCTCCCCTCCAGCCATCGCCCCATTAGCCTCCTCAAGGCAATGGGAAAGCTCTTCGAAAGAGTCATCCAAACACGGATGAGGCGCTATCTGTTTCCCACAGACGGTGACCCTCTCATCATTCCCCACCAATTCGGTTTCCGAGCCAAACATTCATGTCCCCAACAAGTTCACCGCATTGTGGAATATATCCTCAGCGGTTTCTATCCTCGACGTCATAAAACCATCGCGGTCTTCTTCGATATAGCCAAAGCTTTCGATAGAGTCTGGCACACAGGCCTCATCTACAAGCTCTACAAAATAGGTCTCCCCGATCGTCTAGTTCGTCTCGTGGCCTCCTATTTGAAACATCGTACCTTTCGTTTTAGACACGAAGGCACGCTATCTTCACAGCGAACTATCAAGGCTGGTGTCCCTCAGGGCTCAGTACTTGCTCCTCTGCTGTACATCCTGTTCACCAACGACATTCCCATCCCGTCGAAAGGTGTTCAACTCTCCCTCTTCGCAGACGACACTGCCATCTACTGCAAAGGTGTCTCACTACCCTTCATACGGAACAAGATCCAAAAGTCAGTTGATGACCTAGGAGATTGGTTCAAAAAATGGCGCATCGATGTGAACCCGGAGAAGAGCTCCGCCGTTCACTTCGATTATAAACGACGCCGTCTTAAAAACACCCCTCCGATACGTATGCTAGGGACCCCTGTCCCCTGGCATACGACAGCCAAATATTTAGGTGTCACTCTAGACACAGGGCTCACTTTTAGGCCCCACGTCAAACGAGTCACCCGTCACGCACGGTTTTACCTGAGTAGGCTCAACAGTATGTTGGGCAGACACAGTAAAATGTCCCTTCGAAACAAGCGAACCCTTTATAAGGTCTGTATACGACCCGTCATGTCCTACGCGGGCCCCGTCTTTGCCCACGCAAACCCTAACATTTTAAATGAACTCCAAATAGTTCAGAACCTCTTCTGTCGTCGAGCTGCGAACGCACCTTGGTACGTCCGTAATGCCGACCTTCATAGGGACTTAGAGCTCCCAACAATTCAACAATTCCTTAAAAAACTCTCTGAGAACTTCTTCAAGGCCTCAGAGTCGCACCCAAACAATTTAATTCGTGAGGCGGCTTCTTATGCAGCCCCACCCTCCTCTCGCTATCGTGTCCGCAGGCCGAGATACTCTCTCTCGGACCCGCCAAATAAACTGTCAAACGACCTGAACTGCCTCCTGGCGGCTCAGGCCAGTTCTAATTAAATTAATTATTATTATATTAACTAATACTATTTTGCCTTCGTAGGCACTCCCTCAGCGGCTCTTAGCCGCCTGCGCCCTCTTTTCCCAAAAGAGGGTCGCTCATGATAAGGCACAATAGAGCTTAATCAGCCAGCTGCCTGTCCCCAAAGGCGGTTTTTAGGGGGTATCACTTAGGGTCCCCGGTAGGACAGTGAGTCCCCCATAACCACGATAGACCGGCTATCGTGGTATGCGTAATGCATTTTCCGCCTCCCTACGTACAGGGTAGCCCTTTAATTGCTTCGGGCGCAAAAAAAAAAAAAAAAAAACATAATTCTACTATGCGCACTAAATATGGCAAGAACAATTTTATAACTCGTGCATGTAAATCTTCTATTAACAACTTTTCACACGTTGATGTATTTTCTCAGTCTTATGGACAGTTTAAAAAGGAAATTGAAACTGTAATAGGTAATACTTAAAATTAATATTTCACTTTAATATTATACTTCGTAAGCATAAGGGACTGCCATACGTTCCATCTCAAAAGCGTAATAAGACCAAAGTCTGCTAAACACCTTCACATAGAACCACTTTGGCAAAACGGCATTACTTTGTTATAAGTTCCCATCTCTATAACATCGCAAACAAAGCTTTGAATATTTATCCTTTAACACTAAATCAATGTAAATTCTCTACCCAGGATTGGTTACTGAACCTAGAGTTTAATGATATAGAAAATATTATACAGGTCAAAAACCTTAAATAGCAAACCTCAATTACAAACATCAGTTAACACTCACAAAAACACACACTCCCACACACACACACACACACACACACACACACACACACACACACACACACACACACACACACACACACACAAACACACACGCACAAACACACACATACACACAATTACATAACCCACATATTCTAATACTCGTAACACCCAACCAATCTTACAAACATACTATCCCTCATGCAACTACGCTTCTTGCTTATAATTATACCATACACCAAACATACCTCGTGGTAATCTTGCATATATTTCTATTTGATTTGTATCTACCTGCATGTTTTAATTTTAACTTTTGCTTGTAATGATTTTAAATATTGTTTGAAAAAAATTTTGTATAAGAACTTACCTATCATGTAATAATATTTGAACAGCCAGAGTGGAGGGCGCAGGCAGCCGTGGCACAGTTTATACTAGTACGGCTGCCGACGTTAACCTCTCAATGTAATGAATGGAACTTTTTATTTAAATAGTGTAAGTAATGATGTAAAATTAGTGGAGTGAATAAACAAATATTTATTTATTAAAAAAAGTATTACACTTTACTTTGACTTAACTTTAGTTTAATGACTTCTTAAATTTACGCGAACACTACACATTGAATAAAACCATTATTTACGATTTCACTTTATCGCGATTACGATTACGATTTATGATTATTTACGATTACGATTTACATTTTATCGCGTTTAATTACTACTTTACTTATTTTTATCATCCCGACGTTTCGGATGCTTTACAGCACCCATGGTCACGGGGTGGGGGGGCTGAGATGTTTGACGTCCCAATGTAATAGTTAGTCCGGCTACCTTCAGTTTTTGAATATTAATTTTTGATCCGATTTACGCAAAACGAGCTTATAGTATCATGAAATCTTGCAGTGGTATGCTTGGGTTTGGGTTTAATCCTTGCGTATTCCATCCTTGGTAGGAATCGGTATTCTTTTGCGAGGATTTGTGGTTTATCATGTCTTATGTAATGGTGGGGACGATCTTGAACATGTTCGCAGACTGCAGACATCCCGGAGCGTCGGTACTTCACGTCAGCTAGATGTTCCTTCACCTTAACTTCAGTTTTACAAACCTAAGTATGTCATGGTGTTCACTTATTGTCGATGAGTTACTTAACTATGGAAACTTTATTGTTAAATGTAATATTAATATGTGTTATCTATTAAACTAAAATGTGTGTTTCCCTTGAAGATAAAATAAAAAAACTGAGTTACGGGGTTAGCTGGTACAATAAATATGCCACGCAGTTGTATATTCATTAACGACATTTAATGTTTTCAAGCAAATATAAAATAAAGTTAAATACTTATCTGAAATAGACTTTAAATCATGTTGACAGAGTGCGCACATAAACAATGACGTGTTTCCCTAGTCCTATTAAACAAAGTAAAAAATAGTGCTAGATTGTTGAAAACAACATTCTCGGTTTACAAAACAGTGAACTATGTAGTCTTCTCGCTCGCTCGCAATCGACTAAAGGAGTCATGTAGATTTGACCATAAGATAGTGTGCAACATATTAATATACATAGCAGTGTTTGTTTTACGTTAGTTGTAATTGAAAGTACTCAGTAACAGCTGTTTTAAGATATTTTAAGATTGCCTTTTGACCTGCTTTTTCTTTTCAAATATCTGTAGCCCAGGTTCGTAGCCCTCTACACTCCCTCACTGCTATGACTATTTAAATAATCAATAGGTTTTTTTTATGACTGCCTCGTTGGTCTAGTGGTTGTAATAGTGCGACTGCTGATCATGAGGTCCTGGGTTCGAATCCCGGGTTGGGCCAAAAAATTAATTATTGCGTTTTTCCATCAAGAAATTCTCAGTAGTTGCCCGGAGTCAGGAAGTTGGCGGTGTCTCACCCCCGTGCCTCGGAAAGGACGTAAAGCCGTTGGTCCTGCGCCTGATCCTCTCCGGTCGTGTCGGTTTACTGTCCCATCGGATTATGAGTGAGGGGATAGAGAGCGCACCTGTGCTCGCGCATGCACTTGGGCACTATAATCCCGTCCTGCGCCGATGGCTAGCCTCCGTTGAGGCAGGCCGCCATGGCCGAAATTCGGTCTGGAGGACATTATTATTATTAGGTTATATATTATTATTATTATGTTATTAATATAACTGTTGAACTACAGATTTGAAACCTTAAATACTTCTCATATTTTTGAAGGTAGTTACGGGTGTTCGTAGGTTGCAATTATCAGTTACCCTTATCTAGAACGTTAGTTTGTTACCTACTAATTAATAAAAATACTTACGACAAGGAATTTCAACGAGCTGGTGAGCGCAGTCTCCAGAGATAAGATAATCACTATCGGCATGAATGAGACGAGGTACGCTATGCCGGTACACACAGCCGCGAAGCTGGCCGACTTGAATAACTTCGACATCATGTAGCTGCAAAATTTATCTCAGATGTGTTATTACGTATTTGGCATTCTTAGGGGGAGGCAAGAGGCATAGGCCTCCCCCAAGGAGTGCCACAAATGAACTGGTATATCTTAATTTTAATTGGAGTACGCAGTATTAAAAAAAGGATCATAGAGATATTAAAGTAAGTATTATGTTTCTGTCAATCTCATAGCTAACAGAATGGTATTGCAGATGTCAAAATTAAGCTCAATAAAATCCTTAAGCTCAATAAAATCTTAGCGGTCAGCCGCTGTGGAGTCAACATCACCAGAAGATGCCTCGTGTAGAGGCGAAACACGTGTCGTATTATAATCGATGGTGTGTATTTCCTAGAATAGTGGTGCTGGGATTAGTGGTTACAGGATTAATGAACGCTATTGAGGGAGGGCGGGAGGTGCTCTTCAAACTAGGGAAGACACATCATTTTATTTAATTTTGCTACATAACTATTAATATCTTTGTTTCGTGTTGTTGACTGCTGAACATAGGTTCAGAAATGCACTTGTAAAGGGCTGTAATGATGATGATGATGATGCTCCTTGCGTGAAATATCTGCATTACTAGTAACCAAATATGTCATCTCAGTCTGCAGTTACATCGTAGTTATATTTTTGTGTATGTGTCACATCATCCACGGACCATCTAGTGGAAAACAACAGGGGAGACGAAACTGCCGAGAGTTACTTAGATTTAAGCCTTAATCGCTTTGATCTTATTATTATTACCGTTACAGTATATCAAAAGCCCACTGCTGAACATAGGCCTCCCCATACATTGCCTCATTATTGGGATGCTTGCCATAGTGCCCACGCTTGACGGGCGGGTTGGCAACCACATTTATTTCTAAGTTGTTATTAGGACGTAACTACCGCCCATATGGCTTGTTTCAGCTGTCTCTTGTAACACCCACGGGACGATATGGGGTAGTGGATAAACTTACACCGTCATTCATTGTCTAGAATTTTTATAATTTAAATAATACACACAATAATACACTTAAATAATGGAGTAAATTGTAGTTCTTTTAAACGTTTTTATCAGATTACGCACGATATAATTCAAAGCGACCAATCAACCTCTACTGTGTTAGCTATGTTGACGTCCTGCAATAGTTAACGCTGGTAGAAAACTATAGTAATGGTATTCTTACACCGATATTACACGGTATTAATATTTTTTTTCTAAACATTACCTCGACACTAGGATTTACTCCTGTATCGTGGAGGCAGTTTACAAACATAAATTTCACAAGGACAAACATCCAGACCGGGAACAATTATTTGTAGGCCAAACTTGTTCCGTGTGAAATTCCAATTTGCAACCCTTAGCGGTGCAACTCCTTGCTAAGCCCCTGCGCCACGAAGCCGTCAAATATTTGAGTTTAGTTGAGTGGTAACTAACCAGAAAGAGAGCACAGAGAAGCCGTAGATGAAAAACAATGCGAAAATCAAGGAAGGCGCAGTGCGAGGCAGCACGTTGCCAACACACAGCACTGTCGCAATGCACCCGCAGGTAATGACCAACTCCACGAACGAAGTCAGGAACCACGACATTGTGTGGTACGTCAAGTTCACTCCCATCACCGACATCAGCTGGAAAATAGAGTTTTAAATTTTTTGGTTAAATATCATAGTTAATAATGATGTAAATTCCTTTGAGGCTAAGTGTCAAAGGTGGAAGACGTCTGGTACCGCAATAGTAGAGTGTGTAGAGCCATGCTGCAGTTATATTATGGCTGCAGCACGAATGGGTCTGTTAGACCGGGGTAGAACGCACGTATAATCACAGAATACCAGCGTTACTCTAGAATTACACCGCCACGACGTAAGGTAAAGGCACCTAATTCCGTGGTAATTTTACTAAAACTCGAATGGAAATCGAAAATCAAGCATATATTGTACCGTTTTGAAGTTTTGGCTATTTTTATCAGAACTATGATTGTTTTCATTCTTGAAATAGACAATAGGTTTCTCTATTAGATCTTGACTACCTTATTTCGATAAAATCCATATTTCGATGTATTCGAATATTTTCAATTCTATATATTTCAATACTCATCGTATCGTAATATTATACTAATAGTACAAACTACATACGATTCTCTCTTAAGCAAGATATTGTGTAAAATTATTTTGTAAGAATTATTATCCACAAATGTTTAGGACTACGTACCTAATTTTGTGAAAGTTATTATGAAGGAAATAGGAACCTACATGGTATTAAAACTAAAGGAAAGTGGTAGCAAGCTGCGTAAAATTGTGATCACTGTACTTTGCATGTGTACATGCCGTGGCACAAGGTGCTCATAGAACTTTATCCCGACCTGCTATACATCGGAATCGCGATTCATTCTAAAAAATCTCGTTTTCTAATTCCTAGTATTAAAAAATGCAAGATTTTTACATAATGTATATGTAGATTATTAACTTCGTAAATATAATATAATACTTGCTAAAAATTACATCAAATTGTGTATGAATTTAAACTTTGCTTCTTAGCCTTCCCGTGCAATGAATTAATAAAATACCGAAATAGATCACCTTTGAAATGCTATAATTAGTGAATGAAAAGCAAAAGTATACCTCGAAAAAATATTTTAATATTCAATGTCTTTTTAACTTGTTCAACGCAAAACAGGAAGACCCTAATAATAAAAAATAACCCTAAAAATAAAAAATAAATCAAGTATCTAAAATCAGGTTCCCGCGGTATACCTCGGAATAAGGAACCGACAGAAATATTTGGCAACTAATGCCGCGGTATTTTCAAGACGTATTTTCACCTTGATTTGTTAAGAAAAACATACAGAAGTTAAGTGCTTTACATTAAAAATATAAATCCTTGAAATAATTTAACTCTATAAATTACACATACGGTACAAAAATAACCTAAATCCACTGTTTGAAAGACATGGTATGCACGTGCAAAAAGTACAAAGTGTATGAAGTGTGAATTCGGACCAGCTGTTGGATCAAAACTAACCAGTTATTTTAAAACGTATACACATTACTTTGTTGATATGACTAGGCAATGTTATCTCAATTGAATTAGAGATGTTGCAGTAAAAAAGGAGCTTGTAAATCGCTCGTAAACGCAGTTTTCTAAATACCTCGAAATATGGTGCCAATTTTAGAACCCCTCGGAACTAGGCGCCTTTACCTTAGTATACATGAATACGAAACTAAAATTAAATCTTACCATGGTATTCCCAGTTTCCTTGTCAGACACGATGAATCTCACGATGGAGGATGTCGTAAATAGTAAAGAAAAGAATAACGCTACGGTAAGGGACTGCGATTCATACAGCGAAACTTGGAAACTGAAAACATTATTACAACACATGTGATTAATATTTGTTTTCATTCATTAACTACAGTTTATCAATATTTCACAGCTTCCACGCTTCCCCAAAGATTATCTCTGAGGGGATAATAATTTCCTATACTTATATGAATTCTAGACATTAAATAAAATGAA
This sequence comes from Parnassius smintheus behrii, assembly GCA_036936625.1. NCBI lineage: Eukaryota > Metazoa > Arthropoda > Insecta > Lepidoptera > Papilionidae > Parnassius > Parnassius smintheus. The sequence continues at coordinate 3,090,508 of JAUPFT010000021.1, read as the reverse complement.
TTTTTGGATTTTATCGCATTTAATTTAACTTTACGCATGGAAAACGGGTTTCAAAGCGTAGTCCATTTAAAATTTTGAGTTATTATCAGGCAGATGATGCTGGTCATCTTTTATCCCATTGCCTTCTGTCGCTTTTGACGACACGTGGATGATATGGATTAGTGGATAATAGGAAAGTGAAGTGAAAACTAAATTAGTAAAATAATTTTAATCTATATTCATAATGTTTTCTTTAATAAAGTTGAAGTGACAAAAAAAATTAAGAGGTTACAGTCCTCCTGATGGTAGGTGGCCTTTTTATAGAATAGGGTAAAAAATGAGTACAGAGTCCAAAGACATTCACATTCATCCTCGCTTAGGAATCAAAATAGAGATTCATTGTCACCACTGTTTTCAGTAAAACGGGTCTCCAGTTCCCTACGCTCATCATATGAAACACAACAGAATTAAGCTGCAGCAAATACCAAATAAAAAAGGCTGAAAATGTGTTGCCACTTAATTATAATGACTTTCTACATCCTTCAAGCAAAAAATACAGTAGTGATATTCACCAAAACGGACTGACTGCGAGTCAGAAGAGGAGTCCTACCAACTCTTTGCGTTTGTAAATGGTGCTTGTGAACGATCAATAACGATTTTTCTATTCTATTTTAATTCATGAAATATATTTTTCTTACGATAGAAGATTTACTTACAAGTCCTTTCTATAACAAGGGTAAGGTATTTGTTGAGTGTAAACGGCCCAATCTAGATCGTTATCCTGTCGAGTTTCCCTTTTGTGCAGCCTGTTGGAGGTGTTCGCAGAGATGTCGATGATAGCTTTATCGATAATATCTTGAATCTGAATGAAACCGCGGAAGTATCGCATGTCTTGCATGAAGTTCGCTTCAGGGCCGGGCACCCACAAGCTGTAGGTAAAAGAAAACAAAACTATAATATACGTTGATAGATAGACGCCTTTATAACGCCTCCACATACAGGAAGACTTAGAATTAAAGTCGGTATAGTTGTTTTTAAATTCAAAATATTATAAAACAAAGGACAATATTGAGCGATACTATTATCATGAAACCATATACGCTTGCACGCATGCACTCATACACGAACACATGCACACATACACGCCCACGCACACACGCGTACACGCACTCTCGCCTTTACATTGTCTTTATTTTTATGTTATAACACCTTCATGTGGCGGGTGATCGCCTGCAAATGATTGTTTACACGGTCGATTTTAGTCACCATTCGCATGCGGCTGGTCGCCGCGCGGCCAAAGTCGCTACCCAACTTTGGGGCTTGCGGATTTAGTCACTTGCGACTTAGCCGAATTGCCATTTAGATGGTCGATTTACGCCGCGCGGCAAAAATGGGGCGGCTTTAGTCACCCGTGTAAACCCCCTATAACTTATATACGTACTAAGTTTTTAATTTGTTTGTAGTCGGTGTGTTTTCTATATCCATTCGAATTTTGTATTCCACATTCAATGGCACTTCTACGCTTGTATCATTGTTCATGAACACTAAACCTGAAAAGAAATAACAAATTAATTAATAGAATCAGGCGTTACTTTGCAGAAATCTGTTATATTAAAGTTGGTAATAATTACCTTGCCCACATACGCTCAATGAAATAAAATGATGTGCGTTGCCTAGTTCGAAGAGCATCTCTCGCCCTCCCTCAATTGTGCGCACTATCACTGCGCGAATCCCAGCACCACTACTCCTAACACCACTAACACACATACACTAGGAAAGACACACCATCGACCATAATACGATACGTGTTTCACCTCTACACGAGGCATCCTTAGGTGATGTGGATTCTACGGTGGCTGACCTCTAAGTGAGCGGCGAGCCAAAACAGCTGCTATTTATAAAACTCGCTGATGCAACTACTCCCCACTTAAGTAGCGCGTAATGAAGCGCCGCGCTCGCTCGCTAATGTAGTGGTGTTGGGAGTAGTGGTGCTGAGATTAGTGGTGCTGGGAATAGTGGTGACGGGGATAGTGCTCGCAACTACACATCATTTTATTTCATTGAACGGCTGTGGGTGAGGTAGTTCTTATCAATTTTAAAATAATAAATATATTTATTTATTTAACTTCATATACACATTAGATGTATATAGGCGGACTTAATACCTGAGGCATTATCTACCAGTCTACCTTAGAGTAGTGCAGAGATAAAAGAGTATATAATCATTTAAATACAATAATTTCCCGATAACTACCCTTTTCATGAATCTAATTTGTAGAAATTTTATCGAGTTCAATTTCAACATAACCTAACAAATTATATGAAACTAAAGATACGGTTTTTATCGCGTTTAGCTTTAACTCGTCGCTGTAGGTTTTGTTAATAAAAAAAATTGGTTGACACTGCATGGCATCCCTGGTATTTTCCGCTAATTTTAAATACAAAGCACTTCAAATTTCACTAAATTATGTTGCGAAATCTCGAAGTTACGTTAAAAAGAGTTTTATTTTCTAAATTCTTTCTCCTTCACATCCGTACGGACGTCCACGTGAAATTAGTCAGAATAGCTTCCCTGGGGTCTCAAAACGTCGAGATCCGATGAAAATTCGATTTTCAAAATCGGGGTGAAACCAACAACTTCCCTATTTTTGAAAATTTTCAATTTTCTTAGCGGGAAGATAAAAATAACAATAATTTCCGAAGTTAAAAGTTCGTTCGTTAAATAAATGGTGCAAATTATTTTTGACAATACTAGAAATCATGTTTCTAATAACGTCTTTTACTTTTATAATAACCCCTATTCGTACCTATTCACCCCTTTCTTCGTTTCTATTAACCCCAAAAGGAGTATTTATTCACCCCTCTGTTGTATCTATTCTCGTTGAATTGGAGAAAAAATACCCGTGTACTGGTTTTACTATTTAAAAGAACACAAGTGGTGAAATTAAAAATTTTGTACAACCGACTTACATAAATAAAATGAGAACATAATCAATTTACTTGAAGTCGATTAAATACGCTTTGTTAAGGATAACTCACAAAATACTGGTCAGACCTTGATCAAATCGACCACATGAGAAACATCAGCTTTCATATAAAAAAAGAATCATCCAAATCGGTTCACATAGAAAAAAGTTCTGAGTTAACACAAATAAAAACTTCAGTCGAATCGGGAACCTCTTCCTTTTTTCGAAGTCGGTTGCAAATCGTTAAATACTGATACTCATTTTTGTATTAACAATAGATGAGATACTTAACTTTCTAAATAAAGCATCGAGAAAACACCGAAGAACTTGATGTTTAATTAAAAGATTCACACCGTATAAAACCACTTGTACTCATACATTCATAGCAACAGCCTTTACTTTACGGAGTGTAGAGGCTACCCTCTATACTTTACAGTCTTCAAAATAGACACTAATTTAAAGGTTGCCAACATAATGAAAAAATATTGACATATAACAAATAGTAGAAATAAAATACACATATTTCCTATAGACAACTTTATCGAATAATAAAACATTTGTTTCTATTCACCGTGCGATTTCTATTCACCCAATTTTACGGTACGTAAATATCAAAGAACAAAAAAGCATTATTTTAAATAATCAGTTTTCCATGATCCTTAAGTAATAAAACTAAAATACTTACCAGCTGAAAACTCATTGACCCTCATCAATTTGACAGCTTCGTTGGTAAGTTGCTGCTCGTCCAACACCGGTTTGAACCGATTCAAGTTGATACATTCCAATAAATCAGACCCCTTTTGCAGAATGCTGCCTAGGTCCTGGCGAGGATAGTTATTTTAAAATGTTATATTATATTTCTTCAGACAGTCAGGATTTGGGTTCAAACTGATTTACATGGTTTTTCTTTATCACTCAATCGCCAGAGTCAGAAACGGATACTTGCAGAAAAAATATTTTACCCATAAAAATTATGGTCTGATTTTTGGAGATTGATGACGAGAAGTATTTCTGGTACGAGGTTGATGAATGACTTATGATGGGCTCTGATGGTAATGGTTGTGATAATTAAACTAACCTGTACATCTCCTATCTTCTTAAACAGACTCTCGACGTCAATGTCAGGTATATCCATGTCACCAAGGAAATTCTTTCTTAGTTCTTGAGTACTAGGCTCAGTTAGCAGGTTCTGGAGAGCGGTTAACCCCACCCGATGCTCAGATAATGTCTTCACTGAAGAAAACGCTCTCGAGAAGGAGCGCACCAGATTTACCATCTTCATCATTGGCGCAAAAGTTTCATTGGCCTGTGACAATGTTGTAATTAATAGTATAAAATCAGGGTTGCAGCCCAAACCGCAGAGTTATGCTGAGTGATACCCATGACAAAGAATATATACACTACGCGAAAAGAAACGACACTTAAGCATGTGTGCACGTAAAATCTCTTGCGGCTATGTGTGGGTGTCAGGATGTGTGCGGGGGCCTTGAGAGGCGCGCGGGGCGTGGAACGGGCAGTCGCCGACTGCCCTGGCCGAGGGCTAGTAGTAATACCGATATTTGTCAGTATTAGTTAATATGAATATATTCGTCAAGTTTTTATAGCCGTGTATACTAGGTTTACGTGCTTTGATAAATATTAATGTTGTTATTAAGTAAATGATATTATAGTATACGTATAAGTATTACTGAAAGTGATTTTAAGTGATTAGAATTAAAATAAATTCCACTGCACAAAACAAGGGACCTTGTTTTGTTAGTTTAATTTTTAATAATGTTTTATGATACCTAAAAATATGTGAACTCATTTTAATGAAAGTCGATATGATTTTAACAAGAATTATGGGGAAATACCATGACAATAAAACTAATATATAGCCAATAATTTTATTATATTACATTAACTGAAATATACACTATTAAAAATACCACTAGAAAGTCAAGAAATTTTAGATATCTATAAAGAGTTTTTGTATTTGTTCATTATTGTATTTATGGATTATTTAATTAGAAATAGAAATGACTTATCTCCTCAATACATAGGGAACAATTTATTGGCCGCCATGTCCCAGGAAACCTGCATATCTTTGGATTTTTTAAAAAAATATGTATGCTACGAATTTTTGCAACTGTTAGAAATAATAATGAAAATTAAAAAATTTATCAAAAATTCAAAAATATATAAGAGTAAATTATTTTTAAAGGATAGTAGGTAATACTGATTATTGCGTACTGAAAAACTAAGTGTTAGTTAATTATTTAAGATTATCATTAACTGTCGTGCATATTTGGTTTTGTCAGAAGTTTTAATATTCCTCATTTAATAAAAGTTGATTTAAACATGAACGTATCTTTCACTACCCAAATACATGTTTACATAATATATAACATATACCTACTATGTATCTTCTTTGGTACAAGTCTATAATATTCCATTTCGGTTCGATATCAACCCTAGCGTTACACGCTTCGACTCAAGGTCACCGGCGCTTAAGCTCTCACGTACAGGGAGTGTCACCGCTGTGCCCATGAAAAGTTGTACTAACGGTGTAATAATTTATTATGGGCCTGCGTGTTGTGACCATGGTTAAGTAAATTAAATAATTTTGGCGTTAAAAATTCGATTAGCCTTGTAAAATACAACACACAACCTTTTTACTGGAAACGAGGCATTACATTTTAGTCCTCAGGGGTGACAACGCATCTGAATTTTAATTCTTAATTGAGTATTAATGTAGATGTCTATGGACCACAATATTCACTTACCATCGAGTGTACTGTGTGCTCGTTGGTCATCCTCATTCTTTAAAAAAACACATCACCACTTACAATCAGGCGGGATTGCCGTTAAGCCCTGGCTTAGAACAGTAGAAAAAAGAAGAAGAAGAAATCTGCTTGCCTGATCGATTGCGAAAAGTTATCGAACTGAGTTTGTAAAGCGCAGTACGTTTTGCGCGTGCTGCTAGGATTTTTATTATTACCATTGTAATACTACTCTGTGTAAAAAGTATCGGGAATATGTCAATAAAAAGACCCGCGTAAAAGAGGTCGTTCTAATTTTTTTACTGCATGTTGGTAGCACTGTACTGATTTAGCGCGCAAAGTTTGAGCGGGTTCTGTCATTTAATTTGTTTTAAACTACACTTTTTGTTGGTCATAGTTTTGAGTTCTCGGCGATTTTTACAATGGAAAATATTGTTGAACAAAGAGTGTGCCTTAAATTTTGTGTTTCGAATGATATTTCATGTGGCGAATCACTAAAAATGTTGCGAAATACCTACGGCGAATCGTGTATATCGAAAACAAGGGCTTATGAATGGTATAAGGCTTTTCAAGAAGGCCGAGAAGTAGTAGTAGACTTGCCTCGTTCTGGTAGACCTTCAACCGCTACGACCAAAGAAAACATCGACAAAATCAAGAAGCTAGTGCTCGAAAATCGACGTATGAGTCTGAGAGAGTTGGCTAGTGAAGTGAACATATCTTTAAAGTCCGTCCACAACATTCTCATTGGCATTTTAGGCATGAAACGCGTCGCCGCTCGACTAGTTCCAAAAGAGCTCAATTTTGTTCAAAGAGCGCAGCGAAAGCATGTCGCTGAAGACATGGTTTCCCGAGCTTCTACGGATCCGACCTTTATGAAACGTATAATAACCGGCGACGAGACATGGTTTTATGAGTACGACATGCAAACAAGCCAACAGTATTCAGAATGGCGTCTCGAAAACGAGCCGAAACCCAAAAAACCGCGGCAAAGTCGCTCCAAAATCAAGGTGATGCTGACAGTTTTTTTGACTACCGTGGTGTGGTTCACTCCGAATTCCTTCCAAAGGGAGAAACAGTGAATAAAGAATATTATTTAGGCGTCATGAAGCGTTTGCGTGAGAGTATCCGCCGAAAACGTCCAGATTTGTGGCAACACAACTCATGGATGCTGCACCATGATAATGCACCATCACACACAGCCATTATAGTGAAAGAGTTTTTAGCGAAAAATTCAACAAAAGTTCTCGACCAAGCACCGTATTCACCTGATATGGCTCCGTCTGACTTTTTTTTATTTCCCAAGTTAAAATTACCACTTCGAGGAAAACGTTTTGAGTCGATAGAAGCCATAACAAAAAATTCGCTGAATGAGCTAAAGGCCATACCGCAAATAGCCTATGAAAAATGTATGGAAGACTGGGTGAAGCGTTGGAGATGTTGTATTGCAAGCGATGGGGCCTACTTTGAAGGCGATAAAATAAATTTAGATGAATAATTTGTATTTTTTGTTTTATTGACAAATTCCCGATATTTAGTACACAGAAGGTATATTCTCTAATAGTGCTTTGTTGAGTCTGATTTTAAATAAAAACATTTTGACTTTGTCTTTAAAAAAAATTACATTTATATTAGATGTTTTGTTAAAGGGAGGTGTTAGAAAATTGTGAACCCTATGGCGTGCCTTGACAATAAATGTTACTTTATATGTTTGTGTGTTCTTTATACCTTACCGTTTTTATAATTCTCTCGACCGCTGGCGTGTTTGGGGTGTAGAGTATCTTGCCCATAACTAGCGGCTTCACAAAGCTCCATACGATCTTTCCACCGTCAATGCTGATGATCTGCTTATACAACGAACGGCAGAAGTTCGCTGAGATAACCAAAATTTATACAGTTTAAAAAAAGTAATAACGAAGAAACTGTGATTACAGCTCATGCTTTAGGAGTTTGCCTTACAACTAATGGTATATGAGCAAGTCATCCCCACCGGGGATTCAAGTCGTCTTCAACGACAAAAACCTAAATAGCACTTTAAGCATGATCGACTTCGAAATGAGAATATCTACGGTAGAACTAGATTAACCGACATAACCCAACGACCGTCCATGTAGCTGGAAGAAACGACAACCAATGGGTGGAAAGGTTCTCAAGTGGCAGCCTTATAGCGGTAAGCGAAGCGCACTCGTACAGCGGCCCGAAATGGAGTTACGAAAAATAAAAAGTGCGGTCGCCACTCCGCTTACCAAGCGTGCCAACTGTCACAAATATGCCCCTTATATGGCAATCTAAGGGGGAGGCCTATCTTCAGCAGTGGGCTTCAATAAACTGTAACCGTAACTGCCTTTGTAGTGCTAACACTGCCTTTAGGCTGACTGGCAGAGACTGCTTTTAGCATTAAGTACGCCTTTTGATCCTGTGCTGTTTGTAAGGTTGTATGTAATAAGGATTAAATAAATAAACAAAGCTGTCTTACTCGGTAGAACTTTTAGTTGCTCGGGATCAGCTTCGCTGCTCAAGTCCTTAGTTTCGATTATTGATTTAAAGATTCTGTTCACGTAGGTATTGAATGGTTTGCCACAAACCATTCTACCTGCGTCCGCCATGAAGTCGCCCGCTGAAATAAAATTTTCTTTTTTAAATCTAAAAAACGTTACCCCACTCCAGGATTACTCCTGTATAGTAGAGGTAGTTAATATACGTAAATTTCACAAGGATATATCAAGATACGGAAGAAATATTTGTAGGCCATACAACTACTTGTTCTGTAAAGTAAAGTAAAGTTACAGCCTATATATGTCCCACTGCTGGGCACAGGCCACCTCTCATTTCTGAGAGGGTGTTAGGGCAAGGAAGTGTCCGCCGCGCTGCCCCAATGCGTGTTGGCGTAATTCACATGTTTTCGAATTATTTTTTTTCTTATTTCTTAGACATGCAGGTTTTCTCACGATGTTTTCCTTCACCGCCGAGCACGTGGTAAATCAGCACTTAAAATTGCAATTAACAATTTCATTGGTGCTGGCGGGGATCGAACCCGGTTTGCTCGCGTACTGTGAAATTTACAGCGAGCGCTAACCATCTGAGCTACCACGGCTCAGATAGTTAGCTTGTTCTGTGGTAGATCCGAACCCGCCCGTCAAATATTATTACATTGTTTGGGAAAACATGTGAACAATCTTACAATCATAATAATAATGTCCTCCAGAACGAATTTCGGTCACGGCGGCCAGGCTCAATGGAGACTAGCCATCTGCGCAAAATAGGAATATAGTGCCTGAGTAGATTGATATGAGATCTATGTGACTTTTCTGGCGATCAAAGTTTTTCTTTGTAATATGGATTTCAATTTGACGGCTTCGTGACGCAGTACCTTAGCAAGATGCAACGCTAAGAGTCGCGGGTTCAAATCCCGTACGGAACAAGTATTTGTACGGCCTACAAAAAAGGGTGTGGATTATTTATCTTTGTGAAATGTATGTTTGTAAACTGCCTCCATGATATAGGAAAAGTCTAAGTGTAAAGTTTTCTTTAAGGAAAAATGGGATAACTGCCAATACCTAACTCAAGTGTGTAGTAGGTAAAATTAAGTGTATAAGTTTTTTTTACGTGGAATAAGCATGTATAAAAAAATCAAATTATTTTTAAATAATTTTTCAATCTGCAAATTGTATGTGGGTTTACTACCTCTGCATTGGCCGGCCAGTAAGAGCACTTGTCAGAGAACCCGCTATAGCGAAACGCGTGTCAGTTGGGATGTGTAAGTATAACATTTTTTCACAGGATCGAATTTATTAAGTTACCTATTGTGAACTTGTGGACACTAAAATCTCTTTATTCTTTGTCTATAGGAACATATGACTGCCTCGTTTGTCTAGTGGTTATAGTAGTGCGACTGCTGATCATGAGGTCCTGGGTTCTAATCCCGGGTCGCACCAAAAATTGTGTATTGAGTTTTTCCGTCAAAAAATTATCAGTAGCTGCTCGGAGTCAGGAAGTTGGCGGTGTCTCACTCTCATGCCTCGGAAAGCACGTAAAGTCGTTGGTCCTGCACCTGATCTCCCTCCGGTTGTGTCGGTTTACCGTCCCATCGGATTATGAGAGTGAATAAAGCGTGCACCTATGATTGCGCATACACTTGGGCACTATAATCCCGTCCTGTGCCGAGTCTAGTCTCCGTTGAGGCACGCCACCGAAATTCGTTCCGAAGGATAAAATTATTACGTATTATATGTACATATATTCGCCCCTAACAGAACCACCAGGTTGTTTGTTATATACTGTATAAGTAAATAAATTTACCGTTACTTTTACTAACCTGCGAATATACTATCAAACGAGAAGTCAGTTTTAAAGTAATTGAGCACGGGCTCATTCGCCATTAAGTCACTTAAGCTGCCTATATTGTTTTGTATCACCGGCGTGAGGGAAGCCATTTGTGGTAAGCTCTCGATTACTCGCTCGCCCTCTGATGTGGTTAGATTTGATGCTGCGTATACTTCCGTTAACAACCAGTCTTTGACCTGGAATAACAGAATTGAGATTATTTAAAAATATCTTAAAAGATAATTTATGATATTGTGACGGCCCAATATTATTATTAATAATTAAATTCAATATAAAGGGGCGTCAAAAATAGTCTTAAAAGATATATATTAAGCAATTAAGTCAAATTAATAAACATAAAGTTAATATATTTCAGACATTATCCCAATAACATAGCAAATTAAGGGCAAAATTATTGTTTCTCGTAATAAGTAAATTTATTATAAAAACTTGTAAAAATATTTAAAATAAGATAAATAATAGAAATACAAGTCAAAAAATATTATAAAATTAAGTTAAATAACGTTTATAAGATAATTAGAAAATCTGTTAAAAATTGTTTAAGTCATGGGAGGTGTTCGTGTATAAAAGAAAATTTTCCTAAGTTGTGGAAGGAGTTCACGTATAGATGAAATTTCCTAAGTTGTTGAAGGAGTTCATGTATTAAGGAAAATATTCCTAAGTTATGGAAGGTGTTCACGTATAGATGTCTTGTATGGATGAGCTGCCGGAGATACATTCCTGCAGTTCTACATATATATGGGGTGGTCGGGAGCCTGACTGCCTGAAGTACTGTAGCACAATGACTAGTCCTATATTAGGGACTTATGATATTAAACTCAATGATACAAAAGCAATACTATAGAAGGTCTCCATGATGAATTTGCATTACAATAGTAGGGTCGTGGGTTCGAACCCTATATATGAATGACTTATGAAAGTAAGGTCTATGATTCAAAAGCAATACTATAGAAGGTCTCTGTGATTAATATGCATTACAATAGTAGGGTCGTGGGTTCGAACCCTATATATGAATGACTTATGAAAGTAAGGTCTATGATTCAAAAGCAATACTATAGAAGGTCTCTGTGATTAATATGCATTACAATAGTAGGGTCGTGGGTTCGAATCCTATATATGAATGACTTATGAAAGTAAGGTCTATGATTCAAAAGCAATACTATAGAAGGTCTCTATGATTAATATGCATTACAATAGTAGGGTCATGGGTTCGAATCCTATATATACATGACTTATGAAAGTAAGGTCTATGTTACAAAAGCAATATTATAGGAGGTCTCCTTGATGCATAAGCATTGTATGGGGTGGTCGGGTGACTGACTGCTCCTAGTACTGTAGCAAAATGACTAGTCCTTATTAGGGACTTGAAAAGGAATATTATGGTGGCGTGTGTGCTGCTTCACGAGCAATTGGTCCGAGGTAAACTTGGACTCGCTAACCGATGTGTCCTAGACATATCATCTTAGTGTCGGTGGTAGCGGGTTTGTTGTAGCAATACGGCTTTCCCGTGGACATCGCACACCCATACCGTTTGTGGGCGGCGTAGTAGCGCATAGCGAAGCGTCGTCTATATTTCGGATTGGGATGATGAGTGTGTTTGGTAGCACTTTTAAGTGTAACGGGCATACTCAACTTCATGTCTTAGTGCATTAGCGCTATGATACGTGAAGTTTTGTCCACTGGCGTCTTAGTAGTGTGCTACTATGATACGTTGGTGCAGTTTTATATAACAACAATCTTAGTGCCGGTGGTAAGCGGGTTTGTTGTAGCAATACGGCTTTCCTGTGGACATCGCACACCCATACCGTTTGTGGGCGGCGTAGTAGCGCATAGCGATGCGTCGTCTATATTTCGGATTGGGATGATGAGTGTGTTTGGTAGCACTTTTAAGTGTAACAGGCATACTCAGCTTCATGTCTTAGTGCATTAGCGCTATGATACGTGGAGTTTTGTTCATTGGCGTCTTAGTAGCGTGCTACTATGATACGTTGGTGATATTTTTAATATAACAACAATACCAACTTTGTTACCAAAGTCGATAGGGATCATCTTGGGTGTGTTGTGAGGGGGCGCCATCCGTATGATAGTTGCATTGATGCTTACTGCTACTGGCGGTATTGCGTCTTGTGATGGATCTACGGGTGTGCTGCGCCTGATTCGACGCTCTCTGTGGTTCTGGTCGATGGAGGTATACGGGTGGTAATGTCTGCTGGGATGTATGGGGGACCTTGGAATGGTGTAAGCCCGACGATAGTCGTATTGATGCTTGTTGCGTTCTGCAGCATTACGTCTCTGCGATGGTTGTTTGGTGGGACGCTATTCTCAATGGCGCTCTCTGCGTCTTGGTTTGACTCACACCTAAGTAGCTTTGCCCAAGTCGGGTCCCTTCATTGCGGGGCTGCAGACTGTCTGCCCTCCACGATGTTTTATATAACAACATAATTATCATATTACATTATCTCTCTGTAACTTTCCCACCTTTGAATGATTGAAGGCAACTTGTTGGTGGGTGAGACAAACATGATCGAAAATGCATTTACTCAACGTCAGTGACACAAACCCTTTCTGATGGCGAATTATTACTCTTATCTTATAACTGCCTTTTGGCTATATCTGCCGTTGTATTGGTTGGTGGAGCATATGTGTCGACCTCATGCGGGTGGTAGCTGGCGGGAGGATCTGAGGAGACTCTCAAGGCTGCGGCCGAAAGCCGCACAACGTGGGACCCCATTTCCTTGAGGTGAGCGGTAGACTCATGACACGCTCTGCGGCTAGTAGCCGTGCTGATTATGCAATTGGTGGTGATGCCATACACTTACATCACGTCTGCAGGAGCGGCGGTCTGGCACGTGGTGGCGCTCACGGAGGGTTTACGGCCAGTGTGCCTATTTGCCTAAACCGTGTGACGTACATTCACTGTGGCTGGATTCGTTCGTATTGTTTATGGCGTTTACACGCATTGACATGCGCGACTTCGGTCGATGTTTGTGCTTACGCACTAACAAGGGGCCGAGCCTCTTTTACTGGTTCGCCAGTTATTTTGCTGTGGACTACGGTCCGGTTTCCGAATTAGCGTTCCCTTCGGGGGGAGTGCATCAAAATGGTTGGCACTCACCGTGCACGGCGTGTGTGGGGCCGTGTACCTCCCCTACATTTTTTTTAATAAATGTAGGAGAGCGAAGCCCTTGTATCGGGTATTTTTGTATAAATATATTGTGAGCCTTTTCCAAGCGGGAAGGGGTAAATAATAATAAATTAATAATGTCAACCTGATACAAGTGGAATAAAGACGTTTTATGTTCTTAACCTTTCTCGAGCCCTGTCTTCGTGAACGGGGTTCACTTAGCTTATAAGGCACTACCAACAGCTTTCAATTGCTCTAGTGAATATTCATTCTTCCAAAAGACACCTAAAAGAACTAAGTTACTAAACAAACACAACGTAAATAAGGGTCCTAACTAACTATTATTAAACCTTTAGAAAGATCATTTAGAAAGATCTAAATATATTTTATTAATCCTGGTCTCATATATATATATATATATATATATATATATATATATATATATATATATATATATATATATATATATATATATATATAATGTTATTGAAAAGGGGATATTTTTAATATTATAAATTTTTTTATATACAGTAGAGGGGGGGGGGGGGATCGTTACAATATGTTAATAAAGGAATCGAAGAATAAATTTGGAAATTGAAAATTTGGAACTGTTGCAGGAATATGGTGTGGATGGTCGATTGTTAAGGGCTGTGCAGTCACTTTACTATGACTGTAAAGCCTGTGTGCGGGTAGGGCATGACCTGTCACCCATGTTTAGCGTCCAAGCGGGCGTAAAACAGGGTTGTGTCATGTCTTCCTGGCTGTTCCTCGACAGCTGTTTACAGAAGCTGAAAAATAGCTGTTTGAGTGTGAAATTGGGTGACATTAAAGTAAATTGTCTGCTGTATGCTGATGATGCAGTGCACCATCAGAAGCAGAACTGCAGGCATTAGTCACGTATATGAAAGAGGAATGTGAAATTAAAGGTCTCCGTTTGAATGGTAATAAAACTAAGGTTCTGGTATTTGAAAAGGACGAAGAGAGAACGAAATGTGAAATATGGGTAAATCAGGAATGTCTAGAACAGGTAAATGAAATTGTATACTTACATTTAACATTGTGACACGGGTTTTTTATATATTAAGTAATATTGTGGTGATTGCGTTACCTTGTTAATGATAAACGTGAAATTCAAATTCCGCATCAGCACAGGAACCACCTGCTTCGCTCTGTCATCGTCCAGGTCACAGAATTGCTCTATCACCGCGCCGTAGATGTCATCCAGGGTGACCACGTCCACATTCCCCGGCACTATAACCTTGGACATGTCGTCTACTTCGCACACAAAGTGGCTGATTCGATATACGTCTCGTTTAGAAGCGAAAATCTGCCGGACAAATATCATAATGAGATATATAAATACCTACAATAGATGCTTTAATCCTACATCAATTATGCAATATATTTTATGTTGTACGTAAACCAATATATATTGAAACAACTCTGATATACATAAAGAAAGTAAAATTGGCAGTCTTATAGCAATGAAAGCGAATTATTTCAGACAAGTTTTATACGCAAAGAACTGTTGTTCACTATAAATGAAGAAAATAAATTTGTACGCAATTGTACACTTACTAAATAGAAACGAATTAAATATTACAACACAATATACAGTTGAGAATACATAGGATAAATACAAGAAAAGACGGGAAGTAGATCTTTGATTGACTATAATGCATGATGATATGTATGTTTTTTTTGTATTATGTTTTCTTCAACAATTATACCACGGTTTTGTTTTCTTTTTTATGATACTTAAAAATGGAATAAAAAATTAAATTTTAATGCTAATACTAATAAGAGATCACTGGGAATATGATATTTTTTTTCCTTAATTTTTACGCCAGGTGGACAAAAATATCGTAATTTAACTTTAATTCTTTTATATATTGTTACTATGCCATTTCAGTATGTGAAAATACTTTTTTTTATTAGTCATCTTCTTTTTCAGATACTTTCTTTTCTTTATATTAACACAAAACTATTACCTCGTAAAACGACAAATTCATAAAAGTAGAAAGCAGATGTGTTTTAAGACACGGCAATTCAAATTATGTATCATAACAATTTAGAAACAACTAGATTATTAAATTAAATGTTACCGGTTTAAAATGGAAGGATCCGACTTGTATTCGAGGTGCGGCAATGGACCAGAAGTTGGTGTTGTTGATTCCGAGACCACTAAGGTCCGATTCTAGTTTTTCAGGGTCCGAAAACATCTGAGAAACTTGAACTGCAAAAAATGTTTTATAATTGAAAAATATATATTGTACTCTGCTGCTGACATGTTGTAATTGAACCGTCGTAAACAAATTTACTAGTATTTAAGTGGTCCGTATAAGAAAATGTTTTTAATTTAAAGAAACTAGGCACTAGTAATTTAAACTTAGTATCAAACCTTTTAAATCATCTTCTAGTAATGAATTCTTAAATTCCTGTAGCGCTAACAACCCCTGGCTGAGATCATGTAAACTGTTTTGCAGACTCTCGCTCTTTATTAACGGAGTAAGATCTTCCATAAGACCATGGATGCTGAAATAAATTGTCTTACATTAATAATATTCCAAGTCTAATTATAATATTTTTGTCACGTGGAAGAGCCACGCTGCAGTATGGTTGTAGCACGAATGAGTCGTCTGGGCTCGATAGGGAAGCACCACGCTCTCACAGAATACCAGCGTCAAATAGCATCTGATGCTTTTGTGTTTCGTATGGTGAGTGTTGACAACCGGAAACCCGTTTTACTGGTGTCAATGCAACGCATCTCCATTTTGATTCTTAATCGAGTTTGTGACTGTGTACTCGTTTGTTAACCCTAATTCTATAGAACAAAAATAGCCAACTTCAAAAAAAGAAAGAAGTTACCAATTCGACTTTTTTTGTATATGTGATACAAGATACATAACATGTTCGTCAAATGTGAACCTATTTTGATTATTTATTTTAAATTTACTAGGTTATAATTCAGGGGTGATCACATCAGTTTTGATAAAATCTTCCACCTCTAAGATAGAGAATGATTTTTTAATGTTACTATGTAGACGATATGGAGATTGTGATATTGCTTAGTCCACTACTGGTAATAAAAATAATTTATGACGTCATCAATCACGTGACTCCTGAGCTTCTGTCGCTCTCTAAAGTACCTACCGTTACAGCCTATTAAAGTCAACTGCTGAACATAGGCCTCCCCCACAGATTGCCTCACAGAGGGATATTCGCTACAGTAGCCAAGCTTGTTTTTTTGTCGTTATTAGGAAGACGCTGCCGCCCATCTCTTGGTTTGATTCCGTCTGTCGTCTCCAACGACATCCACGTGATGATATAGGTTAGGGACTACGAGTATCCTTACAAGTTTTTCTAAGGTACTTATTTGGCTAAAAATAATCCAAAAACTAGCTTTTTATAAAAAAACAAAAGACGACTTTTAAGTATTGAAGATAATAAAATAATTTCACATTTCAAAGATTCGCATAAAACAGAGTGTTTACGAGAATTACAGGAAAGACTTCAGAATGCGAAATCATTTACGTGCTTCTATAAATTCCTCTTCCTCTTTTGCGGCGAATTGACTACTCCAAAGGGTATTCAGAAATAAAAAGGAGACAGTACCAAGTATGGGATCTTACATAGGCTTAAATTTCTTGAAAAAATTAATAGAATCAGGCGTTTTGCGGAAATCCGTTATATTAAGGATGTTAAAAAATAATTACTTAAGATTCGAGTAATAAAATAATGTGTCTTAGCTATAGTCAGCTCTTCAAGCTAGGTATTACATCATTTTATTACGCGGATTTAACTAATTGTTTTTTAACATCTTTAATACTGAAACCTTTTCCTTTGTCTCTTTTAAAATACTTTGTTTGGAATGTTAACACTTAATATAATAAAAAATAATAATAATATTAAAAAAGAAAATGGAATACGAGTAATATAATTAGGTTAGAAAACCAAATAAATCGGTAAACTTATCTCGCGTACAGAAAATTTATAAATTTAAAATTAGTTCTTGTTTAGGTTTCTTACCTTTTTTATTTATTTATCAGAGCAAAACAATTGCATACAGATATAAGCCTAACTAACATCTAAAAACCACGGACGTTTGACTTAATGTTAAATAATTAAATTTAAGTCAGCATATTATGTACAAAACACAATCTAAGTAAGCAGTTAGTAGGTATATGAGTAGGTAGAAGGTATAGTAAGAATATAAAGGCTAATAAGGTAAGTTAACATCTTAGTTAAAGTCAGTAGTAGTAAGGTAAAAGTAGAAACTCGGCAGGTAGATACGTAATTATTAAGTAAGTAGATAAAGTAGGTAATTATAATTTAAATAGGAAAAGCTTTTGAGTTTAGTTTTAATGTTTTGTTGTGATACTTCTTCGAGTACATCGAAACGTAAAAATCGTACCTATACACGATACTGTTCAGGGTATCATCCATAATCAACTGCATAGCTGTATCTATCATGGAGACCAGGCGACCCTGCACCAAGCCTTCTAAGTCCACTTTACTAACTACGCCCAGCAGTCGGGCGACGTGGCCCACTAGGTCTTCAATACGTTCTAGAATGTTTGAAATGAATTTGAAACGCCAAAATGCTTCTGCTTGTAGTTGTTGGAGCTGAAATAAAAAGTATTTTTTTTAATTTAACCTTTATCGTGGTAGACATGCGCAGCTATATTATGGTTGTAGTACGAATGTTTCGGCTCGATCGAGGAAGGACCACACTCACAGAATACGAGCGTAGAGTAGCAACTTAATACTGCTGTTTCGTATGGTGAGTGTAGAGAACTGGAGACCTTTTCTACTGGAAACGAGGTATTCCATCTTAGTACTAAGTGGTGACGTATCTGCATTGTGATTCTTAATCGAGGTTAAATGTAGACGTGTATGGGCCACAGTCTCCAATTACCATTTGGTGCACTCTGTGCTCGTTTGTCATCCTTATTCTATAAAAAGTCGCATGAATTTTTCATATAAAATAATATTATATATTGTACAAGGTAGAGTAAATGTCATCCGTACCATCTGGATGATTGGCGGTCCACTTCTGTACGATTTAGAAGAAGTTTTCTTTCTCGCACATCTTTCTTGTGAAATCAAATACCACTAGCCATTTTTCCGGACCGATACGACCTAGAGACATTCAAGAAAAGAGCCTACTAGTTTTTTTTCTATAGAATAGAGGGCAAACTAGCATGCGGCTCAACTGATGTTAAGTGACTACTGCCGCCCATGATCAACCGCAACACCAGGAGAATTGCAGGTGCGTTGCCGGCCCTTTAGAAAGGAGTAAGCTCTTTTCTTGAAGGTCTCCAGGTCGTATCGGTCCGGAAAAATCGCCAGTGGTCAACTATTCTACAGAGAGGTCGTACGCGGAAGAAAACTTCTTTTGAAACGTACAGTGGTGGACCGCCAAGCATCCAGATGGTGTGCATGGTATCGGGACGCTTGCCGCGTAAATCATTCACAAAATTTGGCGGCTGGGATTAATCCGAACAATTCCTCAGAGCACTCTCCATGGTATATGCGAAATAAAATGCAAAGAGATGCAACATCTCTTCGCAGCGTCAGTGAATCGAGCCGATCGGAAAGCACTCGGTCGTCGACGATTCGAGCCGCTCTGCGCTGGATGCGGTCAAGCGGAAGGACCAGGTACTGAGGAGCTCCAGCCCAGAGATGGGAACAGTATTCCATGTGCGGTCGAACCGGCGCCTTGTAAAGTTGCAGGCGGTATGCCGGCATGAAATACTGTCCCGCTCTGCTGAGCACGCCAAGCTTTTTAGAGGCCAATTTGGCATTCTCTTCCAAGTGACCACGAAACTGCACGTCACTCGATATGTCGACGCCGAGGATTCCGATACTGGCTGAGGCAACAAGGGGAGTGCATTGAAACTGGGGAGATACGACAAAGAGACCTTTTTAACGCGCAAACTTGTGTCTTATGGGGGTTAAACTGAACTAGATTTAGTCACCCCTATCCAAGACTCTGTTCAGTAGAGACTCGACTTCAGATCACAAGTTTTTCCCGATACTCGGAGACGTTTTCCCGAGAAATATTGGCACGGCCGGTGTACAGAGCATCACCAGCACTGTCTGCATAGCAATGAATGTTACGGGTTTGCAACATATCATTGATATGGAGAAGAAACAGCGTTGGCGATAGCTCGCAGCCTTGTGGAACACTAGCATTAATAGGATTGTAGTCGGAGATTGCACCATCTACAACGACCTTGATGCTCCGATCTGCAAGAAAGCTGGTGATCCAATCGCACAATTTCTCGGGAAGCCCATAGGAAGGGAGCTTCGAAAGAAGCGCTTTGTGCCAAACCCGATCGAAGGCCTTCGCAATGTCCAAACAAACGGCCAATGCCTCCTTGGACTCTACTGCCTCAGCCCATCTGTGAGTTAGGTAGACCAGAAGATCACCAGCTGATCGACCACGGCGAAAACCGTATTGGTGATCACTAATCAGCTGGTGATCCTTAAGGTACCTGATGAGCTGGCAGTTAACAATAGACTCCGTTGTTTTAGAGAACAAGGAGGTGATGGCGATAGGCCGGTAGTTGGACGGGTCTGAGCGGTCGCCTTATTTAGGTATCGGAATGGACGAAAGCCGTCTTCCATGATTTCGGGACTACGCCTTGGGAGTAGGAGTACCGGAAAAGACGCGTTTAAACCGGTGCCAACTCTGGAGAACACGTCCTCAGCACAATTGGGGGGATTCCGTCAGGCCCACTCGACTTGTGGAAGTCCAGGGAGAGGAGTGCTTTGCGAACCGAGCGCTGTGTGAACTGCACTTCCAGCATGGAGCACTCATACCGCGGGATGGTCGGCGGCGTACTCCCCCCGTCATCGAGAGTCGAGTTGGACGCAAAGAAAGAGCCTAGCAGATGGGCTTTCTCCTTTGCGGTATAGGCCAGTGAGCCGTGTGACCCTCCCTGTGCAGAGATAGAGAGAGAGAGAGATGGCTGACAGAAATTCCCCTGGACAGCCTTGGCGACGAGAGACCAGAATGCACGAGTCCCAGAAGGAAGGCGAACTAGTTTCTCGCCAATTCTGCCAATGTGCTCTGACTATGCCTTGGCAATGACTCTTTTGAAGGACCTAGAGGCGGAATTATACTTCTTTTTTAGAGCGCTGGTGTTTTCATCCCGGGACGTTGATGCGTCAGCCCAGGCTTGGTAGCACTCCTGCTTATAGCATGATGCTATTTTACAGGAGCGACCAAACCATGGCTGAGATTTGCTTCCAATGGGCACCACAGAGGAAGGAATAAAAAGTTCCATACCCTGAAGTACCACATCAGCGACAGAATCCGCAACAATGTTGGGGTCCTCTGGCGAGAAGCAAACCCGCAAAGTTTTTAAAGGGCCGGCAACGCACCTGCAAATCCCCTGGTGTTGCGGTTGTTTATGGGCGGCGGTAGTCATTTAGCATCAGGTGAGCCGTATGCTTGTTTGCAACTTCTCATATAAAAAATATTATAGCTGCAGCATTAATATATCGGTTATATTTACTTTAAAAGTAATGCACTACGTACGTATCACCCTCTTGCCTATTTTTGTGTTTTTTCATAGAGATATAAAATGGGGCAAACGAGTATGCGCGTGTTGCCAGTGATGACTTATGGATCTGAGACGTGGTCCTTCACTGCTGGCCGTATGAGGACGCTCAAGGTCGCTCAGCGAGCTATGGAGAGGGTTTTGCTTGAAGTTTCTCTGCGTGATAGACCCAGAAATGAGGATATCCGCAGTAAAACTAGAGTGACCGACATAGCCCAACGGATTAGTAAGCTGAAGTGGCAATGGGCCGGCCATATAGCTCGAAGAACCGACAACCGTTGGGGAAGAAAGGTTCTCGAGTGGCAGCCTCGTACCGGTAGGCGTAGTGTAGGGCAACCCCCCAATAGATGGAGTGACGACCTGGTAAGACACGCAGGAAGTCGATGGATGCAGGTGGATCAGGACCGTGCTTTGTGGCATTACTTGGGGGAGGCCTATGTTCAGCAGTGGACTTGTGAAGGGCTGTAATGATGAATGATGATGATGAGTGTGCGGCTCATCTGATGGTAAATGACTTTCCCTGTCTATGAAAAAAATAACAATGATAGGGGAATTGTAGGTGCGTTGCCAGCCTTTTAAAAAGGCTAGGTTTTTGTCTTAAAGGTTCCTAAAACGAATAGGTCCAGAAAAATAGAGGATGTTAAGAGATTCCACAAAGAAATTGCACTTATTTGTGAAGCTAGAACATCTGTGTTTAGGTTTGTAAGGTATACAGAACCAGTATTATTGCAGGGTGTGAGGCATATTATCTTTGTCATTAGAGGTAACAATGGATCCGTAGCCTTCTTAAAGTTGGTCACAGATGTTCATAGGTTTCAGTAGCCACTTATCATAAGGCAGAATGTTAGTTAGCTCGTCACTTAAATTTTATTTAAAAACAGGTTCTGAATTTGTAAATAACTCTTTAGAAAATCTACTTACGTCTATCTCAACTAATGATTCATTTAAGTTTCCGACGATATCAGCGACTATCTGCTTACATTCACAGCACTCGCACAGATCTTCCCACGTGTGTTTACTACCTTTGAAAAGTAAACCTTCTGGCTCCAGATCCTGCACCTAGAATCGATATATGAATTGTCACGGCAGTGTTCTAATATCGTTCTTATATCATACTACGTAACAGCTGTTATTTAACCCTTGATTAGAAAGTCATACTCACAGTTCGTAAATTAACTCGTGCATTTGCAACAGCATCGACTAAGTAGTCTTTTGTTACGGAATCCTTTAGTCGTTTTGGAAAGTCGAATCCCTTTCTAAAATAATTGTTCAAAGGGACATCCACATCAAGTTTGTATGCTACAGAAGCTTGCAGATCTTTTAAGTACTTTAAATCCTTTATTCCGTCTATTTCTTGTAAGTGAGGTAGTTCAGCTCTTATTAACTTGAGGGTGAGCGCCAACACTTTAGCAAATCTAGAATTCAAGGAAATATATATATATATATACTAGTATTAGGATGGGATCAAATTCATTAGCAAACTATTTCTAATCTTATACGTTAATAAATACATTGCAGTTTACTGTTTTTGAGTTATGTTAGGTTATAAAGTAAGCGCCAATTATGAAACAGATTCTTATCATTTACATCATTTGCACACTGAGTGTTGTAGATTCTATCCCTACATGGGAAGAACTCTTTATGATCAACATAATAATTTATATCCACAGGTAAAAATATTATGTTATATATTAGTATGAAAAGTTTATCAAAGCATAATATAATAAGCAACCTTGTTATGGGTAACGAAATTACAATCAGTAACAAATTTCCTATTTAATAATCGGATTAGGTAAAATACCTAATTCAAATATTTAATAATACCTTATCCAAGTGGATATTTTCAAACATTTGAATTAAGTGATATAGGTATATATTTAACCTTACCAAAGTAAGGTCTAGTTTGGAGACGTTATCATGTTTTCTTTTTTGAGAAATGTGAGACGATAAATTTTACTAAAGTGCTAACGTACACACACATTTCGGTCGTCTCTTTAGAAGCAGTAGAATAAAATTGTGAATCTCTAAACATCAACATATTATGTTATGTTTACATAATTTTTGCCGCTTTGTAATAGTGTCTGCACTGCTGCGTAAGTCTGAGGGTACCTGTTTGTGAGACATTCCATCTTAGTCCTCAGATGTGACGCATCTATACCTAACCTCCATTAATTATAATAAATATAAAAAAAAAATTAGTCGTAGGTATCCCTGGGCTGTAGTAGTTTATAACATAGTGATTATATCACACTCTTTCCCAGTAGCCACTTACCATAAGTTGGACTGTATGTTCGATTTTCCTTTTAACTTTATTAAAAAAATACCAGAATTTATTGGCTCCTCATCATAGTCTTCAGGGATAAAAACAGTCATGTTCTTTTTATTTGAAGTTGATAACAGGTGCCCACGTTCTCACGTCTTTTAGCTCGTTTTAATACTAATATTATTTAAAAAAAAAAACTTACAACGAAGCGTTTCCGAAAGCATTCCTCGTCACATTCTGTGCCAAGCACTGCGATACTTTAGTCGTGGACGCTGTCATGTCCTCAAGCAAGTTTTGTTTCACTTGCTCCAGAAACTCGTTTAGAGATTTGTTTAATTCATACGTCGTGTAGTTGCGGGTTGATATTAACTGCAGGTACAGAAAAAACATAATATAACATAAACACTCACGCCTGTCACCCAGAGGGGTAGGCAGAGACTACGGACTTCCATTTGGCACGATCCTGACATACCTCTTTCGCCTCCTTTACATCCATATATCTACGCATACATGCTCGTCGGTTAAGGGTACTTCTAACGTGGCCCATTTTCAAAATATCGCCAATTTGGTCGATAAACTTTTTTCTAGGGCGTCCCTTCCCGACTCGGCCATTCACATCTGCCATATAAACTTGCTTTGTCACTCTTTCCTCATTCATTCTTTCTACGTGACCAAACCACCGAAGCATTCCTTTCTTAATCCTGGTCACAACATCATCTTGCATACCACATTTATCTCTTATCACGCAATTTCTCACCCTGTTATTCAGATTCAACCCTAGCATATTCCTTAAAGACCGCATTTCTACAGCATTTATTCTACTTTCGTGCTTCTTCTGCCACACCCAGCTTTCACTACCATACATTAAAGTAGGGACTAACACAGCATTATGAATTACCATACGTGCCTATTTTGACACATTCTGGTTCTTCATAATAGAGTGTAGTACCCATTCACTCTATTCCCTGCAATTACTCGTCGTTCTATATCCCTATCATATCTACCATCCCTGCTAAATACACATCCCAAATACACAAACTCATCCACATGCTCAATTAACTCTCCTTCTATTCTTATTTCACATACCGTTTTGCTTTCTTCTCTTTCAAAAACCATCACTTTCGTCTTACTTGCGTTCACTTTCATTCCCCTTTCTTTTAATTCCCAGTTCAATAATGTAACCATCATTTGCAACTCTGCCGCCGATGACGCAAATATGACTTGATCATCGGCATACAAAAGGCATTTGACGGTTAACTCGCCCATTCTTAACCCACATTCTTCATCTTTCAAAGTTTGCAAACACCGGTCCATAAATAGGTTGAACAGCCAAGGGGAAGCTACACAGCCCTGTCTGACACATTTTTGGATGCCAAACCAGTCCGAGTAGACCCCATTGATCCTGACACAAGCACTAGAGTCCCTATAAAGAGACCTTAATGCCTGTATCAAACCAGCGCTCAACCCATATGAGTTCAGTGTTTTCCATAACACATTCCTGTCCACTCTGTCATAAGCCCTTTCCAAGTCCATGAACGCACAAAAAACTTTCTGGTTTTTGGCCAAAAACTTCTCCGCAATCATGCGCATAGAAAAGACTTGATCTGTACACTCCATTCCCTTTCTAAAACCCGCTTGCACATCCCAAATTTTTTCATCAGTTTCTTTCATAACTCTTTCAATTAACACCTTAGCATACAGTTTACCCACAATACTAAGCAAGCTGATACCGCGGTAGTTTTTGCAGTCCTGCTGTGACCCTTTTCCTTTATATATGGGTACTATAACTGCTTTACACCAGTCATCCGGTACCCGTTTTAATTCCCAACATAAATTAAAGAAGGTGTACAGCAGGCCTGCCACCACTCCCTCTCCAGCCCTTAGCATTTCGAGTGATACTCTATCATATCCAGCTGCCTTACCTGCTTTCAAGCTTTTCATTGCTTTCATTATTTCATCTACACTTATCTCCATACCCCTTTCCACTTCTTTCGGAATTTCTAGTTCATTTAATTCATACGACTCTTCACTCATAAACACGCTTTCAAAGTATTCCTTCCATCTGTTTAAATTCGAAACTTCATCATTCAGAATACATCCATTCTCGTCTCAGAAAGAAGTTAAGAGTTAATATAATCATTAGCAGCATCCGTACTTTAAATCGTCAGATCGTGAATACACACTTGTAATATTGGTGAAATTCCATCATTCTCAATATAATTTCACCAATATTTTATTGATTAAACTTATTTGAATTTTTTATTCACATAAGAATTATACAATATCAAAAACTATTTGAATTAACTATTATCAACTTAACCATCAGGGTAAGTATATCATTTCAAGAATAGTAAAGTTAAAGTAAAAAGTAAAGTTACAGCCTATACACGTCCCACTGCTGGGCACAGGCCTTCCCTCATTTCTGAGAGGGTTTTAGGTCAAGGAAGTGTCCGCCGCGCTGCCCCAATGCGTGTTGGCGAACTTCACATATCTTCGAAATATTTTTTTCTTATTCCTCAGACATGCAGGTTTCCTCACGATGTTTTCGTTCACCGCCGAGCACGTGGTATATCAGAACTTAAAATTGCAATTAATAATTTCATTGGTGCCGGCGGGGATCGAACCCGGGTTACTCGCGTTCTGTTATATTCACAGCGAGCGTTAACCCTCTGAGCTACCACGGCTTCTTCAAGAATAGTAAACCTTTTAAATTTTTCGAAACATTTAGAACTTGTATTTTAGAAGGAACTTTACAGTCATCTTTAGATTTTCTGAAATTATAATCTATATGTAACAAACGACCCCCCTGGCTCCACATGGGTAATTTCTTGATATCGACAACAGTGCCAACTAACGGATAAAAACATGAATCTAAACCATCTAGGATCCATTCAAACGTACGCAATTTTTTTTATCAAAATCGACCGAACCGTTTTTGAGTTTTAGCGAGACTAACGGAAAGCAATTTGTTTTTATATATAGAGATTTATTTTGATGTAATATAATTTATTTTCATCAGTAGTGAAATTGTACTTCATGAGCTGAAAATCCGATATGTTCAATTTATGATACATTAACATCAAAATACAAAATTTTTAGTCATAAAAATAATCTTACTTCTTTAATAGCCATATCCCAGTGAAAATCATTTTTTAAACTCATATACACTTCTTGCAAGTTCATTTCATGCAAATGACAGATTAGATTATCGTATTCCTGCTTCTTATAAAGCTGGAGATTGAGCTGTTTGAACCATGTCGTTAATTGAGAGCAGAAGATACATTGGCTGCAAAAAGTAAAAATAATAAAATAAACCTTATATTAAGGGGAAATATAACCTCAAATGGCTTAGCAAGATCCTCCGTTATGCCGAAAGTATTGCAGCATTAATTTTGAAATAAATATATGGTAAAGTTGAGGATTAATGTTAAGGATTACGTTAGACGAAAACAAGATTCCGTAAAATTTTCTCGATAGAAAAAAATCCAAAGTTACCTCCAAATTGAACAATAAACCGCTGTTATTCCTAAAATACTTTAAATAAGATCATGAAACTTTGCATACTAACTGAACTAACTATAAAGCAGTGCTTATGTTATTTACTTTTTTTAAAATACCATTATTTTCACTGTAAAAAGAAATTACCTAAACTATCGGCGCCTTGAAGCTTGATTCCTGCCTGTCACCCCGTTAGTATCGCTTAGGCTTTTGAAGGGAGAAGTTGTATCGCTTACGATCAGAATACACATTACGCAACAGGACGACGTAAAATTAAAATGGGAAATAACCGTGATAAAAATAAGAAACGACTGGGTTGGCGTTAAGAAACGAAAGAAGTGAGGGCGAAATTAGAATTTGAGCTGACTTACTATATCCCCTTAAACAAATAATATTTGGTGTAGATATTAATTTCACGAATACGGGCGAGCGTTAGTGGTAGTTATGATGTGTAGAGACACGTGTGCTTGTGTGCGTAGTTAGCGTTAGCCAGCCCATCGCAATAAAAGAAAAGTAATTTGTTTTTGAATCTAGAGATAACTCATACTAAAATAATGTGTAAGAACAAATGATACCCACAAGTAAGGCAAAGATCGTTAGAACAGATATGTTCCTGAGCTGAGATCGCGTTTGTCAACTTGCTTTCGGCGGCTGATGCACGCTAGGAAACATTAACCCGAAGAAGAGGTCCATTCCGAATCAGTGACAAAATGGTTCAGAGATTACAAAACGTAGAAATATGATGAAATATGTATCTCCAAAAAATAGACCTTTCACAGTGTCTTCCAATTTATTCGTAATATATTATGAGTTGAATCCGTCGATTGACCTCTCGGTCGAAGTTGGACTTACCTAGTCGGACTATTTGTCCCAGGTAAACGTACTCGTCAACAACTTCGAGCATAGTGCTCCCAACAACTACCGGCATAGGTGTGACATGGACATTGAACATGATCTTTGTTTTGTCCATGTTCATCTTAAGACCTATCCGTTGGGAGGCACTATTGAGGTCATTGAGCATAGTGCTTAAGTCCTCCAGCGATTCTGCCATAAGGACTATATCGTCGGCAAATCGAAGGTGAGTGATGTACTCGCCATTGATGTCAATACCGTATCCTTTCCAGTCCAGTAGCTTGAAAACGTCTTCCAATGCAGCGGTGAAGAGTTTCGGGGATATAACGTCACCCTGTCTTACACCTCTCTGCAGTTGGATAGGTTTCGAGCTCTGGTTCTGTACTCGGATAGCCATCGTAGCCCTACTGTACAAACACTTCAGCACTTCGATATACCGACAGTCAACTTGGCACCGCTGAAGGGACTGTAGCACCGCCCAAATTTCGACGGAATCAAAGGCTTTCTCATAGTCCACATACGCCAGGCAAAGTGGCAGATTGTACTCTTCAGTCTTCTGTACAATCTGCCGCAGGGTATGTATGTGGTCTATGGTACTGAAGCCTTTTCGGAAACCGGCTTGTTCGGGAGGCTGGAAGTCTGCGTGCGAGACGATTCGTAATGACTCTCGAAAACAGCACGTAGACGCGGCTCAGAAGGGAAATCGGTCTGTAGTTCTTTAAGAGAGCGTTGTCGCCTTTCTTAAAGAACAAGACCACCGCACTTCTGCTCCACGCCTCTGGAGTAGTGCCACCATGGAGGACGGAATTGAAGAGCTTCTGAAGGACTACAAGTACCGGTGTTCCACCCGCTTTCAGAAGCTCCGCTGTAATTCCATCCTCGCCTGGGGCCCTGCCGTTTTTAAGGTGCTGGAGAGCCATTCTAATCTCGCTTAGACTGACGTCCGGGATATCATCGGAATAGTGTCGGATAAGACTTGCTCTTGGATCGTTACTCACACTTGCGTGTGGCTCCAACGATGATGTGTACAGCTGCCCATAGAACCTCTCAATCTCACTCAAAATCTCAGGTGTCCCGGAAACGATGTTGCCACACTCAGTCTTCAGCTTTGACAGTTGGCTCTTTCTGGTAGACAGATCTCTGGCAAAGACTTTGGAGCCCTGGTTCCGCTCGATCGCTTCTTTAATACGAGAAGTATTAAAGATGCGTAAGTCTCGCCGCATGCATTTGGAGATCTGTCTGTTCAGTTGCCTGTATGCTGTCAAATCTGTTGACGATTGCAGCCTCATCTCCCGTCTAACAGCCATGAGATTAAGAGTGTGATCGGAGAGTTTTTGTGTTCTTCTGCGGCGGGTCTTGCAGAACTTAGCTCCGACCGCATGGACAGTTTCCACGAGCTTGTCGTTCATATCGTCCACTGCATTGCAATCTTCTAGGCACTGGAAGCGGTTACGTAACTCGAGCTGAAAGGTTTCGGGATTCTGGATTAGAGCACGAGGGGGACGGAGCGTTGACTTCATTAGACGAGACCTCTCCAACTTAACGTTTAGGTTCAGTGTGCCTCTAACCATTCGGTGATCGCTGCCAGTTTCACCCTTGCGATCACTGAGACATCACTGAACAGTTGGCGTCTGGTCGTCATAATGAAGTCAATCTCATTTTTTGTCGAACCGTCGGGGCTCGACCAGGTCCACTTCCTGTGGGGCCGCTTCTGGAAGAAAGAGTTCATCATAAAGAGTCCCTCTTTCTCCATAAAGTCGGCCAGCTGCTGGCCCCTTCGGTTCCGTTGCCCTACTCCAAATTTCCCTACCTTCAGCTCACCGCTTTCTCTTGTGCCTAGTTTTGCGTTGAAGTCTCCCATCAACACCGTGTAGTGAGTTTTGGAGGAATGTATGGCTCTGGAAATATCCTCATACATTTCCTCCACCTCCTCATCGGGGTGTGCCGAGGTTGGTGCGTAAACCTGAATGACCTTCAGCGAATACCGTTTGGTGATTCTGAGTATCAGGTACGCGACCCTTGTCGACACACTCCCAATCTTTACAACGTTGTTGACGAGAGACTTGTGGACGATAAATCCGACACCTCCTTGGGACAGATGGTCGCCCTCCCGGTGATAGAACAAGTTGCCGGACTCGAGGATTGCCGTGTCCTCCCCCTCTCTTCGGACCTCGGATAATCCAATAATATGCCAGCGCAACTTGTCTACCTCTTCTTCCAGCTCCAGTATCTTCTCGTCAGTCCTCAGGGTGCGTGCGTTATATGTTGCCAGGTCGAGTCGTCGTAGGTGGCAACCGAACCTCCACCGGAGATTCTTAGCACCCCCTAACGACGGATTCAACTCGGCTGGGCAGCGTTCGGGAAATTACGACATATCTTTTCGTCAGGTATACCTCAATCTCTAAAAACTAGATTGTACAACCAGTGCGTGTTGCCAGTGATGACTTATGGATCTGAGACGTGGTCCTTCACTGCTGGCCGTATGAGGACGCTTAAGGTCGCTCAGCGAGCTATGGAGAGGGCTATGCTCGGAGTTTCTCTGCGTGATAGACTCAGAAATGAGGATATCCGCAGTAAAACCAGAGTGACCGACATAGCCCAACGGATTAGTAAGCTGAAGTGGCAATGGGCCGGCCATATAGCTCGAAGAACCGATAACCGATGGGGAAGAAAGGTTCTCGAGTGGCAGCCTCGTACCGGTAGGCGTAGTGTAGGGCGACCCCCCACTAGATGGAGTGACGACCTGGTAAGACATGCAGGAAGTCGATGGATGCAGGTGGCTCAGGACCGTGCTTTGTGGCATTACTTGGGGGAGGCCTATGTTCAGCAGTGGACTTGTGAAAGGCTGTAATGATTAATGATGATGATGATATTATGAGTTTAAGGTAAATATGATTTAGAAGATGATAAAACATAAGTGTCATCAGTGGCTTTGATAAACAGTCGCAAGGCGCTTAGAACTATTTTTACTCAACATTAGCTCAAATTCCAATTTCGCCCCCAACTCCCCGCGCGTCGTATGCTATGTACCAACATATTTGTAATCACTAAAACTGTAAGTAGATAGGTTTATCTATATTTCATAGGTGTCGCTTCTTATTTTTACTACGGATATTTTCCATTTTAATTTTACGTCGTCCTGTTACGTAATGTGTAGTCTGATCGTAAGCGACACAACTTTGCCGTTCGGAAGCCGAAGCGAGACTGGTCGGACGGCAGGGAACAAGCTTCAAGACGCCGATAATTTAGGTAATTTATTTTTACAGTGAAAATAATGGTAATTTAAAAAAAATAAAAAACATAAGCCCCGCTTTATATTTAGTTCAGTTAGTATGCAAAGTTTCATGTAAATCGCATCTGTAAAAAATTCAATAAGTTACAGATGCGTTTTTGAAGTTACAAGTCACGTTTGAAGTTGGTTGCAAGTATCCATGACCTGTACTTGTACTTAACATAAGATGGATTGAAGTTTGTTTGTTATCTCAATTTTATAAACAAGGATTATAATATAGGTGTGATATCACTTCATCACATTAACAGCGTTTTATGAAAAATGTGCACACATGTGTAGGTTGATGTGGGTAGGGCTGATACCCACTGGTGACACTGCTCCCCATTACCAGGGCGAGCATATTTAATATATGTCGTGAATAATGCGTAGGCAAATTCAAACTGTAATAATATATAATAATAGGTGCTTTTTTATTTATTTATAAATAAATTTGAACTAGCCAGTGTCTCAAACTTTTTTGCAAAATTGTCTGCATGATTTGTCGTACAGGCGGCGGCCTGTGATTATCACAGAATAAATCCCTACAAAATCTTAGTCAATAGACAGAAAAATAGTCATTATAACTAAACGCTGATACATGACATATTTATTAAAAAACCGTTAACCCTTACTAGGAAACTTCTTTTAAAACACTTCAAACGTCACTATTTCAAAAGTAGCCTTTTTTGGGTTAGATTGTTTTTGCATATCAACGTCAAATTATAGTCACGTTATTTTACATAAGAACCCTCACAGGTATTTATGATTTTTTTGTAAAACACTTTACCTGTTATTTAATAATAATGTGTCCGCATCAACAAGATTCTCCAGTAATCCAAATGATGCTTTAGTCAGCGATTCTTTAGACAGCAGTCCAACCGCAATGGTTCGGAATTCTGTTAACCTCTCTTGTGTCACCCACGTTGGTATTTGTGGAGATTTTGGTCCATTTAATACGTTCTGTATTTCAGATTCAATTCTAGATACATCCGAATTTAAAGCTGTATAGTTGACATATTTGTCTATTTTCAAATTATTGTCGTACATCTGTAAATAATAATAACTTAAATTGAAAACCTTAAAAACCTCCAAAACAAAAAGAACTAATGATGTTCAGACGGCTGAAAATGTTTTCTTAAGTCTTGATTTAATCACTTTTCAAACAAGAAAGACTAAGCCTAAAACATTTGGGAGCTACAATGCCATAGAGAGACACACAGATGCGCGTCGGGGTTTAAAAAATATAGTGAAGGAGGTTTCATGGATGACGATAGTGACAATACTTTCTTTGGTGACAAACAAAGTCACGGTCCTTTTAAGGGAATTGCTGTGTCCAAAAATCAACTCATTGAACGTTAGTGAAACTTAAAATTTATAAACAAACGTTTTCTCTAAAAATTATCCCACCAGCCAACAGTCATCGTTGCTCGTAATAGTCTACTGATGAACGTGGGTCTCCCTTGGATGCAGGCTATTTGAAGAAACAATCAACTGGTAAGCTGTGCAAATGTAAATACAATTCAATATTTGTGCACACACTAAGCTGGATAGGCGGGATTGTGAATATCCTGGTACTGATAGAACTGCTGCCCATTTCTAGTCCGTGGGCTCTACGCTTTTTGCAGAAATAGTTGGCATGGAGACGAAGTCGTTATAAGGATTTTCTATAATCAGCGCATTTTTCAGGCTAGACATATCCTTTAAAGGATGTGGCACTAGGGCTGATTTCGGCTTTTTTAACTCTTTATTGTACACCAAAATACAAAATAACGAGTACAGTTAAATCTAAAATAGAATATGTACAACCGGCAGTCTTATCACTTTGAAAGTGATCTCTTCTAGACAATATTTGCGTAGGGAACTGATGCAAACAATAGTTAATAATAAGAAAGAATTAAGAAATAATAGTTAAAATAGAGGGGGCGTACAAAACTAAAATAAAAAATAATGAAAATACATATAAATATAGATAAGTGAAAATTATATATAATATGATATAATAGATTAAATGAAAAGAGAACGAAAAATAAAAAGTAATTTATCTAATAGCGCTCTAAGTAATACGATTTAACAAGAGTTTTGAAAGAGTGAAGAGATACAGCACGACGAATGTGGAGAGGTAAAGAGTTCTACAAGAGCACATCAGTATCAGTAAAGGATTTCTAAAAAAAGGAGGAAACGTGCAAAGACTTTTTATTACTGTGCCATGAAATTAGAACTCGATAAGTTCAAATGTGCTAAATCAACTACTGACGTTGATCAACTCACAACACATTTTTTCATTATTTTAAGAGTAGTTAACGTTGATATGAATTATATTATATTAATATATTATAATTGCCGATGTTGTTATTATGATAAAAATACGAGCCACAACCAGTATTGATTTACTTATAACATTTATCTATCTATCGTCTATCTATCGACAGATAAATTCTGCCTATTTAAATATTTCACTTAAGTTTTTACTTACTTGGGAAACAAATTTCAACGGCGGCAGTTCCTTGAATAGCTCGACCTTGTCTTCTAGACAAAACTGTTGCTTAAAACTTGTTATTGCTCCGGTTTCGTCAGGTAGATATTCAGACATCACTGTGTTAGCCTTACAGAAGCCCTCTTTGCTGTTAGCGTTGATGTCACGAATGAGGCGCACCCACTTTAATCGAAATTTTGATTAATTTTTATAATCACATCCGTAAGTACAATGCGACTTACTTTAAGTTTACAAATTTTGAAATTTTTTGTAAAATTTATAATATTAGTTTAGAAAATGAAGAAGTATTATTGAGATTATATATTCCTCTCCTGGACACAGGTGGCTTTTCTGGGATTGTATTTGATGAAAGGATTTATAGTAGTAATCACTCTAGGCTTACCGTTATTGTTACCGTTACAGCCTATTAATGCCCACTACTGAACACGGGCTTCCTCCGTAGATTGCCACACATGTGGATATTAGCCATAGTTGCCACACTCGGCAAGCAGATGGGCAACCGTAGTTTTTTTTATTTTAGTCGTTATTAAGAAGACACCGTTGTCCATCTCCTAATTTGTGTTCTTATGTCGCCTTTAACGACACCCACGGGGTGTTATAGTGTAGTGGATATTCCTACACTGCCACTACATAGGTCTATTTACTTTATCATCATCATTAAAGCCCTTCACAAGTCCACTGCTGAACATAGGCCTCCCCCAAGGTATGCCACAAAGCACGGTCCTGAGCCACCTGCATCCATCGACTTCCTGCATCTCTTACCAGGTTGTCACTCCATCTAGTGTGGGGTCGCCGTACACCTCGCCCACCGGTACGAGGTTACCACTCAAGAACCTTTTTCCCCAATGGTTGTCGGTTTTTCGAACTATATGGCCGGCCCATTGCCACTTCAGCTTACTAATCCGTTAGGCTATGTCGGTCACTCTGGTTCTACTGCGGATATCCCCATTTCTAAGTTTCTCACGCAGAGAAACCACGAGCATAGCCCTCTCCATAGCTCACTGAGCGACTTTGAGCGTCCTCATATATCTATTGAATTGCGAATTAGCAATTGAAATGGTCTGCACAAAAAAGGCATTTATTAACTCAGAGGAAGGTATCATAATATGGAGTGGCATGTTCTCTTTTATCACTACCTGAATATGAGATTACATACTTACATGTATTTTATCAAGATTGGTCAGTATATTTCTAGCAATATCAAAACTTTTTTCAATGTTATCAAAGAAGTTTTTTGCGTAGGGACCATTGTATAGATCTCTCATCTCTTGCCACCAGTTACCACCCGATAACAAAGAAATGATGACTCTGTGATGTTGCAGATTGTTATGAAGGTATTTCAAATAGACTGGAACACTCAGATCGTAAGCGTACTTAGTAGAGTCCATCACAGCTTTGATCACTTCTGGTCTGTAAAATAAAAAAATATGCATTATACTTTAGTATTTTAGTTATTTTACAACGTTTCTATTACCTCGCTTTGATGTATATTTATTCAGATCGAATTTAGTAATTACAATAAATTAACTTTCTGATGACCTAGAAATTTGAAATTTGAAAATAGTTCCAAATCCGATTACAATGTAAGAATATGAAGAAAAAAACTTGAAACATTAAAAATTCTTAATACATTTTTTTTAATTTCACTTGTTTTTAATCTACGACTGTTGGAATAAATTCTTACCTGGTTTTTAAAAACTGCGAAATATCAGTAACATTTTCTTTATATTTGTTTTGAAGTATGTTTACAAGAGAAACTAAACTTATTTTGGCGTTTTCAAACTCGTTTTCAAGATTACTGCCATATGCAGGTATAAATATATTATACTTCATTGCACAAAGTTGTCTTTTTACTCTATCGCTATTAGTTAATATTTCTTTCGTTGAATCGTTATTTTTTAAACGATCACACGTCGCTTGAAATGCATTTAGTAAAGTGTGTTCTGCATCTTCTTCCCATAAATTGTTTGTGATTGCATCAAAAAATACTGCTATGCCTTCTGCTGGTCTCCTTTTGAAAATTCTTTTTATAGCCGATAGATCCGCATCTAAATGTTTGATTTCTTCTTCTGGTATATTAGACACTACGTCATTTATCTTCGTATTTTCAATATTACTTAATACTTTGTTAATAATTGTGATAACTCTTGTTAAGTATACAGTAGACGAGATAAGGTTATTATTAGCTTCATTAAACTGACGATATGATGGACTCGATTCGTTTATTTTGTAATTTAGCATTATATCAACAGCTTTCGTTAGTTTTTCTTCAACTGTATCTCTATTTATGTTCTGTTTGACGGTCGATTTGTTATTCGATAATTCTGTTAGGAAATTCGCTATATCGACTGTTTTTGCGAAAGCGTCTTCAAAGGTACTGTTTAAATTATCAACTAACGATGTGAAGAGATAGTATTGCTGAAACAGTTATTGAGATTTTTTTAGTTTTTACCTTAATGCTAATTCAAAGTAAAATAATACATAGATATAGGTACTATAAACTCAATAAAATTAAGATGGAATATGGCTGCTATATTCCATCTTAATTTTATTGTGTTTAAACATTCATGTAATATTGTTCCTGTTTATTAAATTAACAGCAACGAATTCTTAGTGTTAAAAATTCGTCGGTTAAACACTTTAAAAAATTTGTACAAGGGCTTATTGCATGAATTAATTTCATTCAAGAGAATTCTATCTACAGTATATACCTTGAACTTAAACCATAAAAGCAAAAAGATATAAATAACAACGTACGTGTGAACTCAAATATTAAATGTAAATATGGACGGTATTGTAAGCCTATAAATTTAATAAACTATTAAATTAAATAAATGAAAAGATGACACTGTTGTTTAGAGTTAATGTTACTGTTTTGATTTCACAAAAAGGCTGAGGAGAAATTCAAAGTAATTGCGCATATAAAAAGGAAATATGACAATTCGATATGATAGAAAATTAATGTTAGATCAAGGTGCGATCTTCAAGCAGTATCATGGGATTAAGAAAATAAGAATCGATTTCACAGATATGAATAATGATAGAATGTGTAGGATGTTAAAAGGAGAGGAGTAACGGAGTTTTGTGCTTACAAGGAATTTAACGAAATACATAGTTTGTTATTCGAAAAGAAAAATTCTGAAATACTCACAGGCTTAGCCACAACGTTTAATAGTGCGTTGTCCCCTCTAGGCAATGATATCCAATAAAGAAACGACGGACACACGAAGGGCTGGACTCTGGCAATGATGGTCTCATCAATAGGACTACCCGGCGCCGGCTTAAGGCTGTTGACGACTGCTTCACAATCCCAGAAGTTACTGAGACTTGCTCGACGAATCTAATCCACAAATCAAGGAAAATAATAATCGATGATACCGTAATACGAGTACGTACGATGTAAACTAATAGATATATAGTTCCAATTCGCCACTGAATTTGAGAATAAATAATCACTGCTAAATATATGCCTCCTCCATAGATTACCTTATATTTTATGGTATGGTATGGTTTCTTTTATTATTCTAAGCAAGCGCTTAACTACAATCCCACCTGATGGTAAGTGGTGATGTAACCTAAGATGGTGAGGCGACCTGACTTAACAAAAGCCTATACACTCTTGCCTTGACGACACCCACACTGTAATCGATGTTGGAAAGCACATAGCAAACCATTTGGTTCGAATGCGTGGTAAGTCAACAATGAAAGGGTGGAGACTGGCCGAACGTCTGGTTGTCCGATGGTGGAAGGGAGAGGGAGGAATTAAATTATGCAATTCCTGCGCACATTTCTTCGTAATGAATCCTGTAGAAAACCGAAAGGCTGGCTACTTTGCGCCTGTGTTCGAGGCGAGGTTGTTTTTATTATTTTCAGCTGTTGTCAAGAACATAAATAAGATGCCGCTCAGTTTTCCTGTGTCGCTCGCGGGGTGATATTGGGTAGTGGATACGCTTACGCTGCCATTATTCTACCACTTTAAAACGCGTGTTGACGTTTTCTACGTGGTAAAGCCATGCTGTTGCAGTTATGTAATGGTTTGTAGCACGATCGGGGAAGGTCATCTCTTAAGACATCCTGGGGATGATATAAGGTATGCAGGTTTCCTACGATGATCGTGAGGAAACCTTCAAATAAGTTCTTCAGCGTTTAGCACGATGTAAATTATCAATACAAATTGTAAAATAACAACGTAATTGATGCCGGCGGGAATCCAACCCACTGAGATGATTACGACAAAGCTCTTATCATTGAGCTACCATGGATTGATAGATCATCATTATCATCATCATTACAGCCCTTCACAAGTCCACTGCTGAACATAGGCCTCCCCCAAGTAATGCCACAAAGCACGGTCCTGAGCCACCTGCATCCATCGACTTCCTGCATATCTTAACAGGTCGTCACTCATCTAGTAGGGGGTCGCCCTATACTACGCCTACCGGTACGAGGCTGCCACTCGAGAACCTTTCTTCCCCATCGGGTATCGGTTCTTCGAGCTATATGGCCGGCCCATTGCCACTTCAGCTTACTAATCCGTAGGGCTATGTCGGTCACTCTGGTTTTACTGCGGATATCCTCATTTCTGAGTCTATCGCGCAGAGAAACTCCGAGCATAGCCCTAGCCATAGCTCGCTGAGCAACCTTGAGTGACCTCATACGACCAGCAGTGAAGGACCACGTCTCAGATCCATACACTGGCAACACGCACTGGTTGTACAATGTAATTTTTAGAGATTGAGCTATACCTGACGAGAAGATATATCGTAATTTCCCGAACGCTGCCCAGCTGAGATGAATCCGTCGATTGACCTCTCGGTCGAAGTTAGACCTACCTAGTCGAACTATTTGTCCCAGGTAAACGTACTCGTCAACAACTTCGAGCGTAGTGCTCCCAACAACTACCGGCATAGGTGTAACATGGACATTAAACATGATCTTTGTTTTGTCCATGTTTATCTTAAGACCTATCCGTTGGGAGGAACTATTGAGGTCATTGAGCATAGTGCTTAAGTCCTCCAGCGATTCTGCCATAAGGACTATATCGTCGGCAAATCGAAGGGAGTGATGTACTCACCATTGATGTTAATACCGTATCCTTTCCAGTCCAGTACTACTTCGTAGTCCAGTGGAAACGTCTTCCAATGCAGCGGTGAAGAGTTTCGGGGATATAACGTCACCCTGTCTTACACCTCTCTGCAGTTGGATAGGTTTCGAGCTCTGGTTTCGTACCCGGATAGCCATCGTAGCCCTACTGTACAAACACTTCAGCACTTCGATATACCGACAGTCAACTTGGCACCGCTGAAGGGACTGTAGCACCGCCCAAATTTCGACAGAATCAAAGGCTTTCTCATAGTCCACATACGCCAGGTAAAGTGGCAGATTGTACTCTTCGGTCTTCTGTACAATCTGCCGCAGGGTATGTATGTGGTCTATAGTACTGAAGCCTTTTCGGAAACCGGCTTGTTCGGGAGGCTGGAAGTCGTCAAGTCTACGTGCGAGACGATTCGTAATGACTCTCGAAAACAGCACGTAGACGCGGCTCAGAAGGGAAATCGGTCTGTAGTTCTTCAAGAGAGCGTTGTCGCCTTTCTTAAAGAACAAGACCACCGCACTTCTGCTCCACGCCTCTGGAGTAGTGTCACCATGGAGGACGGAATTGAAGAGCTTCTGAAGGACTTCAAGTACCGGTGTTCCACCTGCTTTCAGAAGCTCCACTGTAATTTCATCCTCGCCTGGGGCCCTGCCGTTTTTAAGGTGCTGGAGAGCCATTCTAATCTCGCTTAGACTGACGTCCGGGATATTATCGGAATAGTGTAGGATAAGACTTGCTCTTGGATCGTTACTCACACTTGCGTGTGGCGCCAACGATGATGTGTACAG
Source organism: Parnassius smintheus behrii (assembly GCA_036936625.1). NCBI lineage: Eukaryota > Metazoa > Arthropoda > Insecta > Lepidoptera > Papilionidae > Parnassius > Parnassius smintheus. The sequence continues at coordinate 3,051,504 of JAUPFT010000021.1, read as the reverse complement.
CTGCCCATAGAACCTCTCAATCTCACTTAAAATATCAGGTGTCCCGGAAACGATGCTGCCACACTCAATCTTCAGCTTTGACAGTTGGCTCTTACTGACAGACAGATCTCTGGCAAAGACTTTGGAGCCCTGGTTCCGCTCGATCGCTTCTTTAATACGAGCAGTATTAAAGTTGCGTAAGTCTCGCCGCATGCATTTGGAGATCTGTCTGTTCAGTTGCCTGTATGCTATCAAATCTGTTGACGATTGCAGCCTCATCTCCAGTCTAACAGCCATGAGATTAAGAGTGTGATCGGAGAGTTTTTGTGTTCTTCTGCGGCGGGTCTTGCAGAACTTAGCTCCGACCGCATGGACAGTTTCCACGAACTTATCATTCATATCGTCCACTGCATTGCAATCCTCTAGGCACTGAAAGCGGTTTTGTAACTCGAGCTGAAAGGTTTCGGGATTCTAGATTAGAGCACGAGGGGGACGGAGCGTTGACTTCATTAGACAAGACCTCTCCAACTTAACGTTTAGGTTCAGTGTGTCTCTAACCATTCGGTGATTGGTGCCAGTTTTCACCCTTGCGATCACTGAGACATTACTGAACAGTTGGCGTCTGGTCGTCATAATGAAGTCAATCTCATTTTTTGTTGAACCGTTGGGGCTCGACCAGGTCCACTTCCTGTGGGGCCGCTTCTGGAAGAAAGAGTTCATCATAAAGAGTCCCTCTTTCTCCATAAAGTCGGCCAGCTACTCGCCCTTTCGGTTCCGTTGCCCTACTCCAAATTTCCCTAACTTCAGCTCACCGTTTGCTTTTGTGCCTAGTTTTGCGTTGAAGTCTCCCATCAACACCGTGTAGTGGGTTTTGGAGGAATGCATGGCTTTGGAAATATCCTCATACATTTCCTCCACCTCCTCATCGGGATGTCCCGAGGTTGGTGCGTAAACCTGTACGACCTTCAGCGAATACCGTTTGATGATTCTGAGTATCAGGTATGCGGCCCTCGTCGACATACTTCCAATCTTTACAACGTTGTTGACGAGAGACTTGTGGACGATAAATCCGACACCTCTTTGGGACAGATGGTCGCCCTCCCGGTGATAGAACAAGTTGCCGGATTCGAGAATCACCGTGTCCTCCCCGCTCTTCGGACTTCGGATAATCCTATAATATTCCAGCGCAACTTGTCTATCTCTTCTTCCAGCTCCAGGATCTTCTCGTGAGTCCTCAGGGTGCGTGCGTTAAATGTTGCCAGGTCGAGTCGTCATAGGTGGCAACCGAACCTCCACCGGAGATTCTTAGCACCCCCTGCCCCGCCGTTACCATGGTCTCCACCGCAGCCAGGAATAGCGGGGCCGCCAGGGACTGGGGGCCGTCTATTTGTGTAATTGTTCATGGGGGGTATATTGCCATAGTTGCCACGCTTGGCGAGCGGGTTGGCAACAGCAGGTTTTTTTTGTCGTACAGTTGCTGTTATCAGGAAGATGCTGCTGCCCATCTCCTGCCTGTGTCCCTCTGTCGCCTTTTACGACACCCACAGAAAGATATGGGCTAGTGGATATTCTTAACCGCCTCTACACGGCTGATTGATAGATCTTATGTTTAAAATAAGTACATAGTTCGAAATGTAAAGATTACTAATCACCTGAGTCATGAAGCCGTAGTCACCGTAAGAATTAACTAATAGTCCAATGAAGTCTGGTAGCTTTTCGTACAGTAAATACAAGCTAGTCTTCTTTGTGAAGCCCATTAGTTGCAGCAAATTACTGTCTGGTTCTGAAAAAAAGTACATATATTTTCATTCCACCTTAACCTTCAGCAGTGACAGCGGATCTACTTTTAAATTCTTCATCGAGGATAAATGAAGGTGTCTCTGGGTTTAATATTCACTTAACATCGGCTGGACTGTGAGCTAGTTTGGTACCCTTATTCTTTAAGAAATAATTTTTAAACCAATTGAGTGGAACAAAATAAAATGGAATGGAATGGAATCAAACGAAATGGGATGGAATGGAATAGAATGAAATGGAAGAGAATAGAATATTTTTTAATCCAATATGTTATTACGTATACTACGTACTATATATTACGTAATACTTATTGAAAGACATTTTTTTATTTGCCATTTGTTTGGAAATCTATATCTCTATACCTCTGTCCTGGAAAGAATCAGCGATAACCTCAGTGGTGTGTTTAACAACTTCATTAATAATAAATTTCTTTCTCTCTTTACTAACATGCCCACAGCGAGGCTCGGGATTCTACCATTGTAGATAAGATTTATCATCGTTACGCTAGGCAGCAGTTTTTGACTGTATATTTTACGCCGACGTGCAGCGTAACGTGTCAACATGAAGAATATTTTTGAAATTTGTGCATAGGAGGGGGAGGAAGAAGAATTTCTACTGCTTCCGAAAAGACATAGAAGCATTAATTCTATTAAATTATCTTCAAACAAATCCATTGTCAACCTGTGACGCACACCGCAGCGTCGCAACGAGAACGACGTCGCGCAGTGAGGAGTGCGTACGAGTACGCACTCCTCACTTCACCGCGCTTGCCCTTCGCCGCAGACGTATACTGCGACGGAAAAAGAGACTATTCTAGACTAGACTAGTTTTTCATACGTTTATGTGTCCGGCACCGTATTTCGCATACCGCAGCGTTGTGCGTTACGATCAAGAGACTAAAGCTTAATTTCACCATTTAGCGGACGCCATAAGGTCTGTCGTGCACTGCTCACATTTGCCTCTTATGTAATGAAATGTGTCAGCATAGTCGGATGCCTATTCGTTGCTGCAATAAAGTTGATATAAAATAATTATGCGGGACCATAATATATTTTGTAGCCTCAAATAAAGATGTTTTTTTTCTTTTTACCCTTCAAATCTTCTCTAAATTGTGAGATGCCTACATTTAGCTGTATAATTCTACGAGCTGACCCAAAAAGAAGAAGCGGAAATGGCAATGCAAGTACAGTTTTACATTTTGTACCTAATTTTGCAACGCTAAAATAATTGCTACTTATTGTCTAGAGTATAATATCACCACATACCATCAGCTGCAATTTAGTCAAGCTTTGGAGTATAAGACATAAAATTTATCTTTAAAAATTGCTGCAACCTATATCATAATATGTTTAATATTATGTAGTATATTTAGTCACCAATCTTTAAATATTTATAAACATTAATTACCGTGAATTTCCTTAAAGTAAGTCAATAAGTCTTCCGCAACGTTACTCAAGGTTACTGAGACAAACTTGAAGATATGCAACCACATGGCTCTCCCGACTTCCTTACAGCTGTCTTCAATGAAGCCATTGCTGCTGCAACTCCAGAAGTTCCTCCACAAAGCGATGAGTGGCACGCCGAGTTTTACCGACGGTACTCTGATTGAGTTTAGTATTGCGTCCATTTTTGAGAATACTTTCCTGTATGGAAATGAAGTTTTTTATTAATTCTATAAGGAAATCTTTTAAACATTTCTTTTTATAAAAGTAACAATGACGAATGAGCTCACAGTCTACGGGTAAGTGGATATGTGGTCCATAGACACTTACATCTACCCTAAATTAAACATTAAAATGCTGAAATATTGTCTCTGACGACTAAGATGGAATGCCTCATTATGAGTAAAACAGGCTTCGTTTCTCACTTGTCACTCATTACATAAAACATTAAGATTATGGTGCTGTTTCAAATTTATATTTGTGGTTATTTAAATTGATTTTTTTTATAAAATAAGGGTGACAAACACACAGTCCACCTGATGGTTAGTGGACGCTGTGGCCCATAGACATCTACGCTTGTCCTCGATTAAGAATCAAAACGCAGATGCGTTATCACCCTTAAGGACTAAGATGGAATGCCTCGTTTCCAGTAAAAAAGGGTCCCCGAATCTCTACAGTCACCATTCAGCACAGCAGTATTAAGCTGCTATTTTACGCTGTGTTTGTATTCCGTGAGAGCGTGGTCCTGCCCTGGTCTAGCCGACCCATTCGTACTACAACCATAATAAACCTGCAGCATGGCTCTACCTTGTATAAATCTTAAATTTCTTCAGAAGTACATACGTAACACTTAGTAAAAAAGTTTTGGTCGGTTCTTTTGAGACAGGACCACGTGTTCAAACTGTACAACGATCCATTTTATTGGTAAAGAAGGTATCCACCTTAGTCCTCAAAGATGCCACCGCATCTGCATTTTGATCCTTAATCGAGGATAAATGTCAAGAACGACTGTTAGGTTTAAGTGGTAGAGGCACGTTGCAGCTATATTATGGTCGCACCACGAATATGTCAGCTCCACTGGGAAAAGACCACGCTCTCACGGAATACCAGCGTGAAATAGCAGCTTAATGTTTCATGAGGCGTTTGTAGAGAACCGGAGACCCTTTATAATGAAAACGAGGCATACTATCTTCGTTTTCAGAGGTGACAACGCATATACATTTTGATTCTTAATCGAGGATAAATGTTGTGTATGGACCACAGCATCCAATAACTATCATCTTTATTGTGTGTTCACCTGTTTCTCTTATTCTATAAAAAAGTAAACTAGGTAGACCATATCACCTTTAATAAAAACTTTCTTTTGGATGAAGATGAAGTTATGTTTAAGTCAACTGGTTAGAATGTGTCTTATTCTACAAGGCCTACCTGAATATGTCATCTCTATCCGTGGTGTTAAAAGCGTTAACGGCATGTTTCCATGCGGTCAAAAGAGTTGGGCGGCGGTCAGCTGATTCATTTAAAGCGTCCAGTAAAAAATCCTTAAGTATATAAGTGTCTTCGATCAGAGAATCGAAGGCCGCAGAGAATCGTAGGAATAGGTGTGGCTCAAAAACTGTAGAATTGAGGTCACCTGGGTCCTAAAACGATAAGTATAAACTAAAGTAAGGCTTCAGTTCCGTGACGCAGTGGCTCGGCAATTAATTGAAGGATCGGGGGTTCGACAACCGCACTGAACAAGTATTTGTCCTGCCTACAAAAAATTGTTCCGGGTCTGGATGTTTGTCTTTGTGCAATTTATTTTTGTAAACTGCCTCCACGATACAGGAGAAAACTTGGTGTGAGGATAGCGCTTTTTTTAACTTACTTTTAACTCTTTATATGTCCCACTGCTGGGCGCAGGCCTCGTCTTACTTCAGACAGGGTTATATAACTGTCATTAGTCAGCTGCGCTGCTCTGCTGTGTACAGGAGTTTTCTTATGTCCCCGAAATATTATATTTAAGAATCATCACTTTATAAAAATTAACTTAGATTTCTGCACAATCGTCGCTTACGATGTTTATCGGAAGAAATAATATTTAAATAAATTATTTTATGACCACTACACGATATCGTAAAACTATAAGAGTTACTAACTTAGTAACTACGTGTTTTTTTCACATGCTAGTTAGTAAAAGTAATGATAGTTCAAAGGCTTGAAAGATCAAAGAAATGACAGAATGCTAATTTAAATGCTCAGTATGAACAAAAATTATTATAAAGTCGGGTCGTTAACTCTCTTTTACACTTTGTCCTAGCGCTTACTTCGGAATGTTAAATTATTTTATTCTTTTTAGTTCTATGAAGTCGGCTTCTACTTCGTGTTAAAGTTAATTTTTTAACCTATTTAATTGACTAAAGAATATTATAATCTCTACCTATTTCGCCACTCTTACTAATGGTATTTTTTTCTAATTGTATATGGGATTATCCCTCAAGTATAACGTATTTCATACATACGTAGACATGCAAAAAATCGTACAGTCGAATTATAAGCGACCTCCTTCTTTAAAGACGGCTAAAATAAAAAATAAAAAACTGTGGTTAAAAAGTCTTACAAGTTTATATATGTTCTTGGTTTCCAAATACGACATCCAGTCTTCTTGTAGACTTTTGTTCAAACACATAAAATATTCTAAGCCCCTTAGAGCTTCTTTGGACGGGTCACTTATCGTCAGTAAGTCCGCTAGACTAGTCCGTGAACAAGGCCAAGCTGGGACTGCATTCATTATTTCTATTATTGGTTCTATCTGAAAATCAAGAGTTATGTTTAATATAAGTTTTACAGTACGCGGGAAATCCAAGTTCGATCCCCACCGACACCAATGAAATGGTTAATTGCAACTTTTGGTGCTGATTTACCACGTGTTGCGTGGGGGAAGGAAAATACCGTGAGAAAACCTGCGTTAAAAAAGAGCTACGCGGTTGACTAAATGCTTCATAATCCTTTCAGAAATGAGAAGCCGAAATGAGTTAATATTGTAGCAAATCCGATATCTTTACCATGGTATCATCTTTAACTGGGTCGCTCGACCGGGGAACGAGCACTCTCGTACAGAAAACCAGCCTGAAATAGCAGCATAATGATGATATGCTTCCAGGCATTTTCTTTTTAGTTCTCAGGTGTGACAACGCATACTACGAATCTTACTATCAGGTAGACATGTCCTCATTTATCACACTTACCGTTTCAGCCTACTAAAATTCATTACTGAAAAGGAGCATAGATTGCCCATGAGGCAAGGGGGATATTTGCCATAGTTGCTACGCTTGGCAAGCGGGTTGGCAACTGCATTTTTTATTTTTAGTCGTTATTAGTTAGATATTGCTGCACCACCTCCTGATTTATTCCCCTCTGTCGCCTCTTACGACACTAACGCGATGATATGGGGTAGTGTACTCGTTTCTCACCTCATAGTTTAACGTGACAACGTCATAACAAAACATTGATGAAATGATTTCATACTTTGCGGAAGAGAGATAGATGCGGCGCAAACTGAACGCGCAAGCTGATCGTGCCTTTCGGCCACTCGTGCAGCGCACTCGCTCCGATCGTAACGTTACAATCAGCGTAACGTTACAATGAGTCATCCTTTTTCGTGCGTGCTGCCGGCGTTCATCGATTTATTAGACGTTGTCACGTCAAAAAGTAAACTAAGTACTTTAAAATTACAGCCTATCATCTCACAGCTGGTCACAGACTTCCTCTCATTTCTGGAGAGTTTGAAGCAAATTGTCCGCCGCGCTGCTTTACCACTAGATATGGTCTTCTCATGTTTTCAAAATATTTTTATAGCACATACATAGAAGTTTCCTCATGATGTATTCCTTGAGAATGCAGTAAATCAGCACTTTAAATTGCAATTAACAATTTATAACACCAGGGGTCTGAACTGAGTAGCTTGCATAGTACTAAATTAAAAAAAAAAAATTATAAAATGATAAAAATTGTTTATGGGATAAATTTAGCCATAAACAGTTGTACGTGGTAGAGCTATGCTGCAGGTATGTTATGGCTGTAAAGTGAATGGGTCAGTTCGACCAGGGAAGGTCCGGTCAGGGAAAATATCAGCATGTTTCGTATGGTGTGTTGGTGGGTGTAAGAACCGGAGGCCCTGTTCACTGGAAACGAGGCATTCCATCTTAGTCCTTAGGGATGACAACGCATCTCCATAGTGATTCTTAATCGAGGATAGATGTAGATGTCTATGGGCCACAGCATCCACTTACCATCAGGTGGACTCTATCTGCGTCAGACTCGTTTGTCACCCTTATTCTTCAAATGCTTCAAATATTCATAGCGGAAAGTTAAAATTGACTTACTTTAGTGTCATCTTTTACGATTAAATCAACCTCATCTTGTAACAACTGAGCTGAATACGGTATGATTTTACTCATGCTTGTGATAGTAGACATGGGTAAGGCGGACGTGAAATGAAGAGTTTCATTCTTCGATATCGCTGTAATTATAATAATTAATTTAAATATCATGTTTTCATAATTTTACAATAAATTTAGTTAGAATACTAACAAGTATGTGATTATTCTTTTGTATTAAAAAAAAACTATAGTTAGCGGATTTGAATCCACGACCTTCTGAGTTCGCGGTCCGCTCCTTACTGCATTAGGTTACTGTCGCTCTATGAACGGATCGCAATGAAACAGATTCGAAAGGATTTAAACGGAAATAATCGGATGTTATGTAAAAATAAACAAAAAAATACTAACAGTGCTATTAAAATTAATAATATAGTACGTGAGGGTAAAATGGTCATGCGGTTAATATGATCACTTTCCTATAACTCAAAAACTACAGCCTTGTTTGCATAGATAGGTCTGTGATACGATAGCTCTTCATTGGTCAATCAAATAATAAAAGGTCAAAAGGGCGCTGTGCTGCTGCGCTCTCGAAGTGCTCACAATTATTGCCAAACCTTGTTCGTTTTTGTTTTCTTAATGTATTAGTTATAGTATATGACTTTGGGATTTTGTTTCATTTATGGATTTATTTATTTATTACTTGAGATATCTATCTTTACAGGTTGAACCCAGTGCGATAGAGTCCGTTTTTTATTATAAACTAAATATTACATTTACATTAATAATATTAAAATAAATGTAGCTCAACAAACTAAAAAGAAAAAAAAAACACATTAATAAAATTAAATAAAAAGTAAAAACATTAAACAGTAAAAAAATATAAAAATCTATAGTTTTATTAGTATATTAGTTATAGCATATGACTTTGTCTTGTTGTTTCTGTCCTCCTCCTAGTTTTGGTTTTATATGGCGGCAAAGCCTAAGGTGACCGTATTACACTAACGTACCTTACTCCCTTTAACCACTGCTGGTAATAACAGATAGAGAGCAGTGTCAGGAGTGAGCTAGGCTATATTTTGTTTGAACACATTGGAGATTATTTTAAAAACAAAAACGAAAACTTCGTAAAATAAATGGTCTTTGACTATCATAAATATAAATAACGCTACATTCATAGGGCCCTACTCAGGCAAGCCAGGGTTATAGGTTATAGGTTATAGTAATTACAAATATATATAGAATAATAATTAAATCACCTTGAATTAACTTCACGATATCGTCCATAACCGATAAGGGACCTGACAGCAAACCGAAAGCGTACTTCAACTGTAGCCAAGTGTCACCCCTCAAGTTGAAGATTTCTCGATCTACAAGGTCTAAGACTCCCAGTCCAAGTTTAATACTGAAACAATAGACTAAATCATTAAGTATGATTATATTATATTGTAAGATGAATTTAGCAAGTGGTGATTTTAGTCATGTTGCAGCTTTATTATAGTTTCGGACATGTTTTTTTATGGGATAGTGTGACAAGCGAGCACACAGTCCACCTGATGGTAAGTGGTTGCTGTGGCCCATAGACATCTACATCTATACTAATACTAATATTACTGCAGCATGGCTCTACCACGTTTAAAACCATGTGGTAAAGCCGTGTTGCAGCGTTATTATAGTTGTAGCACGAATAGGTCGGCTCGACCGAGGAAGGACCACGCTCTAAGAGAATATCAGCGTATATGAGCATCTTAACGCTGCTGTGTTCCGTATGGTGAGTGTAGAGAACCTGAGACCCCATTTTACCGGAAATAAGGTATTTCATCATAGTCCTCAGGGGAGACAACGGATCTGCATTTTGATCCTTAATCGAGGATAAATGTAAATGCCTACGGGCCACAGCTCCCATCTACCATGAGGTGGACTGTGTGCTCGTTTGTCACCCTTATCCTATAAAAATGTGAAATTAAAACTTCAACTCACTAGCAAGTGGAATTAAAAAGGCAGTTGAAGACGCAGTGTCACAAACTGTACAACAAAGTGAACAACAAATATTTGTATTAATCTCCTTTATTTCCGGGTCTGGTTTTTCCGTGTGCAATTTACGTATGTTAAAAGCGTGCAAAATACAGGTGAAGATACTTCACTACTTTGTCTATGTTCGAGGTAATTTATAACCAAAGAAAAACAAAATGATGTTAACATTTTTATTTTCCATCCATTACAGGCTATAAAATGTCCACAAAGTTGGCAGGCAACTGCAATATTTAAAAATTTTGATTTGCCGTGATAACAACTCGGTTACTGCTGCCCATCTCCTGATTTATATCCCTTCTTCGCCACTTACGACACCCACAGGAGGATATGGGATAATGGGTACTCTCACACCGCCACTACACGGTTTACGGTATTACTGTACTGTTACTGTTACGGTTTCGTTACCTCAAGCGTATACTCCTGTTCATTTCCTTTGTACCAAACCAGAATGTTTTCACTTCTTTAAGCATTGCTCCAATTTCCATCTGCATTTTGTCATCCATTCCAAAGGTTTTGTATTCGAGGAAGTATGGGAAATACTGGGCCATTTTCACGTATAGGTTCTTCAGATCGGTTATGAGTTTCGTCCAATCGATTCCCACAAATTCCTGGTCCTCTTTTGACAGAATGGTCGAGACCTAAATTATAAGTAGGAAAGAATCTGGCTTTATCTAATGTATACTTGAAACTTAATATTTTTAACAAAAAGTAACCTAATAGTTAAGATTAAGAATAGAATAGAATATTTATTTATTTAATAATGATTATAAATAATTCTTTTTTAAAGTATTTTTTTTTACTTTTACCACTAGTTCGTAAAAAAGCTGCGTCCCGGAAAGGACCAGCAAGAAACCCAAGGAGACTTTTTTCACAGTAACATTTTTTAATATACTAGCGCCGATGCAGATGCAAAGATAAAACCTTTCGCTAGCATCATAAACGGAGCGGAGTAAAAGTCTAAAGTCATAACTATCTTTATTTCAACAAAAGATTCAATCAAATCATGTGACATTGCGCAGATGTAAATTAGCGAATTGATTAGATAGTAAAAGCAGATAGAAAAAGAGAGAAGATAGATTTCTAAGAATCGTTTTCTTGCGCCATGGGAGCTCCGCATAGTTAAACATTTTTTTTTTACAAAACTCATGAAATGACTTGGAAGCGATCATCTCATTTCCAGGGGTTATTTAACCATCATCATTATCATTTAAATTACAAAAACACTCCTAAAGTCCTTATTTCATTAAAAAAAAATACTTTGCAATAGGGACACCATGATATATATTTTCTAGCATTTTGTTGCAGATTCTAAGTTAGCCGCGTTTCCCCAAGAAAGTAGTTTGCATAAATGGAATTCCATATTAACAAAGACATTCTGTCAATTATACGGAGTGGCGATGAGATTATCACAATAAGTAAAAAAACATTCGACGTAACGATCTTTGAACATACACAACTTTTACAGGTCACTTCAGGTCACTAAACTAACATAATCAAGGTGATTTATTTCCTGTAAACTTTTAGGTCAATATTTTTTTAGAAAGATGCGTTCTTAATTTTTTTATGATTATTTTTATCAGGAATTTTTCGCTTTATTTATATATTATTATTTATCTTATTATCTTTATTGATCTTGTATTTACCGCTGTGCTATTTTATATGATAACTCCATCGCCACCTAGTATAAATATGTCATACTTACAGCATTTCCAAGGTGTGAATCCGTTTTTAATATGTTTTCAAAAATATCATTTATATTACACAGGGCTGTAACGACGCTATCTCTGTCAACGTCAGGAGGAAATTTCAAATACATCGAAGCGTTTTCGAAACCCCTACATACAGCGTCTTGACTGAAGGTAGACAGTAGTTTGTACGTCTGTAATACAAAATATGTTAGGAGTAAACCATCACTAAAAAGGTTTTTTTTATAGAATCAGGGTGACTAAACGAGCACACAATCCACCTGATAGTAAGTGGATATTGTGACCCATAGACATTTACATTGGGTGCGTTTGGCAGAAAAAAGCGCTAGCAAGCGCTTATAAGCGCTGAAATAGTTTTCGGCCAGGACACGATTGCTACTTCAGTAGCGCTGACACAATCCGCCATTTTGCTTATTTAATTTGTTTGTTTTGAAGTAGAGTTTATAAGTTGTTCTGTGCAATATTAGTTTTAAGTAATATAATGACATGAATAAACATATCCATGTTATTAAAAATTCATGATTGGTAAGTTTTTAATATGAATACTTTACAAACATATTTTTAAATTAGGTTAGATTTCCCGGTTAAAACTAACATCGTGTCCTGGAGTAAAACAGCTACTTACGATTTGACAGCGCTTACCGCTTACGGTCGCCATTTTGCTTACAAGCGCTTACTAGCGCTTTTTTCTGCCAAACGCACCCATTTATCCTCGATTAAGAATCAAAACGCAGATGCATTGTTACCCTGAGAACTAAATTGGAATGCCACGTTTCCAGTGAAAAAGGGTTTCTACACTAACCATACGAAACACAGCAGTATAAGCTATTTTACGCCGGTATTCTGTGAGAGCGTGGTCCCTCCCCGGTCGAGCCAACCCATTCGTGCTAAAACCATAATATAGCTGCAGCTCTTCTACAAAATAAAAAATAAGAAGTTACAAAGTACCTTACTCCAAGATCTATATAGTTTTTTATATGTCATTAGAATATTCTTACCTTTTCTTCATCAAGAGCTGTTGTCAAAATGGTTCGGAGTATTGTAGGGTAAAGGGTTTTCACATTTTCGGCAATATCTTGAGGCGTTTCATCTATTTCCTTGCTGAGAGCTGAAACTATGGTTGTTGCATCTGTTAGAAAAGGTGCTATTTTTAATTCCAAAATTGGATTTTGTTTGACCACCTCCTTTGCTAACGCTCCATGTGCCGTTACTCTGCAAATTTAAAATAAAAATTAAATTAATGCAAAAAGATTATAAATTAATATAAAACTATATATATATATATATATATATATAAACTATGAGTTTAACCTCAAACCGACTCCGGACTTTTTACAATGTTTAAAGCGGCTTAATCATTGTTCATTTTGCTGTACGTTCCGCCAAGGTCATACACGACGCACGACGAAAAACGACAATGAGTAGCCTTGATGTACGTTAATAATTGCGTACGTCAAGCCTACGCATTGTATTTTTTAGTCGTGCTTCGTTACTGATGTGACGAGTTGGATTTTTTTGACTCGAGTTACTCGAGTTCATATGGCTACTGACTCGAATCGTAACTCGAGTTGACTCGAATCGATGTCTGCTGTAGGGAAAGAGAGGCGACTCGGCCGACTCAGGGACCACGAGTCAGCTCGAGCTCGAGACTGATAGTTATAATTATAATAATGATGTTATTATTTTAAACATTGCCTTACTTTACGCGCGGATCGCTAACGGTCAATCAACTAATAAAATTAAACAACAAAATGTCAACGGTTTAGTTTTTAAATAATTGCTTAATTTATATTATAGCAATACTTTATTAATTTTATCACATTTTTAGTTTTAATAAGATTAGATTTTCAAGTTATAAATAAAATAAACGAAATAAATATAAAAGAAAAAAATGTCAATCAAAATAAACATTCAACGCAGTTTTTCATTCGCGCAATTCCGTTCCGATCCTGGCCGAGCGAGCCCGACTCAACCCAAGTTCTACAGTGCACTCAACTCGAGTTGATGCGAGTTGCAACGCCTAATGAACCACGCGCGCGAGCCGCGTGTGTAACTCGGAACACCGCGCGCGTATAACTAACGTCCGGTTTGCGTTCGGACGACCGAGTTGATTCGAGTTGCTTAAAACTGAACTCGAGTTGACTCGTTTAAGGTTTGACTCGAGTTACTCGAGTCAAATAACTCGAGTCGCACACCGCTATGCTTCGTGCATAACCTTGGCAGGACATAAAGCAAGATGGTCAATGAATAAGGCACTTTAATGTAAAAAAAAAACTTGGCCACCAATTGGATGTAGACTTTGTTGGATTCGGTTTCGTTTTTGGAAATGAATTAAAAAGTCATATTTTGAATATGAGTCATTTTGTTCTAAAAATAAAGAATTTGCTAATAAATTAGCAACAGCGCCACCTATCGGTACAAAGCGTAGCATCAATAAATCAAACTATATTGTGTGATTACGGTCTCAATAGGCCAAGGCGTTCAGAAGTCACACGATTACTAACAGATGCACCAACGATTTTACCCTACCCTTTTTTATGTAATATGTAAAGAACAACATGGCGTAATTTTTAACCATCACAAGCAGTATTATAACGATACAATGTTCCTTAATGTTAAATATTAAAGTGAATCAAATTTCTTATTTATTTAAAGCCTTATATAATTTAAAAATATAGTCCTAGGTGTCGTAAGAGGCGACACAAAAAAGTGAAACAGTAGAAGGACAGTAGCATCTTCTTGATAGTTCAAAATAATAAGAAAACTGCGGTTGCCCACTCGCCTGCAGGCAGGCAAAGACAGTCAACCTTAGAAAATTATAATCAGCAGTTTGCTTTATTAAGATTGTGATGGTGGTGATGTTGATGGACTAAAATGATTAAATATATAGACTAAAAGGACTTAGAAAATGTTTCCAATTAAATATTTTGCTACAAATTTTTACATGTAAAATAAATTTCTTACAACATCTGCTTCCCCAAATTCCTCTTATCGCGAACTATCTTCATAAACTTTGAATCTTGGTTTGAGTCGATAATATTGCTCCAATTGATAGCACGCGGGACTTCTTCGTCTATCTTGATGACTGCGTGGACAAAATTTTTGAAAACTTGGAAGTCACGGTCAAGGGTATAAAGCTGCGAAGTCGTATCCTTGCCTAGTATCTCCTGGATGAATAATGAGGCCATTGCATTGATCTGAAATCATGACACAATGATTTGTTAAAATGTCTATTGTTCAATTTAATGAACCTAATTTTAAAAATTTATATTCATCATTATCATTACAGCCCTTCACAAGTCCACTGCTGAACATAGGCCTCCCCCAAGGTATGCCACAAAGCACGGTCCTGAGCCACCTGCATCCATCGACTTCCTGCATGTCTTACCAGGTCGTCACTCCATCTAGTGGGGGGTCGCACTATACTTCGCCTACCGGTACGAGGCTGCCACTCGAGAACCTTTTTTCCCCAACGGTTGTCGGTTCTTCGAGCTATATGGCCGGCCCATTGCCACTTCAGCTTACTAATCCGTTGGGCTATGTCGGTCACTCTGGTTCTACTGCGGACATCCTCATTTCTAAGTTTATCACGCAGAGTAACCCCGAGCATAGCCCTCTCCATAGCTCGCTGAGCGACTTTGAGCGTCCTCATACGGCCAGCAGTGAAGGACCACGTCTCGGTTCCATAGGTCATCACTGGCGATACGCACTGGTTGTACAACTTAGTTTTCAGGTTTTTAGGTATACCTGACGAGAAGATGTGTCGTAGTTTCCCGAAAGCTGCTGCTGAAATTTTTATTGTTAGATACTAATTTATTCCATGTTAGTACAGGGGCTAGGACAGGAAAACATCGCAAGGAAAATCACATGCAAGCTTAAAATATTATATTATAAAGAATAAAATATTTTGCATTCAAACCAGAAATGTGCACTGCTACAGAAATAAGCACAGGGGATGGACTCTTAAGCAAAAAATAAACCCTGGAGATTTGTCTTTATTTCGTACTACAATAATATATAACGATGAGAAAACTTAATGCTAGGCGCTGATTGAGTACGTTCTTCTCTTTAAATCACTGAATGTTTTGTACGTCAGATAAAAATCTCATATACAATAAGAGTAAAAGTAACCAAATTGAAATAAAAAATTTGAAAGGTTTAAAATAACGAATTTGGATTTGGCCAAAATTGCGAAATGAAAAAATAAATTAAGGAATTAATTAATTTCTCACTGTTATAGTGAGAAATTAGTTAATTCCAACATTTATTTCATATCATATCATAAACACACGCCTGTCACCTAGAGGGGTGGGCAGAGACTACATACTTCAATTTAGCACTATCCTGACATACCTTTCTCGCCTCCTTCATATCCATGTACCTACGCATACTCTTAATTTGACCTATTTTCAATCGATAAACATTCGCCTAGGATGTCCCTTTCCGACTCATCCGTTCACTTTTGCAACATAAATTTGCTTTGTCACTCTTTCCTCATTCGCTCTTTCTACATGACGAAATCACCGAAGCATTCCTTTCTTAATTCTAGTCACAACATTATCTAGCAAACCACACTCTTCTTTTATCACACAATTTCTCAAGCTGTCACTCAGATTCAGCCCTATCATACTCCTTAACGACCGCATTTCTACTGCGTTTATTCTACTCTCGTGCTTCTTCTGCCACAACAGTAATTATTTATTTATTTAAACTTCGTTGCACAAAAATTTATCTTCACAGGCGGACTTAACGCCTTAAGGCGCTATATACCAGTCAACCTGTGTGTAAGCAGCAAACAATTCTTTGGGGTTGCAGTAAGATTTACAAGATTTTTTATAGAAACAAGCTCACAGTTCATCTAACGGTAAATAGATGCTATAACCCATAGACATCTACGTTTAACCTCGATTAAGAGTCACATTGCTGATGCGTTCACACATCTAAGGACTAAGATGGAATACTTCGTTCCAAGTAAAAGGAATCTCCGGTTCTCTACTCTAATCATACGAAACACAGCAGCATAAAGCTGCGATTTTACATTGGTATTCTGTGTGAGCGTGATTCTATCGAATTCGTGCTACAACCATAATATAGCTGCAACATGGCTCTACCACGTATAAATTGTAAGATAACAAGAAAACCGCAGTTATAATAATACTCAATGTTTTATATATACCACCATAATGTTGAAGCAGTGTTGCCATAGTCACGTCGTCGTTGTTCTGTCGGTGCTGAGAATTTACTAAGGTGTTGTTAAAAATGGTCGTAAATGAACTTACATTGTTTCTAACTTCGTAAATCCCAAAAGTGCGGATTAAGTCTGCAATGTAGTCCTTCCAAGCGGCGGTACAAAGATTAGTTTGCAACTTCACCGCTATATCCTTTTCCACGTTGAAAAACTTTTGCAATTTTTTACTGTCACAAAACATCTCGCCGGGAGAGTCTAGTTTTGATGTTAGGATCTGGAATTTAAAAGTTTTGGTTAGTGATTTGCTTTAACTTAAAAATAATTAAACTAAAACTTAGAAAGAGTTACGTATGTACATTACTTTAGTTAAAGTTAAAGTTACAGCTTCTATATAAGTCCCACTGCAGGGCCTGTGCCTCCTCTCATTTCTGAGAGAGTTTTTTGGGCAAGAAAATAGTATAGGCGAACTACATATATCATTGAAATAATTTTTTTTCTCGTTTTTCAGATATACAGGTTAAGCCACGATTTTTCGTTTCATCGTCAAGCACGTAATAAATTAGCACTTAAAATTGCAATTAACAATTTCATTAATGTCGGCAGGGATCGAATCCGGGTTGCTCGCGTAGTGTGAAACTTACAGCGCGCGTTAGCCCCTGAGCGGTTCATTACTTTACTTTTTACTTCATTTTAATCTTGTTTTAATTGCTCTTAATATGTACATGATAAGAATTAGAAAATGATTGTGAAGGAGATTACCTGAACTCTTTCAACGTCAGCTAAAGCCTCCAAACCTTGTGCAAAAAATTCTGTTGGCAATGATCTTAACACCTTAACACCTTGAGGGTGCCTCAAGGACACGTTGTAGATCAATTCTTCTATATTCACGTTAATATAGATTACTTTCTCCGCTCCTTCTATTAATTTCGTTATAAGTGTCGAATAAAATAGAACATCATGTTTTGTTTTGTCCGGAAGCCACTTGTAAATGAAATTTGTAATCTGTGGCATTCTGTAAAGAAAGAATCCAACACTATAACACTTTATGGGTAATTTTAACGAATTTTAAGAAACTTTTTTAAGTTCCCGATGTTTTGAGTGATTTACAACACTCATGATCATGGTGAAACTGAGGTATTAGACATATCGATGTACTGATAAGCTGATATCGTTTGAAATGTTGGGAATTTATAACACTTGTATAAATAAATTTCCTAATTTAGTATTGCTCAATGGAGAAGATAACCATTTTTGTTTTATATGCCAAAAAAATCTACAAAAAATTACGAGAATAACCGTGTTTTTAATTTTTTTCTATCTTCAAAACTGACCGAGATATAAAGGCGCAAAGTTAACATTTTCGGTCTAAGCCGCGGGCCGAGAGCGACATCGTTGATGACGTCACAATTTCCATCTTCGTGCGAGAGACCCGACGCGCACTTAGAAAATCAAAACATTTACTCGAATGTGCCCGTCGCGCGCAGATTTACTTGCTATATATTTTTAACAAGACACATTATAGAACATGACACATCTATTAAATATTGTGCTGTGTCTCAATGTAAAAATACGGCCACAAAAACACCTGAAGAATTGTTTTTTAATGTGCCTAGAAACCCTACCCTCAGAAATAAATGGACAAATGCTATGAGAAGAGCACATCCTTTAGGACCAAACACGGTAGCATATTGTTGTTTGTGATCATTTCGATGTAAGTATTCAAATAATAATAATCTTCACATGATAGCTCTTGGTTATTGGTAGTAAATGCTTTCTATTAGGCATGTTGGTACCTACTCGAGTCGCAGTGTTTAAGTAACTAACGATTCATTGAACCTTTCCACGCTTAATGATCATTATAATTTCAAGAAGAAACAATAGCTAATACCTACATATTTAACTAAAACTACTTAAGTGTAAATAAACATCCAAACTTGGGTAAAGTACTTACCTATGTAATGTAGACAAGTCAATGACCTGTCGTGAGTTCGTAAGTTTAGATACCTACCTATGTTTGCAGCAAATTTTAAAATGTTTATAATGCATATAAAGGTTAAAATATGTAATATGTTAACAAACGTTTTTTATATTTTTACGATATTTCGAGCAAAAACTAAACACATCGCAGAGCTGTTCAACCTGCATACTTTGCGGGCCGCAAATAATGAAAGAAGTTTGATTATGAAGTGGAGCATTTAAATTTTTTTTCGTGTAATCCTATTTTTATGTATTACTTAGTTGGTACATATTTTAAATATTGATGGAATACAAATTACGAGGTTCCTTATTTTTTTATAGACTTTAAATAAGTTTGTATTTTGTTCTAGGTCGAAAACGATATGGAAAACGACGTGAAGTACAAACTAGTTGGTGGTCCCCCCAAACTTAAAAAAAATATGTTTTGCCTTACTAGTTTGCTTGTCAAAATCGGTATACAGAAAAACCCCAAAGATTTTTACTATCAAAACTAAATGCCAAATCTAGGTCAGAAACAGTTGCACATGCGATTGCCACTACTTCACAAGAAATTGAGCATAGATATATGT
Organism: Parnassius smintheus behrii; assembly: GCA_036936625.1. Taxonomy (NCBI): domain Eukaryota; kingdom Metazoa; phylum Arthropoda; class Insecta; order Lepidoptera; family Papilionidae; genus Parnassius; species Parnassius smintheus. Next base: position 3,032,454 of record JAUPFT010000021.1, on the reverse strand, counting down.
TCTCGATCCTGTTACTACTCTAGATGTTAATATTGACATTGATCCCCTGCCTGAAGAATATATAACTACGCTTTTAATCATAATAATAATGCGACCCTTTTTCTATTAATATTGAAAACATCTGATTTTTAGATAAAATCATATTTTTATACACCGAAGCTATATTTGTAGTAAATTTCTTTATATACAACAGGAATTTTTTTAACCATAAAACCACAAAGAGGTCAGGGTACACTTATGAAGAATAAGAAAACAAAACTAGTTAGAGGCAGATAATAAGTAGGTAGGTAAGGAATGTTTACGTATTTTTGTTATACTTATTCTTATCATTAGCAAATGAAACCCAGAAGTATTAATGTAATAATGGGTACCTAGGTTATAAAATATTATCTTATTCTTATGCGTATTTCAGCCGCGACACAATCTTTCTTTCTTAGAAAATATTCCGCCACCATCATATCACGGACTATTGGAAGATTGTCAGATTGACCTTTTGAAACCCTTCTTCCATCATTAAATACTTAAAAACACCAGAGCGCACGAGGGCAAATAACTCACCCGCGAAATATTACTACAAACATTGATTTATATATTAAACTCAATGACTACAAACGTGTGATCGGCGCGCTGGAACGGTATGGCGGCGCGGCCGCATGGGATCTATGACGTCACGCGCTACTCGCGGGCACGGGCGAGATTTTAAAAATGTACGTAAACTTTCCACGCCTATAACTTCGGTAATAGTGCACCAATCGATGTGAAATAAAAACTAGAATTGTGTGTTTGGTCTAGACATTTTACTTAAAAGACCGTACTTAAAAGTTTAATATTGTAACCTTGTTATCTTCTCCATTAAACAATGATAATTTACAATTTGAAAATTTTTGTGAGTCATTAAAAAATGAATAATTTATGACCTCCTCTAAGGAATGCCAAGCATGGTCTGAAGTCACCTGTATCCATCAGTCATTATAGAAGACAGTCCGGTAGATAAGTAAAATGAAGTGGCAATATGCCAACCAGTCTTATATCATATAGCCAGCTGATTAGTAAGAAAGGTTTTCGAGTGGCAGCCTCGAGCCGGTAATCGAAGTGTAGGGTGGCTCACCACTAAACGAAGTGACGATCTGGTGTAATATTTAATAATAATAAAAATTAAGTTAAGAACAACTTTTTTATATTAAGACAGGAGACCAACGAACTCACCGTCCACCTTACCTTACGTGAAAAGGCAAGTAAGTGGTTGCTGTGGCCCATAGAAATCTACATCTAACCTAGATTACGAATCAAAATGCAGATGCGTTGTCATCCCCGAGGACTAAGATGGAATGCCTCGTTTCTAGTAAAAAGGGTCTCCGGTTCTCTATTCTCGCCGTGCAAAACATTGCTGTGTTTCGCACGGCGAGTTAAGCTACTATTTCACGCTGGTAATCTGTAAGAGCGTGGTCCCTCCCCGGTGGACGCGACACATTCGTGCTGCAACTACACTATTAATTAAGCTGCAACATGACTCTAACACGAAAAAAACCTTAACACCAAGCATTTATCATGACTTGTCTGAGTGATGATGATGATTCTAGTAATAATACTAGGTTATAGATACGAAATGATTGTAATATCATCGATTCCTAATATTTTTGCAAAATTTCAGCTTACTAGATGTCTGGAAATGAGTGAAAACTGAATCACAAAATTCCATAATATTCATACCGTATATAGTAGATATATACAGTTCAAGCTGATATAAGCGTATGCCTATTTCATTTAAGGAGCAATTTGTTTAATCAATCGTTTTAATTAATACTTACAAGTCGAATGCATCTATGGTCGTCCCATTATCAGCAAAATCATCAAAAACTTCAATGGCATTAGAAAAAATATTTGAAATGCCCTCCATTGTAGTGTTCACTTTAAAATCCTTTCCTACACCGCCTATGGACTTCGTTAGCCTTTGTGAGAATCTATGTAAATATTGTATGACAACTACAGTAGAGTCAGCGAAATTTCTAATTGATTTGTATGATTGCGTGTCCCCAAAGTCCGGTTCAAAGTAGTCGAGTATATTAGATATTCTAGAAACAAAATTACAAAATATAACAGCATTAAAAAATAAACAAGTAATAATAACATCAGATTCTTTAATTAATAATTAGTAACTAAAATTGTACATGCAACAACAGCTTTTGGCTAACTTTATGCGCGCGCATGGTTGAAGAGTTTACATGGTAGCTGACATATGCGCGGTAGTCCCAGCATCAACCTTAGTTGAGAATAAACGTGAAAAGGCAATTTGCTTGTGGATTTTATATCGAAAACTGAGACGTCGCAGATGGAGACATGATATACCCCGCCGTCATGTAGCGATAATAACACTTTAGTTTGAATCGTGCGGTAATGTGTACTTGGAGATTGCCCCTTAGGTGAGATATTTGCCATAGCTGCCAGGCTTTGTAGGGTTGATAACCGCAGTTTTTACTTTCAGTTCCATGAGAAAACCGCTTCAGCCCAAATCCTGTCGAGCCTTATACCGCCAAACTCGGTCAATTTGGTCTTAGTTTATAAAAATTACGTTGCGTTTATTTTTATTTTTTTACTTTTCTAATTTGACTGCTAGAAAACACTTAATAATTATGAATAAAATCAGCCATTTTAACCTTGAAAATTAAAATATTATTTATGTTCTCTTTTCAGCTGGCTTCAAAAACTTCAAAAAAAGCTCTCAACTAGACTGTATGTCCTTTTGTTGTATGTTAAGAAATACCTTCGTCAATTGTGAATTAATTTTTACGTTTTTTATTCTTACTAAATAGGTTATACTTTAGAGGTGATCTCTTATAAACTTGGAGAAAAAAATTCACCCCTAAGGGTGGGAAAATAGGGGATGAATTTTAATGTAACTATTATGACGAAATTCTAGTACATTGAGCCACATTGAGTTTGCGAAAAGCCTACCGCTAATACTAATAAAAGCCGACGTTTGTTTTATTCCTTTTAGTTCTTTGTCTTTTACTTCTTATTTTTAAGATAATATAATCAAGCGCTACTTTGCGGAAAGCCATTATATTAAAGATGTTCAAAATTTGTTAACTAAGATCCGAGTAATAAATTAAAATGATATGTCTTACCAAATTTGAAAAGCCCTCCCTCAAGTGCGTGGACGATGCCCGTCACCACTACTCTCAATACTACTACACTAGGAAAGACACAGCACCGTCGATTATATAACACGTGATACGCCTCTTCACCAGACATCCTCGGGTGAAGTAGACTCTGCGGTGGCTGACCGCTAAGTCTCTTCAAACTACGTAAGACACATCATTTTATTTTGTTACGCGGATCTGAGATAATACATTTTTAACATCTTTAATTTTTTACTTTTAACTATTTAAAACATTACTCACACATCTAAATGAATGTAACTGAAGTCAGGAGTTTCGCCTTGAAATATCTCGGTTATTTCTGGAGGTAGGAAGCTTTGCAGCGACATCATACGCAAAGCAGCTGCTGCCATCTTTCCCAGCTCCGTTATTCTTTCGTCATTTGATAATTTGAAGTACATGTTACCTATCTGTTGAAAATTGTTGTGGTTAATATAAGTTATATGATAAATACTGAAATCCCTAACTCAGTTTCACGTTTCAACCCAGTAGTCGAATGGCGGATTGGAACCCATGACCTTTTTGAGTTCGCGGTCCGTGCCCTGCCATTAGGCTACTGTCGCTTCAAATTTCAATGCAATTTACAATAAGATCCGTAGAAACACCCTGATTTAGCTGCAGCACTGCAAGTGTCGGTTCGATCTTTTTTATAGTAAGTGTATATATATATATATATATATATATATATATATATATATACACACTATGTGATAGACTACTTAGTGGTAATTGGATGCTGTAGCCCATATACATCTACATTTTTTCTCGATCAAGAATAAAAACGCAGATGCGTTGTCATCCCTGGGGACTAAGATGAAATGCCTCGTTTCCAGTAAAAAAGGGTCTCCGGATCTCTACACTCACCATACGAAACACAGCAGTATTTAGCTGCTATTTCACGCTGGTATTCTGTGACAGCGTGGTCCTTCCCCGGTCGAGTCGACCCACTCGTGCTACAAATATAATATAGCTGCAGCGTGGCTGAGTATCTCTTACTATAAGTACAATCATGGAAATACCACTATTTGTTTTAGAATTTTTTCGATTGATCAAAAAATAAAACGCCATTTTTTTAGATAAAATGTAGTCTTAAATCACTTATGGCATATAATCATATTATCCTCTCAATATATTCGCAATGTTTCATCAGAATCGATTAAGCTATTCCTAAGATTAGTCTGAACAGATAGACAATTTAAAAAAAATCCTTTACAAATAAAACGCTGAGCTCAATAAAAGTTAGTTATTTTGATATAACAGACAGATACTTCGATTTTGTTAATATGCATAAATTTATATATTTTTTTAGTTGCAATAAAACTACTCACCATTTGAATATATTTACCCAAATCAAGCTCAACCAATAAGTCCATGAACAGTTTTTGAAAGTCCTCGTTGGAAAGAGAACACATTTTTTGCACGAATTTGTTTAAATGTTCGACATTATTCACTTTGATAGTTTTAATGATTGATTCTGGACTGCATGTGTTGAAGTTTCCTTGCAGAATCTGTAAAAATAAGTAAATGTTGTTTATCTTCACTTTTTAGCTGACTACAAAAAAGGAGGAGATTCTCAATTCGACTGTATGATGGTATCTCTTATTTTACGCTTATTTAAAAAAGTTATTCCTACTTTAGGATTTTCCTGTAAAGTAGAGGCAGATTAAAATTTTACAAAGAAAAACATCCAGACCCAGAACAATTATTTGTAGGCCACTTAGACGGTTACCATCAGGTGACGACTAACCTGATAGTAAGCGTCTAAGTGTTGCTCATGCTCGTTTGCTTCTTCTATATAAAAAAAAACTTATTCCGTTCGGAATTCGAATCCACGAACTCAGTGTGAAGCCATGAACCTGTCAATGTTACATTATCTTCGTCAACAGAGAATCTTTCTAAAAATTTTTATGATTTTTAAAAATTTTTATGATGAATTTAATGATTCTCTTTTAGGGTTCCGTACCCAAAGAGGAACCAACGGGACTCTATTACTAAGCCTCCGCTGTCCATCCTTCCATCCGTCTGTCTCATGATCCGTAATAGGTAGACAATTGAAATTTTTATAGAACGTGAAGTTCTGTTGCTGCTATAACAACAAACAATAAAAATAAAAAACAATTAAGCGGACTACCCTCCTAGAAACGTGTTTTTACTATGGTACGGAACCCTTCATGCGCGACTCCAATTCGCACTTGGCCGATTTTTTGACACAAGGTCGCACGCAGTAAGAAATTGTTGAAGCGATGGTGAGACTTTATTGACTTTTAAAAAGTGCTTTGTAAATATCATTTTTGAATAAAAATATTTTGACTTTGTTTTTGAATATATACCCAAGCAAATCCTTGATAGCAACTGGTATCAATAGTACTCTACTCCAGTCACAAATTATAAAACTAATTTCAGTTAAGCGGAGCTTTCACCAATCTTAGTAAACAGTAGCTAGCTCACTATATTCGTTCGGTTTCATTTAAAAAAAAATTATTGATATGAAAGCCCCGTATTTTCCGACATGAGACATTAAAATTAGAATTGTCAAACGCAATATGTTTTAATCTACTTTCTTTATCTTAGTCTACTACCCATAGAGAGGATATGTATCGTTTATTATTGAATAAAACTATTATTTACGGATTTTATCGTGTTTAATTACTACTTTAACTTATTTTTAATTCCCGACGTTTCGGGTGCTTTACAGCACCCATGGTTATGGGGTGGGGGGACTGAGATATTTGACTCCCAATGTCGTAGTTAGCCCTGCTATCTTCAGTTTTTGAACATTAATTTTTGGTCCGATTTACGCAAAACGAGCTTATAGTATCATGAAGTCATGCTGTGGTATGCTTGGGTTTGGGTTTAATTTTGTCGATTATAGGATCCCAAGCAGATGGCAGCACCCATCCATATTCTCTATTGAAATTTAGATGTTGTTTTTTTTTTTAATTTCAATAGCCTGGCATATCATTTTTGGAAGGAATTGGTGTTCTTTTGCGTGGATTTGTGGTTTATCAAATCTAATGAAATGTTGGGGACGATCTTAAACATGTTCGCAGACTTCAGGAAGTCTGCAGTCTGCGACCATGTGCGACACGTCGGGATAATAAAAATAAGTTAAAGTAGTAAACGCGATAAAATCCGTAAATAATAGTTTCATTCAATGTGTAGTGTTCGTTTAGTAAGTTTCGTTATCGTTTATTATGTTAAAAATTAAAAGAGATGAAAATAGTGACAATAATTTTGACAAGAAAAAAAGGCAGACAATTTGATCGACTTTCATTAGTAACTTTTAAACGGTGTTGAGTTCAATAACAAAAATCAATAGAGACCCCCTTTAGAATATAAGGAATCTCATTTAATACTATATATCTCAACCTATTACATTTCTTACATTTCTATTAAGCGAGAAGACTCACCGACGCACAGACCGCCGGCAGTCCATATATTTTTTCAATTACATTTTTTTATGTAATCTAAAGTGAATCGATTAAAAAATAAACTAATCTTATAATTCAATGTTTGTAGTTATTGTAACGTTAATAATAATATGGATTTGATGTCTAGCTAAGTGTATAAGAATGATTTTATGTAGCGAAATTGAAGTATGGCCACATATCGCGAGTAGGGCACTCCCTCACGTTGTGAGGTGTGCAAAAGACAAGATCACAGCTATGTTTTAATTACTTTTTTAATGTCTTCTTTCTATTTAATCTATTTTAAAATGGGCTTCCTTCAAAGATTTAATATCGTAGTCTTTGCACCATCCGCGGCTGTGGGTTCCTTTGCCCTCTCGGCTGTCCCTACTCAGCCCGGAGAAAGCATTGAAATGTTGGGAGGTTCGGATTTAATACTATCGAATCTCTCTTAGGATATCGTGTATATACCTATATGGACATACACTACAGCATAGATGGTAGATAGATAATACCCGTAATATCCTGGAACGCTAAAGAAACGGCCAAAGAAACTCATTCAACAAAGTATCCTCTTTTGTCATTTTTATCGCCCATGATAAGACTATTAATCGCAAATGAAAGCGAATGTTCGCGTAATCAAAGCATATCTTTAATAAAATCACAAAACTACACATTTTTAAGTTAATATTTTTTTAAAGAATATTAACAATGCTACAAACATTACTAATATTCCCCTTAACCACTCGTGGTAAGCTTAAATTGCTTGTGTTACGAGTTGTTCACGCCAGTAGACGAATGGCGGATTCGAACCCACGACCTTTTTGAGTTCGCGGTCCGCGTGCTGCCATTAGGCTACTGTCGCTTTAGTTAATAGGCTTTTTATAAATTTATTGTAAAATTTTATTATAGTATAATTATATATTTTATAGTATAATTATATATATATTATAATTATAATATTATATTATAGATTGTAAAATAAAAAGATTATCCAAGTACTTACACCTTCGAAGCTAAGGTCTGATGCGAACAAGCTGTTAGCGACCGGCTCATCGAGGTTCATTTGAGTTGTTAAGTACCGTTTCACCCTCTCAGGATTTCTAAACAGCTCTCTTACTTGGAGACCGTTCTCTGAAATAGAAATATAATTTCACACAGTCCACCTGATGATAAGTAGTTGCACTGGCCCATAGACATCCACATTTATCTTCAATTAAGGATCAAAATTCAGATTCATTATCACCCCTGAGGACTAGGATGGAATACCTGTATTTCAGTAAAAAGGGTCTTCGGTTCCCTACACTCTCCATACGAAACATAGCAGCATTACGCTGGTATTTTGTGAGAGCATGGCCCTTCCCCGGTCGAGCCGATCCACTCGTGCTACAACTATAATATAGCTGCAGCGTGGCTCTTGAGTTGAGGATAAGTGTTGATATCTTTCGGCCAAAATATCCAATAATCACAATGTGAACTTTATGCCCGTTTGTCACCCTTATTCTCTAAAAACATCACTTCAGAAGCTCTAGAACTCTAGATAAGAACAAAGAACAAAATGCGTAATTGGCAAAAACCCTGACTGGACATTTGTCCGTTTATAAATGCACATGTCCATCTTGGGACTAAGCAATTCAAGGATGTGCCAGTTCCGTTAAGGAAAAGAATCGGCACCTCTGCACATCTTAACTGATTGCGGAACCTTAGCGTGCAAACGTAAATCAGCAACTCCGTGAACTCAATGAAGATAGGGCTTAGCAGTGAACTGTAGGAATAACAGCGATCACAATAAATCTAACAAGTGGCAGTGATACTGGTCTTCTTACTCGTAGACTTAATTGGCTGAATTTTGATAGCCTTTGTTTAACAGTGGGCTTTTAAAAGACTGTAATAATGATGATGATGATGACAGAAGAGTTTTACCTATTATACATTTTAAAGATACTTTGATAAGGGGGATGAGTATCCTATGTTCTTTTGCAGAAGAAAAATGACTGTTACTTACTCGCCACGTCAACGAATTCTGGAACATCAGCGACGTCGGAGAGCGTCGCCAATAGCTTGAGGGCATCAGGCACTGTTACAGCTGTGTCCAGGAGTGATGTGTTAGAGAATAGCGGGGAGAACTGGCGCTTCAACTGTGTTAATCTGAAAAAGATATGTAATACATATACCTGTCTCTTTTGCCTTTGCCTCGTATTTAAATATTGATGACAGAGTGCCTTAGTAGTTATAGGGTTTGGTAATTTTATCGTAGGTCCTGGTTTACATATACAGCCCATTAAAGTCCCCTGCTGAGAATAGCCTCATATATGCATAGTTGCCACGCTTGGCCAGAGGGTTGGACCCGCAGTTTTAAACGTTATTAGAGAGACGAAGACTGAGACGCTCATCTTCTTCTTTGTTACCCTATGTCGCCTCTTATGACACACTCTGGATGATATAGGGTAGTGGATATTGTTACACTGCCACTATACGGTATAAGTTCAGGTTTGGTCCCATCCAAAACCATTGATTTGACCACTTGAACCGCTGATGTATGGTTTATGTGCTGACAAATCGTTGTCTCTTAGGTTAAGTAGGTTTTCATTTTTTTTTAATTTTTTTTAACTAGCAAATAATTTTGTGATACTTATATTACTGACATATATGATTCGTGACGGTCGAAATAAAATATTTTTATTATATTTAGAATTGTCTATTTATTTAACCTCTTTTATCTTTCGGGCCACCTTAAGCTATCTTTGCTTGAGCAAAGGTAGCCCTAAACATAAATAATACGTAGTAGAGCCATGCTGCTGCTATATTATTGTTTCAGCACGTATGGGGCAGAGGTAGGATCACGCTTTCACAGAATATCAGCGTAAAATAGCAGCATATTGCTGTTGTGTTAAGTATGGTGAGTGATGAGAACTGGGGCCTCCTTTTATTGGTAACGAGTTATTCGACATTAGTCCTCCTGGAGTGATAATCTGCATTTTGCTTTCTATTCGAGGATAGATGTAGGTGGACACAGCATTCACTTACCTTCAGGAGGATGGTTAGTGTAGAGAACCGAAGACTTCTTTTACTGCATACGAGGCATTTTATCTTAATCCTCAGGTATGACAATGCATCTGCATTTTGATTCTTAATCGTGGATAACCTATAGATGTTTATAGGCCACAGCATCCACTTACCATCAGGTGGACTGTGTGCTCGTTTGTCACCCTTATTCTATAAAAAAATAATTGGACTACCTCGTAATTATAAATTCCTTTATTTATGACTGGACTTACTTGGCATTAGAATATGAGGGTATCTCTTCAAACTGATCCATTGGAGAACATTCATTGTTGACACTGCACATGAAGGACTGAAGAAATGTCAGCACACCAGCGCTTGGCAACGCTCGTGCAGGAAACTGGCCTGTGGGAAATTTGATGTAGCGAAAATTATACGGATATTATGTCTTGCTTTTTCCGTAGGTATCATAAGATAACAAGTGATTAATAGTATACTTGGCTAATATTTCCAATATGGACCATCGATTTCAAAGCCCATATTTTTTTTGTAGATAGTACTCACTAAAAGAAAGCGTTTTGCAAAGTTTTAGGTTGCGGAAACTTAAGGTTCATGAGATATATTTTTTTAAACTTTTCATACAAATTGGTAAATAACACGCAATTACAAAATAAATTTGACAAATGATTGATGTTAAATGTCAGTTAGTGTAGGGTTCCGAATATTTTGAAAGTATCGATACCCACTCGATACCAAGTATCGTATCAAAAGTATCAATACTACTTGGTATCGAGTACATTTCGTTAATTTTGGAGACGAAAAATAATGACAAACCAATTAGATGCATAGGAAGAGCTGATAAGTGCAATTATAGATGTATATAAAGTAGAATAAAGTTTACTCTATTTAAGTTCCACCCTAGTACTTGTATTTCATTGTTTGCAACTTGTTTGTATATCTTAATTAGTACAGCTTTTGTACTTTTATTTTATTGTTTGCAACTTTCTGTATTATCTAATTCTTACTACAATAAAGTGTTTACTGACTTATTGACTTACTTATTTAATATTCAAAAAGTACCCAAAACCGAATCAGAGCACCCCACTATCCACGTGGTCTTGTCTGCCCTACCCCTAGAGTGTATATAAGAGCCCGGAGGCGCGGTGGGAGAGCAGTGCCCGCCCGCCGTAGGAAAGCGCAGGCACCGAGATCGCCGTAGCGGCTGAGGCTGGTCGCCGAAGGCGACCAAAAAGCCGAAGCTGCGAAGGCGAGCCCAGGTGCCTGTGCTTCCCTACGCTAGGGCGGAGGCACTGCTTATCCCGCAGCGCCGGAGCTGCCACGGAGCGCCGGAGCACAACTTCCCGCTTCTTACCCCCTCTAGTCTCCAAAATTAACGAAATGTACTCGATACCAAGTAGTATTGATACTTTTGATACAATACTTGGTATCGAGTACGTATCGATACTTTCAAAATATTCGGAACCCTACACTAATTGACGTCCGACATCAATGATTTGTCAAATTCATTTTGTAATTGGTGTAATTGCGTGTTATTTGCCAATTTGTATGAAAAGTTTAAAAAAATATATCTCATGAACCGTAAGTTTCCGCAACCTAAAACTTTGCAAAACTCTTTCTTTTAGTGAGTACTATCTACAAAAAAAATATGGGCTTTGAAATCAATGGTCCATATTGGAAATATTAACCGTATACTTCATTACGAGTGCGCTGTCTTTGCAAAGAGTTCCGACAAATGTCTACCCGAGCCGAGGCGCAGCCGAAGGTGAGGGAAGACAGTCGGAACAAGTTGCAATGACGGTTCCGCACGTGTACTGAACAACTATTTTTAATGCAGTTGCGAAAAAATGAAGCAATTTATTAAAATAATAAAAACACAATAAACTCAACTAACTAATCATTATGTTTTTTTTTTTGACTTTCCGGTAAAATGTTCACCGAAGCATTTTGTGTTCCGGTGGTGTTAATTCAAATTAACTATCGTCGAAATTACTCATTTTGTACAACAAACAACTAAACTCACAAAGAACATTATTGGAAAATGGCGCCAACCGCAAAATAATTTAAGCAGAGATTTTTTTGTTTTCTTCACCCATTCTGGGTAGGCAAAGAGAACTACGCCCATACAGGCTAGTCCTCAGTAGATTTTTTTATTGATATGAAATGAAAATGAAATTTAATGACATGAAATTAAATGAAACCTAACCTAACTCATTGAATCAAATCGTTATATCTGATATTGAAACAAATTAGTAGCTTTTTTTTTAGAAATATTTACATTAATCATACAAACTTCTATGATTTTTTTTTAGTAAAAACTTCGTGTTTGGTTTTATTTTTATTAGGCATTATTTTGACAGTTGGGAAGACACAAGAGAACGCACGAGTTTGAAAACGTAAAGAAAAAATCGAGTATGTAATAGCCCACATCCCGAACGCTATACGTCCCTGCAATACACCACTATTTGAGCAATTGTATTTAAAATAAAATTTCGTACAACTGACTACAATATAAACAAAATGAGAACATCGTTAATGTAGTCGAAGTCAATTAAATACGCATTATTAAGGATAACTCAAAAACTACTGGTCAGGTCTTGATCAAATTTATATGGGACCACATGAAAAACACGATCATTAAAATCGGTTCACCTAGAAAAATGTTGTAACACACGTAAAAATACATTTTATAACCTCCTCGTTTTTTTGAAGACGGTAAAAAAGAAATAAGTAACGGGATGGACAACATAATTTTTCTAGGTGACTTTAAATAAACATTCTTACGTAGGCGTTGCTAGGGTCAGCAACTGGGTCATCAGATGCCCTTCATGGTGCCATATTATTGCATTCAAGATTTCAATATTTTTATACAAAATTAGCTCTTAAATCAGATATCAGCAATTGCTTCAAAAACAGATTACGAATTTAGAACCAGAAATTCATACGAAGAAAGCAAGTAACAAGCACCTTTTCCTTTTTAAAAGCTTTATCCTTTCTCCTTATTACAAGCATAATGCTTGTAAAAAGAAAGATGTCCTCAATTTTTATAAACTCTGATAATCAAGTAGCACTGCTAGCCCTGAGGTCAAACTTTGTGAACTCGAAGCTAGTTGGAGACTGCGTGAACCGTCTAAACGCCCTGGGATGTAACAACAGGGCTGTCTTAAGATGGGATTCCGGGTCATCATCACTGAACTTTCCGATAAGCTCACAGGGGAGGGCTCAAAAAGTACAAAATTTGGACCCAAACCATTTTGTGGAATCTCAAAATGCCTAACCCGATTGACCGATTGATAAATCACTTGGTCTGACATACCAGGCTTATAACATTCTCAACTTAATCCGGGGTTTCGATCATAAATTCGCTCCAGAAACCACTGGGATTAAGTAAACATAAATTGCGCATTCTGGCGAAAGCCCTAACTGGACACTGTTGTCTTAAAAAGCAGATGTCCATTCTGGTACTAAGCAACTCAAGAATGTGCAGGTTCTGTTCCCTAATAGAAGAAACGCCTCTGCATACTGATTGCGGACCTTTAATGCGCAAACGTAACACTCACCTGGGAAACTATGTATTCCGACCAGAAGAAGTGAAATTGCACACAGCTAAACAACTCTTTCTATTTACTGGAGACATAGGGCTTAGCAGTGAGCTATAGCCATAGCAGCGATCACAATAGATCTTTTAGGTCGCAGTGATACTGAGCCTTTTCCTGTACCTGCATAGCTGCTCGCACATAATAAAAAAGTAACAGGCACCTTCTCCTTTTTAACCCTTCAATCCCCATAAAATTATCATGCAGTCGCGTACCGTCTAATCCCGAGCGGTCGCATGCGAGCACCCACCCACAGCAATTTAAACCATTACAACTTATATTTAGAGACTACTTTTCTATGAAAAAGTTTGGCATTATACAATGTGTTAATTTTACACTTGATCAAACGAAATGTGCGGATACTAGATAAAAAATTATCGGTAAAAAATCGTAAATTTTTTTTTATGTAAACTATTTAAAAATAAAAGCATTTTAATTTTTTTTTTGGTAAAATTGCCATCCTTCGGTTTTAAATTATTTTTCTCTTTAAGTAAACGGTGTATTTTTTTCAAAGTAGTTTTATTTGAAAGTTAGAAAGATTAACTAGTATAAAAATTAAAAAAAAAAACTTACGATATCAAGCAGGAAATTTGTCAAAAAAATAATAAGATAATTTTTTTTGTTACAAATATACTTTTTTTTTTAATTTTTGGTCTGTAACTGCAAAACTAGTACGTTGAGATAACCTTTTTAACATGTTTTATTAAACTACATAGCTTACTGTACAAGTTCTCCAAAATAATACGCGTTCTATCTTTTTTCGTTTTTAAAATAATAATCATCAAAGAATGCCATCGGTATGTTGATTTGCGCTTATGCGCCGCACCTACCTCTAATTTGAACACCCCTGGTCGAACAATAGCAGGTAAACATAAAAAGAGATAGATCAAGGAAAGGCGAAACAAGTGAGTGAGAGACTGAATTGTCGTTTGAATGAGATTTGGGTCTCGTTCTCGTAAGGCATGCTGGATGCAGCTTTAGCTATTTTAAACAGTTTCTCTTGTAACGTTACCTAATTTGCACATTGAATACGCTTACCATTTTTTTCGTCGTTATGCCTTTTACGATAGACTCATTGTCTGCTCGTGAAGTAGCTGACATTCATTACATTTACGGGTTTTGTGATGGCAACGCTCGCGCCGCCTCTCGAGAGTATCATCAATATTCCCGACAAGACCTGCCGTTGACTACAAGGTTTTCTTAGCTAGAATTAAGTGAAAATGGACTGCATCACCCACATCGTGAACGTGCTCCTACTGTACCGGTGGATGTGGATGAACCAAGACCCCACAATTAGTACTCGACGAATAGCACTCCAATTGGGAATTAATCACGTCCAAGTGTAGAAAATTTTGAAAAAGGAATGTTTGTACCCCTTTCATTTTCGAAGAGTGCAGAATTTGCACGAGCCAGATTATGTCGGAAGAAGTGTTTTCTGTGACCGTATTTTGTGGACCGATGAGGCAAATTTTAAAAGAACTGGAGTCACAAATTTTCGAAACCTTCACTTGTGGATGCCGGAGGAAAAAATCCCTTAACAGTTCGGCCAGCGTCCTTTCAAATCGAATTTTCGATTAATGTTTGGGCTGGAATGACAAGTGATTACTTAATCGGACCATTTATTCTTCCGTCAAGGTTGACAGGCTCAGCTTACCTAACATTTCTACAAGAAGAGTTACCTGACCTGATGAGTGATGTGGATCTACAAACAAGGAGCAGGATGTGGTTTCAGCATGACGGCGCTCCAGCTCACTTCAGCACCATCGTACGTGATTATTTAAAAGAACGATACGGAGACAGATGGATTGGACGAGGCGGACCAGTAGCGTGGCCGGCACGAAGCCCTGATATGACCCCCCTAGATTTTTTTGTGGGGCCACATGAAACAGATTGTGTACAGTACTCCAATTAGTACAAGAGAAGAATTGTTACAAAAAATAATGGCTGCGGCTAGTCAAATAAAAGAAAATCGTACTGTATTAAAAAAAAACAGTACGTAGTGTGGCATTACGTGCAACTGTATGTATGGATGAAAATGGTGGTCATTTTGAAAATTTAATAAATAAAATTATTTTTCTACGGTGTTTTTTTATAATCATTTCTTATATTTACGTGTTTTTTTGTTTTATTCCATAATTTTGTCAATTAAATCATTATTAAATCACTTTTGAATCTTGTGCTCAGATTACCTACCTTATTTTTAGTGATTATCTTAACAACGACAAGAGATAGAACCCATGTTATATTGGAGAACTTGTAGAGTAAATCATGCAGTTTAATAAAACATGCTAAAAAAGTTACCTCAATGTGCTAGTTTTGAAGTTACAAACCAAAAATTAAAAAGAAAAGTATTTTTTAACAAAAAAATTATCTCATTATTTTTTTAACAAATTTTCTGCTCGATATCGTAGGTTTTTTTTAAATTTTATTGCTAGTTAATCTTTCTAACTTTCAAATAAAACTATTTTGAAGAAAATACACCGTTTACTTAAAGAGAAAATAATTTAAAACCTGCTTTTATTTTTAAATAGTTTACTTAAAAAAAAACTATTTTTTACCGATAATTTTACCGAACATTTCGTTTGATCAAGTGTAAAATTAACACATTGTGGAATAAGTACAACATTCTCTATCGTGTGGTTTAAACAAAAGTCAGTTAATCTATGTATTTTTATTTTTATTCTACTGTCAATTTACGATATATTAAACCATAAAACACAAACAACTTATATTTATTGACTACTTTTCTATTAGGAAGTTTGGCATTATAGAATCTATACAAAATTTTCTATCCTGTGGTCCAAACAAAACAATTCCTCTATGGATTTTTATTTTTAATCTACCGTAAAATTGCGCTATTTTCGTATGGTTGGCAAATGTCGTAAATTGACAGTAGAATAAAAATAAAAATACATAGAGTAAATGACTTTTGTTTGGACCACAGGATAGAAAATTTCGTATAAATTCTATAGTGCCAAACTTTTTGTAGAATTATAGTCTCTAAATATAAGTATTATTCCGTATGAGTTAAAGTGCTGTGGGTGAGTGCGGTCGGATCCGACCGCTTGAATTTTGACGGAACATCGCCTTGTTCGGATCCGACCGTGTGCCCATTGAAAGGTTAAAAGCTTTATATTATGCTTGTAAAAAGAAAAAAGGTCCTCAGTTTTACTGTATGTATGTTTTGACAGCAATCTTCACCAATTATGAGGCTATTTTAATGATTATTTTTTATATATTCATAACTAGCTGTTCCCCGTGACTTCACCTGCATGTAATTTAGTGTTTCAGTTTTTTTTTTACTCCTTACAACATTAGCTATCTGCCAGTAAAAGTTCTATCAAAATCGGTCCAGCCGTTTCGGAGATTAGCCGGACCAAACAGACAAACAAACAGATGGGGGAGGGCTATGTTCTGCAGTGATTTTAATAGAATGTATGATACGTTAATGCCAAAATCTGACAAATAACACACACACACACACACACACACACACACACACACAAACACACACACACACACACATATATATATATATATATATATATATAAGTGCGCGTGTGTGTGTTTGTGTATGTTATACCAATTCTTCCCCGCGCCTTCGGATTTATTACGAATGGATTTCATACGTATTAAATTTTGCGCGGAATCCTAATTAGGTATTTTTTCTATTAAAATAAAAAATAGCACATTATGTTACTGCTGATAACATCATCTATCTGCCAGTGAAAGTCTCGTCAAAATTGCTCTAGCCATTTCAGAGAGAAGCCGGAACCAACAGACAGATAGACAGACAAAAGTTTAAAAAATTGTTTTTTGTTTGTTAGCCGTCGTTAAATATGACATTTGGACGTCAAACAACTCAGTCACCCCCTTGACCATGGGTGCTGTAAAGTACTTGAAACTTCGGGAATTTAAAATAAATTAATATATAATTTGGCCGGACACAACAGAAAAGCCTGACTGTGTCAGTCTATACATAGTATAAAACAAAGCAGCTTCCCGCCATCTGTACGCTTAGATCTTTTAAATTACTCAATGGATTTTGATGAGGATTGTTTTTATCAATAGAAAGAATGATTCAAGAGAATGGTTTACATGTATCATCATCATCATCATCATCATCATTACAGCCCTTCACAAGTCCACTGCTGAACATAGGCCTCCCCCAAGTAATGCCACAAAGCACGGTCCTTAGCTACCTGCATCCATCGACTTCCTGCATGTCTTACCAGATCGTCACTCCATCTAGTGGGGGGTCGCCCTACACTACGCCTAGCGCTACGAGGCTGCCACTCGAGAACCTTTCTTCCCCATCGGTTAGAAATGAGGATAATTGCAGTAAAACCAAAGTGACCGACATAGCCCAACGGATTAGTAAGCTGAAGTGGCAATGGGCCGGCCATATAGCTCGAAGAACCGATAACCGATGGGGAAGAAAGGTTTACATGTATAATACATGCATATGTCGTCAAGATCCAAATATCATCCGTGCGGAGACGAAACGGATCGCAAGTCTCTATATATAAAAATATATTGCTGTCCGTTGGTGTCGCTCAGACTCAAAAATAGCTGCACCGATTTTAATGATTTTTTTGGTTTGAGTGGGTTCTTGGATAGTTTAGATTCACTATTGGACCCGGACCGCGCTACTGTCGAGATCCAGAAATTACCCGTGCGAAGTCAGGGCGAAGCACTAGTCTTAAATATATTAGGTCGGTGATTCTATTGATTAGTCAGTTATATTGTACAATTGATAGAATCAGGCGTTACTTTGCGGAAATCCATCATAACAATTATAATAAAGATATTAATTTGCAACCATCCGCTAATTAAATACAATGATGTGTCTTACCTCGATTGAAGAGCACCTCCCGCCCTCCCTCATTTGCGTGCACTAATCCCGTTACCACTACTCCCAACACCACTACTCCCGGCACCACTGCTCCCAACACCACTATTCCAGGAAAGACACACCATCGACGATAATACGACAAGTGTTTCGTCTCTACACGAGGCATCTTCAGGTGATGTAGACTCTACGGCGACTGGCCGCTAAGTAATTAGCGGATGGTTTCAAATTAATATCTTTATTATAATAGTTATATTGTTTTAAAGTACTACTTACAGGAGGGAAAATCTTGATTATCCACATTAATTCGAACGATATATAAGCTGGATATGATTGCCGTCGCCCACACCACTCCAGCCAGTGTTATCTGGAAAGAAAGTAACAGTAAGTATTAGATATTAAACGTTACTTAATTTTCTTTTTTTTAAATCCTTGTAAAAACGTAGCTACCACACTTGTATTTTCCCCTGTATCGCGAAGGCAGTCTACAGACATAAATTGCACAAGGACCAACATCCAGACCCGGAACAATCATATGTACTTGTTCCGTGCAGGATTCAAATCCGCGGCTCTCAGCGTCGCAACTCAACGCTAAGCCACTACGATACGGAGCCGTCACAAAATAAAATTACAAATTAAAAAAATACGATTACAGAGTAGCATTTGTTTTTACACAGATGATAAAACCCAGGTTCGAAGTACAAGCCTGAAACCAACATAAAAGATATTTACTTACTACTACTAAACGAGTATACAGTCCACCTGGTGATAAGTGGGTACTGCGACCTATAGACATCTACATGAGGACTAAGATGGAATGCCTCGTTTTTTTTAAAATACGGTCTCCAATTCTCTACATTCACGAAACGCAACACAGCAGCATTGAGCTGCTATTGTACGCTGGTATTTTGGTCCTTCCCTGTTTAAGCCGATACATTCCTATTACAACATATATCTGCAGCATGACTCTACAAACTTTCGACCATAGTTGCGCAATCGCACTGCTGGAGAAATTATCAATATAATAATTGAACATATTCCATTCATCATATTCCATTCATCATTCACTAATAGAATGAAAAAAATGAGAATTATTGGTGTAAAATTTTTAATATAAATATGTACGATTTAGGGTAGGGATTCCTTTAAGCTATTGCATAGCTTCTATCGCGGGCCTTGAGCGCGGGGACCGAATCCAGAAATTTATTCCGCCGTAACGAAAAAACCTCACGCTCCCCACTCCGACGGGCACGGAGGTGTGGCTTGAAGGCCGTGCATTGTCTAACGTCGTTTCTTTTCAGTCTTCGACACGGTGTTTGTGTATAAAGTGTTTTGAATATGAATGAACAAAGTGCATTTAATGAAGAAAGTCACGAAATAATAGTGAAAGAAAATGAGTGAGTACTCTATATACAAACATTTTATTATTATCACAAATGCAGTACTAATTTTGAATTGAAAATATAATACTGCTATAAAGATAACCTAAATTTTTGATATTAAAATGAGCGATATTAAAAGTAGCCCTCTTTATATACATACAAACACACACACGCGTATAGTTCAAATTCTCAATTTAGATTCTCAATATATATATTAGAGATGGGCTGAAATTCGGTACAAGAAAAATAATACCTACTCGCACTTATTTTAACTGAAATATAAGGTGTTTCTAAACTACAATATGCCATGGCTGCAACTGGTGGTTCTACTCATGATACTGTACCACTTTCCCCAAGGAACCCATAGTCAATTCTCAAAAAAAATTGCACTTTGTATGGAAATCGCTCAGCTGATTGGCCAAGTCTCCATACAAACAACCGTGGCATATATTTTAGAAGCACCTTATATAGCAACATTAGATACTGTAAAATAAAAGATATTATTTTTACTCACTCATGGTCAATTATTTATTTATTTATTTCGGAACATTGTAAATGTAAACCTTATATTAAATCAGTTCCTATCTTATCATTAATCTTAATCTTAGTTCTTAACCTTGATCCTAGTTAATTAGTTATTAATCTTAGAAATCCCTGCCTAATTAATAATTAGCCATATTACAAAAATGAAATAAACTTTGTATTCTCCCAGTAAACATCTGGATAGGAGTCCGTAAATTAAATAAAAAATTAATGTTTTTGATTCAACATTCATTAACCTCAAGTATTTTTCATTACAATTAAAGGGTATTTGTTTTCAACAATCATATTAAACCAACTGTTCTTATCTATCTAGTCATATTTAAAATTTACCAGAGTCAGGTTGTGGTGCAAAAACACCAAAGATCTTATCAAGCCTTATCTGGCAGAAGTTTGTTACGTTTTTTTCGTAGGTATAATGTTTCCTGCGGTGTGCGCGCGGGGTATTTGAAGTAAATGCGTAAACAAGTCACGACGCGTCGCTCTCGAGAAAGCGTGCGAAAATGAACCGAAGTGAAATTTGTCATCTATGAGAGTGAATTTTATCTGTGTACTCTGTAACAAATAACTATATAGAAAAAAAAATGTGAAAATGACATTTCGCCATTTTTGTTTGTGTACTGGTTAGGAACTCGATCAAAAATTTGATAATTTTTCTGTTTTTATACGTTATTTCTAAAAAAATATGAAAATGACTATTCGCCATTTTTGTTTGTGTACTGGTTAGGAACTCGATCAAAAATTTGATAATTTCTTCGTTTTTATACGTTATTTCTAATGTTATTTTACATCAAATTAATTGTGAAGATATTTTCTTTAGGAAATATGTATCATTACTACGATTCAAAAACGTTTACATATAATAATTTACCTCGAAATTCACTATACGCGATTATCGTTTATTGATTATATGTTGTTTAAAAAGTATTCTTATCAGTTTTTTGTGTTAAATGGATGCTAAATATAAAAGAATGCTTCAGTATTGATAGCAATTTATTAACGAAATATCTGTTGAGATGTGTCTAGAAATTATTAATACTTATTTTTATTTATTTATTAAAATAATAAATAAATAAAAATAAGTATACATTTATCTATATTGAGTACTAGTTGTTCCCCGCGATCTCGCCCGCGTGGAATATGGATTTCATGGGTTTTAATTTTTTTGCGCGGAACCCTAATTCTTTTTCTAAAACAAAAGTAGTTCAAGTTATTCTTATATCATCAGCTATCTGCCAGTGAAAGTCCCGAAAAGAAAGAAGAAAGAAAGGAGATTAGCTGGAACAAACAGACAGAGAGACAGACAGACCGACAGACATAAAAATTTTAAAAATTGTGTTTTTGTTACTAGTACTTTCATATGCATTTAATAAAAAGCTGTTGTTTTAACATTACAAACAGACACTTCAATTTTATTTATTTGTATAGATATAAGTTATTATTCATATTGGTGTCATTTTAAAGGGAATATCATGTACTATTATATTAATAAAATAATTGTCTCCAGTAAATATTATACTTTTCTTGTAAAACTCGAAATAAAAAATAAATACGATTTATTTTTATATTCCCATATGCTTTATTTTCATCCTTTATTTTTTATTTGACCAATTTCCTTTTAATAAAATTAAATTCTGAATTCATTGCGCTTTTTGAGAATATTTTTATTTGAATGTTAGGTAGGTACCTATATTAGTTTTCAGTAGTAATCAGACAGTCTCGCGCGGTCGTAAAAAAAAGTTACTGCGCGGACAGGTGGGACGAGAATCACTTGCGCGGCGCTTGAAGGCCGTGCATTGTCTAACGTCGTTTCTTTTCGGCAGTCTTCGACACGGTGTTTGTTGCGTGCAACTAGACGTATTGTACGACTCTACGAAGCTCGCACGAATCGAGACGAGCTGCTCCGAAATCGGACGAATACATAAGCAGCTGTTTATGAGAAAGTATATAGGTGTATAGGTATTTATGTACAACAGTGAATAACTGTACTTGTAAAATTTGTGTATAAAGTGTTTTGAATATGAATGAACAAAGTGCATTTATTATTTATTTATTTAATAAAAGAAAAAAAATTGTTTTCTTATCGGTCACCACGCTCAAAAAGTGTAACTTGAATTAATATCAAAGAAAAAGAAATACTGCATAAATAAAATAAATAAATAATTATAATTGCATAAGTTGATACAAAATGCTATGCAATAGCTTTACCGCGGCAGTCCCCGAGTGCCACACGTCTTTTTTTATACATGTTTTAGCAGAACCACTGTCAGGTGCTGCAAAATTGAAATGAATTAAAATGCAGATGCGTTGCCCCCCCCCCCCTGAGGACTATAATGAAATGGCTTATTTCCAGTAAAATGTGTCTCCAGTTCCTTACGAAACATTGCATTGAAATGCTCTTTTACGTATTCCGTGAGAACGTTGTCCTTCTCCGGTCAAGCCGACCCATTTCTGCTACAACCGTAATATAGCTGCAGTGGCTCTACCGTGTGAAAAATATTTTATTTATTAAATATATTATAATAAAAAAGATCTATAATTATTAAATATTTCAATTATTCTAATTCTTCTCAACAAGGCTTTTTTTCAACTGTGACTCATTAAGATTAGGGTATGACGGGGAGCTGAAGTATCCGATCGGAGTAAATGCCCCCATAAAATAAAGAGGAAAAATATATATGTACGTGTAATGTCTTTATCTCACCGGATTTCTTTTCCGCACGAGATAATCCTTCCACAGCAGCAGCCGAATTTGCCGGCCCGCCGCCATCTTGATAGCAGCTGGTTTTGCGACACCATCACTGTAAAGAAAACATTAAAATTAACAATATGTTTTATCAACTCTGTAATGTCTCGTGGTCGCGGTACATCCCACATGGAATTATTACTTGTATGACTTTTGGAGAAACTTCTATTCACTAGAAGTTTCACTTTCATTAGAAGTTTCTACTCCTTTTTAGGGTTCCTTAGTCAACTAGGAACCCTTATAGTTTCGCCATGTCTGTCTGTCCGTCTGTCCGTCCTCGCTTAATCTCTGTGACCGTTAGCACTAGAAAGCTGAAATTTGGTACCAATATGTGTATCAATCACGCCGACAAAGTGGTAAAATAAAAATTGGAAAAAAATGTTTTATTAGGGTACCCCTCCTATATATAAAGTGGGAAGTGATTTTTCTTTTAATTTCAACCCTAACTTGTGATATATTCTTGGAAAGGTATTTAAAAATGAATAGGGGTTTACTGAAATCATTTTTTGATAATGTCAATAATTTCGGAAATAATCGCTCCAAAAGTAAAAAACAATGTGTCCCCCCCTCTAACTTTTGAACCATAAGTTTAGAAAATATGAAAAAAATCTGAAAAGTAGAACTTTATAAGGACTTTCTAGGAAAATCATTTTGGACTTGAATGGAAACAACAGTACCCACTACCGGGAGCAGTTGCAGGAGCGCGGAGCGCTGCTGGAGCGCGAACATAATGAATACCCACCTTTAAACTCATAAGTGGGAACACTTATTGTGACGGACGGGAAACTACGGAACCCTACACTGAGCGTGGCCCGACACGCTCTTGGCCAGTTTTCTTTATTTTAACATGAGCCCGTTTATTTCAACTACTGGACATAGGTTTCTTCCAAAGTAGCATACTTGATATACTTGACCAGTTTTATATTCTCCTTCTTTATCGACACGGTGAAAAATTGTGTGATAAGAGAAAAGTGTGGTTTTGAAGATGATGGTGTGACCAAGATTAAGAAAGGAATGCTTAGGTGGTTCGGTCATGTGGAAAGTATGAATGAGAAAGGAGTGAAAAAGCAAATTTATAGGAAGGGACGCCGTAGATGAAAGTTTATCGACCAAATTGGCGGTATAATGAAGATGGGCCAGATTAAAAGATCACCTTTAACCGACGAGCGTGTACGCGTGAATTTACTATTTTTTCAACATTATATCAACAGAATTACATGCTTTATACATATTTCTTGTTTTATTATTTTAAAAAGCTACCCTAAAACGTTTGTTACATAAATTTACACACTTTTCATGAAGTAATTATTTCTTTAATTATTAAAATAGTGTTAGAAATGAGGGTAAAATATTTTTTAAAGTATTTATATACACACAAGTTTTCACACATAACCTTGTTATATTATATGGATGTAAAGAAGGCGAGAGAGGTGTGTCAGGCTCGTTCCAAATGGAAGTCCGTAGTCTCTGTCTACCGCTCTAGCGTGAATGTTTATGATTTCTTTATATTAATATAGAAACACATTATATATTGTTCGTATTGCCATATCAAACACGTTATTACAAGTTTTTCGTTTGTTTACGTTCACTCTGATAATGTGTTGATTTGCAGCAGCATTGACACAGTGTTATTTTGTCAGTGCCAGTGTAAAGAACTTACAAGCAGTTAACAGTAGTCATTATCATTGACATCAGCTCTTAAAACCACACTTTTGGACGTGGACCTCTCTTGTCTATAAATGTATGCTTACTTCTTTTTAAAAACCCTCACACTAGGATTTTCTCGTGTATGGTACAGGCTTTTTCAAATATAAATCGCATAAGGACAAACAACCAGATCCGGGACAATTATTTAGGCCATAAAATATCACAAAAAATTAGGCCATACAAAGATAAAGAGACGTGGTAGCTCAGGGGCTGAGTGCTCGCTGTAAATTTCACAGTACGCGAACCACCCAAGTTTGATCTCTGCGGTCATCATCATCATCATTACAACCCTTCACAAGTCCACTGCTGAACATAGGCCTCCCCCAAGTAATGTCACAAAGCACGGTCCTGTGCCACCTGCACCCATCGACTTCCAGCATGTCTTACCAGGTCGTCACTCCATCTAGTGGGGGGTCGCCCTACACTACGCCTACTGGTACGAGGCTGCCACTCGAGAACCTTTCTTCCCCATCGGTTATCGGTTTTTCGAGCTATATGGCCGGCCCATTGCCACTTCAGCTTACTAATCCGTTGGGCTAAGTCGGTCACTCTGGTTTTACTGCGGATATCCTCATTTCTGAGTCTATCACGCAGAGAAACTCCAGGCATAGCCCTCTTCATAGCTCACTCAGCGACCTTGAGCGTCCTCATACGGACAGCAGTGAAGGACCACGTCTCAGATCCGTAAGTCATCACTGGCAACACGCACTGGTTGTACAATCTAGTTTTCAGAGATTGAGGTATACCTGACGAGATGTGTCTTAATTTCTCTAACGCTGCCCAGCCGAGTTGAATCCGTCGATCGACCTCTCGGTCGGAGATGGACTTACCTAGTCGGACTATTTGTCCCAAGTCCGATCTCCGCCGGCACCAATGCAATTGTTAATTACAATTTTAAGTGCTGATTTACCACGTGTTCGGCGTTGAAAAAAAACATCGTGAGCAAACCTGCGTGTCTGAAAAACATGAAATAAAATATTTAGAAAACGTGAAGTTCGCCAACACGCATTGGGGCAGCGCGGCGAACATTTTCTTGCCCTAAAAACCCTCTCAGAAACGAGAGGAGGCCAGTGCTCAGCAGTGGGACATATATAGGCTATTACTAGTACTTACTACTACATACGTATATTTGTTCTGTGCGGGATTCAAACCCACGGACTTCAGCGCCGCGACTCAATGCTAAGCCACTCCGTCACGGAGCTGTCTAAGTGTATAATCTACGTCTTCCGTTTTTCCCTGTATCGTCACGCCTGGTAGATAGTTTGACGAACGTAGTACTAGACGTGATTATAGTATTCTATGGTGATTAATTACCTTTGACACAGCCGACAGACGTAGGTATATGATAAAATATGAAACATCACTACACTGTTGTAACTACACATTTAATAACTAATTACGACATAGACATATGAAAATACATATTAATTATTGGCAACATATTAAAAAAATGGAGACAGCAGATTTGTTAATGCGGGGTTTAACAAACTTAAAGACATACTCACACTCACCAAAAGGAAGTCGATGGATACTGGTGGCTCAGGCCCGTGCTTTGTGCCATTACTTAAGAGGCAATGTTTAGCAGTGGACTTGTAATGACGATGTTGATGATGATGATTGACTGTTCGTGAATTACACATGTTTTCAAAATATTTTCCTTCACAAACATCGTTTGGAAACCTGCATGTCAGACATGCAGGTTTCCAAACGATGTTTGCCTTTTTTGCTAAACACATTGTAAATAAGCACTTAAATATTAGATATATATATATATATATATATATATATATATATATATATATATATATATATATATATATAAAGTTACTATGTTGCCAATAATTATTATTTTTATTTTTATACGTCTATGCTGTAATTAGTTATTAAATATGTAGTTACAACAGTGTAGTGATGTTTCATATTTTATCACTTACCTACGTCTGTCTGTCAAAAGTAATCACCATAGAATGCATATATATATATATATATATATATATATATATATATATATATATATATATATATATATATATATATATATATAGTTATATATAATAGTGCTCACGAGGATCGAACCTGAGCTATTACTATGCTGTGAAATTTACGGCAATCACTTAGCACCTGAGGCAACACGGCCCACCCGTTATTATTTATTTTATTTATTTATAGAATGAGGTGACAAAGGAACTGTCCATCTGACAATAAGAGGATGCTATGGCCAGTAGATATTTATCCTCAAATGCAGATCACGAATAAAAATGCTGATGCGTCGTCACTCCTGAGGACTAAGATAGAACAACCTCGTTTCCAGTAAAAAGGGGCGTCCGGTCACAGATTAATAAATAGTTTAGTCCGGTTATCTACACTCACAATACGAAACAGCGGCGTTAAGCTGTTATTTTACACTAATATTCTGTAAGAGCGTGATCCTGCCCCGGTCGAGCTGACCCATTCGGGCTACAACGATAATATATCTGCAGCGTGACTCTACTACGTAGCATTTATATTATTAAATTTGGCTTTCACGCTTTCAAACGGAAATCGCGTCTCTTATGCGCAGATTGTGGAGGAGCTTCAATACTATGCTGTAGGTCATTAGTGATAAGCGAGACTGTCCAGTCATGAGGCACTGGGTATACACATGCGTGTGTACCAAGTGCCACAAACTGGCATGGAAAATATTGAAATTAAAGTTGAAGTGCAGTTTCTTTATGTTTACTAACATAGTTTGCAAGTTTAAATGTTTTACTGAAACTTAAGGATTAAAATTCTGAAGTAAATTATCATTATATTTTTTATTGAATATTTTGCGCAAGAAGTCCATAAATAGTGAAATCAAACGATTCTATTAAATAAAATAAAATTTTCGGATGCCAAAATATCGGGTATTAAAATTAAACATATGAAACGCGATAAAATATGTAAAAGTAGTTTGTTAATTAATGTGCTTATAGTATTTGCGTAAATATAAGGAATCATTATAAAATGATCTAGATAATAGGGTAATGTTTAATGTGGGACGATTTAATGCCCCATCATTCTCTAACTTCATAACACATCAAACACATGTTTAGTGGACCGCTAATAGCAAATAATTATCTCAATGATTGCGTTACTATTCATGACAACACATTCATTGTAATTTCCAACATTAAATCCTAGTATCCGGTTGACCGAGCTTTGCTCGGTATTTTTCGCTCGGTTTTTTTTTATTCGTGTGTTTTGGAAATTATATTTAGATACAAATTAACATACTGATGAAATATGAATAATATTTTTTGATCTTAGCGACATAATAGAAAAAAAAACTGAACTGGTTATTTGAATAAAAAATCATGAGTGCAATTAGTTTAATTTAAATTTTCGTGTTTTTAAAAAATACTAAAAAAAGGGCTCGATAAAATAGATTTTCTCAAAAAAGAAAGGAACTTGAAAAAAAAATTAAAAAAAGTTGGTCGGTCGGCCTGGGCTCGAACCGGGGTTTTAAGATTC
The DNA here is from genome assembly GCA_036936625.1 of Parnassius smintheus behrii. Classification (NCBI taxonomy): domain Eukaryota; kingdom Metazoa; phylum Arthropoda; class Insecta; order Lepidoptera; family Papilionidae; genus Parnassius; species Parnassius smintheus. The sequence goes on along the minus strand of JAUPFT010000021.1, from coordinate 3,004,553 downwards.
TGTGATCGCCCATTATACCAAGTAAGCTATTTATAATCATTGACAAATTGTCAAAATTTACCTTCTTATTCTAACGATATTGTAGCAGTTTTTCATTGCCTAAAAACACGGACAAAAAGACATTTTCTAAAAATAAATCCTAGCTAGATCGATTTATTATCCCCGAAACTCCCCGGACACTAAATTTTATGAAAATCGTTGGAGCCGTTTCCGAGATCCCGATTATATATATATATATATATATATATATATATATATATATATATATATATATATATATATATATATATATATATATATATACCAGGTGGTCCCATAATGAACTGGCCTGATATAGTTCAACGCGACATGTCGCTACATGTTGTGTTGCATTAAATAGTACGTTTATCGTGCACTTAATATAAGAAACATGCATCGACATGAAATGCTTAGTCTTAGTTTAACAGGCATTTGAATAACGAGAGTCGCGTATTTTTTCAAAATGTCGAAAACTGAGTATCGAAGTGTCATAAAGTTTCTGTTTAAAGAAGGTTTATCCCCTGCCCAAATAAAAGAACGATTGGATGGCGTGTATAAAGAGTCTGCCCCCTCCTATAGCACAGTGAAAAATTGGGTGAAAGAGTTTCGCCTCTGGAGAGAAACCGTCGAAGACTTTGGCCACGACGGTCGACCTGTGGAAGTGCTCACTCCCGAAACGATTGCTCTTATCGAAGAGGAGGTTCTGAGTGACCGCCGTTTGAAGATTAGAGAAATTGCAGCAAGGCTTGGGCTCTCTAAGAGTACCATTCATCGCGCGATCCATGAACATCTTCACATGAAAAAAGTGAGTGCAAGATGGCTACCGAAACTTCTTTCAGCGGTACAGAGACAGGAAAGAGTGTGCTGCGCTTCGGAGTTTTTGGATCTTTGTGGCGAAAATCCAAAGACTGTGATCGAGCGGCTAGTGACTGGTGATGAAACTATGATCTTGTATTATGATCCACAAAGCAAGCGCGAGTCAATGGAATGGCGTTATAAGGGTGAAAAGTCCCCTAGAAAGGCAAAGGTGCAACAATCGATTAAAAAACTGATGTGCACAATATTTTGGGATTTTCAAGGCATTTTGATGGTGGATTTTAAAGAACGTAATACAGTCGTGAACGGCGAATATTATGCTTCTTTAATATATAAATTACGAGACAAGACAAAAGAAAAACGAAGAGGCAAGCTGTCTAAAGGTGTCCTGTTGCTCCATGACAACGCCCCTGTTCATACCGCTGGTGTTTCGAAGGATGCAGTTTGTCAATGCGGGTTCACAGAAGTTCAACATCCACCTTACATTCCAGACATGGCCCCGTCCGACTATTACTTATTTCCAAATTTAAAGCGGGACTTAAGAGGAAGAAAATTTTCAAGCGATGAAGAGTTGCAGGCGGCCGTCTTCAGTCATTTTGAGGATAAAAAATGTGATTATTTTTATAAAGGTTTAGAGATGTTGATTCACAGATGTCAGAAGTGTGTTAGTATTCATGGTGATTATATTGAAAAATAAAATTGGTATCGTTTCATTTCCTTCATTGGTTCATAGTTAGGCCAATTCATTATGGGACCGCCTACGTATATATATATATACATATACAAGAATTGCTCGTTTAATAGTATAGGATTTTATACCGGCTACAAAAAGAAGGAGGTATTCAATTTTACTGTATGTTTTTATATATATTACCTCAGAACACTTCTCTGGTTAAACAGATTTTGATGATTCTTATACTTGCTAGAGCCACGCTGCAGCTATATTATAGTTGTAGCATGAATGACTCGGCTCGACCGGGGCAGGACCATGCTCCCACAGAATACCAGCGTAAAATAGCATCTTAATGCTGCTGTGTTTCGTATGGCCCATCTTAGTCCTCAGGGGTGACAGCGCATTTGCACTTTGATTCTTAATCGAGGTTAAATGTAGACGTCCACAGCATCCACTTACTATTAGGTGAACTGTGTATTCATTTATCACCCTTATTCTATATAAAAAAAATCTTTATTTATCTGATAGCTGGTACTTCTCCTGTCCCATATAAATTTAATCAAGAGTTGACTAGTAATTTATGAATTTTCCTTAATAATGCGTATTTAATTGACTGTTGCTCTCATTTTAACTATATTGAAGTCAGTTGCAATTTTTTTTTAACTTTCCCACTTGTATAAAATTGAAGTGATCAAAGAGCTTACAGTCTACTTGATGGTAACCAAATTCAAATAAAGAATGCTAGAAATGCGTTGTCAGTTGTCACGGCTGAGGACTAATATGAAATGCCCCACATCCTGTAATTATACTGGATCGTTATACCCTTCAGACCGGAAATCTCTTGGACATAATAGGCTACTTAGACGCATCTCTAGGTAGAAAAACAGTGCTATCTCCTTGTTTATAAATATTTAGACAAAAATATCTGGTCAAAATTTAAAAATGTATATTAAATTTAAAAATATATTAATAAATATTGATATACGTGGCAGAGGCATCCTGCAGTTATATTGGTAGTATAGTTGTAGCACGAATGGGTCGGCTCGACCGGGGAAGGACCACGCTCTCACAGAATACCAGCGTAAAATAGTAGGTTAATGCTGCTATGTTTTGTATGGTGAGTGTATAGAATCGGAGACCCTTTTTACTGAAAACGAGGCATTCCATCTTAGTCCTCACGGGTGACAACACATCTGCATTTCGATTTGTAATCGAGGATAGATGTAGATATCTATGGGCCGCAGCAACCACTTACCATCAGGTGGACTGTGTGCTCATTTGTCACCCTATCCTATAAAAAAATTTAAATAAAAATATTAAATAAAAAGTTTATTTTTTAGATTAATAGGCTACAAAAAGACTTAACGTTGTTGATACATAACTAATTTAAGTACACTAAATTTTTATGCTGCTACATGTATGTATCGTTGGACTTTACTGATTCCGCCAATTTGGACCTTTTAGTAATATTCAGAAAAGATTTAAAATTCAAACAATTAACTTGCAAGTTTAGTCTAATTTCTAAATCAGCTTTGATTAAATCAAAGGCAGCTGTAATGTGAAGAGAATGGAGATCATTTAAAATGTCGGGAGAATCCTGACCATCTGACAACCCTAGTACCTACATACAAACAATTTGAATGCGTGGACAAAAATGTTTAAGATGGTAAATATTTTATGGATTACTCTGCAGCGGGGGCAATGAAACGGTCGTCTACCGGCTAAACCCCACGGTGGTCCGTCTTCAGGTCACCAGGGATCTCCGGATCTCAATTCGAAACGCAATCGCGGCCCAATAAACGCTTTGCTTAACTGGAAACAAAATCTTGTAGCAATATAATAAACAGCAATATTATATGGTGTTTATCAACGATGTACTCTTTAATTGTTTATTAATACTTATTAAACATTAATTAAATAAAAAAAATAAACTTTTTGGTTGATAGGTGCTGCATATTTTCTGGAATCTTGTAAAAGCATGTTGCTCCATTAAGGAATGCGACAAAACATTGGGTTCTTTATTTTTAGGCACTAGTAGAAACATATGCGCTTTGCGCTTAAGGCATGCAATTAAAATCGAAGTGCAGTTTCTTTATGTTTACTAACATAGGTTGCAAGTTTTTTCCTAACACTTAAGGACCAAAATTCTTAAGTAATTTTTTATTTATTAAATATTTTACGTAAAAAGTCCATAAATGGTGAAATAAAACGATCTATTGAATAAAAAATTTGACGATTTCGATGATCGAATTTGTTTTGAGAAAAAATTGACTTTCAATAAGTATTGCTTATAATCTACATTGAATAAAAAATTTCTGTTTCTGTTTCAAAACTTTGCGTTGTGTAACTAAACTTTCAGATGCTGAAACGTAGGGTATTAAAATTAAGCAGGACTTTGAACTAATAACTGGTATATCTTATAAACACATCTGTATTAGCGTGAGAATAATTTTTTTGCGTTAATTAAAATATTTGAATGGACAATGGCACGTTTGGCTGTTTAGTAACATTTGGCTGCGAGTAAAACAATTCGGGTACATAGACTACGTGCACTTGTACTTGGTTTGCAAGTTGTTGAATAATTACATGATTCAATGTTGTAGAAACATTGACTGAGATGAGATAAGGTACTCCATACAATCTACACATCTATACATATAAATACTGACTGTCTCGTTGGTCTAGTGGCTGTAGTAGTGCAACTTCTGATCATGAGGTCCTGGGTTCGAATGCCGGGTCAGGCCAAAAAATCAATTATTGAGTTTTTCCGTCAAGAAATTCTTAGTAGCTGTCCGGAATCAGGCAGTTGGCGGTGCCTCACCCCGTGCCTCGGAAAGCACGTAAAGCCGTTGATCCTGCGCCTGATCTCTCTCCGGTGGTGTCGGTTTACCGTCCCATCGGACTATGAGAGTGAGGGAATAGAGAGCGCACCTGTGCCTGCGCATACACTTGGGCACTATAATCCTGTCCTGCGCCGATGGCTAGTCTCTGTTGAGCCAGGCCGCCGTGACCGAAATTCGGTCTCGAGGACGTTATAGTTACGTATAAATAAAATTAAAATATCTGTCTGTAATATGGAATTAACTGCCTTTTATTGGGCTCATTTTTAACATTTTTGTCTGTCTGTCCAGGCTATTTTTTTTTGGTGTGTATCGATTGTAATGAAACTTGACGAATATACAAGCAATACCAGGAATGATATAGACAACATTTTATCCAAAAATAAATTCTTTAAAAAAAACGAAAAATTGATAACATAAATGGTACTTTGACTATCCTAAATACAAATAATGTTTTAATAGATCCTAGATGAAGCTGAGGCGGGTCGCCGGTTATAAATATTTTTGTATCTTTATTATGTTTATCAATTTATGGTTTTTAATGTACAGTTACATGTAAGTCGGAATATATCCAAGGTTAGTTAATCACTTTATCTTTTTTTTCTATTTTGAAACTTTACCTCATATAATTTTTTCCCGTATCGTGTACAGGTTTGCAAGATCGAAAGACCAAAATATCTGATTTTGAAAATGTCGGGATTTTGGGGTTGTTCTCGGGAGAAATAAATATTTAAAAAATAAAAGTGTGTTTTTATTTTCATTTTTATTTTTATTAAGAAGCTACAAAAAGTTCTTTAAACGTAACTAATATAATTACACTTAGTTTATAGGTTGCCACATGTATTTGTCATTGGACTTTACTAAACACCATCAATTTGGATCATTTAGTTGTATTCAGAAAATATTTAAAATTAAAACAATTTACTTCGAAGTTCAGTCTAATTGCTAAACTCAGCTTTTATTAAATCTTTAGTGGTGGAAGGAAAACCGGAGATCTCCCGCCGGCCAAGGTGTTCTGCCCGGGGAGCGGCCAACACTCCATGTGATATTTCGGAGATGTTCTATATATAATGTTTATAATTCGCAATTTCGATAGCGTGGTGTCTGGAGATCATTTGAAACGTCGGAAAAATCCAGACGAACCCCGATCATCTACAACCCTAATCGTGGAAGCAGCTTACATACAGAAATTTCACAAAGACGAACCTCAAGACCCGGAACAATTATTTGTAGATCATGCAAGTACAAGATGTCGATGCATGCAGGTTCAGGACCGTGCTTTGTGTGAAGGTGTTTGGACGTGTGATTGGCTGTGATGATGATGGTGACGATGAAAATATAACTACATGTTCCGTGATGGATTCGAACCCGCGGCCCTCCGCCACTCGTCATGGAGCAGTCAGTATCAGTACTAATTTAGTATATTAAAAAAAAGTTACCGTCTAAGGTAACAATATAATAATAAAAAACAAATCAGATTTAAAAATATGAAATATATTTAGTTCTATGCGTGTTGGAGCCACGCTGCAGCTATATTATGGTTACATCATCAAAGGATTAACTCACTCGGAGTAGGACCAAGTTCTCACAGAATAATTAATTAAATGTCCTCCAGACCATATTTCGGTCAGGAGACTAAGTCACAGTTGCACTCTTTATTCGCTCATTCTCATAGTACGATGGGGACGCTAATCCGAAAAGACCGTAGAGAGATCAGGCTCAAGACGGAGGTGAAACACCGTTAAATTGCTGATTCCAAGCTGTTACTGAGAATTTGGACAGAAATAGAATAGAATAGAAAAAAATAGAATAATTTTTATTAAATATGGATTATATATAATACTTATTGAAAGTTATTATTGCTCAAAATACTACTGGATCGAAAAAAAACCTCTGTCGTGGGAAGACCTAGCAAGAAACCTACCGGCACTTTTTAAGAGCATAATTTACAATACAATATTTAATACATATGAAAACATTAAGAAATAGCATAGCAGCTATCGCCTCATCAACCCAATAACTGATTTTTTTCCCGACCCGAGATTTGAACCCGATATTTAATGATCAGAAATCGCATTTTACCATCACTAGACTAACAAGGCAGTAATCGTTCCCCGATCGAGCCGACCCATTCGTGCTACAATAATAATAAAGCTGCAGCATGGGTTCAGCACATAAAAATATATGGAGTAGCGAACTGGTAAGAAATGTAGCTAACACTACACATTGAAATAATACTACTTTTTACGGAATTTATCGCGTATATTTAACTTTTTAAATACCCGACGTTTCGAACGCTTTACAGCACTCATGGTCACATGTGGGACTGAGATGTTCAACGTCCATATATCATAGTTAACCGCGGTTACCAAAAGTTAAATTTTAATCTATGGTAACCGCGGTTAACTATGACATATGGACGTTGAACATCTCAGTCCCGCCCGTGACCATGAGTGCTGTAAAGCGTTCGAAACGTCGGGTATTTAAAAAGTTAAATATACGCGATAAATTCCGTAAAAACTAGTATTATTTCAAAATGTAGCTAGTTTAGGTCCGTGTTTTGTAGAACTCCTATGTTTAGCATTGGATGATGATGATGATATAAAGAGTTTTACCAATTTTATATCGTTTAGATTGACGACTGTCAAATACAACCAAGATACCACAAGTTGAAAGTAACATACGACCTAATCAGGTCTTTGGTCTTTGTAGAATCAGACGGCCTTGAACCATCAACAGTAACATATTATAGTTATCATTCTTTCAACAGAATTTAAGTATTCGTTTCATACACGTATTAATCAGTTGTTTCTCTTGCATTTTTCATCATTTCCTGAGAGTGAATCTATCGAGATAGGTATGTGTGCAACGCGACGTGACGGTTTGTCATTACATGAGGGATTTGTAAAGCAATTTAACTGGCAAAAACGCTTTATTAGACGTCAGTAATAAGATGTTTTATGCTCCGTTAATGATGGAGTCCGTGTTTTTATGTGTTGAATTTAAAATAAATATAAATAACACTATTTATAGTTCCAATGTATGCGAATCTTTTTTTTTTAGTTGTCGATCTACGGTTGCTAAGCCTACTATTTAATATAATATCGTTCTTTAATGTCCTCCAGACCGAATTTCGATCATGGCGGTCAGTATCAACGGAGGCTAGTAATCTGCGCAGGACTAGATTGTGGTGTACAGGTGTGTCTCTCATAAGCCGATAGGACGTCAACGAGAGTAATCAGGCACGGGTATAAAAAAACATCCGCAACCGGTTTTCACGTGGTAGAGCCATGCTGTAGATATATTAGTAGTATAGTTGTAGTACGAATGGGTCGGCTCGACCGGGGAAGCACTACGCTCTCACAGAAAACCAGAGTAAAGTAGCAATTTTGGAAGATTCACGCCAAACCGAGTCGGGTCCGAGCCGAGCGGTAGTATGTGCCACCAGGGCAACGTTCCCCGCGTGGTAATTATGTACCGGTAAATAACCTAATAAAATAAAGGTTCTCGAGTGGCAGCCTCGTACCGGTAGGCGTAGTGTAGGGCGACCCCCCACTAGATGGATTGACGACCTGGTAAGACATGCAGGAAGTCGATGGATGCAGGTAGCTCAGAACCGTGCTTTGTGGCATTACTTGGGGGAGACCTATGTTCAGCAGTGGTAGAGCCACGCGGCAGCTTTGCTGTTGCACGTATGGGCCGGCTCAAACCGGGGTGGTACCACGACCTCACAGAATACCGGCGTGAAGTGGAAGCTCTGCTTCCGCGTTTCGTCTGGTGAGTGCAGGTGGCCGGAGGCCCAAATCCCCCCCCCCCATCAACATGGTAGCGGAATTAAATAATGATAGACTACCCCAGGAGGGTACCAGCACCCCTGGAGAATCCCTCGCTGAGCATCCACGACCATGTTTCTCCACTTCTGAGCGTGGGTGCTCAGGCTGCCCCGCGTATTCTGGGGGGGGGGGGGGGGGGGCAAAATTCCGCTCAAGACTACAACTGCTCGGGGCAAACGGAGCAACAAAACCAAGGCGACCCCTGCCACGCTGTCCGTGAATTTCTGCAATATCAGGGGACTTCACTCTAACCTAAACGCCGTCCACTACCATCTCGAGACGGCGACGCCGGCTCTGCTCTTTCTGACCGAGACGCAGGTGTCCTCTCCGGCTGATGTCTCGTATCTCTCCTACCCGGGGTACAAACTGGAACACTCCTTTGTGCCTCGGGCTGGAGTTTGCGTTTACGTCAGAGAGGACATCTGTTCTCGACGCCTCGGCAGACTTGAAGGTTCGGACCTGTCCATCCTTTGGCTACGCGTAGACAGCGACGACCATCCGCGCGTCTACGGGTGCCTCTATAGGTCCCATAGCGGTAATGCCGAAACAGACCGACTCTTCGACCACGTCCAAATGGCTGCAGATTCGTTGCTACAGCAGATCCCCTCCGCAGAGATCGTGATCCTCGGCGACTTTAACGCCCATCACGCCGAATGGCTTGGTTCACGTTTTACCGATCATGCGGGGAGATCTGTTCATGATTTTGCCTTGGAATATGGTCTGACACAACTGGTTACTTCGCCTACGCGGATTCCAGATGTGGAGGATCATGCACCTTCCCTGTTGGACCTTCTGCTGACCTCTCACCCGGACGGATATCAGATTTCCGTCGACGCCCCTTTAGGCTCCTCGGACCATTGTCTGGTCCGGAGTGTTGTGCCACTCACGCTGAAATCGCGGTTGCATTCTGCAGGCTGCCGCCGTGTTTGGCACTATAGGTCAGCCGATTGGGATGGGATGCGGTCTTTCTTTGCATCCTACCCTTGAGGGCGGGTTTGCTTCTCGCCGGATGATCCCAACGTTGTTGCGGATTCTGTTACTGATGTGGTACTTCAGGGTATGGAACTTTTTATTCCTTCCTCTGTGGTGCCCATTGGAGGCAAATCTCAGTCATGGTTTGGTCGCTCCTGTAAAATAGCATCATGCTATAAGCAGGAGTGCTACCAAGCCTGGGTTGATGCATCAGCGTCCCGGGATGTAAGCACCAGCGCTCTAAAAAAGAAGTATAATTCCGCCTCTAGGTCCTTCAAAAGAGTCATTGCCAAGGCAAAGTCAGAGCACATAGGCAGAATTGGCGAGAAACTAGTTCGCCTTCCTTCTGGAACCCGTGCATTCTGGTCTCTCGCCAAGGCTGTCCAGGGGAATTTCTGTCAGCCATCTCTTCCATCTCTGCACAGGGAGGACGACTCACTGGCCCATACTGCAAAGGAGAAAGCCGATCTTCTAGGCTCTTTCTTTGCGTCTAACTCGACTCTCGATGACGGGGGGAGTACGCCGCCGACCATCCCGCGGTGTGAGTGCTCCATGCCGGAAGTGCAGTTCACACAGCACTCGGTTCGCAAAGCACTCCTCTCCCTGGACATCCACAAGTCGAGTGGGCCTGACGGAATCCCCCCAATTGTGCTGAGGACGTGTGCTCCAGAGTTGGCACCGGTTTTAACGCGTCTTTTCCGGTACTCCTACTCCCTAGGCGTAGTCCCAAAATCATGGAAGACGGCTTTCGTCCACCCGATCCCTAAAAAAGGCGACCGCTCAGACCCGTCCAACTACCGGCCAATCGCCATCACCTCCTTGTTCTCCAAAACAATGGAGTCCATTGTAAACTGCCAGCTCATGAGGTACCTTGAGGATCACTAGCTGATTAGTGACCGCCAATACGGTTTTCGCCGTGGTCGGTCAGCTGGTGATCTTCTGGTCTACCTCACTCACAGATGGGCGGAGGCAGTAGAGTTCAAGGGGGAGGCATTGGCCGTTAGTTTGGACATTGCGAAGGAAGAAGTATGTGGTACGACAAAAAGAGGTAGTAGAAAAGAAGAGATGCATGGTGGAATGATGAAGTGAAAGAAGCTGTAAAAAAGAAGAAAAAAGCATGGTTAGACTACTTGGCCTCTAGTAACGATGAGCATATGAGAGAGAAGATGAAAGAAAGATATAAGATATAAGCTGCAGAAAGTTCATGCGAAAACATTGATTGAGGAAGTACGTGAAAGGTGTAGAATAGAAGCGGACGAGAGGTTGTCGCACAACTTTAGGGAAAACTCCAAACTCTTCTGGAAAGAGGTTGGAAGGTCCCGGAGTGGTGCGACAGCTTTAAGAATGAACAAAGTGCTTTCGAGAACCAATGACGTCCTCTCAGAAAAATCGGACGTCATGCAGCGATGGAGTGAATTTTATAGAGAATTGTATGCGTGTCATGATCTTAGTGAAGGTTCCGGGGGTGACGCCGTGACTGGCACGCCAGACACGGACCTCGATGACACTGAGGTCATCAGCATGAAAGAGATTGAACGTGCGATTCGAAGTTTGAAATGTGGTAAGGCTGCGGGACTAGACAGAGTTACTGCTGAAATGGTCAAGTACGGTGGGCCTCGCGTCTGGGACAGCTTTCATCTGCTGTGCAATTTGTGCTGGCGGACGGGAGATGTCCCGGATGATTGGCGATCCGCGGTCATTGTGCCTTTATATAAAGGTAAAGGTTCACATTTTGACTGCGGGTGCTATCGGGCGATCAGCTTGACCAGTTTAGCAAGTAAAGTTTATTCGAAGGTTTTGACACGCAGGATGCAAGAGAAATCGGAAAGATTCTTATGGGAGGCACAATGCGGATTTAGACCTGGAAGAGGATGCACGGATCAAATGTTTTCTCTCCGCATGATCACAGAGAAGCTTCTGAGTGTTAACCAGAGGATTTTCTGTGCTTTTGTGGATCTGGAGAAAGCATTTGATAAGGTTATAAGGAAGAAAATGTGGGAACTGTTGCCGGGATATGGTGTGGATGGTCGATTGTTAAGGGCTGTGCAGTCACTTTACTATGACTGTAAAGCCTGTGTGCGGGTAGGGCATGACCTGTCACCCATGTTTAGCGTCCAAGCGGGCGTAAAACAGGGTTGTGTCATGTCTTCCTGGCTGTTCATACTGTATCTCGACAGCTGTTTACAGAAGCTGAAAGATAGCTGTTTGGGTGTGAAAGTTGGTGACATAAAAGTTAATTGTCTGCTGTATGCTGATGATGCAGTGCTTATTGCACCATCAGAAGCAGAACTGCAGGCATTAGTCACGTGTATGAAAGAGGAATGTGAAATTAAAGGTCTCCGTTTGAATGCTAATAAAACTAAGGTTCTGGTATTTGAAAAGGACGAAGAGAGAACGAAATGTGAAATATGGGTAAATCAGGAATGTCTAGAACAGGTAAATGAAATTGTATACTTGGGAAGTGTTTTCAGCCGGGATGGAAGATGTGATTTAGATGTGGATAGGCGTGTCGCTGCCGGAAACAAAGTCAATGGTGCCCTGAATGCATTAGTAAAAAGGCAAGGCGTGGTGAAGAGTGCACGCCTTGCAATACATAACGCAGGGTTGGTACCGACTTTGTTATATGGCAGCGAAACCTGGGTATGCCAGAAGAAGCATAAAAGCAAGTTGAATGCAGTGGAGATGCGATCTCTTCGTAAAATGTGTGGCGTTACCATAGCCGACCGAAAGCGAAACGAAGAGATTCGCAATATGGCAGGATTGAAAGATGACCTTATCACAAAAATTGATAGGGGCGTACTCCAATGGTTTGGGCACGTTGAACGAATGAGTGAAGACCGAATGGTGAAGAAAATATATAGAGCGAAAGTAAATATTAAAAGGTGTCGAGGTAGACCGAGACTAACTTTCGAAGACCATGTGAGCAAATTGCTCGAAGAGGGGAGGGTCAAGAGTACTCGGATACCTAGACGTGCATGTATGAAGAAGTTAATGAACCTGAAAGAAGCGAAAGAGGTATGTAAGGATCGTGACACTTGGCGATCTGTTCTCTCTGGCTACCCCGTTAGGGATTGTGCGTGACGATAAGTAAGTAAGTAAGTAAGTAAGCGAAGGCCTTCGATCGGGTTTGGCACAAAGCGCTTCTTTCGAAGCTCCCTTCCTATGGGCTTCCCGAGAAATTGTAGAAAGTTGGATCACCAGCTTTCTTGCAGATCGGAGCATCAAGGTCGTTGTAGACGGTGCAAGCTCCGATTGCAAGCCTATTAATGCTGGTGTTCCACAGGGCTGCGTGCTAGTGCCAACGCTGTTTCTTCTGCATATCAATGATATGTTGCATACCCGTAACATTCATTGCTATGCGGATGACAGCACTGGTGATGCTCTTTACACCGGCCGAGCCAATATTTCTCTGGAAAACGTCTCCGAGTGCCGGGACAAACTTGTGTCTGAAGTCGAGTCTTTGCTGAACAGAGTCTCGGATTGGGGACGACTAAATCTAGTCCAGTTTAACCCCCAGAAGACACAAGTTTGCGCGTTAACCGCTAAAAAGAACCCCTTTGTCGTATCCCCTCAGTTTCAAGGCACTCCCCTTGTTGCCTCAGCCAGTATCGGAATCCTCGGCGTCGACATATCGAGTGACGTGCAGTTTCGTGGTCACTTGGAAGGGAAGGCCAAATTGGCCTCTAAAAAGCTTGGCGTGCTCAGCAGAGCGGGACAGTATTTCACACCGGCACACCGCCTGCAAATTTACAAGGCGCAGGTTCGGCCGCACATGGAATACTGTTCCCATCTCTGGGCTGGGGCTCCCTAGTACCAGCTACTTCCGCTTGACCGCATCCAGCGCAGAGCGGCTCGAATCGTCGACGACCGAGTGCTTTCCGATCGGCTCGATTCACTGGCTGGCTGCGAAGAGATGTTGCATCTCTTTGCGTATTTTATCGCATCTATCACGGGGAGTGCTCTGAGGAATTGTTCGGATTAATCCCAGCCGCCAAATTTCGTGAACGCACTACACGGCAAACGTCCCGATACCATCCACACTGTTTCTTCTGCATATCAATGATATGTTGCATACCCGTAACATTCATTGCTATGCGGATGACAGCACTGGTGATGCTCTTTACACCGGCCGAGCCAATATTTCTCTGGAAAACGTCTCCGAGTGCCGGGACAAACTTGTGTCTGAAGTCGAGTCTTTGCTGAACAGAGTCTCGGATTGGGGACGACTAAATCTAGTCCAGTTTAACCCCCAGAAGACACAAGTTTGCGCGTTAACCGCTAAAAAGAACCCCTTTGTCGTATCCCCTCAGTTTCAAGGCACTCCCCTTGTTGCCTCAGCCAGTATCGGAATCCTCGGCGTCGACATATCGAGTGACGTGCAGTTTCGAGGTCACTTGGAAGGGAAGGCCAAATTGGCCTCTAAAAAGCTTGGCGTGCTCAGCAGAGCGGGACAGTATTTCACACCGGCACACCGCCTGCAAATTTACAAGGCGCAGGTTCGGCCGCACATGGAATACTGTTCCCATCTCTGGGCTGGGGCTCCCTAGTACCAGCTCCTTCCGCTTGACCGCATCCAGCGCAGAGCGGCTCGAATCGTCGACGACCGAGTGCTTTCCGATCGGCTCGATTCACTGGCTGGCTGCGAAGAGATGTTGCATCTCTTTGCGTATTTTATCGCATCTATCACGGGGAGTGCTCTGAGGAATTGTTCGGATTAATCCCAGCCGCCAAATTTCGTGAACGCACTACACGGCAAACGTCCCGATACCATCCACACCATCTGGATGCTTGGCGGTCCACCACTGTACGTTTCACAAGGAGTTTTCTTCCACGTACAACCTCTCTGTGGAATAGTTTACCACCGGCGATTTTTCCGGACCGATACGACCTGGGGACCTTCAAGAAAAGAGCTTACTCCTTTCTAAAAGGCCGGCAACGCACCCGCAATTCTCCTGGTGTTGCGGTTGATCATGGGCGGCGGTAGTCACTTAACATCAGGTGAGCCGCATGCTCGTTTGCCCCCTCTTCTATAAAAAAAAAAACTGGACTTGTGAAAGGCTGTAATGATGATGATGAAATAACGTAAGCAGCTAAAGGAAATTTACTGACTGCGATCAAGTTATTTAGTTCAGGGCTATATTTAAATTATTATAATTATATAAAATCAATAAATTTATGATTATTATAACTTTTAAGTTATGTTAATTAAATAACACATTGCATAAATAAAGCGTTATGTAAATGTTGGTTTTGTTTTTGATCGGTTACGTTACACTAAATCGATCAAAAATTGTTAAGTTTAAATAGTGGTAGAGCCACGATGCGGCCACATCGTGGTCGTAGCACGAATCATAATTTTTCAAAACCACGTTTTTTTATTATTTTTTTCAAAATTGAATATTTCACGAACCAATCAACCGATTTTTACGTAACTTGACGCAATTTTTTCAGCTTAACAAAAAAGCCTTTTACGAAAAAATTGATTTTACGGAATTTTTTCAAGTTATTTTGAAAAAAAAAAGAAACACTTTTTCAAGATTTCTTTCGTCAATGACATCTCTCGAACGAATCAACCAATTTTGATGTATTTCTAGGCAATGGACGTCGTTTTTTGAGTAGAAGAGCTGATGAAATTACAGAATTGATCAGAATACTGTTCTCATATATGGGCCCAGGGCACCCCGAACCAGATCTTTTCACTTGATCGCATCCAGCACGAATTCGAATCATCAGCGACTGAGTTCTTTCTGATCGGCTTGACTCACTGGCGCTGCGAAGAGATTGTTGCAACTTTTCGCATCTACCACAGGGAGTGCTCAGAGGAATTGTTCGGACTTATTCCAGCTGGACAATTTCACCATCGCACATCGCGACAAAACTCGCGACACCATCCATCTGGATGATTGGTGGTCCACCTCTATGCGATTAATTAAAAATTTTCAAAATTTTTAATTAATCGCAGAAGCCGTAGAACAGGGAGCCATGGTAGCTCAGATGGTTAACGCTCGCTGTAAATATAACAGAACACGAGTAACCCGGGTTCGATCCCCGCCGACACCAATGAAATTGTTAATTTTAAGAGTTCATTTACCACGTGCTCGGTGGTGAATGAAAACATCGTGAGGAAAACATCTAATTGTCTGAGGAATAAGACAAAAAATATTTCGAAGACATATGAAGTTCGCCAACACGCATTGGGGCAGCGCGGTGGACACTTCCCTGCCCTAAACCCTCTCAGAAATGAGGGGAGGCCTGTGCCCAGCAGTGGGACGTACATAGACTGTAACTTTACTTACTTTTTTCCTTTCACATCTGCCTTGTGGAATCAACTGATACGACTAACTAACGGTAAGTCCTTAAGTCGTATTACAAAGTCGTAACAAATGATATGAAAGTCGTTGGTACGCCTTGAGTAATTTTTGTTAAACTAGAACTTGATCTATAAACCTTATACTTCACCTTGGTAATTATTTGGCATTTGAAATTCTTAAAGGTATAATTTGAATATGGCTTTTTTTAAGCGAAATATGTAGATTCGAACTTCTGCTTGTTTAAAGTACCTACATATGGAAGGAACGACTGTCGGAACTAGTTTGTATGTGCTTCAAGAGTTACAAATTACCAGATTAGTGGGCTGTTATATAATGGAATTTTATGTCTCATTAACAACTGTTTTACTAATAGTATCCGAAGGTCGATTTCTGGCAGAAACGAAACCCAAAACCATAGGCAATGATCACAAACTTCGGTCGGACACTAATTATTAATAACAATACTATTTTAATTTTTACTGCTCCATCTCTTATGTCTATCTCTGTTGGACTTAATAGTAGACTGGAACTGGACTGGATTGACTGGAACTATAGCATAAGTCCGCCATATGTACGACTTTGTTAATAAGAATAATATTCACTATTATCTGGCGAGTTGCATGTGTGGGTTGATCGACTCGGTTTTTTTTTTAAAGAATATTAACAATGCTAAAAACATTACTAATATTCCCCTTAACCACTCGTGGTAAGCTTAAATTGCTTGTGTTACGAGTGGTTCACGCCAGTAGTCGAATGGTGGATTCGAACCCACGACCTTTTTGAGTTCGCGGTGCGCGCCCTGCCATTAGGCTACTGTCGCTTATATGGTTTGCTATAGAATATAATTTTTATACGTGGTAGAGCCACGCTGCTGCTATGCTATGATTGTAGCACGAATGTGTGGGCTCGACCGGGGAAGGACCACGCTCTTACAGAATACCAGCGTAAAATAGCAGCTTAATACTGCTGTGTTCCGTATGGTGAGTGTAGATGTGATTTTTACTAGAAACGAGGCAATCCATCTTAGTCCTCAGGGGTGACAACGCATCTGCATTATGATTCTTAATCGAGGATAAATGTAGATGCCTATGGGTGCACTATCCACTTACCATCATGTGGACTGTGTGCGCGTTTGTCGCCCTTATTCTATGTAAAAAAGGGATAGAATAGAGTATAATCATTTTAGTTTAATATAGATTACAATAATTCTAATTTAAGCTTTACCATTGGATCGGAAAAAACCGCTGTACTTGTGTAAACCGGTCTGAAATCTGAATCCCCGCGGGGATTTAAAAAAAAACTTACAATATAATATTTTATACAATTAAGTATGAAAACATTTAGAAACAGCATGGTAGCCATCGCCTCATTCTCGGGGTTATTATTTATCCTTAGTAATATAATATCATTATTTATATTAATAATATATTAATAACCCTTACTAAACTATTTTTGTTTAATAAAACGGACTTTATCGCGTATATAACATATTTTATATTCTCGATGTTTCGAGCACTTTACAGCACTCAAGATCACGGGGGGGGGGGGGATAAATACATGATAAAATCCGTAGGAACTAATTTTATTTAAATGTGTAGTATTTGCATAAATATAAGAAATTATATTTTAAAATTTTCGATATATAGGTCCTTCATATTTTCTAGGAATTTATTGGGTATACAATACCCCTTAAAGGAATTAATGTTTCTGTGGAGTCGAGGAACTGGTTCAACTAGCTTGTGTCTCTTCCTAAAATTTACTGTGTACTCGTATATCACTTTTTTGACTAAAACTACTTTGGTTTTGTGTACGAATATTAAATTTTCCGAGTTTAATTATACCGAGTGGCCAAGTTAATTCTTATTTATTTAAAAAAATACGTGGTTTACCGTATTTTTACCGTACATGCCTGTAAGTTCCCGCTAATTTCAAATGCAAAGGGGTTCAAAGTCATTATTTTGTAATTTATCTCATCATACATTAGTTTGTAATTTATCTCAAAAAAACTTTTTTTTTAAATAATTTGTGGGATTTCTCATAATGTACCAAGCCGAATTGATTCAAATTCAACAGAAATTTAAAGGTAATAGAACTCTTTCAAATGCCATAAAACACGTTTCAATCGGTTAAGGCGTTCAAAAGTTTGATGATGGTGAAATTAAGCGACTGGAAATATATTCTCGTTTTTTTTTATAGAATAAGAGTAACAAAGGAGCACACAGTCTACCTGATAGTAAGTGGATACTGTGTCCGATACACATCTACATTTATCCTGGATTAAGGATCAAAACGCAGATGTGTTGTCATCCCAGAGACTGCCTTGTTTCCGGTTAAAAAATGGTCACCGAATCTCTACACTCACCATACGAAACATAGCAGTATTATCCTGATATTTCACGCTGGTATTCTGTGAGAGCGTGATCCTTCCCCGGTCGAGCCGACCCATTCGTGATACAACCATAATATAGCTGCAGCGTTGCTCTACTACGTTTATTTGTTTCCTTAATTTCCTCACGGTTTTTTCTTTCATTTAAACATCGATACTCTATCTCCTTATTTACGCTGTTAAATGCTGACATATTATAGATACCACAGATTTATCAGAAACAATATTCGACGTGACTCTGTGTCGGTATGGTTTATCGTTATTTGTACAGAACGTGCTTCTACGTTAAAGATGTTCGATGACATCATTTTTCACATGCGAAATAGATTTGTAATATTTCCGGGATTCTGAAAATACGCATGTTAGACAAAGAGAGAAGGAGGCATAGTAGATCAGGGAATAGGGCTGTACTCTCTAGTATCTCTAGTATAGCCATATTCCCTCTCCCCTTGCCTCATAAATAAATCACTGAATCGGTGGAGTCGAGTAATTGATATCTCTAACTCGTGTTTGATCCTGGTGTTTTTTCTTTATTTAAAAATATTGTTATGTACTCCACACTACGATTTTTTCCAGTATCCTGAATGCAGTTTACATAAATAAATTTCAAACGGACAATCATCTAGACCTGAAACAATTATTTGAAGGTCATATAAATACGGATACAATACATTTGTTCCGTGTGGGATAGAGTGTATATTGTTATTTTTTATTTATTAAAACTGCTTTTCTTGATCACATAACGCCAACATTTTCCATGACAGTGTATGCATGAATAAATCGAAAACAATCTTCGATAAATTCCTTAGAATGATGGTAAAAAGCGCATAAAATCCATTAAGTGGTCATAAAGACTTAATTCGACACGTAGATGCAGAGACGTATGATAATAGGACATTGGCAAGTAATAAGCAATTAAAATAATAAAGAGTTAACATGCGGTTGTCATCCTTTATACGTATTTCTATATGTATATACGTATTCATGTGGTAAAGCCACGCTACAGCTATGTTATAGTTTTAGCTTGTAGCACTAATGGGTCGGCTCGACCGGGAAGTACCACGCTCTCAGAGAATACCAGCGTAAAGTAGCAGCTCAATTCTGCTGTGTTTCAAATGGTGAGTGTAGAGAACCGGAGACCCTTTTTACTGAAAACGAGCCGTTCTATCTTAGTCCTCAGTGGTGGCAACATATCTGCATTTTGATTCTTAATAATTGAACAGTAGATGTAGATGTCTACGGGCCACAGCACCCACTTACCATCACGTGGACTGTGTGCTCGTCTGTCACACTTATGTTTAGTTACACGATATGTTTTAGTTATATTTTTTTATAGAATAAGGGTGACAAACGAACAGACATCTTCATCTATCCTTGCTAAATAATGTATGGCAAAGTTTGGCTTCGGGGGTGGATTGCTTCCTATTTTTAGTTTTCTTCCTATTTATTAGGTCGAGTGGTAAGTGTAGTCGTGGAAGGTTTTACTTTTGATCCACTGCCAGTTCTTTCAAGCGTACCCCAAGGCTCTCATCTTGGCCCTAACCCATTTAACATCTTGATAAATGATATAGTCTCGGTTTTAAAATACTCGAAGGTCTATCTTTTTGCCGATGACTTAAAAATTTGTAGAGAAATCAGCTCAGCCAATGATGTTGTGCTTCTTCAAGAGTATGTTGATAATCTGGCAATCTGGGTTGAACAAAATCGAATAGAACTATATGTTGATAAATACAACTTTACTAGATTTTCATGGCACAGGTTGCAAGCATCACCTTCGTACCACATCAATGGTAAACAACTTAAAGAGGTAGATTCTATCCGGGACCTAGGCGTTATTTTAGACAAAAAACTTCGCTTTCACAAATACATTGAGGATATAACATGTAGGGCCTTCAAAATGCTAGGATTCATAGTTCGTATTCGTTCGTTCGATTTTGGTGTACTGCAGCCTGGTTTGGTCACCACACTACGAAGTGTATGTTAAGCGACTAGAACGTATGCAGAAAAGATTTTTATGGCATGTCTCATTTCAATCCGGTCTAACTAAGCAGTTGCCTTCGTACGTCCATAGACTTTCAAAATTCAAAATGAAAAGCTTAAAAAATAGGAGGCTTATATTAGATCATTTGTTTTTATATAAAATTATAAGAGGTGGTCTGGATTTCCCTGGACTGTAGGAACAGGTTTGGCTTAATACACCCTATAAAATCTCGCGAAAAGGAAAATCCACACCATTTTCTACCAAGGGATCCAAAAGCAATCTCGGCCATCACGAGATCATAGCTGCAACGACAATACAATGAGCTCCAGAAAAAACGGACCTAGTTATTTTTTCAAATAGCCTCTCTAAACTCAAAAAATTACTTCTAGGTGCAAGTTTGAGAACGGAACAATTTTGGATTAGTATAGTTTTAAAAAAATATATTTTATTACTTTTTAAATAAACATTGAACACTCACATTTGTAAGTTGTGGCAGGCTGTAATTGAATCTGCACTTAGCTTAAATCTTAGATTATAGCTTAAGAATTTAATGTTTTTGGTGTAAGATTTGTTGGCCGTCCTTAATAAATAAAAGAAAATAAAATAGAATAAACAACAGTACACTCACGTTTTTTAAACTTACGCTGCATAAACTGAACTAATTGGAGCTAATGTTCTAACTTTGTAGAGGTCACATAAATTTCGTTTTTGATGGACAGTTTTTATATTTTTTATCAGCCCACAAAAGTCTAATCGGCTGTTTCGGGCTGGTAATTGCAGACCATATATATGACTTTTTCCGTCTAGGAGTCCACCTGGCTTGAAACAAGCCTGGGAAAAGACTAGAAAAAGTAGCGTAAAATAGCAGCACAATGCTGCTGCATTCCATGTGGAGAGTAAGTCGGAGAACCTCTTTACAGGTAATGAGTTATTACAAATTAGTCCCTACGGGGCAAACGCATATGCAATTTGATTCTTAATCGAGGATAGATGTAGACGTCTAGGTATATATATATATATATATATATATATATATATATATATATATATATATATATATATAGGCCACAGCGTCCGTTTATTCATATATAACTGTGTGTTATCAATCAGTCTGTGTGCTTGTTTGTCACGATTACCATTACACTCTATCAAAGTCCACTGCTGATTATAATCCTTCTCCATATACTGCCCCATAGGGGGGGGGGGATGTTTGCTAAAGTTGCTTAAGCCTGGCAAGCGAAGTGGAAACCGCAGTTTTTTTTATTTTTGCTCAGCAGTTATCAGAAAGATACTGTTGCCCATCGTGTATGTATATCGAGTATGGTGTAATGAATGGATACCTAATGGAGATAATGGATGTACCTGCAGGTAGAGGTCGTTATGAAGGTTCAGAAAAACATGTTTTATGTTTAGTTAAAGTCATTCGGTTTTCGACATAACTCGATATTTTCGAAAAATCGAAAAAATTACATCTTCCGCCGCTGTTTTTGGTGGAAAGACTCCAAATGAAGGAATTTTTTCAAGATTGTATTCCTGGATAAAAATGCTATCGAATATAAAGTATGATTTTTTAAGGCGCATGCATAGATTTTTTTAAACAAAGATCTAACTAACATAACTAACGTCTTTTGCTTATTTTTTCCTAAGATTAAGCTAACGTGGTGGGAAAAAATATGGTCACCTGAGTGCCAAATTAAGGAAAAACTTGCCTGTTTTATTGAGATTCCAAAATAGTATAACTCACTGTATTTCCATTATATTTTATTTGAAAAAAACCCGAATTTGATTCCTACCGATTCAAGTTTATAACGCACTTAATTATATAGTAAATTCCATACATCATTATGAATGTGGCTACACTACATTTATCGTCATTTATGTATGATCTTTGTGGTATTATGTCAACGACCTCGCTACTTGCGTATTTAAATTTAAATGGATTACCTTTATTATTGCCCTTCCTTGTGTTTATAATTGTTGCAAATTTGACTACATGTTGTAATAATTCAAGGTTGTTGACTTCAATTGTCTTGGAAATGGCGAAGGCGTTAAAATGTTTCCGTATGTAATATCTTTTAAATGAAAATCATGCTTGGAATTGTGGAAGAATACCAACGGAATATGGTAATGTTTAATTTTACATTTTTTGTAATGGTATTTCGCTGATAGTCCGGTCCTATTCCAACAGCTCAATTCATCAGCGCAAAGTCACCATTTAGTGTCTTTGTAAATATTATTATGTTTATTATTTTATTTATTATTATTTTGTTTTGCTTTTAGACGGATCCACTGATCTCCAAATATACTGCGTACTTGTATATATAGAGGTCAGTCGTTTGGTCTCATTTAACATATTTATAAAGCGCCATCGTTTATTGTTTAAAATTATAATAAAATGTATAACACCACAAAAAAAAAGAGTGGTTCGGCATTTTTCTACGTGATAAACTTAAAAATGAGGATATCCGCTACTGCGGATATCCTCATTTTTGAGCTATGTCGGTTATTCCGGTTCTACTGAACCGGAATAACCGACATAGCTCTACAGATTAGTAAGCTGAAGTGGCCGTTCATATACCTTCAAGAACCGACAATCGATAGGGAAGAGAGTTTCTCAAGCGGCAACCTCTGAATAATCGATATAAGTATTCTGGAGGTCGATGGCAGGTGGCTCAGGACCGAGCTATGTGGCATTCCTTAGCGTTTTTTTAGAGAATAAGGGTGACAAACAAACATGGGATCCACTTGATGGTAAGTGGATGCCGTGGCCCATAGACATCTACATTTCTCCCAAATTAAAAAAAATTGCAGGTGCGTTGTCACCCTTAAGGACTAAGAGGAATGCGTCGTTTCAAATTAAAAAGTCTACGGTTCTCTAAACTTACCAAACGAACACGGCACGGCAGCAATAAGCTGCTATTACGCTGGTATTGTGAAAGTTTGGACCTACCTCGGTCGAGCCGATACATTCGTGCTACAACCATAATATAGCTGCATCGTGGCTTTTCCACGTAAATGCGTGCCAAATTAAAAAAAAATGCACAGAAAATCAGGTGCAAAGGAGATTCATTAAAATAGTCGACGAGTCGTTACTAATTGCAGTTCGTGACGGTATCGTCGATTCACGTTTCAATTTGGCCGCATCCTGCGTGACTGGCAATGGCCGATTGAATTGAACACACCTAGTAATTGCCTGCGGCTTTACTTGCTAGGAATACGTAATTTTATACAAAGGTACACCGCGTGCAAGCACTGTACGAGAATCCATATTCAATTTCAGGTATCGTAGCAGTAAAGTACTAAATAATACAACATATACAGTTATATAAGTGTAGGATTGATAACGATAAGATACGTAAATGCATGAAATGTGAGATGTAATACCTAAATACCTAAGTATTAAAATAAAAGAATTTGTCTTACCTAGATTGAAAAGAAATTCCTGCACTTCCTCAATTGCCCGCATTATCCCTGTCACAATTAATCCCAATACCACAAAACGAGAAAAGACACATCATCGTCGATAATGCGACACGTGTTTCGCCTCTAAACGAGGCATCTTCAGGTGAAGTAAACTCTGCGGTGGCTGACCGCTAACTCAACCATCGCGGTATCTATTACACATTTTACTTTGTAATTAATATATTAGTTTTAAGAATTATTTTTTTTATTTTCCTAGACAAAAATTTCCTTACGATATTTTTCATCACCAACGAACTCATAGTAAATCAGCATAAGTGCTGATTTAAGAAATTTGCAGCTACTAAGTGCTTGGTGTTAATATCACAGTGAATGCGCAACTTGGTTTCGTTTCGATCTCCGCGCCGCCGGCTCCAATGGAACTGTTACTGCAATTTTAAGTGCTGATTTACCACGTGCTCGGAGGTGAAGGACAAGATCGTGAGGAAATCGGCATGTCTAAGCAGTCACAAAAATAATCCGATTATATGTAAAGTCTGTCAACACGCATTCGGGCAGCGCAATGCATAACATCCTTGCCCTAAAACCCTCTCAGAAATCAGAGACAGCCTGAGGCCAAGAGAGGGCCCTACTTTACTTTAACTACTTTAACTTTACTAATGTAAGGGATGTTAAAAACCATGTGGCTTCAGATATATCTCGATAAAGTCGTCTCGAATAACATCGTAAATATACGTGGTAGAGCTATGCTGCTATATAGTTGCAGTGCGAATGGGTCGGCTCAACCGGGGAAGGACTAAGCTTTCACAGGATACCAGGATAAAACAGCAGCTTAATGCTTCTGTGTTTCATATGGCGAGCGTAGAGAACCGGAGACCCTTTTTACTGGAGACAAGGTATTCCATCTTAGTCCTCAGGGTCCTCATCTGCTTCATTTTGATTCTTAATCAAGGTTAAATGTAGATGTCTATGGGCCACAGCATTTTTTTTTGGATTTAATAGTGGTCAGCCGCCGTAGAGACTACATTACCAGATAATGCCTCGTGTAGAGGCGAAACACGTGTCGTATTATTGTCGATGGTGTGTCTTTCCCGGAATAGTGGTGCCGGGAGAAGTGGTGTTGGGAGTAGTGTTGACGGGATTGGTGCACGCAATTGAGGGAGGGCGGGAGGTGCTCTTCAGTCCAGGTAAGACACATCATTATATTTATTTAGCGGATGGTTGCAAAATAAATTAATTGATATCTTTATTATAATGGATTTCAGCAAAGTAACCCCTGATTCTATCAATTAACTATATAAATAATATCTGTATTGGAATAACTATATAATTTCAGTACTCGGAAATTCTATTTCAATACCGTTTAATAATCTCTGCAAAAATAACGTTTGTGATCGACAAACAGACGGATGAAGAGATTATACCATAAATGCCCAATTTTTGAGCATAGCGCACTAAAAATTAAATGATTATACTGTGTCAAAGCGGAAGTACAAAATTATCTAACTAAATGGCTGAGTGGTACACTGGGCGTAATTGACTGTAAATTGTATATACGTAAACAGGAAGTGCTAAGTCCTTAAAAATAGAAAAATAATGCTATCGGGTTGTTTTGTTAGCGAGGGAACTGAACTTCCAAACTAAACATCCATCTTTCCAGAATTTCTCAAACCTTTATGGCGAGGTACATTCACAAAAGTATTACTAAATTGCCTTACAAGCAAGATTGCAGAGAATTTTCGTACCAAGTAGGCCTTGCTGATAGAACCACTGGGAAGAAAAATTCTCTGTAGTCCTACTCTAATAAAGTATGTATGGAAGTTGGAATTTGTCGTTAATAGTGCTTTAGTATTTTAGGAATAGTACTTAGCAAGCATAAACTTGCAAGAGGCAATGGGATAGTTCTTGGTAAAACTACTTGGATGCCTATCATTTACATCCATTGTATACCGTTTATACCATTTTTTTATTTGTTACTAGTATTAGTAGTATTAGTAGTAATAGTACTAGGCAAGCATAAAATTGACACATGCAGTGTAATAACAAACAATAGTTCTTGGTAAAACTATATGGATGCCTCTCATTAACATCCCAATGTATTTCCATATACAGTTTTATTTACTTATTTGTTACTATCTATTTTTGGTTTACGTTGTGTAATAGTGTCGAAGAGACGGGGTTCTAACCGTATTTGAATGCTGCTACAGCATTATTCTAAGCAAACTTTTCGTGTTACCACAGTTTCGTGAAGCTTAAAAAATTCTATGGTTATAAATATTTTAAAAGAATTCTCTACCAACATCTACCTATACAAAATTTCATGTGTCTGAATCAATTTTCGAAAATACTTTTCCAGTCCGGCTCAGACACCTCTACTACTATATACGAGACTCTAATGCTGCTAGCGCGTCTTTCGACGTGAAAACTGTATCTATTTCAACGTTTTTTATTTATTTAAGGGAACAAAATATGTTACAACGTGCCAAATATGGCAAGGAGGGTGACCCAAAGGCTTCCAGTATCAGTGCTGTTCAGGGAGTCCCTCTTTCGGGCGTGACTGCGCAGGCGATTTTTCATGGCAGTATCCCGCGGAGCCCTGAGATCGTTAGCTATTTGAACACAGAGAGAGTAGTAGAAAGCATTTTAATATCAGATATTGCATCTACATATTATTATTATTATTATTTTATAGAAGAGGGGGCAAACGAGCATGCGGCTCACCAGATGTTAAGTGACTACCGCCGCCCATGATCAACCGCAACACCAGGGGAATTGCAGGTGCGTTGCCGGCCCTTTAGAAAGGAGTAAGCACTTTTCTTGAAGGTCCCCGGGTCGTATCGGTCCGGAAAATCGCCGGTGGTAAACTATTCCACAGAGAGTTTGTACGCGGAAGAAAACTCCTTTTGAAACGTACAGTGGTGGACCGCTAAGCATCCAGATGGTGTGGATGGTATCGGGACGTTTGCCGCGTAGTGCGTTCACGAAATTTGGCGGCTGCGATTAATCCGAACAATTCCTCAGAGCACTTTCCATGGTATATGCGAAAGATTTATTTCAATATTCTAGAAAATTCGCGACCAAAATCTTTCCTGCGCTTCTCAATCGCTTTACTTTGGTATGTGTTGATTGATTTTGAAAGAGGCAAACGCTACGTTTCTAAATCATTTTCAAAAATTAAAAAAAATTTAAAATGTATCACGGAGAAGATTAATAACGTACTAAATATGTCATAACGAGCCTTTGAATTTAATAATCATGTCACGGCACCATACCACTTGGTTTTGCTTCTAAGCATCGAATCGGTAGGGTGTGTCACCCAATCTCTTTTTTCGCAAAACTTCCAGCGTGGCGCCTCATAATGACAATCACAAATAAATATACATTCTACGCATACCTTAAATCGATTTGAAGTTAAATATTATCTACAACAAAGATTTTAGTGAATAGCAGATTGGTAATTCTTCGAAAACATCCGTCGTCATTTCGATTTCTTAAAAGCAAAACGGATTAAAAAGGTAAGATGCAAGATTTCGAAATAAAAATAACACTTCATTGTTTTGTTTTAAAGACAACTGACATGGTTTTATTTAGTTTTTACTTTGCCGTTCCGTGCAAACGGGCTCCTCCCCGGTCGAAACTCATTCGCGCTGAAACCAGCGTAACTTTACCACATATAAATGTCATAAAACTTCTCTTTGCTACAGTAGAAATACTTAGTAAAAATACAAAATAATGTGTGTTGCCTCAATCTATCTGATGCAAAAATCAATGGAAACAGGATAACCTTGGACAGACAATACTATACAGTGCAAGACGAGCTCATGCATAATTATACTATTTGTCCTATTGCAAATTATCGAACAATTAGACTTCGCTGTATCAGACGTTGATAACAACGATTCTTGTCTTTAAACACGTAAATAATGACTGCGTTTGGCAGAAAAAAGCGCTAGCAAGCGCTTGTAAGCAAAATGGCGATCGTAAGCGGTAAGCGCTTTCAAATGGTAAATAGCTATTTTTCTCTAGGACACTAAGTTAGCTTTAACCAGGGAACCTAACCTAATATAAATATACGTTTGTAAAGTATTCATATTAAAAACTTACCAATCATGAGTTTTAATAACATGTTTATGTTTGTTCATGTCATTATATTACTTGAAACGAATTGCACAAAACAACTTGTAAACTCTACTTAAAAACAAACAAAATAAATAAGCTAAATGGCGGATTGTGTCAGCGCTACTGAAGTTAGCAAACGTGTCCTGGCCGAAAACTGTATTAGTTTCGCCATTTTGCTTACAAGCGCTTCCTAGCGCTTTTTTCTGCCAAACGCAGCCAATGATAAATAGATTTTTTAACCTATTTATCATTATTTACGTGGACCGTGTAGTGGCGGTGTAAGAATATCCCCTACCCCATATCATCCCATGGGTGTCGTAAGACGCGACAGAGGGAATCAAATCAGGAGACGGGCAGCAGCGTCTTCTAATAACGACTAAAATAAATAAAACTACGGTTGCCTAAGCGTAGCAATTACGGCAAATATCTTCCCTATGACGCAATCTGTGGAGGCCTATCATCATCATCATCATCATTACAGCACTTCACAAGTCCACAAAGCACGGTCCTGAGCCACCTCCATAACCGTAACTCCATCTAGTGTGTGGTCGCCCTACACTACGCCTACCGTTACGGAGCTGCTAACTCGACAACCCTTTTTCGCCATCGGTTGTCGGTTCTTCGAGCTATATCGGTCGCGGTTCAGTTGTGTAATGCCAAAAAGAATCTCGTGTCAGTTATAATCTGTACCCCACAGATTATAAATGAGGTTATAATCTGTGGAATACAGATACTGTACAAGTACTGGTGCAGGATAACTAAGAAACAATCTGCACAGAACGAGCTTACAGCATCTTGAAGGTTTAGGTTTAATTTTGTTAATTATAGGATCCCAAGCAGGTGGCAGCACCCATTCTTTTCTTTTCCATCTTCTCTTTTGAAATTAGGATTTTTTTTTAATTTCAATGGCTTCGTGTATTATCCTTGGTAGGAATTGGCGTTCTTTTGCGAAGATTTGTGGTTTATCAAATCTGATGTAATGGTGGGGACGATCTTAAACATGTTAACAGACAGCAGACTTCCCGGAGCGTCGGTGCTTCACGTCAGCTAACTGTTCTTTCACGCAGGTATTACAGATATTTTTGTTTGTACTATATAAGAGAGACCACATTCACAATCTAGCTGCATTTTGTGGAGGAATATTACCTACATGTGATGAATTGTAAAAATTGAATAATCTTCTTCGGCGGCTTGTAGTATGTTTTAATGGAAGCTCGCTTCAAGATGTAGCCAACCTTGTCTGTGACTCGTCTGACATATAGTAGTACAACAGGCACATGCTCGACTGTGCTCGGTTTCACTTGGTCACTGTGACGTAGGCGATTTTATTGATATCCGAAGTTTGTCGTCTTGCAATACTTCATTGACGTGCTGAAGATCGGACGCCAAATGTTTTCTGTCACAGATCCTTCGCTCTGCTCTTAGAAACAAAGCTTGAACGAATTAGTGGTTAATTCGTTCAAGTAACAAACATACCCACGGTAGCTAACTGTGACGTATGTGGTGAGATTCACCATTTAAATATTGGTTGATATGGGTTTTTTCCCTATATACAGTGTGACCAATAGGATTATCAGAATATTTATATGACTAGTGCAGTCATGCCGCTATAAAATCTAACACAGTACCATAAGCGACCTCGTATGGACTAAAGTACGCGAGGGTAATATGATTACCTTATGCTTTGCCGCCCTATAAAACCAAACCGAGGAAGAGGACAGAGACAAAAATACAAGGTCGTATACTATAACTAATATATTAAGAAAATAATAGCAAGCTTTGGCAATTATTAGGAACACTTCAAAAACTCAACTTAAAAAAAAACTAACTATACTATACAATATCAAAATCGACTAAAATATTTACTATGTCGACTGTCAAAATGGCGTCGATAAAGCAGCGCCCTTTTGACACTTTATTGTTTGATTGACTGATGAAGAACTATCCTATCAACAGACCTATCTATGCAAACAAGGCTGTAGTTTTTGAGTTATAAGAAAGTGATCATATTAACCGCATGACCATATTACCCTCACGTACTATATATTGGATCGCATTAAACCTTAAAGCTTTATATTAAAAAAAATGTATTTCTAAATTCCAGCAACATGTTTAAGAATAGTGCGACGGACTCTTTTCTGTCCCAAAATCTCTAAATGTGAGACCTGTACCTGACTGTGGAATGTTACGTTACTTGTTTAGTACATAAATAGTATGATTAAATGTTTCTGTGAGTTCAATTTACGCAACACTTTAAATATACGTAGGTGTTTAAATAAAACTAGTTATTGAAATTATGATAAGATCTATAAAAAGTCCAGTCAAATTCGAAACACTTCACAAGGCTTGTTTTCCTCTTTCCCCTAACTTAACCGTTTTCTATAAGGCAAATTAGATTTAAGACAGGTTTGAAAGTATAACGTATAAGAGAGATATTTAACTTTTTTCATGGCCATGGACTCGTGCACTAGTACTTTTGCCAGTGTCAAGTAATAAAAAATACACATTTTAATTTTCTGTTTAAAAACTTCTTTAATAAATTCAGATACGTCACATTGCTAGTTTTTTGGAGTATTTTACGATAAATTAACTGTGCGGGCAGTTAGGCGGCGGGCTGTGTCGATGACGTGTATATCAAGTTCTTAAGGCGCCTAAATGAACAAGATAACTTTAGGTTTATATTATTAACTTTGGAGCACTTATTTCGTATTTTATACTAATATGACAGTTCTTATACGCAGACACTTGATAACTAAAGCAGCATCACATTCACGTACGAAAATCCACTTCAAACCATTATTTAGTCAATCAAACGGGATCAACGATAAAAAATTCCGCCAAAACTCTATTTTTAACTTTAATAGACATAAATGATGACTGTTGAGTGCTGATTCATCCTTCTTAATGCAAAAACAACCAGAACAAAATCGTAAATATTTCCTTCATTTGATCAACGAACGACATCCTATCCTATGAGATCACTAACACCGGTCAAGTACATAATATACGAAAAATTATATAATCGTACACTGTGACAAGAACACAGGTGATTTCAAATGTGTTCCCGATAAACAAAATGGCTACTGCTGTGTCTGCAGATTTTTTTTAAATTATTTACGGCATTGTACCGAACATATATGTACACAATTAAGTTAATTCGGAATCCTTAGGACGCGTGCCCTACTTGTTCTTGTCCGTTTTCTTTAATCACTAGTCTTTTTTTTTCTTTTACTAACTCGTCATGGTTGACTATGGCGAGGGTAATAGCTGAAAATCTGTGTTTGCTCTCTGAGCAATATTAATCACTGAGTTAGGATCCATTTGTTAAACTGCAAGACACTAAGACAACTTAAGATCTAAATGTACATACGTTTAGATCTTAAGTTTATGTAACTTTTTTTCATAATACATACTCTGCTTTGTATCTACTTAAATCAATGAATTTACGTGTGTGATTAGAGAAACAAATAAACGCTTTTATTTATCTTATCTTTAGAAACATAATGGCTATTATTGTCTAAGCATAGACGCTTAAAACATAAATTTTACAGAACATAAATTTTAGGTATAGCCAGCTTCTTTTTGTATCTACTTGGTAAGAGATTAATTATATAAATAATCAAGCTTAGAAGAATAACTTATCATTTATATATATATATATTATAAATTATGTTTTAAATTTGATTTATTTGTTTATTTATTTTGACGTAACTGTGACTTACGTAAAGGAAGTTAAGGGATTAACGACGAGGGTGTAAGAATATACTCTACACCAAATCGTCCCGAGGCTGTTGTAAGACGCAAGTAGGAATAATCTGAACCAGGGATGGGAAACAGCATCGCAAATAATAAAAAAACTGCGGTTGCATCAAGGTCCTTCCTATGAGACAATCTGTGAAAGGGTCCTATGTCCTAAGCAGTTCATCGTCCATCGTCAATCAGATCTTCTAGCAGTTTTTGTAGTTGTTGTTTTTCGTCTGTCACTCTAATGTACTTAATAAAAGAAATATTTCAAAGCGAAAGTGTTTCAAATGGAAGTTATTGGGCATGCGGGTGCTTTTGAATATCTATGTGAATGTTATCACTGCAAAATGTGTTTGCGTAATCAGCTCGTTTGTTTTAACACATTCCTTGTTGCGCAAATGCATCGGGACGCTGATTATAGATATGGTGGTAAAATATAGTTTTTTTAGAGTTGTTTTGAAGTTACGTATAAAGAATTGATTTTATAGCCTGCATTACTAAATCGAGTAATATCAAGAAAAAAAATCATTGTAAAATATTTTCAGATTTAGAAGTCGGTGCTAACGTAGTGTATTTAAAGCCCCAATTTCAAAATATGAATTTTTTTTATTTTATACTTTTTAGTTATTTGAAGTCAACTTTTTTTTTATAAAAAGAATTTTTTCCCTTTTTGAATAGTTTGAGGGATATTATAATTTAAAAGTCATCTAAATAATGTCATTAAAACTTCATCCTACGTGGTAAAATAGGGGATGAAGTTCCGTTAATTTTTCAATAAGGATGTTAATAAATTCTTAGGGGTGAAATTTTTCGTAAAATTTATGTGGGATATACCTGAATTACAATGATTTTATATAATAATGATAATTAAAATCGGTTCACAATTGACGAAGATATCCAGTAATAGTATGTAGGTACACAAGCATGCACTCGAATTGAGACCTCCTTTTTTTAGAAGTCGGCTAAAAGTGGAGTCGCTATGGTATCACATTCGCGCATCTTATAAATAAATCATAAATTTCATTTCCAAGATTCACAGTATAAAAAGATCTTACAATTTATCAAGTGCACTCGTGTTTCGCTAACAATGGTAAATAGCATGCAAATACAGAATCAACAATATTAATTAATTACAATCTAAAAAATCTTTTACGTCATAATATCATTCGGTTTTTAACCAATTAAACAAATGTTTCTTAAACAATCTTTCGTTTAATAATTTAAATTCGTTAGGCAGTTTATTAAATATTTTTATACACATATTTAGTAAACTTTTGTTGTATTTAACGAATCTAGGAATAACATTAGAACTAGTTCTGGGTCACGTCGGTTTCGGGGATATATCTCACGCGCTTTAATAAACTGTGACTTATTTTTAAAGACAAACGCACTGAATGTGTGTAAAGGTGTCGATAACAATAGAATATATTTAATAGCTAAAAGTTATTAATTTAATAATTAATGGATGAATGAATTATAATATTTAAAAATATTAGTTATAATTATTTATTCAAACATAAATATACAAAGTTGATTTTGTTTTGTATGTGTGAGTTTTACCGAGTTGTATATTTACTTATCTTCAATATAAACCAATAACATCACCCTATCCGAAAAAAAAATCATTCTTTATCTCGTTGAGAATAAAATAACAAAGTTAGTGTCTTTGTTGTTGTTGTCTTTATTGTGAATACAGTGCCCTTATACTAGTCCCGCTCCTAATAACAGCCTTTTCGCCTTATTACTCTAACAACAATATAATTTTTTGTGTGTTTTCGTAACCATCACCGTATACAACCGGGTGAGATTGTGGTCAACCACTGGTTTATAATAAATAAAATGTGGCATTTCATCTATTGCAACGCAGTTATAAATCTGTCAGTGTAAAATTAAAAAAAAACAAAACACGTATGCCACAGACAACGCTCGTTTTCCAAGTCCGATAAAATAAGACTTATTTTACAATATATAATAGATTTCAAAAATTAAAAAAAAAAAAAAAACGAAATAAAAATAGAACAGATTATCTTAAAACATAGCTAAGAACACTATCGATTAAAAGACACTTTTAACGAAAAAAAAGACTTAATCAAAATCGGTTCACACATACATTACAAACTTATAACACCCCTCTGTTTTCGTGAAGGGTTAAAAATATGTAAATGCAGTTATTTTGAAATATTTAACTTTATTTTCTTTTAGTGTAAATCAAAGGTGCTGTAATCAAATAATGTCCTCCAGACCGAATTTCGGTCACGGTGGCCAGCCTCAACGGAGACTAGTCATCGGCGCAGGACAGGATTATAGTGCCCAAGTGTATGCGCGAGCACAGGTGCACTCTCTATTCCCTCACTCTCATAATCCTTACTTACGTTTGAAAAATTAATAAGCACAGTGATATATTTGATTTACATAACAGGTGATCAATTGCTCGCAAAAAAACCGGTTGGGTCAGTTTTGACACGCACGGCAATAGTTTAAGGTCCATATCAACTAAATATCTGACCTGTTTTTGTTAAACCTTGGAGATTTATTGAAGTGAAAACTTTTAAAGGCTCGTGGGGCACTTTTGGGATGGGGAAAAAGCACTGACACTCGCGTGACCGTCACGTTCAGATACATAAAATTGATGAAAGTAATTTAAAAAAATATTTTATTAAATTTTATAAAGTTGATACGCATTTATAAATTTATTTGTATTGTATAGATAACAATCATTAGTTTTCATGCAAAACAGCACAATAATTGAAAATGGTATTACTATAATAATACGATAAACTTTTTTTTTTTTAATTTCCTGACTGAAAAAGTTTACCGACCAAAGTGGCGATATTTTGAAAATGGGCCACGTTAGAAGTACCCAAACCGACGAGCATGTATGCGTAGATATACGGATGTAAATGAGGCGAAAGAGCTATGTCAGGATCGTGCCAAATGGAAGTCCGTAGTCTCTGCCTACCCCTCTGGGTGACAGGTGTGAGTGTTTATGTATATTATGTATGTATGTATAATAATACGTTGATAAAGATGAAAAATACTTTCTAAAAAATATTTCTTAACTACCCAAAAATAATGTGTACATCTGTTACATATGTAGACCGAAATAATATACGATCGCGAATGTTTACCCTATTGTCAAATATTATGCATATACTTATTGACTACGGAATTACTATATCCTATTATAGGGGGTTTGGCCAGCTGCCCTACTCAAGCCAAGATGAAAGTTATAGGTATTATATTTTTACAACTTTGTAAAGCTAAAGGTGGATCTACACTTGAGGAGCCGAGGACGAGCTGAGCACAAGCTGAGCCGCTCTCCTCGCGGTGTCAAGTGTGGACGTACAACGAGTCTACAACATGCAAATCAATCCATGCGATGCAAATCACTTTGTATT
The DNA here is from genome assembly GCA_036936625.1 of Parnassius smintheus behrii. Taxonomy (NCBI): domain Eukaryota; kingdom Metazoa; phylum Arthropoda; class Insecta; order Lepidoptera; family Papilionidae; genus Parnassius; species Parnassius smintheus. The sequence goes on along the minus strand of JAUPFT010000021.1, from coordinate 2,970,042 downwards.
CGTCTTCGATCAACAATATCAACTAGATAAAGGGTCACGTACAAAATCATAGCTTAATACTGTCCGCATGAATATAAACAATGAAAAGACATAAATTAAATAACATTTAGTGTGAAATCAACCTTAAGTTATAACAAATAAATTTCTTTTTCCCGTTATTCCCTTCGAGCTACATCCTCACGTGCAAGAGCTCACGTCTCATGTGCGCTCTTATTTACTGAGATGGATTTCTTGCGCCGACCCGACATCTAGTTGGTATTGTTGATCGAAGGTATTCGTCAAATAACCGACAATAGGCGGAGCACAGTCGAGCATGAACCTCCTTCGAGGCTTGTAAGTCGGTCCACACTACACGAATTTGTTCTTGGCTCATGCTCCGCTCGTGCGGCTCGTCTAGCGTAGACCCACCCTAATAAGTTTTCACTTCTGACGTGTAGTTATACGACTAACAGCTTTTTTTAAGTTAGTTTTAAAATAAGACGAACTGGTTTCTGCAACTTGGGTGGATTATTACTACCACTCACTCACTCCATCCTCCTCATTTTTTTAAGTCATTTATAATACATTTTAAATACCAAAAGTCGTTAAGTACTATACTTAAGTCGTACTACTAAACGACTTTTGGTATATTAGTGGTAGCCAATGAAGAATATTTATATTATTTGTTTTTAACTTTTATGTATGACTAGCGATCTACCCTGGCTACGCCTGACGTTTCGTTAATTATATTTGAAATAATCATTATAATTATATTTAGAATTAATAGGATTAATTATATATTTAGAATAATCACCTAACCCTAAAAAAGTACCGTTTAGTGGCGGTGTAAGAATATCCACTACCCCGCATGATCCCGTGGGTGTCGTAAGACAGAGGGAAACAAATCAGGAGATGGGCAGCAGCGTGGCAAATGATGTCCTCCAGACCGAATTTTGATCATGGTGGCCAACCTCAACGGAGACTAGCCATTGCCGCAGAACACACACACACAGAGTACCCAAGTGTATGAGCAAAGACAGGTGCACTCTCTATTCCATTACTCTCATAGTCCGATGGGAAAGAAATCTGGCACAGGACTAACGGCTTTACGTGCTTATCGAGGCACGGGGGTGAGACACCGCTAATTTCTGACTCCGGGCAGCTACTGAGAATTTCTTGACGGAAAAACTCAAAAATTTAATTTTTTCGAACCCGTGATCTCATGATCAGCAGTACTACAACCACTAGACCAACGAGGCAGTCAATGGCAAATATCCTCCCTATGAGGCAATATAAGAGGGAGGCCTATGTTCAGCAGTGGACTTTAATAGACTGCAACGGTAATCGTAACGGTAACCTAAAAAAATCAAGTTTTGGGAATACAGCCTAGATCACTCCTGGACATAGATTGCTCTCTATCTGTTTGTCAAGTTACGTTACAAAACGCTATACCGAAGATTATCTTTCCATACCTTATTCATGCTAATAAACGATCTTTGTCAGTAATTGGAAATCAAGTACGCTGTGAGATTTTTATCTCTATTCTATGTAATAGTTCGTGACATCGTTGTATTTTTTTTCTTTTTCTTTTTAAAGAATATTAACAATACTATTAACATTACTAATATTCCCCTTAATCACTCGTGGTGTGCTTAAATTGTTTATGTTACGAGTGGTCCACGCCAGTAGTCGAATAGCGGATTCGAACCCACGACCTTTTTGAGTTCGCGGTCCGCGCCTTGCCATTAGGCTACTGTCGACTTGTGTTGTATGTCTAATTATTAGGTAGATGTTGTATATAATGGTGCAAAAGCTTCTTTTCAGTTTTTATGAATTTTGTTTGAACCCGAGACCCGTGTAGTTCGCCATAAGATTTCAAGCCGCGACAGCAAACAGTACGATTGCCGCTAGGACCAAGGAAACAGTTATGGGAAATTTTTCTTAAATATTTTACTGACATTATGATATTAAACTTTGCTTTTTTTTACAAAAATATTACTTAGAGTAATAAACATAAAATATTAAAAAAATTGTCTATACATGCACATACACATACATTCGTGTGTGGGTGTACGTGTATAGTAAGACGATTCTTACACTTTAAGACGATAATTTTTGTATTAACGTATATAGTAGGTTTTATGTAACTGGTTTTATGGAAACAGTTTAGGATGATGCATTTAGATAACGTTTTACTTTTCAAGTTTAGGTAGTTTTATTCGTGAGGATTTTTCTCTGACGCCGAGCAAAGCTATCCCCCCCTATGAAACAATTTGTAGAGGAGGCCTACATTCAGCAGTGGATTTTTATAGGATGTAATGGATAGTTGAATGTGCCTCTTACGACACCCACGAGATGAATTGTGTTGATTCTGGTCCTATATATATATATATATATATATATATATATATATATATATATATATATATATATATATATATATATATATATATATATATATATATATATGTGTGTGTAAAAGTGGTACAATTTTGTGTATTAAATGTCCGTGAACTTAGAGTTGTTTAGAGTTAGTAGAAGCAATGTTACAAGCTTACAAGTACTCCGATGGTAATGTGAAGCTTAAGATATTGTGTGTGCTTAGATGCCTTGAGATACTATTACTGTCATCCACTGTCTGCTTGCGTAAGCTGCCATCAAAAACTATCGCAAATTATTAAAAACATTAAAAAGGGTAATTTTTTATTACTCGACACTGGCATTAATACATCCGTACAAGTTCATAAAAAAAGAAAAATTCCATTGATATTGAAGGCCCCGTTTTTTATAATATACAGAACAGATTAATAAAAAACCACAATAACAACGGATACTTAGGTACTTAGATACGTCTAAGTACGTTTTTGTGAGACACCGTGCGTATTTCTCCCACGTAAACAAGCAAAACGTGTTAATTAGGTCAGTTGTATTGGTGTTGAGTTCGAAGTGACTGGGTCGATTGCCTACCGGCGTATAATAAGACATTTCCCATAGTATTACACACAGTATTGCAACACGTTCGCTTTTATGGTGAGATATGTTCCCATTATACCTACTGTCAATTACATAAGAGTATGCGGTAATTACAAATTGTGAATCATTTTATCTCTATCAGTCCTCAGAGGTGACAACGCATCTCATCATCATCATGTAGCCTTCATGTTTTGATGTTGTTTAGCTTCAGATGTCTATGGACTGCAATCCAATTATCATTAGATGCATTATAAGTTCGTTTATCATTTTAGTAAAAAATCTACAAAATGAAATATTTATATCGAATTAATTAAAAAAAACTATACCTTTTTATTGTAATTGGGATTTGTGATAAGTTGTTTTTATATAGACAAAGTTTTGAACGTATTCATCATCATTCCCCATCCCTTTCATCCAAAATATTTTCAATTAAAAAAAATCAACAAAACAACAGCTCAGTGATGCTACATAGGTTTCGTAAGGTCAGTGTAGAGAACCGGAGACCCTTTTTACTAGAAACCAGGCGTTCCATTTTAGTCCTCATGGGTGACAATGCTTCTGCTTTGTTTCTTAGTTGAGGATAAATGTAGATGTCTTTGGGCCACAGTTACTTACCATCATCATTATTTAACGAAAAACGCATCACAAATCCTCGTGAGGCATCACGTGACTGAGTGAACACTGCCATAGACTGCAACCGGTTTTACGAGTTATTTTTGCAACAACAATGAATGTACGATAATCTCAGATTTAATCTCAATGACGCTGCGTAATTATTTCTATGATGTCTACCAACGTTTACACGATAATAACAAACGCTCTTAGTTCTTTATTCGAAGAAGTTATTAACATTTCTGTGCTAGTAAGTCCGTTGCTGCTCAAGGTTCATTTTTTATATTAATATATTTTTATTCTGTGATAAACAAGTCACCTCTAAATTATAATATAAAACTGAACGAACGTGAAACTTAAACAGGCGATAAAAAGCAGCATTAAAAAAATGTTAACAGCTCAAAATATTAATAAAACCTGCGCTTGCCAACCCTCATGCCATCGGGTTAATATGGCCACTTTTGTGTAAATCAAAAACTACAGCCTTGTTTGCATATATGGCTCTGTGCTACGATAGCTCTTCATCAGTCAATCAAATAATAAAGGGTAAAAAAGGTGTTATCGACGCCATTTTGACAGTTGACATTTTAGTAAATATTTTAGTCGATTTTAGTATTGTGTAGTGTAGTTAATTTATTTAAGTTGATTTTTCGAAGTCTTCCTAATTATTGTCAAAGCATGTTTGCGATATTTTTCTTAATATATTAGTTATAGTGTACGACTTTGTATTTTTGTCTCTGTGCTCCTCCTAGTTTTGGTTACACATTACACTCACCTACCTTAGTAGGTCATTTTTGGAGGCCTATATTTAACAGCGATCTTTTGACATGTTGTAACGAATTTGAGAGCGGCATTCAAATCCTGTGGCTTTTATTAAATTAAATAGGTTATGCTGTACGACTCCATATACATTTGAAGGAAAAATGCAACCCTAAGGTTGTCAAAATAGGGGATGAATTTTTTAAAGGAACTATTAGATAATATAGAGATTGTAGTATTTCTTACCGCACTCAAAACTGTCAAAAAAGAATTGAACTGTACTAAAATCCAGTGCTATCACTGAGACCGGTCCTTTCCACAGTTTCATGCTATTTAAGGGTTTTTCAACCTAATTCAAAAACGGAGGAAGTTCTCAATTCGACTGTATGTTTTTATGTGTGTTTACCTCAGAGCTTTTTATAGGTGAACCGATATTGATGATTCTTTTTTTATTTGAAAGTTGGTGCTACTCATGTGTTCGCATATATCCGACCAGTAGTTTCTGAGTTATCCTAAATAATGCGTATTTAATTTGACTTCGGCTACATTGACGATGTTCTCATTTTATTCTTATATTGAAATTGGTTGTACAAAATTTATGATTTTACCACTTGTTTAAGTGTATTTTCTTACATTTATTTTCTTACATTTGTGATGTTGGTAAATACTCCGTTTTATTTATTTTTTTACCTACTATTACTTTTTAAATTTGTGCTGCATGCCTAAACTGCAGTAAACGCATTTCTTTCTTTAATTTTCTTTCTAAGAACTAACACGAATAAAAAAAAATCACTAAAATCTTGTAAAGTCAAACTTTTGAACATTTTTTATAATTTACTTTATTATTTTTAGTTCTTGCAAGTCGGCTTTACTTTTTATTGTAAGATTAAATTTTAAAACGTATATTTCATCAGACATTTGTAATTAAATCTCCGAACATAGGTAGGAGACAAGTGCAATACGCAACTAAACAAGACCTGTTCCATACGAGGTCGACAGCCGCTCGGGCGTTGCATATAAAATTAAAAAATGGTAAAGGCAAAGGCTGGCAAATGATGCATCCAAAAAAGAAAGGATACACCCAAAGGTATAAGCAACATAATGCCAATTTTTTTAAAAATTTTACAAAATGTTTTAATTTAAAAAATATTGCAATATACATGGGCTGAAATTAATGAATGTACTAATAAAAATATAAATGTATAGATATATTTTATGATGCATTCGCGTAAATTCTATGTCTTAACATTTTAAGGAGCTTTTCTCGACCACAGCGATGACTTTCCTTTCATTATTTCTTTTTATGCATATATGTCATGCAGGTGTTTTTCATACGTAAATTGCACATGAACAAAATCCAGGCAGGTTATATTATTGTTCCGGGTGGGGGTCGAACTTGTTGCTGGCGGCTTCGCGATCAAACCTTTAGCTACTGCGCCAAAAGTCGTGCACCACTTTTGGATATAACAAGCTTAATAAAGACCACGCATTAGTTAGAGACGTGTGTTCGAATCCACCATTCGACTATTGTCACTGTGCTTGTGTTTTGTACGTTGTACTGTTGTAAACTAAGTACTTTAAGCTTAAATAAAAATGATATCCAAAATATAAGTTAGTAATTTAAAATCGTTTTGGCATTAGAATGTATGAACGAGGATAGAGTGACAATGTTTTATATGTGTAGAGCCACACTGCAGCTATACTATGGTTGTAGCATAAATGGGTCTGCTCGGGGAAGGACCACGCTCTCACAGAATACCAGTGTAAAATAGCAGTCTCATGCAGCTGTGTTTTGTATGTTAAGTGCAGACAACCGGGAACCCTATTCACTGGAAACGAGGCATTCCGTCTTAGTTCTCAGGCATGACAACGTATCTGTATTTTGATTCTTAATCGTAGGATACATATGAATGTCTATGTGCCACAGCATACACTAACCATTAGGTGAACTGCGTGCTTGTTTGTCACCCTGATTCTATATTAAATGCGAATGTATATATAACGTAGAAGGGCAACGGATAATTTGTTTTACAAGCGTGACAGTTTTTGCTAGTTATGTCCTCGTTGACAGTCCTCAAAAGGCGTCAATTCAGTGGAGATATGAGAATTGTTAAAGAAGAAGAAGAGTTATTTCATAGGCTATAGGGATCAAAGTCCATCACACGATCTGCGTACCTAATAAAGAACTTAAAATGCCGATGTAAACATAAAAATATGGATACGCTAGTTGCAAATAAATTGGTTGACACGTTTTTTCGTTATTCGTAATTTCAACGTCATTTCGAGAATAACTGGCTAACATTATGAAAATCAACAATTATAAACACCATCACAAATAAATTATTAACTTCAATTAACTCGTAACTCATAGGTACTGCTGACTAGTATATAGTGCTGACGGTGTTTGATTCGCGAAACGGCCTTGATAATATAAACTGAACCTATTATATCAAATCAATGTTAAGAACCTTTGTAAAAGTGACAAAACAATAACCATATTTGCAGCCTGTATGTATTCCACTGCTATTATAATATATGCTAAATGTATATATATGTTGTAAACAAAATGTAATAAACCGAGCTGTTTCCGTTAAGAAGAAAAGCGGGCCGAGAGACTTTTGAAAATTAGGTACGAGTATTTGAAGACACTATCGATGTCACTCTGCGAACGCGAGTGTTAAGGACAGCTGCAGATTTGAATGAATAGCCAAAGTAAAAAGGCATAATTCGAGGTTTGGCCCTCTACCATTACCTCCCTCAATATTCGACCAATTTAAAACATATTTCATAAACTGAATAAGAACGATATACAGTGTGTTAGTTTTTTTTTTCAGTATTAGTCATCAAATTTGAACACTAGACCTCTGTTGACGGCGGTGTTAATATGCAATTTTGAGAATTTCGTAAACGTTCTAGTACTTACAAATATAATGTATCATGAAAAAGTAAGACATAGGGATATAGAAGAGGTTGATATTTATTTTACTGTAAAAACTATTCCTATAAGGTTATATAAACCAGAAAGAAAACAGGCGAAAGAGCTTGTATGTAGAAAAGACTACCCGCATTTCCTCTTCAGTGCGTTATCAGAATCAGCATTCAAACGTACATATAGGGTAGTTTTTTATAGAATAAGGGTGACAAACGAGCACATAGTGCACCTGATGGGAAGTGGATACTGTTACCCTTAGACATCTATTATCCTCGATTAAGATTCAAAATGCAGATGCGTTGTCACCCGTGAGGACTAACATGGAATGCCTCGTTTCTAGTAAAAAAGGGTCTCCGGCTCTCTACACTCATCATACAAAACACAGCACCATTACGCTTGTATTCTGTAAGCGTGTGGTCCTGCGCCGGTGGAGCCGACCTATTCGTGCTACAACCACAATATAGCTGTAGCATGGCTCTACCACGTATAAAAGATTCTGATAATGAAGTTAATGGGAACCACAGGGTTTGTATTGCATATTGTCTGTCCCGTTCTGAAGGGTATAGACTATAAAGAGTCAGAATAACTATTGGCTGTGAGGCGATCCATCTAAGTCCTCAGATATGACAATGCATCTGTAGTTTTGTTTGTTGGAGGTTATCTGTAGATGTTCATGGGTTGCTGTAAATTCTTACCGTCAGGTAGACTCTTAGTTCGTTTGTTTCTTCAAATTATTAAATAAATATCTTTTTAGTGGTCAATAAAAGGAGTACGAGGTCTGTGGTTTGTACAGACGTCTCATGTCTTGGAAGGTTTTATGTATGGTGCTACATATAATTTACATTATTCTCGTTTTTAACAGACTTCGAAGAAGAAAGAGGTTATCAAGTCGAGTGTACTTTTAATAAACGTTAAAGCAAGGAAGTGTCCGCCGCGCTACCCCAGTGCATGTTGGCGAACTTCACATGTCTTCGAAATATATTTTTTTTCTTACTCCTCAGACATGCAGGTTTCCTCACGATGTTTTCCTTCACCGCCGAGCACGTGGTAAATCAGCACTTAAAATTGCAATTAACAATTTTATTGGTGCCGGCGGGAATCGAACCCGGGTTACTCGCGTTCTGTTATATTTACAGCGAGCGTTAACCATCTGAGCTACCACAGCTCAGATGGTTAACGCTCTTTAATACTACTTTAGTACTTTTAATATCTTTAACTTATTTCTATTTACTAGCCCGTGGCAATCAAATGCTTCTACCATTGTAGAGAGGATATATAGTATTTTGTAATGCTTACAAAGTTTGTTGCTCCTTGAACTCTTACTCCAACGGGGGTTCAGGCGTGACGTTTTTTAAGGGTATTACATTTTCTAAACTATATCCGAATTTTTCACTGACAATAAACACATATAATGGTAGTAGTCGTCTTGCAATGACAGTATGTATAGTAAATATTGTACAGTTAATTATACTGTAACCACACTTTAGGCGAATTTTTCAAATAAAGCAAAAGTGACTTAGTCTAAATTAATTAATTTTAATTTAGATTACCGTGTTATACCGATTAGCGTGAGGGTAATACGGTGAACTTAAGTTTTGCCAAAGCCATAACTAGGAGAAGGACGGAGACAAAAACACAAAGTCGTATGCTACAACTTCTTGAGATATTGTTAAGAAAAAACTAACAAACAAGCTTTAGCAATAATTAGGCCCACCTCGAAAAATCTAATAAAAAACACTAAAATATTTACTAAATGTTAACTGTCAAAATGATGTCGATAAAGCAGCGCCCTTTTGACCCTTTATCATTTGATTGACCGATGAAGAGTTATCGTAACATAGTCATCTATGTAAACAAGGCTGTAGTTTTTAGTTATAAGAAAGTGACCATATTAACCGGATGACCATATTACCTTCTCGTACTTATAGTAGCGGTGTGATAATGTTCACTACTCCATATCATCCAGAATGAAACGTATAAGGAGATGGGCAGCAGCGTCTTCCTTATAACGACTAAAAATAAAAGACCGCGGTTGCTAATATCATACATAGAGGGGGGGGGGGCTATGAGGCAATCTATGGGGGAGGTCTACGTTCAGCAGTGGACTTCAATAGGCTGTAACGGTAACGGTAAAATTCTGATTACATATTATGAGGAATATTATGAGTTTATGAGGTAGTAAATTATTATTATTAGCCTAAAAGAACCCTCTACCCATATCATCTCGTGGGCTAACAGAGCCAATAGATGGAAATGCAATACAGATGGGCAGTATCTTCCTGATAACAAACTTTATACGTGGTAGAGCCATGCTGCAGTTATATTAGTAGTATAGTTGTAGCACGAATGAGTCGGCTCGACCGGGGAAGAATCACGCTCTCACAGAATACCAGCGTCAAATAGTAGTCAAATGCCGCTATGTTTCGTACAGTGAGTGTAGAGAACCGGAGAACCTCTTTACTGGAGGCAATCTATCTTAATCCTCACGGGTGACAACGCATCTGCATTTTGATTCGTAATCGAGGATGGATGTAGATGTCTATGGGCCGCAGCAACCACTTACCATCAGGTGGACTGTGTGCTTGTTTCTCACCCTGTCCTATAAAAAAACAACTCAAAATAATAAAGAACAACATCCCTATGAGGCAAACTATAGGCAATCAACAAGTGGTAAAATGAAAAATTTTGTACAACCGACTTCAATATAAATAAAATGAGAACATCAGTAATTTATTCGAAGTCAATTACATACGCATTATTAAGGATAACTCAAAAACTTCTGATCATTATCTCTATGAGAAGCACTTCAAATAAAAAAAAAACCTCAAAATCGGTTCACTTGAAAAAAGTTATGAGATAACACAAATAAAAATACAGTCGAATTGAGGACCTCATACTTTTTGAATTCGGTTAAAAACATATTATTGAAGCGACAGTAGCCTAATGGCAGGGCGCGGATCGATAACTCAAAAGGTCGTGGGTTCGAGTCCGCCATTTGACTACTGGCGTGAACCGCTCCTCACACAAGTGTTTCAAGCTTACCAGGAGTGGTTAGAAGGAATATTAGTAATGTTAATTAATAAGGTTACTAATATTTTTTTATAAATAAACTACATTATGCAATGATATTCTAGTTATAATATTGTTAATTTCTACTGTGTACACATCTTGACGTTGAAATTTTCTGATTTCACATTATGTGATAGGAAAACCCTCAATTCTAATTTATCTTGTTAAATAGTAAAATTTTGTAGTGTAAACATTGGCAAGCTTATATTTACATGCAGAAGTCTTTGTATAATCCATTTCAAAACAATCCAAGCGAGCATAAATCGAATTGTAAGCAAAAACTTGTTTATTTAGGCCATTTCTCGACAGTCGACCTACGAATATGAAAGTCAAATAAAGATAAATACTGTCATTTAAAATTGGTCAAGTGCGAGCCGGGCCGAGAAAAATGAATGTTCCGTACCATGTCAGGTATTACCAAAACTAGCTAGAGCTAAGACTGGATAGCCGTGCTAAAATTAACCTTGCTAACGAAACAATAGTTATAACTTTTAATAAAACATAAAAACCAACTTCAAATTTCTATAAAAGAAGTTAAATATTTACAACCATAAGTGATGGAATTTTTTCTCAAAATTTATATGGAAGTTTACCCAATTAAACAAAAAAGAATCATTAAAATTGGTTCTTTTCTGCGAAGATATCATAATATAAAATTTCTTAAACAATAGTGCAATGTGAAACTTTTCCCCTATTTAATACCCTTGGGTGCGGATTTTTTCTTCAAAATTTAACGATTAGCTATCTTTGAGATAAAGCCTATTTAATTACAAAAAGAATTAATTAAATAGGTTCACAATCTGCGAAGATATCGCGTAATCATACATACAGAAATAAAATAAAAAGGAATATACACTCGAATTGAGAACCTCCTTCTTTTTGAAGTCGGTTAAAAAGTCAAGAACATTTGTAAAGATGAAACTACTAAAGATAGCCTATTTATATTTTTTATATAGAATAAGGGTAACAAACGAGCACACCGTCCTGATGGTAAGTGGATGCTGTGGCCCATAGACATCTACATTTATCCTCGATTGAGAATCAAAACGCAGATGCGTTGTCACCGCTGATGACTGAGATGGAATTCCTCGTTTTCAGTAAAAAGGGTCTCCGGATCTCTCGCCGTACGAAACACAGCAGCATGAAGCTGCTATTTTTCGCTGGTATTCTGTGAAAGCGTGGTCCTTCCCCGGTCGAGCCGACCCGTTCGTGCTTCAACCATAATATAGCTGCAGTGTGACTCTTCCACGTATACCAGGTGATAGGAATCCTTTTCTGCTGAGGAGTCAGACTGGGCAGGCACCACCCTGGCACCTAATATTGACGTCAAAGAGCTTTCTGTGTTCCGGTCTGCAGGGTATAGAGACAAGTATAATTACAGGCTGTGAGGCATTCCCTCTCAGTCCTCAGAGGTGACAACGTATCTGTAGCCTTCTTTGTTTGAAGTTGGCTGCAGGTGTCCATGGGCTGCAATGACATTTCTACGTGGTAGAACCATGCTGGAGCTATATTATGGGTGTAGCACAAATGAGTCAGCCCGATCGTGGAAGAACCACACTCTCACAGAATACCAGCGTTAAATAACAGCAAAAGCTGCAGTGTTTCGTATGGTGAGTGTAGAGAAACGGAGACTCTTTTTAATGGAAACGAGGAATTTCATTTTAGTCCTCAAGGGTGACAACGTATCTGCATTTTGATTCTTAACTGGGGATAAATGTAGATGTCTATGGGCCACAATACGTAAGAGGATATTGTGGGTACTTACATCAGGTTGACTGCGTGCTCGTTTGTCAGCCTTTTTCTGTAAAAAAGCCTACCTACCATCATCAGGTGGACTTAGTTTGTCACTTCGGTTTCATCAAAAAAGATATTGAATTTTTTTGGCGTTAATTAATAGTCAGTGCCCCCCCCCCCCCCAGGTCCCCCATTTTCATTTGATGACTCCGCTACCAAACACAGTGTTTTTGATCGGTGAATTGTTTTTTTTTTTTTTAATTTAAGACGTAACTCTAAAAACATTACTTCTAACGCGGGATTTTTATTTGTTTATCTTTTTAAACATAAACTGGTACATACCCAAAATGACAAAGAATATAATGTCAATGATATATGCAAACATTTTCATTCAAAATCAATATTATTTACAAAGACTTCTATGTCCTCGTATAGTCATACTAGAAGGGCATTACAGTTCTAAAATTGCGCGTTAAGTTACAGTAAATTCTCCGTAACTCCTTTAGTTGATTGCGAGTGGATCAGAAGAAGAGCTTTATCTTTTGTAAACCGCGAAATCATTCCCTGATTTTGTTTTATTTTATTAAGAAAATGCTATCATTATGTATGTATGATGTTTTCAATGTGATGTGATTGGAAGTTAATTGTAAATAAGTATGTAACTGTATTTCGTACTTGCCTAAAAGAGTAACTATCGTAAATAAAAATACAACTGCGTGGCATGTTCACCATGCCATGCTATCCGCATAGCCGTCGCCCGCGCGCTCCACAATTGGGACATAGTTTTAATTCTGAATAATTTAAGTAATTATATTTTAATTTTAGTATTTTTATCTTAAGGCCATTGTGACCGCCCATCTAAATTCATATAATAAAAACTCACGCTTGTCACCAAGAGAGGTAGGCAGAGACTACGGACTTCCATTTGGCACGATCCTGACATACCTCTCTAGCCTCTTTTACATCCATATATCTACACACACACGCTCGTCGGTTAAGAGTACTCCTAATGTGGTCCATTTTCAAAATATCGCCAATTTGGTCGATGAACCAACCTTCTTCTAGAGCGTCCCTTACCGACTCTGCCGTTCACATTTGCAATATAAATTGGCTTTTCACTCTTTCCTCGTTCATTCTTTCTACATGACCAAACCACCAAAGCATTCCTTTCTTAATCCTTGTCACAACGTCATCTTGCACACCACATTTTCTAAACATTTTCTAAATTCGTTCTGTTAAAATAATCAATTCATTTTAGGTAAAGTTAAAGGCCTTCTCACCTTTCTAAGAGAGTTATAGAGCCAGCCGCACTTCTCCAAATTCACTTCATATATCCTCAAAAAATATTATTATTCTAAGCCGGAGCTTTACTACTATCCCACTTGGTGGTAAGTGGTGATGCATCGAAAGATGGTGAAGCGCACTGACTTAACATAAACCTATTCACCCCTGCTTTGCTGACACCAACACTGTAAACGGATGGGAAGATAGATGCTGGCAACTTATTCAAGTCCTTTGCTGTAAGCATAATGAACGAATTAGCAAACCGAATAATTCCTTAGGATGTTTCTCTTCACCATCGAACGTTTGATGAACGAACTGCTGTGTGCTGTGGCTTATAAAGAACAAAAGAATAGAGTATTTTTATTCAATATAGATTAATCCATTATACGTAATTAGTTTGTGTGTGCATGTGTGCGTACATGCGTGCGTGCGTGCGTGCATGCGTGCGTGTGCGTGTGTGTATATTTTATGTGTTTGTTGCATGTACATAGTTGAATCGAATTCAAATACTCTAAAGATTTTAAACGATCATCTACTTTCTTAATTCTATATAAAACACTCATTCGTTCACAACTGGAATACACTGTACCAATCTGGAGTCCTTTCTACAAAAATATAATTAATTATAAATTGGAAATGAAATGTGAAATGTTTACGCAATATCCGTTACAACGGTTTCCATTTCAGAATTCCATAAGTAAAGTTAAAGTAAAGTTACAGCCTATATACGTCCCACTGCTGGGCTCAGGCCTCCCCTCATTTCTGAGAGGGTTTAGGGCAAGGAAGTGTCCGCCGCGCTGCCCAAATGCGTGTTGACGAACTTCACATGTCTTCGAAATATTTTTTTTTCATATTCCTTAGACATGCAGGTTTCCTCACGATGTTTTCCTTCACCGCCGAGCACGTGGTAAATCAGCACTTAAAATTGCAATTAACAATTTCATTGGTGCCGGCGGGGATCGAACCCGGGTTACTCGCGTTCTATTTCGCGTTCAGAATTCCATACATACAATTATTAAAACATTATATAATACTAAGTTTGGCATCTAGACGCTCGTTTATTATGGTCATGATACTGCATGGCTTGTGTAATAACAGGTTTGACTGTAGTTACATCACAAATAAGTTATATTATATTGTACAGAGAACTATAATTCTTCTTGCAGGGCGAGCACCTACTTTGTTTTACACTATGAGGTGTAAAACAAACACTACAACACACAAAACAAAAACAAACACAAAGCCCAGGCACCCTTCAGCCGCCTCTTAGATAATTATAACACACAGTTCACAGAATATGATATTTTTGCTCTGAGATCTATAGTTTAAAAGAATGATAACTTAGCTGCTTACTGACTGTAATGATTTATAAATTAATAATGTTAATAATGTAACAATTAGCACAATTTACTACACTTTCATAAATTGTGCTATTGTATTAAACAAAGGCTAAGTGTATAGTATTACTTTGTGGGCATTGGTGTGGGTTACACATTATGTACTCCTATTAGAAATTAATTGTCTTGTATTACATTAATGTGTACCTGTTTTGTCCCAATCCAAAAAAGTATAACTTATGAATATTTATGAATATCTGTACATAATTTTAAAGTGTAATTTTAGCTAGTAATATTGAATTTCATTTCATTTTTGCACGTCAATTAAGGCAAAACATGTTATCACTACATTGTTTCTCATCTTATGTACCATGGTTTTTATGCAAATAAATTTTTTATCTATCTAGGCAGAAAAGAAATCCACCTACCTAAAAAAATATGGATATTATAATAAAATTGACTGAATGAAAAAATAATCGTATTGGAATTAACAATAACGTATTCCGAGACAGTCACACAGTACAGTCGCAACTGATGTCCCCACTATGTATAAATGTAACGGATAAGTACAACCGGTTGTGTTACTTAATATTGTATACATGCAATTATAAATACTAATAAATGTTTATTTTTTATCATTTAACCGTGTAGTGGCGGTCTAGGAATATCCACTACCTAATGATTTCTAAAAGAGATCTATAAAAACCCACGTAAAAAACATACAGCAGATGTGAAGCACCGACGCTCCGGGAAGTTTACAATCTGCGAACAGTTTCAAGACTGTCGAGAGAGATTCGAGAAATATCTGTCAGTCAATGGACGGTCTGAAGACAATTGAGAGAAGTGAACCTCATTACAAGCCGGCCTGTTTGAGGCCCAAAATTGACCAAAGCTCACCGACAAGAGCGCCTTGAGTTTGCTCACGAACACTTTCATTTGAGTGCTGAGCAATGGTCTGTCCTGTTTACTGATGAGTGCAGGTATGTATACTACATGACAGTGACAGGAGAGCTCGAGTCTACAGACGTCCAGGCGAGTAGTTTGCGCACAACAGTGTCCTACGGTGGTGGTTCGTGTATGATGTGGGTGGGCATTACGCTGGAAGGAAAGTCCCTGGTGGAGGCCGAGGAAGCGGTCTGATTGCTTTTTTATAGTATGCGGGTAACAAATTATGCGAAGTGGATGCTGTGGCCCATAGACATCTACATTTATCTTTAATTAAAAACCAAACGCAGCCCTGAGGATTGAGATGGAATGGCTCGTTTCCAGTAAAAAGGGTCTCCGTTTCTATACATTCACTATACGAAACACAACACCATTAAGCTGCTATTTTACGCTATTATTTTGTGAGAGCGTCGTCCCACCCCGGTCAAGCTGAACTATTCGCGCTGCAACCACAATATACTATACGATATATGGAAAATATTATTTTGGACCGTGTCTTGCTTTATGAAAGTTTCATCAGGGAGAGCTTCCTTTTAATGCATAACAATGTCCAGTTTCATACAGCACAAACCGTTCATGGATGAAATTGGCATTTGGACAATGGAGTGGCCAGCACTAAGTCCTGATGCCAATCCCATTGAGCATCTATAGGACGAGCTCAAACGGAGGGTATGAGCCAGAAATCCGGCACCTTCAAACATCACAGAGCTGAAGGTAGCTCTGGAAAGGGGAGTGGGAAAGGCAAGTTTTATGATCATTAAGAAATGATCAAAAAACTTATCAGTGCGATGAGAAACCGCCATTGAGGTATTATCAAAGGTAGGGGAGGCAACACTAAGTATTAAGATAGTAAATTGTTGAGTATTAAACATACATTTTCTGTGTTATTTTAATTTTGTTCAGCCCAATATTTACTTTAATTAACTTCATTTTTATTGCGTTTCCATTCAAATCAAATCAAATTTGAATGGAAACGCAATAAAAATGAAGTTAATTAAAGTAAATATTTTACAAAAGTACTGAGTTTAAAAATAATGGTATCATTTTGAAGTGTAGGTTCAAAATATGATGTTTTATTTACATTATTCTAGCCATTTTTTTAAAAAAAAAATACACTTTTTACATTTTAAAGGGGTGAGTCGATTTAGTTGTTTGCGAGTGTAAATCACTATGCAGTACTATTATTTTTTCTGTGGTATTACTTCAATGCATGCGTACTGTGAATTTACCAAGGCTCTTATTTCTGTTTTAATTCCGGGTTACAATTATGGCGTTATAATTAAGATCGGTTCAATTGTTACTACCGATAATTCCTCGAAATCGGTCCGAATAAAATAATAATAAAGTACTACTAGTACGTACACGTGATTCAGTAAAAGTGAAAAAGGCAGGATAAGATGCGTATTTTTTTTACTTCCTCAATCACAGATAATAAATATCAAATATTAAGGAAATGACGTAGCCAAAATTCATTATTATACGTAAGTTTTTTTTCTCACAACCTCAGGAATGCAAAGAAGAACAAAGCGTTTTCATTATTCAAAATTATTATGGTAGTTTTTTTTTAATGCGAGATGATGTTTCTGAGTCAACAAAAACTTCCAATGTTATAATATGAATTAAGACTCATAAAAATGAATTAGCGAATTGAGTGGTTTTGTCGGGTCCGACAAAAAATTTCAAATATAGTACAATAATAACTAAAAACTAAAATGTGCTAAATTACTCTTATGGCTCCATGGCGTTGTGGTTTAGCTTGAACTGTTGTACTGAAAGCCGCGGGTTCGAATCCCGCACGGAACAGGTGTTTGTATGGCCTACAAATAATGGATTCCGGTCTGGATGTTTGTGCTTGTGCAATTTACGTATGTAAGCTGCCTTCACGATACCGGAGAAAATCTTAAAGTAGGGTTAACGTATGTTTAAAAAATACTTTATTATATTATAATGAAGGTTCTCGAGTGGTTTCTTCTCTCTTTATTGTTATAAGTATAATATTGTATGTGTGAAATAGAAATATGACTTTTTTTAAACATACCAAGAAAACAATGACCTCAAAGTATCTTACCGGTTATTCTTCCGAGACGTCTCTATTCATGAACCGTTGGTAGATTTGACGAAAGCTGGAGCTTTCAATAATTATCTAATGTAAAATTATTGAAAGCTCCCATGAGCTTTCAATAAATTATCGAAATTTAATAAAATATCAATTTGAATTAGTACATCAGCATTATCATCATTATCAAAGCCCATCACAATCTACCGTGAACATAGCCTTCTCCGAATAAATTCCACAAAGCATGGTCCTGAGCCACCTGCATCTATGGATCCCCGACTTCTATAACCAGTTCGTCACTCTATCTAGTGGAGGGCCAGCCTACACTTCCTTTACCGGAAGGAGGCTGTCAAAAACTTTCTTCCCCATAGGTTGCCAGTTCATCGAACTACATAGCCGCCCCATCGCCATTTGCCACTTCAGTTTACTGATTCATCAGGCTATGTTGTAGTTATGTTCATAAATTTTTCCTTCTTTAGACTGCATATATATAAAAAAAAACAATTGAATAAAATTATAACATTTTGTTGGTATTATGTCTTATCATGCCACTTGATCAATAAAACGGCTGCTTTGTGGTGGTAAAACATTTTGTATGAACCTGTTCCATTTTGTTCGCACTTATCTGATAATACTTTTGGCAGATCAGACTAGTTTCATCGGATTCTAAATATCAAATATCGTGTCGGACTACACTAATTTCACACAGACACACAGTTCGCGTCATGGAAAATGAATGCTACGGCCTTTATGCCAAAATATTCAAATACTACTCGTGCTGTCTCTATTACTTTAGATCAAAGTGACAGTGACACTAAGAGACTTAACGACTTAATTGGGTGCGTTTGGCAGAAAAACGCGCTAGCAAGCGCTTACTAGCGCTAAAGTAGTTTTCGGCCAGGACACGATTGCTACTTCAGTAGCGCTGACACAATCCGCCATTTTGCTTATTTAATTTGTTTGTTTTGAAGTAGAGTTTATAAGTTGTTTTTTTTTTTGCAATATTAGTTTTAAGTAATATAATGACATGAATAGACATATACATGTTATTAAAAATTCATGATTGGTAAGTTTTTAATATGAATACTTCACAAAAATATATTTAAATTAGGTTAGGTTCCCCGGTTAAAACTAACATCGTGTCCTAGAGGAAAATAGCTACTTACGATTTGACAGCGCTTACCGCTTACGATCGCCATTTTGTTCACAAGCGCTTGCTAGCGCTTTTTTCTGCCAAACTCACCCATTGAGAAGCGTTGCAGTATTTTGTAACCTTGAATAAAAGTCAGAGCGCTGCGTACATTTCAAGTGACGTAAAACCATTCTCAACAATCATTCCCGCACACTTCTTTATTTTTTCTTCCTTTAACTACCCGCAAAAGTTCATTGCTATACGCACACATATGCACCTAAATCAATGATGTTGGTTGTAAATGATTTTTATGCATGTGTGTATGTGACTGCGTGTTCTTATAATAATCGAATCGTCGGCGACCGAACTCTTTCCGATCGGCTTGAGTAAGGTTGCATCACTTTGCGTATCGAAGAGTGCTCTGAGGAATTGTTCGGACTAATTTCAGCCGTACAATTTCACCATCGCACATTGCGACAAAACTCGCTTTTCATCCATTTGGATTACTGGCGGTCAACTACCGTGCGATTTAAAAGAATTTTTCTTCCTCGCACAGTTTCCTTGTGGAAACCACCACCTAGTGCACCACCAGAGATTTTTCTGGACCGATACGACTTAGGTACCTTCAAGAAAAAAGTCTAACGCGTCTGCGATTCCCCTGGTGTTGCAGTTGTTTATGGGCGGCGGTAATCACTTACCATCAGGCGAGCCGTATGTTCGTTTGCCTCTCTCCTATAAGAAAAAGTTGTGCATTGTTTTAGCTTGGTTTTTGCGTCATTTAAAATTAATGTTGCGCTCCGTTTTCCTTTTTGTTTGTATTTAAAGCTAAAAGTAAAGTAAAGTTACAGCCTATATACGTCCCACTGCTGGGCACAGGCCTCCCCTCATTTCTGAGAGGGTTTTAGGGCAAGGATGTGTCCGCCGCGCTGCCCCAATGCGTGTTGGCAAACTTTACATGTCTTTGAAATATTTTCATTTCTTATTTCTCAGACATGCAGGTTTCCTCACGATGTTTTCCTTCACCACCGAGCACGTGGTAAATCAGCACTTAAAATAGCAATTAACAATTTCAATGGGGCCGGCGGGGATCAACCCGGGTTACTCGCGTTCTGTTATAATTACACCTAGCGTTAACCATCTGAGCTACCACGGCTTTATCTGAGCTACCATGGCTCTGTTGGTATTTAATTGTATATATTATAATTATGCTGTTTCATATGGTAAGTTTCGGTATAAATATGTAAATGAGTATAAATATTTCGTATGGTGTTTCGTATAGGAAGCATATAGAACCGCAAAGGAAGAAGCCATTCCAATTCTATCTTAGTCCACAGAGGTGATAATGCATCTGCAACTTTCTTTGTGTGAAATTGTTGGCAAAAGCTTCTTCAACTTCAACACGTTTTACGAAATAGAGCCATGCTGAAACCGTATTATGGTCGTAGCAGGAATGGATCAGCTCGATCGGACCACGCTCTCACAGAATACCAGCGTAAAATAGCAGCTCAATACTGCTGTGTTTCGGATGGTGAGTGTAGACTACCGGAGACCTTTTTTACTGGAAACGAGGCTTTCCATCTTAGTCCTCACGGGTGACAACGCATCTGCTTTTTGATTGTTTATCTAGGATAAATGTAGATATCTATGGGCCACAGCATCCACTTACCATCAGGTGAACTGTGTGCTCGTTTGTCACCATCATGCTATAAAAAAGGAACATCAACTTTAGATGGATTGTAAGTTTGTTAGTTACTTTAGATTGGTAAGAAAATTTATTAAGTAATGACCGCTAACTTGTATGGAATAAGGGCCTCTACCTATACGCCAATCACGGAGTCCGAAACAAACACGTAGAGCTTAAATCTAGCCGAAAATTTGGGACTAAGCAACAGACTTATTCAGTTAAGACGAAAACTTAGTATTGGCAGGGCGTATGGCCACGCCCCTGTTCAACAGATCACTTGGTTTTTTAAGCCAAAAAACAAGTTTTGATGACCATATTCAAACGCTTTTTTATTTTATTTTGTAACTGGTTGGCATCACTGGAGCGTCGAAAATTAATAATTCTCAATAAAAATTAACGTTCAAAATTAATTTTAAATAATGGACGTAAAACCCAATTAGATGTTTAAAATTACTTGCAATTTTATAATTAAGCGTATAACTTTGAGGCAAGAGACTGTTGCGAATCTATTTGAATTAGTTTTTTGGAAGTAAGCTTGGTACTACTAAAAAGTGTTGTTTCACAGGGTATTAGCTAACATTCTTCCCAGTACAGAATATTGTAGTTTTGTCACAAAAGCGACGGGTACAGTGTCGTGGTGATGTAAGAATAATGTTCTCCAGGTATAAATTTCGCTCACGGCATTCAGTCTCAACGGAAACCAACGCAGAACCGGCTTATAGTGTATGAGTGAGAGTTTTCTTACGTTCTCACAGTCAGGATAAATCGAGACGATCAGAGAGAGATCAGTGCAAGCCCAACGCCATTATATGCTTTCTGAGGCATGGGACGGAAACACCGCTAATTTTCTGTCTCAGGGCTGCTACTGAGAATGTCTTGATAATCAGTAAACTCAATAACTGACTTTTCGTCTGGCTCGGGATTCGAACCCGCGACCTCATGATCAGCAATTGCGTCTACTACCACTGAACCAACGAGGCAGTTAAGAAGTGGTGTAAGAATATACTCCAACTCGTATCATCCCTTGGGTTTCGTTAGAGATGACAGATGAAAATGTAGCAGGAATTCAAGCAGCATTTCCTGATAATTAAGAAACTGCGGTTCAATATCCGCCTACAAAGTTTAAGAACTATTAAAGTTGGTAAAAATACTTTGCTTATATATGCGTGGTGAAATAAAATAATGTGTCTTACCTAGTTTGAAGAGCACCTCCCGCCCTCCTTCAATCGCGTGCAATATCGGTGGCTGAACGTTAAGCCAGCGCACAGCTACAGAGTCTACTTCACATAAGGATTCCTCGGGTAGAGGCGAAACACATATCTTACTGACGACGGTGGTGTGTCTTTCCTAGTGTCGTGGTGTTGGGAGTAGTGGTGGTAAAATTCTTCCATGCGGCTATCGATGGGCTAGGCCTATGTGCAGGTGTGGTCTTTAATAGGTTGTAACATTGGTAAGTGACTTTCCAGACAGACACTTTGATTTTATTTATATGTAAATATAGTGTGTATACTAGTGTTGCCCAAATGCAAGAACAAGACGAGACTTAGCCAGTCTTGGTCTTGGTCTTGCACCAATACACCTGGTCTTGTTCTTGGTCTTGGTATTGCGCTCTCAGTCTTGTTCTTGGTCTTGGTCTTGCAGCAAGAGTCTCGCAAGTCTCACAATTACCTATTAGCCTATTGTTATTTATTAAACATTACTTTAAAAGACCGACAAAGAAAGTTCGGCATCCTTTGATAAAATTAATGATTCTTCAGAAGATTAATAAAGTAGATGCGTTGCCAGATAGGTATAGTGTGCCTACGTGAAAATGAAATGTAAATATGTAAATAAAATTGTGTATATTATGTTCTTCTTGTGATTGAATTAATCTACGTTAATTAAATTAAATTTGCCTTCACTCGTTTGAAATTCAAAATTCAAATATGTTTTATTCAAGTAGACATTAAAAATACACTTTTGAATAGTCATATAATCACTGTTTTCACCCTTTTTTTTTCCATGTCCATGGGTTCTGATTCTACTGAGAAGAATCATGGAAGAAAGTAAGAAACTCAGTAGTTGCTCTTTTCAAAATATTTTTACAATAGTTCTATAATTATAAGATACGATAAGTCAAACATAAAATGTCAAATATATATGTAGATACCAAATCGGTTTAGAAATTTCTAGTTAGTCCTGTGTAGTACGAGAGGTCAGTTCCAAGCATTTTTGTCTAACTTAAATTGAAAAGGTGAAAGATCTAACATTTCTTTTGGAATCTTTTTATAAAAGCGTATATCGCTACCCAAGAACGCATTATTTACTTTGTGTAACCGGAAAACGGGTATTGTGATTTAGTTTTTATTTCTACCATTAAAATTGTGCAAATCACTATTATTTACATCAATTCGATGCAATCAATTTCTTTAATATTAAAAGGTGTCGAGGTAGACCGAGACTAACTTTCGAAGACCATGTGAGCAAATTGCTCGAAGAGGGGAGGGTCAAGAGTACTCGGATACCTAGACGTGCATGTATGAAGAAGTTAATGAACCTGAAAGAAGCGAAAGAGGTATGTAAGGATCGTGACACTTGGCGATCTGTTCTCTCTGGCTACCCCGTTAGGGATTGTGCGTGAAGATAAGAAAGTTTATATTATTCGATTAGCATTGTACAAAATGTTTACACGTTTCAAGTGTGTTAAAAGTGTCTACAATATTTATCAAATGGGTGACGACATATTCGAACACTTTGTGTTCAGAAACACACACTTCCAAAAATCGAGATTTGCAGTGAACTTATTGAACATGTTTATCTATTAGGTAATAATAATAATAGTAATTATTATAAACCCATATAGTTAATATTATAATAATTACTTAATAGAATAAATTATTATGGTATCTACCTATCCTTACCATTATCTAATTAGAATATTCCTTGCGAGATCAGCATAACGTATTCGTGTGCATTCTGAGCACCCGGAAACTGATTTTATTCTTTGGAATATGTACTCTGTGGCGGCATTCAAACAGTGTCAAATGTAGTGCGTGCGGCGCGGCGGCGACGATTGAATGCGATGTCAATAGAAGCCGCCGGCGCGTGTATCTTGACCTTGTACTTCCGAATAGCTGCAAAATTTCTTTGACAGGTCAGTATTCGACCTTTGATGATGCCGACAACAAGACGCCGCGCACTATCAAAGTGCCGATGGTCAAAACTAGGGATGCACTGTTTTTTCTTTTAATGGATATTTTCATCCGCTATGTATGTTTATGGTATTGTTCGTAATGCGCATAAGTCCAATTTTCCAAATTTTTTTATATATTTTTTGCGTCTCATAGAGTCCCTAAGAGTATACCCGAACTCCTATACTCCCTGAAACGACACTCATTCCTAACCGCAAGACGCAAGAGTCTCGCAGGCTTAGTCTTGTTCTTGCTCAAATCTTGCACGGTCAGTCTTGATCTTGGTCTTGCTAAAATTAGGCGGTCTTGTTCTTGGTCTTGGTCCTGCAAAAATGCAAGAACAAAACCAAGACTGCAAGACCAAGACCGATTTTGGGCAACACTAGTGTATACACTATGCGGCCATCCTTGAGTAAGAGATGATAAACTCTTCTCAAGCCTGTTTGTAAAAATCTTTAATTGCAAACAATTTATACGTATTCCAATGTCATGTATAAAATATAAATGTAGGTACCTTCAGAAATAAACTTTATAACATTGCGATATCTTTTATCTTTCTATCGATAGTTAAAAATTAGTAACGCTGTAAGGATACAACTTAGTCGTTTAATAGAAACAAATATGGCGACGTCACTATTAATATATAAACCGTGTAGTGGTGTAAGAATACATTTGAAAGAATACCCACTACCCCGTATCATCCCATAAGGTTTTCTTTAATTAACTGGATTTACGGCTCTGGGTTCTAGCCCTTCTGAGCCTCATCCTATAAGGAACGTTCAAGGCGACAGAGAGTAATGAAACAGGAGAGGCAGCAGCATTTTCCTGATAACAATTCGAAATATAATATAATACAAAGAGCGGTGGTAGTTCAGGTGGTTAGCAGTTGATACACAATTTCACAGTACGCGAGAAACCCGGGTTCGATCCCCGACGGCACCAATGCAGTTATTAATTGCAATTTAAGATGCTGATTTACCATGTGTTCGGCGGTGAAAGAAAACATCGTGAGGAAGGTCACATAATGATTTCCTAAATTTACGCGAACACTACACATTCTTGAACATGTTCAAAGATTCTGTGAATATGATCAAGATCGTCTCCACCATTACATCAGATTTGATTAACCACAATCCTCGCAAAGAACACAGATTCCTACTAAGGATAATACGCGAGGCTATTGAAATTAAAAAACATCCTAATTTCAATAGAGAAGATGGATTGGTGCTGCCATCTGCTTGGGATCCTATAACTAATAAAATGAAACCCAAAATCCAAGCGTAGATCGGACCGAAAATTAATATAAAAAAACTGAAGGTAGCCGGAATAACTATGACATTGGGACGTCAAAAATCTCGTTCCACCCCGTGACCCAGAAAGGTCCAAATTTATCCTCAATTAAGAATCATAATGCAAATGTCACCCCCCTGAGGACGAAGATGGAATGCCTCGATTCCAGTAAAAAGGGTCTCCGGATCTCTACACTCACCATACGAAACACAGCAACATTACGCTGCTATTTTACACTGGTATTCTGTGAGAGCGTGGTCCTTCCCCAGTCGAGCCGACCCATTCGTGCTACAACCATAATAAGGTTGCACGTGGCTCTACAAC
Source organism: Parnassius smintheus behrii (assembly GCA_036936625.1). NCBI lineage: Eukaryota > Metazoa > Arthropoda > Insecta > Lepidoptera > Papilionidae > Parnassius > Parnassius smintheus. The sequence continues at coordinate 2,944,762 of JAUPFT010000021.1, read as the reverse complement.
GTAAATTGTCAAACTTATTAGATGTTTTGCGCCTATTAGAACGATTGTACAAATTTCTCCTTCCCAAGATTCCAAGATTCCTATTCCTACAAAAATTATGCTCGCACAGTCTCTTCTCTTTCCGATTCTCGACTATGCTGACGCAAGCTATGTAGACATAACAAAAGACCAGCTAACTAAGCTTGAGAGACTTCAACATACTAGTATTCGGTTCATATTTGGATTGCGCAAATTTAACCATATTTTCCAATTTCGCTCACGTCTCAAGTGGTTACCTATCCAATTTCGCCGGAACATGCATATTCTTTCTATTCTGTACTGTGTCTTATTTCACCCTTCTACTCCTCCTTATCTAATGGAGAAGTTTAGTTTTGTTGGGCTTCCAAGGGAACCTCTACGCTCTTCAAGAAAACTCATTTTAAGACAACATAACTCACAATACATCTTTCTTTAATAAATCTTTTGCTAACAAAGCACAAACTAATAGTAGTCTTTAAGCGACTTCTTAAAGAGCATTACTTGTCTCAATCGTTCGAAAATCATTAGGATAAATTATGTGTAGCTTTTTGTATTTATTTGTTTATGTTATTGTTTGTGGAATATATATATATATATATATATATATATATATATATATATATATGTATACATATATATGTTTGTATGTTTACGTATTTAGTTATTTATATGTTATTTTATTGCATGTATTGATATTATATTAGGTATATCATATATCATTATGACATGGACGATATGGTGGACAATGATATATATCATTAAATATATCATTGTCCACCGCCGCCGTCACAGGGACGTCAACGAGAACACAACGAGACACATACATTTATTATAGCCACCTGTCCACCGCAAGCCCGAGCTCCGTCATCTCGGCCGCCGAAGTTTAGAGTAGATCGGCGCGACCGCTAGAACTCGGCCCGAGATTGTGACGGGCCGATATACCGGCAATACAAAACACATTTAAACTTGTCCATCAACACCGGCGTCGTGACGTCGCACCGTGGTGACGCACTCCAGCTACAACTAACTGACTGAACCACCGAGATCGTTGCGGTGGACAAACGATCGCCGTCACGGGTCAGAAATAATCTCGTTCTCGTTGACGTTCCGGTGACGGCGGCGGTAGAGGTGGACTCTACTTGCCGTCACCGGTCTCGGTGTTTAACGACGTAAATAGGATAGTTTTACCGTTGTGTAAAGTTAAAGTTACAACCTATATGCATCCCACTGCCGGGCACAGGCCTCCTCCCATTTCCGAGAGGGTTTTAGGGAAAGGAAATGTCCGCCGCGCTGCCCCAATGCATTTGGGCGAACTTGACTTGTCATTTTTTTTCTTATTTTACAGACATGCAGGTTTCCTCACGATCAAATTCACGGTGAAGAAAAACATCGTGAGGAAATGGCTAAACCAGATTACATAGTGTTACCATCTGAACCGATTTAAGTTATTCTTTTTTTTAATAAAGAGATCACGCTTTCAAGGTCTTCCCATATCTTCAATTTACGAGTATATAGTACGCGAGGGTAATATGGTCATGCGGTTAATAAGGTCACTTTATTATAACTCAAAAACTACAGCCTTGTTTGACGGGGTAACGGGGTTAGTTTTTTTAAGTAGATTTTTTGGAGTGTGTCTAATTATTGCCGAAGCTTGTTTACTTTACTTTTTTAATATATTAGTTATAGCATATTACGGTTTTGTGTTTTTTTCTCCGTCCTCCTCCTCGGTTTGGTTTTATAAGGCGGCAAAGCTTAAGGTGATCATAATACCCTCACGTACCTTAGTCTATATTGTGTTATATTTAGTAGCGGCATGACTGCACTGGTCACGCAAATATTGTATTAAGTTTATGTCGTTCATAAGTTCCGTTGTTCCCACCCTTGGGAGGGAAGTTGGCAACTGTAGTTTTTTTAAGGATTTCTTATATTTACGAGAACAATACACATTAAAACATACTACAAGCCGCCGAAGAAGATTAGTCAGTTTTAACCATCCATCAATCCTCTTTCCTACTCCTAGTCTTATTTATATAGGGCGGCAAAACTTATGGTGACTATCTTACGCACCTACCATAGATAAAATCTATCCTTAATTTTGGAAAAATAGTATAGGTATACTATCGTACTATTTATACTGTTTACTGCTTCTCTTAAATCGGTTTGTACGTTTTGTTAATATACAACACATAACTATAATAAAAAATCCTTTATTGAAGACCATGTAGTCAATAATTTAAAATAATAATAAACATATAAAAGTAAAGTTAAAGTTATAGCCTATATACGTCCCACTCCTGAGCACAGGGTTTTAGGGCAAGGAAGTGTCCGACGCGCTGCCCAATGCGTGTTGGCGAACTTCATGTCTTCGAAATATTTATATATATATATATATATATATATATATATATATATATATATATATATATATATATATATATATATATATATATATGCGTGTGTGTGTCCATAATTATAAATGATAACTGTGTAGTCTCGGTATAAGAATATCCACTACAGCATATCGTCCTGTGGGTGTCGTAAGAGGCGACAGAGAGAAATTGTAACAGATGATGGGATAGCACCATCTTTCTGATGATAACTCGAAATTTTATTAAATCCAATCACATTAATGCCAAGCGTGGCAACTATGGCAAAATGCTCCCGATGAGACAATCTATGGCAGAATCCTATGTTCAGCAGTGGACATGGATAAATAGGATTTATTAGGCCTTAATTCTTACAGCTATTCTTACTAGCTACCTTGTTCTAGATCACTATAGATGTCATATTTTAAAAAAAAGAACAATAAATTAAAGTAATATTCATGAGGCATTATAGTTCTTCAACAAATATAAATGATAATTTTAAGCAATTGCATCAGTGTTGCTTGATTTAAATTACTCAAGGATTAATATCTAGATATACTTATACATTATATATTACGCTGTAGTACATCTGCATAGATAGCAAGAATATAATATTAAACTATCTGTTGAAGATAAATAAATATTGTCTACGGCCTTTTTAGGTTTTTTTATATCTGGTGACTTTGTTGTTATGGTTACAAAAAATAACAAGAAAAATGTAAGACTATTTTTTCGTAATAATTATATTTTTGTTAGAAGATTAAATGTTTCAAGTCTAAGAAATCTTCTTATTTCAATGTGAGGAGTTACATACAACGGTCATACAGAAACTCCCCACACTATCATTACCATCAGACCCTTTTCAATGGAAACGAGGTATTCCATCTTAGTCCTTAGGGGTGACACATCTGTATTTTGTTTTTAACTAAGGATAGTTGTAGGGTAGATGTCTATGGGCCACAATATCCACTTACTATCAGGTAGACTATGTATTCATTCTTCACTCTTATTCTAAAAAAAGCTTTTACAGTCCTTCACCAGTCTACAGCTGAGCATATACCAACCCCAAGGAATGTCACAAAACACGATCCTTTACAACCTGCATCCATCGACTTCTTGCAAGTCTTACCAGGTCATCACTCCACCACGTAAGGGAATTATAATATGTAAATAAACAACATAAAACTACCCTGCCACCAAATGACTTAACTACCCTTAAAAAAGCATAACTTACAACAACAAAGTACTTTTGAAAGACCCTTCTTGATTCACAGCACTTTACACAACAATTCAATACAACTTTAAAATAATTATTTTATTTATAACAAACAAACTAACTAACCGCACACACGTCTTTTACGGAGCGGTCGTCTGCACGTCAAGGTACGTCCTTCCTCCGCAGAATACGCGCAAGCACTGGTCTTGGTCTGACACTGACAGTCTCTCACTGCATCGCAATCAAGTTCACAAAAGATGAGTTGCGCACGCGCTGGGCGCAGGTTACAAATTCGATGATAAAGGCGACGTCACATCGCGTTTAGAGATTTTACGCGAGATATCCAAGCGTGCAAAGCGACCAATTGATTGTTTAGTGCTAAATATGCAGACGATAGCATGAAAATTGTGATCCAGCAAGGCATCCTTTAAGGTTCTTCATTTATGATTCCTTAGCTCTCGTTTAATTATGGATATGACTATGAACTGAACCGTATCATCCCGTGAGTGTCGTCAGAGGTGACAAAGAAAAATGAAATACCCAGGAGATGGGCGGCATCATCTTCCTGATAACAACTTATATAGCAACAAAAATATAGCATTAAGCCGTGGTAGGTCAGATAGTTAGCGCTCTCTGAATTTCACAGTACGCGAGCAATACGGGTTTGACTCGCCGGCCACCATGAAATTGCTAATTGTAATTTTAAGTGCTGATTTACCACGTGCTCGGCGGTAAAGAAAATCATCGTGAGAAAATCTGCATGTCTGAGAAATAAGAAAAAAAATATTTCCAATATATGTGAAGTTTGCCAACACGAATTGGCATAGCGCGGTGGACATTTCCTTGCCCTAAAATCCTCTCATAAATGAGAAACAGAAACAGAAACAGAAACTTTTTTATTCAATGTAGATTATAACAATACTTATTGAAAGTCACTTTTTTCATTTACCACTGGTTCGCAAAAAAACCTCTGTCCTGGGAAGAACCAGCAAAAACCCAGCGGGACTATTTTTTTCCAATAATAGCTTACAATAATGTTTACAATAAACAACACAAGACAAATTAGAAATAGATTGGTAGCGATCACCCTTCCCGGGGGTTATTATCATCCATAAATTAAAGAGAGGCGCTTGAGCCCAGCAGTGGGACGTATATAGGCTGTCACTATAACCTTAACTTTATGGAAAAATATAGGGCAGGCATTAGGGATTTAACCAGCAGTGCACTATTGATAGGCTGTGATAATTACAATGATCAATAGAAGTTTACGGCCGAATTACGTTGAAGCAGGTAGGCAGTGTCAACAAAGACTAGCCATCACTTAGGGCAGGATTAAAGTGCACGAGTGTGTACCCTCACTGTTATATCCGATGGGACGGAGAAGAGACTTTCTCAGGCACGGGGAGAAATTTCCTTCAACTTTCTGATTCCGGCCTTCTACTGAGAATTTCTTGGGAGAAAAACCCTTTAATCGAATTTTAGCACGACACGGTCAATCGATTGGTCGAAGGATGGTGGTGGAACTTAGGATCTTGGGTAGTTAGGGTGGACACACAGAGTAAAGACGCTGTGCAAATTTATACGTGAAATCATACACAATGGCGTGTGTGTGGGCCTCCCCCCTACTGTTATGCTACTGGTTTAAAAGGTAAGTAAGTCAGTATAAAATTTGTCGACAGGGCAAACAACTTATTAGTAGCTTCTTTTGGGTTGATTGTAGGTATCAGATTCATCCATTGAATCACTAATGTTTGTCATTCATTAAGGAGAACAATATTTATTCTTCAATTACGCTTCATCGTCATCATCATAATCATTACGGCCCTTCAAGTTTATTGTTGAACATAGGTTTTCCCTAAGGTATGCCACAAAGCATGGTCCTGAGTCACCTGCATCCATCGAACATAACATACATAACATAAACACTCACGCCTGTCACCCAGAGGGGTAGGCAGAGACTACAGACTTCCATTTAGCACGATCCTGACATACCTTTCTTGCCTCTTCCACATTCATATACCTACGCATACATGCTCGTCGGTTAAGGGTACTCCTAATTTGGCCCATTTTTAGTATATCGCCAATTTGCTCGACAAACTTCCGCCTAGGACGTCCCTTTCCGACTCTTCCATTCACTTCTGCAACATATATTTGCTTTGTCAGTCTTTCCGCATTCATTCTTTCTACATGACCAAACCACCGAAGCATTCCTTTCTTAATCCTGGTCACCGCATCATCTTGCAAACCACACTCTTCTTTTATCACACAGTTTCTCACCCTGTCACTCAGATTCAGCCCTAACATACTCCTTAGCGACCGCATTTCTACCGCATTTATTCTACTCTCGTGCTTCTTCTGCCACACCCAACTTTCACTACCATACGTTAAAGTAGGGACTAATACAGCACTGTGAATTGCCATACGTGCCTTTTTTGACACATTATGACTTTTCACAATAGAGTGTAGAGCCCCATTTACTTTATTTCCTGCATTCACTCGTCGTTCAATGTCCTTATCATATCTCCCATCCCTGCTGAATACACATCCCAAATATACGAACTCATCCACTTGCTCAATTAACTCTCCTTCTATTCTTATTTCACATACCGTTTTGCTTTCATCTCTTTCAAAAACCATCACTTTCGTCTTACTTGCGTTCACTTTCATTCCCCTTTCTTTTAATGACCTGTTCATTAATGTAACCATCATTTGCAACTCGGCCGCCGACGACGCAAGTATGACTTGATCATCGGCGTACAAAAGGCATTTGATGGTTAACTCACCCATTCTTACCCCGCATTCTTCAACTTTCAAATTTTCCAAACAGCTGTCCATAAATAGGTTGAACAGCCACGGGGAAGCTACACAGCCCTGTCTGACACCTTTATGGATGCCAAACCAGTCCGAGTAGACCCCGTTGATTCTAACACAAGCACTCGAGTCCCTATACAGAGACTTTAATGCCTGTATCAAACCAGCGCTCAACCTAAATGCGTTCAGCGTTTGTCATAACACATCCCTGTCCACTCTGTCATAAGCCTTTTCCAAGTCCATGAATGCACAAAAGACTCTTTGGTTTTTCGCCAAAAACTTCTCCGCGATCATGCGCATGGAAAAGACTTGATCTGTACACCCCATTCCCTTTCTAAATCCCGCTTGCACATCCCAAATTTTTTCATCAGTTTCTTTCATAACTCTTTCAATTAGTACCTTAGCATACAGTTTTCCCACAATGCTAAGAAGGCTGATACCACGGTAGTTTTTACAGTCCTGCTGTGACCCTTTTCCCCATCCATCGACTTCGTTTTTTTTATAGAGAAAGGGTAACAAACGAGCACACAGTCCACTTTATGCTGTGGCTCATAGACATTCATATTTATCCTCGATTAAGGATCAAATTGCAGATGAGTTGTCACCCCTGAGGACTAAGATAGAATGCCTCGTTACCAGAAAAAGGCTTTCTGTTTCTCTGCACTCACCATACGAAACACAACAGCAATGAGCTGTTATTCTACGCTGGTATTCTGTGAAAGCATGGTCCTACGAAGCCAACCCATTCGTTCTACGACTATTATTTAGCTGCAGCGTATAAAATATAGATATACTAGCTTGCCAGGCAGACGTTGTTCTGCCCTTTTCGGCGACCCTTTGTCATCTTCTATTAAAAATACTTAAATTCGCAAAATTGTGAGTCACTTATGGGCAATAAAACTATCCTATCTCTCAAGTTGGAGCAAACTGCACACGATGTGAAAATTTTATTAAAATCGGTTGAGTGGTTTAGGAGTCCAACGCGGACAAACAACGTGACACGTAATTTATATATATTAAGATGTATATAGATTACTTAGTTTGATCATTACATTAAATATGTCATAATATTGGTTAGTGTACATTCTTGCATATCGAGTCTCGACCTCTAGTGTCAGATTAACATCATAATTGTGAAAAAGTGATAAAGGCTACGTTTTTATGTTTTTCATTAACAGCGAGTTGCGAATAGGTAGGTGTAATATATAATATTATATTGCTATTCTGAACTTTGAAATATTATTTTATATCACGTATTTTATATATTTTACCATTCTAAGTCAGCGCTAACAATGCCACCCTTTTATAGGATAGTGGTGACAAACGAGCACGCAGTCCACCTGACGGTAAGTGACATCTACGTCTACATTAACCCTCGATCACGAATAAGATGCGTTCACCCGTGAGGACTAAGATGGAATGTCTCCTTTCCAGTAAATGAGGGTCTCCGGTTCTCTACACTCACCTTACGAAACACAGCAGCGCTTAGCTGCTATTTTACGCTGGTATTCTGTGAGAGCGTAGTCCTACCCTGGTCGAGCCGACCCATTCGTTCTACAACTATACTACTAATATAGATGCATGGTGAATGTACCTTAAGATAGTGAAGCGCACTGACTCTACAAAAACCTATTCAATTTTGCCTTGAAGACACCCAATGGGGTGGAAAGACAGATGCTAGCAACTTATTTCACTCCTTTGCTGTACACATGACAAACGATGTACTGTTATATGTAACGATGCCTGGTTAGAATGCGTGTGTATACTCTCAGAAACGCATCCTGTAGAAAACATGAAGATTATGCTCGTTACGACAGCATTTTTTAGATGTAAACATCATTATTATTTGCCTTAATGTTTAATAAAAACTTATTCTTTATGAGTAATTTTTATTCGGGTATGTATTATGTAATTTCTGAAGAATAAGTTTGTTTCACATCGCGCAAATCACACTAGACATTAGATTGATGAAGATACTAAAAAAGGATTTTAAGCATATTATCTTCTAATTCCGGTTGTGCTTGTGTTGTGTGTTCTTATTTTTGAAGGAGCAGAGGATTTAAGTTTAAGGGGAAAAGAAAATTTCGTAATTTTTCTTTGCCTCCCAAACGGCTTAACCATATCCAAATTTTTTATGCGGTGCTAACGAGGCCACCTAAATCATTGACTTATATATTACTAGCGTAAGGACCGGGCCAACCGAACAACTAAAACGTACCAGTGCATTGGCCCTAAATTAGGGCCAACGCGAATCGTTCGTCAGTGGTGCGCGCGCAGGACAGATTTGATTGTCATCTTGTCATAAATATGCCTAGTTACGTTGTAAATGAATGCAAAAATTATGATACAAGGAAAAAAAGGAACATCTTATAGGTAAGTAAACCTTACATTAATATTGTTATAATTAAATTATTATATAAACGCATTTTCAACACACAGTTTTACAGTTAGTCCGCTTAGTTACGTTACCAAGATTACGCCAGGGTTGGATTCAGACCCTCAAAAATATTGTACATGGAAAATAAAATTATATTATTTTCAAAATATTATTGTCCAAAATTATACCACGTTTGACATTTCATGTTTCTTTTTCCCATGCGTCGATATATTGGCATCACGCAAATAATCTATACGTTTCGTTATTTGACGGTTTTATTTTTATTTCTGTTTTATTTTGTATGAAGTTAGAGTAAGTTAAATTTTGAACATTGGTACCTAATTTTTCTATATTCAATAGGGGTAAAACGAAAGAAGTACAAAAGAAACAATAACTACTTAATTGAAACTGAAAATCTGATGCATAAAATATTTTGAAATTCTGTTTTCTTTTCAACACGCTAACTGAGAGAAGCTGCTGCCGTCATCAAGCTTCTGGTAAAAATGGATAGGCGCAGACTTATAAAGAATGTTTATACATGTGCGATGACAAATTGCGTTTCAAATAATTTATAAATTACATATTTCCAAATGATTCAACACGTAAAGACATTTGGAGTCGTATTATTAGGGAACAACGAAAAGAGCCTTTTTTCAAGCCTCATAAAAACGCAAGATGCTCATTTTTGTGAAAAATGTTGATATTTCAAAAGCCGGACTACGAAGGCTGAAAGGATCGGCTATACAACGATTGGAGACTGAGGTATTGGTCTCATGTATACCTACTTATCTGCAGTAAAATAAATTTTATTTACTTGTTCTCCATATTCAGAACCCTATCTATATAAATTATTTACAGGTTTGTGAGAACGAAGAACTCCGGCCTTCAACATATCTCTTTTCAATATTTGACACCCCAAGGGAAGTACACCTAAAAGAAATAATTCATAGGTTAGAAAAACGTCAAAGGGTTTCAGCTAAGAAAATAAAAAAATTAAAAAAACAAAATGCTAGGTTAAAAAGAAAAACAAATCAATGCTACATATAATTAGAGATTTAAAACAGCAGACGTATATCACAGAGGAAATGGAGTCTGCTCTTGGAATAAAATCCGAATTAACAGAGCTTTACAGACTACAATTGCTTAAAAATAAATACAGTAGAAATAGAAACAAGCCAAGAAAAACAAAGCGACCGTCTTATCCACCCGCCCTTCGAAAATTTGCTATGACATTAAATTTTTACTCTCCATCTGCCTATAAATATGTACGGCGAAAATTTGACTGTTGTCTTCCTCACCCAAGAACCTTGACTAAATGGTTAATTAATAAAGACTTGTTAGTTATGTATTATAAACCGTATGCGTATATGTTTTACTTCATAGGTTTGATTGTACTCTTTGTTATAGGTATAGCTCCATTAACGGCGAACCTGGATTCACACAGGAATCGTTCGAAATGCTTAAACTCAAGAGGGACAATATGTCAGATAAGGTTGAATGCTGTCTAATTTTTGATGAGATGAGCATTCAATAGGCCTAATTATGGAAAGGCGAAAGAAATGTTGGTCACGTAGACATGGGGTATGAAAAAATTGACAAAGAAAAGAAAGCCACTAAAACTTTTGTAATGATGCTCGTTAGTCTTTCTGAAAATTGGAAAATACCAGTCGGTTATTTTTAGTGGATGGTTTTACTAGTGAACTTATAGCAAATACTGTTAATATTTGTCTTGAAAAATGTAATTCCGTCGGTGTCAATCTCGAAGCTCTCATATTCGATGGATGTTCTACGAATGTTAAAGCTGCAAACATTCTGGGTTGCAACGTAAGTAGTACAGGTCAATTAAAAACAACATTCCCTCACCCTGTTACAAAAGTAAATATTGTAGTTTTCATGGACGCATGCCACATGACAAAGTTAGTAAGGAACGCGTTTGAAAAAAAAAAGATAATTTTCAACGAGAAAGATCAGCGAATAGAATGGAAATTTTAAAATCGGCTCTTAAAACTCCAAACAAATCAGTGGCTAAATTTTGCTAATAAATTAACCCACAGACACATATATTTTAAAAACCAAATAATGAAAGTTAAATTAGCGACTCAATTGCTAAGCCGAAGTGTTGCAAAAGCATTGACACTCTGCAATGAAATATTACAATGTAGTTATTTTTCATAAAATAGTGCGACAGTCGATTTCATTAATTTATTCAATAATATATTCGATACTTTGAATTTTCGCAGATTCAATCAATCTGAATACAAGAGAGCCATTTCTTCAAAAAATAAAGAAAAAATATTTAATTTTTTTGAGGAGGCTATTGGTTATATTAAAGGTCTAAAATTTTTGCTAGTGTGAAAAGAAAGATTAAACGATATAACAGACCACCACGAATTATGATGATTAATAGAAAAAAAAAAGTATTTTGGAATCTAGAAGCAAAATGGGATTCTTAGGATTCATTGTGTGCTTAGAAAGTTTAAAACTCCTCTATTTAAATTTAGTTGAGTCGAATTCTAAATTGAAGTACATTTCGACGTATCGCCTGTCTCAAGATCATTTAGAGCTATGTGTTAGCTTGATAAGAAAGCACGGTAGATACAATGATAACCCAAACGCTATACAACTCAAAGGAGCGTATAGGCGTTGCATGAGTCACTTATCACTAAAATCGCCATTTACTGGAAACAGTATTCCTTTGGATAATTTTCCAATATTAACTGTCTCATCTGTAAATGCTATTAACTGTACTATTGAAATGAATCGTCACGCAGAAGAAGACAAGCCCATGGCCACATCGACAGGTACATATCAGGAGGAAAATGATGTAGTTTATTCAAATAACTGCGCACAGTTATCGCATACTTTAGATAACCCAACTGAAAACGTCTTTGGGCACCTCATAGAGAATATAGAACTCATTATTGGGTATATTCCCGGACGCGTAGCCAGAAGTTTAAAAAAAAAAGATTAAGTGTGCAATTTGTGTAAACAGTCTGGTTAGTAATGACAAATTATTCTTTCATAAACTGATTGAATTAACAAATATGGGTGAACTTTGCTTTCCTTCTCCGGACCTGTTTGATGTATGCCTAGAAACCGAAAAAAATATAGGACACAATTATAGACCCCAATTTATGTTTGTTTATGTGTTATTGTATTGTATGTATTATGTGTATTTAAGTTTATAGGAAAGAGCACTTTCACTGTTTTAAACTTGCACTCTGTTGATCAGCCGGTAACATTGAATCATAGATTGCACCTTATTCGAGCCACAATTAAGAAGTATATAAATGTCAGAATGCATCACGAGTCTATCATGGAAAACACGGGGAAGGGAACTGAAAGGCAAAGATTTAAAAAAATTGTTTTATTTAAAGGACAATAATTGTAATGTTATAGACAAAAATATCCAAACATTTTCGTCTTTTATTTTCGGCTTTTAAAATATTCTGATACTTAATTATTATGACAATAATATTATATATAACAAAATTAACTTGTTTATAACTTCAACTAAAGCTCTTTGAGATTAATTTGTTTTACTTACGTTTTCTTTGTCACCCGTAAAATATCATCATAAAAAGGAAATCGTTATATGTATCGGCTTGCAACTGAGTTATACTAACCAACTACGATAAAATGTGATAAAAAATCATGTATGCATATACAAAGTTATGTCGTCGACCTATGCAAGGCAGTACTCACGCACAATACAGAAATTGTAGGGTTAATATTAAATAGTAAAAGGACCCAATAATAATACAAGTCGGTTGACCTTAAAATAAAATTACCGTATGTTCGCCTAGTTTTATTAAGATACAACACACTATGAAATAATGGAAAAATTGTATAATTATATTACGAAATCCGACCCTGGTTACGTCGTGTTATGACGTTTGAATGATGACAGATGCGCTACTTTTTCTTGTATGAAAATGTTATGAGTAAATTATTTATATGGGCCTATTCTTACGCTAGTAATATATAAGTCAACCTAAATAGTTCTTAACTGTAGTTGGACCGATAGATGACGCTGTTATCAATTTTATAAAAATTTAAGTGACAAGTGATTACATTACTTATACTTATTTTACTTATAAGTTGCTACTGCAACCTATGAACATCTACAACCAACTTCAAACAAAATAGGTGACTGATATCACCTCTGAGGAATAAGATGGTATACCTCACAGTCGGTAATTATACCGGCTCTTCAAACCCTTCAGACCGGAACATAGCAGTGCATGCACTGCTTTTTGGTGATAAATATACGTGTGGTTTTTTAAAGGAGAAGGGTGACAAACGAGCACAATAGCCCACCTGATGATAAGTGGTTCTTGATGATAAGTGGCCCAGAGACATCTACATCTATCCTCGATTACGAATCAAAATGCAGATGCGTTATCACTCGTAAGGACTAAGATGGAACGCCTCGTTTCCAGTAAAAAGGGTCTCCGGATCTCTACACTCGCCATACGAAACACAGAATTAAGCTGCTATTTTACGCTGGTATTCTGTGAGAACGTGATCATACATGGGTCGAGCCGACCCATTCATGCTATAACTATACTACAACACATAATAAAAACTGCAGCATGGCTCTACCACGTGAGTGTTAAGCTATGCTGCAGTTATATTATGGTTGTAGCATGAACAGGTCGGCACGACCTGGGTAGGACACGCTCTCACAGAATACCAGTGTAAAATTGCTATCTAATGTTGAGTAGAGAACACGGGAGATTCTTTAAACTGGAAAGCAGGCATTCCATATTAGTACTCGGGTGACAACGTATCTGTGTTTTGATTCTTAATCGAAGATAAATGTATATATCTATGCGCCACAGCATCCACTTTCCATCATGTGGACAGTGCGCTCGTTTGTCACTCTTATACTATAAAAATAGATAAAAATAGTTAAGAAGGTGGTGTCTATCCAGACGGAATCCTAGGTAAAAAAGGAATCCCTTCATCTTGCAGAAAACCTTACTAACTTCCAGACATTGTGCCAGATTCAATGGTTTAGCATATGTATTAATATGCTAAACCATTTGTTTTAGTTTAATTTTGTAGGTGTAAAACAGTATTGTAGACTGGCCTTAATTATAGGATTTTCACTATTCCCTGCTAATACAAGCGGAATACTGTTCACAAAATCAAATTTCAGGAGTAACTGATTCTGATCCCTGGCGCCTTTCGGGATATTTTGACCTTCAATGTTCTACAGACCGAATTTCTGTTACAGCGGCAAAAAGAGACGAGACTTCTACGCAGGAAAGATTATGAGTGTTTGCGCAAGCACAAGTTCATTCTCATAGTCCAGGTCCTGTCCATAGGCAATACGACACGATCGGAGAGAGATCAGGCGCAGCTGAGAGTTTTTTAACGGAAAAATCCATTAGCCGATTTCGACCCGAACTGGGATTTGAACTGGGGACCCCATTATCAGTAGTCCCGCGTAACGAAATTAACGACGCAATTTTGACATATACGAGGCACCATTCTAGCGTATGATAGCTTTTTATGATATCGATTCCTTCTTGTAAAATATTACGACATCAGCACGACGAGTCTTACGTCGCCTTCGCGCAACTTGTTTGTCTAAGTTGTTGCTCATATAATCACAACGTACTAATAAAATAAAAAAAACTTGCAAATACTATAACCATATAGGAATAGAAAAACATTTATTAAACAAACAGTAAAAAATAATAAAATAGAAACACAAAAATAGCATCCGGGTGTACCGACACTATCTTAGCGAACAGACCATTTATACGAAAGACACTCTTATATTTAATTTACCACTGGTTTGGAAAATATCTTTGTCTTCGGAAGAACCAGGCAGATACCCAGCGTGACATAACATTTTGAAAAAAAAAAAACGGCTTACAATAATTTAACATGTTACACAACAATTAACAATAGAAACTAAATTAGAAATAGTTTGGTACCGGTCATCTTCCAGGGGTTGTTATCATCCATAAATTCCTTAATATTATAAGAACCTTTTTATACAATGTTTATTTAACAAAAAAATGATTTGGCGTTAGTTAGAGTGTGTATATTTACTGGGATTTTGTTCTTTATTAAGCGTATATCACTCCGGGAATTACTGACTCTGTGGAATTGAGTAACTAGTACTACTAGCTTGTGTCTCTTCTTAGTGTTTACAAAGTGAAAAACACAAATATTTTTTGAATGTCTGTATTAATAAATACATAAATTTATTCAGTTATTATATTAATGTCTAAATTTTTGTAATGATAAATATGTGGCTACAGCCCAATGGTAGAGCTGCAAGACTAAAAGGTCGTAAGTTCGAATAAGCCATTCGACGACTATATTAAAATCTGTCACACGCATTTGAAGCTTAATTGGAGTGGTAAAATGGAATATTAGTATTGTTAAATACTAATATTCTTTTAAAAAAAAAACAAAATAAAAATGTTTTATAATATAAAATCAATGAAAAGTTAAAGTTGACTATAAAGAACTAAGTAGAATAAAATATTTTTACATACTGTATAAAATTATTAAGAGCCCCCAACATTTCCATCCTTTTAAGCTTTCTGAATTCACCTTTTACATTTTGTTTAAAGTTTTTTTTACCATTTTGTGTGTATTAAGGAATATCACAACTGCAATGTCATCTAATAAGTAACATTATAAACTTGATCCCGCGTTTTACCATCCTTAGATACAGATTTTTTTATTCGAATCTATATAACTCTCTGGAGTATTACTTAGTTATTAAAATAAATTAAATTGGACCACAATTGTCGAAGATATTGTGTAATACACAAAAAAATACAGTCGAATTATGAATCTATTCTTGTTTAAAGTAGGCTAAAGAGACATTGAATATAATAATATTATATTTTTCAATATGGTGTTAGATGATCAGGCCATAATATATTGTTAAGATATAAAATATACTTCTTATGATTACCTGGAAAGAGTAACAAAGCTAAATGTAGCAGAAGTAAACGGACTTGTGAGAAAGGGACGTCCTAGGCGAAAGTTTATCGACCAAATTGGCGATATGTTGAAAATGGGCCAAATTAAGAGTAACCTAACCTTAACCGACGAGCATATATATGCGTAGGTATATGAATGAGGAGGAGGCGAGAGAGGTGTGTCAGGATCGTGCTAAATGGAAGTCTGTAGTCTCTGCCTACCCCTCTGGGTGACAGGCGCGAGTGTTTATGTTTATGATTATGATTACCTCATAGAAGGGATATTCACCAAAGTTGCAACGATTGCCAGGCGGCTTCTTAACCATAGTTTTAACTATGCGTTTTTATCAGGAAGATTATTCTGGTCATTTCTTGTATCAGTTTCCATCTGTCTTCTCCTGCATCACCTTCGGAATTCCATACTGGTGGGTTTTATTACATCGCCATCACATGCCTAAAATAATCTAAAAGTGAAATAGATAGATCTATGCTGCAATTATATTAGTAGTATAGTTGTAGCAGGAATGGGTCGGCTCGACCGGGGAAGGACCACGCTCTTACAGAATACCAACGTAAAATAGTAGCTTAATGCTACTGTGTTTCGTATGGTGAATGTAGAGAACCGGAGACCCATTTTACTGTAAACGAGGCATTCCATCATAGTCCTCATGGGTGACAACGCATCTGCATTTTGATTCGTAATCGAGGTTAGATGTCTATGGGCCACAGCAACCACTTACCATCAGGTGAACTGTGTGCTCGTTTATCAACCTATCCTATAAAAAGAAACTAAAGCATTTGTAAGTCCAAATGTCCTTTTTTTTGGTGAATACTTGCCAAAGTAACAACGCTTGCCAGGCGACTTGGTAAACGAAGTTTTAATTGTTACCAGGAAGACGGCGCTGCCCATCTCTTGTATCAGTTTCTATTTGTCACCTCTTGCAACATCTTCAGGATCATGGATATGGGGTAGTGGATACTCTTACACTTACTTAAAGAAGAAGAAAAAGAACAATTCATTTATTCGAGTAACTAACGGCTAAATACTTAAATGCTACTCAATTTTAAGATGTCGTTATGCCTCGTGCTGTTACAGTCACTTTGACTTAGAGTGATAGAGACGACACGAGACAACGGCATCTTAAAATTAAGTATTGTTTGAGTATGTATAAGACGTATAATTTGTTAGTATTACTTATAACTAGAAGTAATAATTGTTTTATAGAATAAGGGTGACAAACTAGCACACAGTCCATCTGATGATAAGTGGATGCTGTGGCTCAAAGACATTTATCCTCGACTAAGAATCAAAAGGCAGACGCACTATCACCCCTAAGGACTAAGATGGAATGCCTCGTTTCCAGTAAAAAAGGTTCTCCGGATCTCTACACTCACCATACGAATCACAGCAGTGAAGTAAAAAGTAAAGTTACAGCCTATATATGTCCCACTGCTGGGCACAGGCCTCCTTCGCTTATTTCTGAAAGGGTTTTAAGGCAAGGATGTGTCCGCCGCGCTGCGTGTTGGCAAACTTCACATGTCTTCGAAATATTTTGTTTCTTATTTCTCTAACATGCAGGTTTCCTCACGATGTATCAAGCTACTATTTAACGCTGGTATTCTGTGAGAGTGTGCTCCTTCTCCGGTCGAGCCGACCCATTCGTGCTACAACCATAATATAGCTGCAGCGTGGCTTTACCACGTATAAATGTATGTACTCTTTGAGTATGTAGGCATAAGACGTATATTTTGTTAGTATTACTTAAAACTAGAAGTGACTAGGTCTAATCTAGGCAACAAAATCGTTGACTAGAGGGTTTGTAAGACCACACGTTTTTTTCTATCACATTTTGTTTCTTTTCCTGCGGTTAAAATGAATATTTTCTGTTTATAAACCGGTGTCACGTTTATGCAACTATATTTGTTTAAAATTTAAACAAGTTTAGCCGATCGCATAAGGTCATCTCGCGAAAACATGTATATACCCTTGATATAGAATCGTCGACAGTCGTTTCATTATTTTGCATTCTTTATTGGATTTTCAATAGAAATGTTTGTTGTATTGTTACACGGTTTTGAATGGATCAAATATATTCACGAATTGGACAATGATGTAAGTTATCATTTTCTAACCTATTTGGATACTAACGTCATTCATTGGATTGTTATGGAATAGTAATTGCATTGTTATGATAGCTGCAAAGATGACGCCCTAACACATTCTATTCCTAAGATATTGATATCAAAAACTCTAAAATATTACTT
Organism: Parnassius smintheus behrii; assembly: GCA_036936625.1. NCBI lineage: Eukaryota > Metazoa > Arthropoda > Insecta > Lepidoptera > Papilionidae > Parnassius > Parnassius smintheus. The sequence continues at coordinate 2,926,753 of JAUPFT010000021.1, read as the reverse complement.
TACAAATAAATTCAATCACATAGTACGATATAGAATAAATTTGCCGTAACCGAACCGTGATAGATCAGATGGTTAGCGCTCGCTGTAAATTTCACAGTACGCGAGCATACCGGGTTCGATACCCGCCAGTGCGAATGAAATAGTTAATTGCAATTTTAAGTAATAACTTACCACGTGCTCGGCAGTGAATTGAAACATTGTGAGGAAACCTGCATGTCTCGGGAATAAGCAAAAAATATTTTGAAGACATGTGAAGTTCCTGAACACGCATTGGGGCAGCACGGCGGACATTTCCTTGCCCTAAAAACCTCACAGAAATGAGGGGCGGTCTCAGTAGTGGGACGTATACGTGTACTGAACTTTAACTAACTTTAGCAATAAACTTAAAAAGTAAATACCAATTTCAATAGCTTCTGAAGGCATATACATTGTACATATATACAATAAATTATTTGTTCAACATTGAATAAAAGTCAGTTCCCCCCGTGACCATGGTTGCTGTAAAGCACCCGAAACGTCGGGAATTAAAAATAAGTAAAATCAGTTAAATAAACGCGATAGAATCCGTAAATTTAATTTTATTCAAAGTGTAGTGTTCGCGTAAATTTAAGAAGTCATTATTTGTTCAACAGTTACAAATGTTAGTACAAAATATTTATAACAACTTACGTATTATGCATTTATAGGTATTGTAGATCTGCACTCCTATTTATTCAGCTCTTGTCGCACCTACATTATAATTATCTCAGTTTATCTAAAAAATTTACTGGCTATGAATTGCTTGAGGCGTTAAATCCGTTTTGTAATTTTCGCGCACAATAAAGCCAAGATCAATAAAGAAAAAAGTAAGCTAATATTAATTCTAAATTATTCAAAATATATAATTTTTTCAACATTGACGCATGTATTACGAATAAACACTACAGGACTACCAGTTGGCAAAATACGTGTATAGTAATTTTTATAAATAATTTTACTAAAATTTTAATATTTATTATATAAATGAATACTTAATAAAAGTCGAGGGATACTCATCCCAATTTACCTGTCCGGTAGTTGTGGTATAGTATACGGGTATGCGACCCCGGCTACCCTAGCTATTACTGTCCTATCCCTTGCCCTCATGGACGGTAATATCCTACATTTCCTTTTTCCTACCCTAACTTACCTTACTCTTCCTTTTCACACCACCTATCCTTCCCGTTTTCCTATTCCTACCCTCCGCCAATCCAACGTCGGCCGTGCGGATGGATGCATGGCTAGGGGCGAGCCTAGTCGTTAGCGTGCCACACTGCCCTGGGACCGGGCGACCCCAGAATTAGGCTAGCCTTACCCTGGCATGCGCGGCTCTGCTGGGGGGGACAAACCTTTCCTTCGCTATTCGTGGGAACGCAATGGATAATCAAAAAATTAACCAAAATGGCGGCGATGTGGTTCGCCACCCATCACGTCTCGTTTCTCGCGGGGGCGAAAAGCGGCCCACCGAGAGCCGCTTCGCTACGTTGAATGTAAGAGGAGGGATGGATGGAAAGGTAGATGGAGTATGTCAGATGATGGATGAACGTTGCATTGATATTCTGTGCATGAACGAAACCAAGAGGAAAGGATGTGACACCACGGTTCATGGCCCCTACACGGCATACTGGTCGGGAGTCCCCCAAACCAGCCGAGGCTGTCAGGGAGTTGGTGTGATTCTTTCATCTCGAATGGTTGAATGTGTGATGGAGCATAAATGTGTAAGGCCAAGACTCCTCTGGATTAGGTTAAAAGTCGGACTCACCCGCTTGTTTATCCTTGGGGTCTATGCACCGATGGATCTGCGTGGAGGTGGGTCACTAAAATCACAACAAGAGAAAGAGGAATTTTGGGATAACATGAGAGAGGTCTTGAATAAATACGGAGAAAATGAACGGATCGTGATGTTAGGGGACTTTAATGGATGGGTTGAAGTAAAGCGTGATGGGTATGAAGGAGTTCTGGGTATGTTTCGGGACGAGAGAGTGAATGACAATGGGAGAAGCCTGCTTGAAGTATGCTTGGAATGGAATCTGTGCGTGGCCAACACAATGTTTGATCACAAAAAGATCCATTTGTATACGAGAGATGAGGGTGAGTCTAGAAGTATGAATGATTTTGTAATTGTGGATGAAAGACTGAAGAAGAAAGTGCTAGACACTCGGGAATACCGCGGTGTAGGCCTCGACACAGACCACTTCCTAGTTATAGTCCGAATGCGTGGCCTCTTTAAACGGTGGCGACACCGAAGGGCCGAGCCTACGAGTGTTTTGGACAGAGTAAAAGTGGAAAATCTACAAGAAAAAAAAAGAAAGACGAGTATGTAGAGAAACTGAAAGAAAGTTTTAAAGGGATAGAAGAGACAGGAATGATTGAAGATTTGTGGGAGACATTTAAGAAAGGGGTTGTAAATGTTGCGATTGAGGTATGCGGGGTAGCTAAAAGAAGGAAAGGGAGAAAGAATGATAACGTGTGGATGGATAAAGATGTGCAAAGGGTTGTGCAAGAAAAGAAGAAAGCGTGGTTGGATTGGTTTGCAACAAAAGCTAACCAATAAGTTTAAAAGGCAACGGATGACGAGATAAAGGAAGCAAGAACGAAGTATAAAAGATTGAAAACAGCAGCGAAAGAAACTGTGTCTAGAAAGAAAGAAGAACGAAAAGATTTCGATAGGAGGCTCACTAAAGATTTCCAGTCAAACATTAAGTTTTTCTGGAAAACCATCAAAACAGTCAGAGGAAAAACTTCTACCTCGGAGCTGAGTACAATCAGGAGTCAAGATGGGAGCATTATAAAAGGAGAAGAATGTGTGTTAAAGAGATGGAAAGAGTATTTTGAAAGTTTGTTTGAAAGAGAGGAAGTGCAGGTACAGCATCTGCCACCTTCCACTCAAACGAATATAAATGTTAATGAAAATGAGATAAGCATGGATGAAATAGTGAAAGCGTTGAAAAGTATGAGATTAGGTAAGGCTGCAGGGTATGACAGGATTACCGTCGAGATGCTGAGGGCTGGACAGGGCCTGGTGGCTAGTCAGCTGTACCGCCTTTTCAATCTGTGCTGGCGAAATGGGCAAGTGCCGGGAGACTGGTGCAAAGCCGTAATCGTGCCATTGTATAAGGGAAAAGGGTCACGGCAGGACTGCATAAATTACCGTGGTATAAGCCTTCTTAGCGTCGTCGGTAAATTGTATGCGAAAGTGTTGATTGAAAGGGTTGTGAATGAAACAGACGAGAAAATATGGGATGTACAAGCGGGATTTAGAAAGGGAATGGGATGTACGGATCAGGTCTTTTCCCTGCGGTGCATAGCCGAAAAGTGTTTGGCTAAAAACAAGAAAGTCTACTGCGTCTTCGTAGATCTAGAAAAGGCCTATGATAGAGTGGTGAGAAATGAATTGTGGTCAGCACTGTCCATGAACGGTGTGAGCAGGGTCCTCATACGAGCATTGCAATCTCTTTATAGGGATTATAGTGCCTGTGTAAGAATAAACGGGGCATACACTGAATGGTTTAATATCGAAAAAGGTGTTAGACAGGGATGTGTAGCGTCACCGTGGCTGTTTAATCTGTTCATGGACAATTGTTTGACAGATTTAAAAGAGAATGAAAGTGGGTTGAGAATGAATGAGTTACTCGTCAAATGTCTTCTCTATGCTGATGACCAAGTATTACTTGCGTCTTCGGCCGAGGAGTTGCAGGAGATGGTAACGGCTATGAGTGGAGCTTTTGTTAGAAAGGGAATGAAGATGAATATAACGAAAACGAAAGTGATGGTGTTTGAAAAAGATGAGGCAGTGACAGACTGCAATATCGTGATTGAAGATGAACAAATTGAACAGGTGAAAGAGTTTGTGTATCTGGGGTCAAAGTTTACAAGAGATGGAAAGTATGAGAGTGATATCGAAAGAAGAGTGAATGCAGGAAACATGGTGAATGGAGCTTTGCACTCCTTTATGAGCAGTCGGAAGGTGTCTAACAAGGCTCGTTTGGCTGTGCATGAGGGGGTGTTGGTTCCGACACTCATCTACGGAAGTGAAAGTTGGGTATGGCAGAAGAAACATGAAAGTAGAATAAATGCAGTTGAGATGAGAGCATTAAGTAGTATGATAGGAGTTAAACTGAGTGACAGGATAAGAAATAGTGAGATAAGGAAACGTTGTGGTCTGAAAGAAGATGTAGAGACAAAAATTGAGAAAGGTATGCTGAGATGGTTTGGCCACATCGAGAGAATGAATGAAGAACGATTGACTAAAAAGTGTATAAGGCGAGTGTGAATGAAAGTGCTGGAAGGGGTAGACCTAGGCGGACTTTTCTAGACCAAATTAGGGACGTCTTGAAAAAAGGCCAGGTTAAGAGTACCCTCAACCGTAGAGCATGTATGAAGGGAATAATGAAAGTGGACGAGGCGAAACAAGTATATAAGGATCGTAGCAAGTGGAAAGAAGTGGTCTCTGCCTACACCTACGGGAAAGAGGCGTAATTATATGTATGTATGTAAATGAAAGAATAAAAAAATTACGCATGAGCGGTCGATGTTCTCACAGAATACTAGCGTAAAATAGCAGCTTAAATGCCGCTGTTCTTCGTATGGTGAGTGTAGAGAACCTGTCTACTGGAAACAAGGCATTACGTTTGAGTCCTCAGGCGTCACGCCTCATCTGCATTTTGATACTTAATCGGGGATAAATGTAACATATGGGTCATAGTATCTACTTACCATCAGGTGGACTGAGGGCTACGCGTGTGTGTGTGTTCGTGTGTGTCTCTCTCTCTCTCTCTCTCTCTCTCTCTCTCTCTCTGTCTTTCTCTCTCTCTCTCTCTCTGTGTGTGTGTGTGTGTGTGTGTGTGCGTGTGTGCGTGGGTGTGCGTGTGTGCGTGCGTGTGCGTGCGTGTGTGTGCGTGTGTGCGCGGGTGTATGTGAGCGAGTGTGTGCGCGCGCGCGTGTGTGTGTGCGCGTGTGTGTGTGCGCGTGTGTGTGTATGTGTGTGTTTGTGCGTCCGTGGGGGTTTTACCAAACTTAGTTTCAATACTCTTTCAACTGATTTAGACCTTTAAATTTTGTGAAATCTCAAAAATACAATTTAAAAAATGTTTTTTTTTTAATAACTTTTAAACAGATGTAACGATCAATTCCAAAATCTAATCAGCTCTTAAACATAAAAAACGACGTCGATTGCTCCGAACCGCTTAAAAGTCATTTATTGCGTTGTAGAGAAATCCATGACGAAAAATTTCGAGAAGTGTTTTTTTTTTCAAATAACTTTTGAATTTATAGTCTAATAGTTTCGACATATATTTGCGCCACTTAGTTCAGCTCTCAGCAGCCTCTGATGCTGCCTCGGCTTTAACGTAGTACCCCTGAGATGGAAGCTGCCAAAGTCTCTACGCAAGTAGCATCCCACACTAGGGTTTAAGCTGTCTTCCAAGCGATCAATGTCATACCGTCGGGTCTCCTGCCACTGTCTCTAACTTTACCACAAAGCTCTAAAACCGTGGCAACTTTACAGAGGTAAGAGCTCTACGGAAGACACCTTTCAAAGAACCGCGCTAAACCTACCAGTATTTTTCATGAAATTTATATGATTACTTACTTTTATACAGCTTTCATAAAAATGAAGGATAGTTAAAAAAGTTTCATAAACAAGTAATTTATGCCATACATTATATATATATATATATAGTAAAGTAAGCTTGCACATACATCAGGCATTATAATCCTGTCCAGCGCGGAAGGCTAGTCTCCGTTGAGACTGGCCGCCGTGACCGAAATTCGGTCTCAAGGACATTTTTATAATTAATATATTTTACGTATATCGTTATGTAATCGACGATGGATACCCACACGGTGCGAAAAGTAGTGGTGGATTAAAAATTAAAAAAGCAGACACTCACTAGCATAAAATATATTTCTTTTAAAATCAAGATTTATTGTTTTACGAACAAAGACGTAAAAGAGTAACATAAATCTCTTACTATTTTTGTGTCTCACCCTTTATCTGTTTTTAGCAAACAGCCGTGGTAGCTCAGTGGTTAACGATCGCTGTAAATATAACAGAACGCGAGTAACCCGGGTTCGATCCCCGCCGGCACCAATGAAATTGTTAATTGTAATTTTAAGTGCTGATTTACCACGTGCTCGGCGGTGAAGGAAACCATCGTGAGGAAACCTGCATGTCTGAGGAATAAGAAAAAAAATATTTCGAAGACATGTGAAGTTCGTCAACACGCATTTGGGCAGCGCGACGGACACTTCCTTGCCCTAAACCCTCTCAGAAATGAGGGGAGGCCTGAGCCCAGCAGTGGGACATATATAGGCTGTAACTTTACTTTTTTTTTACTTTACCCTTTATCTACCACTTTGTTTACACTGAAAAGAAATTAAAGTAAATATTTTAAAACATTACAACACATCTACTCCATTAGACTATAGTCCTTCCAATGAAGTACTATCATAAAATATATCGCTTTTTATGCATAAAAATGAAATAGCTTTTCTTTTTATAGAAAAGAAAGCAAATCAGCATGCGGCTCACCTGGTGGTAAGAGATCAACGTTGTCCTTGAACAACTACAATATTAGAAAAATCGCAGGTCGCCGACTTTTGAAAAGAGAGCTTGAGAAAACAATTGGCACTTTTCTTGAAGGTTCTTTGAATTGGCGGTCTGGAAGACCGCTGACGACACGCCGTGGTCGGTCAGCTGGTGATCTTCTGGTCTATCTAACTCACAGATGGGTGGAGGCAGTAGAGTCCAAGGGGGAGGCATTGGCCGTTAGTTTGGACATTGCGAAGGCCTTCGCAATGTCCAATCTTGTTTGGCACAAAGCGCTTCTTTCGAAGCTTCCCGAGAAATCGTGCGATTGGATCACCAGCTTTCTTGCAGATCGGAGCAGACATCGTTGTAGACGGTGCAAGCTCCGATCGCAAGCCTATTAATGCTGGTGTTCCACAAGGCTGCGTGCTATCGCCAACGCTGTTTCTTCTGCATATCAATGATATGTTGCAAACCCGTAACATTCATTGCTATGCAGATGACATCACTGGTGATGCTCTTTACACCGGCCGAGCCGTGTATCAGGCAGAATTGATTGCAATATTAAAAGCTGTACAATTTATTTCTGAATCTGCTAAGTATCCTAAAGCTAATATTTTAAGTGACTCAAGATCAGCCATTGAAAGTATCTGCAATCCATCATCACTGCACCCTATTGTAGCGGAGATACAAAACAACATCACTGAACTAGAAAATAATAGTGGACTCATTGAACTATTCTGGATAAAGCACTGCGGCATCCCTAGCAACGAACGAGCTGACGAACTAGCTAAAAATGCTGCCATTGATAATAACCAGCGTCCAATATACGACAAGTTCCCCCTATCTTATGCCAAGCACCTCACTAGAAATGCTACTCTTACGGTCTGGCAACAGAAGTATATTGAATCTACAGGCAGCGAGACCACGAAAATATTCTTCCCAAATGTACAGATAGCTTATAAAATATTAAAAGATATCAACATTACTAACATCGAAACACAATTGTGTACTGGACATGGCGGAAATAAATCCTATCTGTATAGGTTTAAGCTATTGACAAATCCACATTGCACTTGCGATGATGAAAGTGATCAAACAATAGAGCACATTATTACACAATGCCCAAAATTTTACAAAATTAGATACGAATGCGAGTGCAGCGTGGATATGTCGATCACAAAAGGAAATACAGCAATAATGATGGAAGATGACAATCGCCGATCTAGATTCATGCAATTTGCACTTTCTGCAATTCTAGTAATAAATAAAGAAAATGGAAGTAAAGTATAATATCAATGTATACAGGGTATATGTAGGGGTGTATATACGTGTATATATATGTATGTGTGTGTGTGTGTGTGTGTGCATGTGTATGTGTATATATATGTATAGTATAAGAGTTAAACCTTCATAAATAATGATCTAGATAAAGTCGTAAGTAATGTATTAGCAAGTAGATATAGTAACGAATAATGAAATTTCAATTTAAAAAAATCATTAGTAATGTAATAGCAAAAAGCTACACGAAGATAAGTAGATTAAAAAGAGAGGTAGAAAAGTATAAAACTATAATAGCAGTAAGCTTATATTATAGTTTTATATACGTAAGTTTATAACTTATAAGGAACCTTGTATTTAAAAAAAAAACAATTATAAAAAAAATGAAAAAAAATGGTAATAATAAAATAGGATATAAAAGTTAAAAGAAAGAAAAGTACAGCATTATCAGCAGTATAAAAGAATAATAATAATAATAATAATAAAAAAAACACCGGCCGAGCCAATATTTCTCGGGAAAACATCTCCGAGTGCCGGGACAAACTTGTGTCTGAAGCCGAGTCTTTGCTGAACAGAGTCTCGGAATGGGGGCGACTAAATCTAGTCCGGTTTAACCCCAGAAGACACAAGTTTGCGCGTTAACCGCTAAAAAGAACCCATTTGTCGTATCTCCTCTGTTTCAAGGCACTCCCCTTGTTGCCTCAGCCAGTATCGGAATCCTCGGCGTCGACATATCGAGTGACGTGCAGTGGTCACTTGGAAGAGAAGGCCAAATTGGCCTCTAAAAAGCTTGGCGTGCTCAGCAGAGCGGAACAGTATTTCATGCCGGCACACCGCCTGCAAATTTGCAAGGCGCAGGTTCGGCCGCACATGGAATACTGTTCCCATCTCTGGGTTGGGGCTCCCCGGTATCAGCTCATTCCACTTGACGGCATCCAGCGCAGAGCGGCTCGAATCGTCGACGACCGAGTGCTTTCCGATCTGCTCGATTCACTGGCACTGCGAAGAGACTTTGCATCTCTTTGCATTTTCTTTCGCATATACCATGGAGAGTGCTCTGAAGAATTGTTCGGATTAATCCCAGCCGCCAAATTTCGTGAACACACTACGCGGCAAACGTCCCGATACCATCCATACCATCTGGATGCTTGGCGGTCCACCACTGTACGTTTCAAAAGGAGTTTTCTTCCGCGTACGACCTCTCTATGGAATAGTTTACCACCGGCAATTTTTAAAAAAAGAGCTTACTCCTTTCTAATGGGCCGGCAACGCACCTGCAATTCCCCTGGTGTTGCGGTTGATCATGGGCGGTGGCAGTCACTTAACATTAGGTCGAGCCGCATGCTCATTTGCCCCCTCTTCTACAAAAAAAAAAACGACAGTAAATCCCATTTCGTCGTGCGTGGTAGAAAATTGCCTGTAAAACAATCAGTTTCAAAAAGCCATCCATTGATGACAATCGGTGTTGAACAGCCAACCATTGAGACTGATTACTCAATATAGATGGAATTTTGAGTTCTGTCGCAGTGTATTCGAAATAAGTAATTTATTTTAGGGGATGTTTGCCTTAGTTGCCACTCCTGACAGACATGTCAGGTCAGGTCATGTCAAAAGACTTACATCAAAATAAAAAGCTGATAGATTTCATTAGTATAACATTTAATAGACCGTATTCAGTATTGAGATACATTGATTTGTAGTGATGATAAAATATACTAAAACTTTAAATAAATATGCGCGTATCAATTAGAAGATCGTAAAAGTTCAGAGCCAAAGGAGTGTCGTCTGTTAATACGTCGTAATTAATTTAGTGACCTAGCGCAAGGCTGAGGTAAACTTGTTTCTAACTGTGCCAAGGACACGTAGACGATCATTATAAAGTGGCCCCTAACCTAAGTCAATGCCTGATTGTTTTCTTTAATTTAAATATTTTACAAAAATTGGAGAGGCACGCGAACTGGCCTAAAAACGTAAAAAAACAAACCTTGTGGCTTTTGCATTCAATATCATAATAAAAAAGACTGTAATTGCGTTACTATTTATAAGATATAGATTAATTTGCATTTAAAATTACAAATTATTTATAGTACCTGGTTGACCGAGCTTTGCTCGGTATTTTCGCTCGGTTTTTTTTAATTCGTGTGTTTTGGAAATAATATTTAGATACAAATTACATACTGATGAAATATAAATAATATTTTTTGATCTTAGCGACATAACAGAAAAAACGGAACTGGTTATTTGAAAAAAAAATCATGAGTGCAATTATTTTAATTTAAATTTTCGTGTTTTTAAAGAATACTAAAAAAAGGGCTCGAAAAATAGATTTTCTCAAAAAAGAAAGGAACATGAAAAAAAAATTAAAAAAAGTCGGTCAGTCGGTCTGGGCTCGAACCGGGGTTTTACGATTCTGTGACCGCCCTTTATACCAATTAAGCTATTTATAACCATTAACAATCTATCAAAATTTACCTTCTTATTCTAACGATATTGTAGCAGTTTTTCATTGCCTAAAAACACGGACAAAAAGACATTTTCTAAAAATAAAACCTAGCTAGATCGATTTATTATTTCCGAATCTCCCTGGACACTAAATTTTATGAAAATCTTTGGAGCCGTTTCCGAGATCCCGATTATATATATATATATATATATATATATATATATATATATATATATATATATATATATATATATATATATACAACAATTGCTCGTTTAATAGTATAGGATAGGATAATGTCAATATATGAACATCGAAAACTTAATTATAGTTGCAGTTGAAATAGAACTTTTTATTTATAGCAAACAGGCGTAAGTACACTGTTTTTTTTTCGATTTTTTTAATTTTTAGGGTTCCGAGTCCGAAGGGTAACAAACGGAACCCTATTACTAAGCCTAGGCTGTCCGTCCGTCCGTCCGTCTGTCTGTCAGCGGGTTATATCTCATGTAATAGGTAGACAGATAAAATTTTCACAGAACGTGTATTTTTGTTGCCGCAAATAATACAATAATAAAAATAATATAATATAAATAAATTAAAAATTAAAGGGAGCTCCCGTACTAGAAAGGTGTTATAAACGATGGTACGGAACCCTTCATGCACGAGTCCAACTCGCAATTGTCCGGTTTTTAAATTTAACAGGAATTTCCAGGTGCACATTACTTTTCTGACTGGGAGTCCATCATGGTGAATACCATGCTATTGCCTATTTCTGCCATCAAATAGCAGTGCTTGCACTGTCGTATTGCAGTCTAAAGCGTATAGAGAGCAAGAATAATTACAGGCATTCTATCTTAACAAGACATTAGATTGACAACGAGTCTGTTGCTTTTTTTTGTTTGAAGACGATCGTGAAAGAATCACGCTCTCACAGAATACCAGCGTAAAATAGCAACTTAACGCTGCTGTGTTTTGTATGGTGAGTGTAGAGAACCGGAGACCCTTTTCACTAGAAACTAGACATTCCATCTTAGTCCTCACCGGTACAGCGACAACACATCTTCATTTTGATTCGAGTCTATGCTCTACTACGAATATGTAAATGCCTACGGGCAACAGCAACTACTTACCATCAGGTACTACTTGTCACTTGAACTTCAGTTTTATAAGAAAACAATTTTTTCATCCTCAAAATATGCTTTTTTATTTGGTCCGAATTCCGTTTTAACATATAATTAGGTTGAATATTGATATTTAGTTAAATCTAATAATTAAGTGGAGTATATTACAAAATCGAATGATATAACTGGAGCAAATTTATGCTTGCATAATTCCGCAAGTGAATAAGTAGGACAGAACACGTCTCGTTTGCCTTCTAGCCTTTTGCACATTTTTTTAGCGCGTAGCTGAATTTTTGTTTAGTGTTTTTTTTCACCTTAGCAACAATGCCTTTTGCTTTGGTAATACAAGTGCTTAATTTTTTAGGTAACAACGAATGAACATTCTTTATGTAGAGAAAATAAAAAGTTAACAGCACTTAAAATATTTAAATTTATTTATAATAATAATATGTGTCTACAATTTTAATGTTAATTAGTTAATTTATGCCTCCTTAAAGTTTCTTGCAACGTCTGCAATACACTTTTAGGGTTCCGTAGTTAAACAACATAGAACCCTTATAGTTTCGCCATATGAGTCCGTCCGTCCGCGGTATAACACAGAGACCCTAGGTGCAATAATTCTGTTATTTCGCATAGTTATAGATATTAATCACGCCTACAAAACTGTGAAATAGAATCTTAAAAAAACATTTGTATTTTGGGTACCTCCCATACAAGCAAGGGAGGATGTTTTTTTAACCGTCTATTCCACCGTTGGGGGTATCGTTGGATATTTATTTCAAAACATTGGGGCGTATGGAACAACATATTTTTATTCGGGGTCCGTTTGCGAAATATTTAGCTTTAATGTAGTATTTTTTGGAAATGTGGAAAGAATACACAATATTAGTATATATAATGAAGTTAAAATTAAAACTATCACTGCTAAGTAGTATTAACAAGTTAACTAGTAAGAGTCTACCAAATTACAAAATATACTTGGATTAGTCAAAATTTCATTAAAACTCGATAGAAAATGACCTAAAAATAGCTGCATTATAACTTTGTAATGTTATTGTAAAAACATTTTATGAAGAAAACGACTTATATGCAGCTTTACTTTGCAAAGGAAATGTTGCAGGATAAGCAGAGAGGATCTTTCTTACTTACTTACTACTTTCGCTTATTTCTTAGTTGGTAGCTATTGTAGGCCTCATTAAAAGTATTCATACAATCATATCGCCTCATACAGTTTCATTCGTGGTAGTATTCTTGGCTTCCGCCGGCGACCTTCAGGATAGTTTATGGCAGTGGTGGTTTACGGAAAAGTTCGTTACGGTCATATATATTTTAGGGTTGCACTGCCGGGAGAATGTAGATAGATAGTCAACTACGACCATGATTGTACGGATTTGGTATGTGAATTTGATGTAGATTGTATTATTTTCAAAATTAAAAAAGTTTTTTTTTAATCTCTATTGAGTCCCAAGTCCGCTTAGGAAATAAGTCCTTCGGTTGCAATCATCCTATTTGGGCCTATTTTTAGTCAAACCGCGAACTTAATATGCTCATTTTCAAGAAAGCCCCTTCTAAGTTCGCGTATTATGACGGACAACTACGGAACCCTACCTCTACGATACGAACTCGGCCAGTTTTTGTTATCAATATTAAGCCTTATTGTACACTTAGTGAGCCAACTTGAATACTTGAAAAATTATTCCGCAAAATATGTTTCTTGTAAAGTTCTTTTTGTTAAATTTATTAGCGACCTTAAATTATAATTGTCTTAATTTTATCAAAAGCGTAGTTAACATTAGCTATATAATAATGTCCTCTAGACCGAATTTCATCATGATTATAGTGTCCTTACCTCTTAAAATCTGATTGGACAGTCATCCGACACGACGGGAGAGAGATCAGGTTCAGGACCAACGTTTTTACCTGCTTTCCGAGGCAGAGGGGTGAAACATCGTCTACTTTCTTACTTAATTCTACTGAAAATTTCTTAACATAAAACTCAAAAACTAATTTTGGCCCAACTCGGGACTCGAACCAGCAATAGGCAATCGCAGATGCGAACACAAGATCAATGAGACAGGCAATATACCAGTGCAATAGCTATATACTAGCTAGTGTCTTAACATGTGAAGTAATCGGTCGTGGCTCGCGTGGATAGCCATACCACAGCGTAACGGTCTAACGATATCAAAAACTACGCCGTTTCCAACATTATTTTTAGAAAAGGGTTAAAAACGGACACACATTTAATCACATATTGTGGCTCATTGACACATATGCACCGGAAGGAGGACACAAGGGGTAGGGAGAGGCACTTGCAGCTTCTGTGATATTTTTTTTTATTGTTGAACAAACAAACTTGAAGCGCCTCGGTTGTAGTCCGAAATTATTCAACATCTTGTCAATGAGTTCAGTTTACTTTTTTACGTACACTGTACATTTCAAAGTTAAATAATTTAATTCTAAAGTGGCATTTATATAGCACTTTTTAAAAGTTGGGGTGGGGTGGTCATTTAATTTACTTAATCCATCCACCCGTGGATGGATTAAGTAAATTAAATGCGATAAAATCCGTAAAAGTAGTTTTATTCCATGTGTAGTGTTGGCGTAAATATAAAAAATTATTGTAACAGTGACTATTCAGTAAGTATTATTTCTATTCTTCATTGAATAAAAATGTTTCTATTTCTATTCATATAAGAATTATTTTTACTTGCGCTTTTATAAATAGATTATATATTGATAGATGCTACTTTAAATTCTACGTTAAAATTAAGGACGTAAAGTTTTCATTTTGTCAAAGTTTATAAAATAGTTTCTTACATATATGAATAAATAACGTACCGTGTGCAGGCCGTTTAAACTCGCGCCTAACATAGTTGACTAATTTCATAATTTGACACTTCGTAAAGTACTAAATGAATGTTCAATGCTATATGTTGCCGCTGGAATAGTAGGGCCAATTTGGATGGCCTCGCTTACAGCTGGAACACACACACAAACACACACACACACACACACACACACACACACACACACACACACACACGCACACACACACACACACACACACACACACACACACACACACACACACACACACACACACACACACACACACACACACACACACACACACACACACACACGCACGCACACACTCACTCACGCACGCATGCACGCATGCTCACGCACACACGCACGCACATACGCTCGCACTTTTAGAAAGGAGAAAACTCTTTTTTGAGGGTCCCTAATTCGTATCGGTCCGGAAATATCGCCGGTGGTAAACAATTCCACAGAAAAGTTGTACGAGAAAAAACTCCTATCACAGTGGTGGACCGCCAAGCATCCAGATGGTGAGGGTGGTATCGTGAACTTTGACAAGATGTGCTTTCATGAAATTTGGTGAACGGAACTAACCCGAAAGAAAACGAAAAGCGATGCAACATCCCTACGCAGCTCCAGTGATTAGAGCCGATCAGAAAGAACTCGGTTATCGACGATTCAAATCGCTCTGCGCTGGATGCGTTCAAGTGTAAGAACAGAGGTGAAAACAGTATTCCACGTGAGGCTGAACTTGCGCTTTGTAAAGTTGCAAATAGACATTATACGTACAATTACTGTTAATGTGTACATGTTTATTCTCACTTATACGCAATAGGTACCAAGCAATATTCCATAAACTACCAAAATTGCAGAAGTTTCCGTACAAAATTACACACACCATATATGAACATTCTAAACAGTAACTATGATATTACCGTACTAATCGAGACTTGGCTGATATCGGAAATTAGCAACAATGAGTTTATCGATCAACGCTATAATGTGTACAGGTGTGACCGTGATCGTATCAGAACGGATACACTAGGTGGTGGTGGTGTCCTAATTGCGGTATTACGTTCACTCAGATCTGAGTTAAATGTGTCTTTGACTCGTTTAAATGTTTCATTGCATAAGCTTATCGAACATGTCATCATCGAAGTTCCTAGTAAGCAATCCTCAAAGTGCCATATCTTTAGTGCTGCTTACATACCCCAAAAAACAACTACCGTATACGAACTTCACTTTAAAACTTTACAAGAGGTACTGTGTGATCCTAATGTGGATTGTTTCGAAATTTTGGGTGACTATAATCTCCCAGATGTAACTTGGATACAAGGAACCACAGACGCCTTACATGGCAGTGGGGTGGGCTCATCCGTTACTTATAACCTTTTATATAATTTAATCTCATTTCTAGATGCTGCACAATACAACTACGTAGTGAATACCAAAAACGAAATACTTGATTTATGCATATAAAACCGCTCGTGTAAGATATTGGCCGCGTTGAGTCCCCTACTTCCTACTGACGCATATAATCCACCCTATATATGTGCTATAGCTCTCAATGTTGATAATGCCAATGAAAAGGCGAACGCTTCAAAGGTACAATTTTTATAAGTCTACTACACGCACATCAACCTCAAAATACGGTTCACCGGCTGGGATGAAATACTTACACCCTTGGGATCTGAAGAAGCACTTAGCGCATTTTATGGAATAATTGCAAGCAACACACGCCGTTTGTTGGCTCCAGAACCTCTACTTTTCCGGGCTGGTTTTCGAAATCTCTAATTAGCACATTTAGAAAAATACCTAAAGCGTGGGTGAAATAGAAGAAATATAACAACTTATCAGACTATAATGAGATGTTTTCCTAGTATAGAAAGTTATTTAAGGATATATGCTATTTTTCTAGATATATAGGATCTGTTGAGGATAGCATACACGAAAATATTAAGGATTTCTGGGTATACATTTCTAATCGTCGTGAAAAACCTGGATTACCGGCTAAGGTTGAATATAATGATGATGTTGCAAGTGATCCACAGATAGTATGCAACTTGTTTTCTGAATTCTTCTCTTCCGTTAATGAACCACCCTCACCTACACTATCACACTGAAGGCCACCTGACGATTCAGCATTCCATGACACCACTATTACTAATGATTTCTTATATTTACGCGAACACTGAGTGAAGCCGGCCACAGTCGAGCGTGTACCTGCTGTACTGCCATATGTTAGAGGAGTCACTGACAAGATTGGCTACATCTTGAAGCGCGCTTCCATCAAAACATGCTTCAAACCGCCGAAGAAGATTGGTTAGTTTTTACCATCAGTCAAGTGTAACGTCCCTCTGCAAGATGCAGGAGTGTACAAGCTTGATTGTGAATTTGGTCTCTCCTACATAGGACAAACTAAAAGATCAATTAAAACCCGCGTCAAAGAACATATAGCTGATGTGAAGAATCGACGCTCCGGGAAGTCTGCAGTCTGTGAACATATACAGGATCGCCCTCGTCGCTACATCAGATTTGATAGACCACAAATCCTCGCTAAAGAACACCGATTCCTTACAAGGATGATTCGCGAGGCTATTGAAATCAAAAAACATCCTAATTTCAATAGAGAAGATGGCTGGGTGCTACCATCTGCTTGGGATCCTATAATAAATAAAATTGAATCCCAACCCAAGCATACAACTGCAAGACTTCATGATACCATAAGTTCCTACTGTGTAGATCGCAACAAAAGTTAAATTTTAATCTATGGTAACCGCGGTTAACTATGATATCTGGACGTTAAACATCTCAGTCCTTCCCGTGACCATGGGTGCTGTAAAGCTCTCGAAACGTCGGGTATTAAAAAGTTAAATATACGCGATAAATTCCGTAAAACCTAGTATTATTTCAACCACTATTACTAACCTTAATTTTGACGTAGAAAAGCTATTAAGAGAGCTGAAATCCCTGGATCCATCTTTGGCACCAGAGAAGAAATACCGCCTCTGTTGTGCATTACTGAAGGTGTTATGCCAACAGTATGGAAACTTGCTAGCATCACACCTGTACACAAGATCGGATCTAAGCGTAGTGTAGATCAATATCGACTGATATCAGTTTTGTCCACTTTGTTGAAGGTCTTCGAGAGACATATTGCATAATATGCAATATGCATAATATACAGCAAAAGCATGGTTTCGTTAAACGTCGATCAACAGCTACCTATTACTATTATAATCTATTATTATTTTACAGATACTTATTTTAAAATGTTTATAATCGCGTAGAGGTCGATGTAGTATATACAGACTTTCGAAAGGCCTTCGATAAGGTGGACCACGAAATGTTGCTAAATCGAATAGCTTAGCTTACAATTGCATCCGGGGTAATTTGTTACGATGGTTTGTTTCTTACATCACTAACCGTTGTCAATGGGTTGTAATCAATAGATACCACTCTAACGTTACGATGGTTACCTCCGGTGTACCTCTAGGATCTATTCTCGGTCCTCTGTTATTTGTAATGTTTATAAAACTCCAAATTTTTATTATATGCAGATGATCTTAAAGTATATAAATCTATCCATACTACAGAATACTGCATTTCTCCTCCAAGAGGACCTAGATGGACTGACAGACTATTGTTATAAAAGTAAGCTTCAGTTAAGTTTTCTGAGGTGTAAATATCCCAGTTTTACTAAAAACAAGAATATTAATAAATTTTCGTACTCACTGTATAACGTTCCTTTGGTTAAAGTGGACTCTATGCGAGACTTCGGTATACTGTTTGTTTCAAAACTGTGCTCAGCTTGCATATTAAGCAAGTTGTAAACAAAGCATACAAATTATATGTATTCATTATGAGATCAACTCGCAACTTCAAACGGACCTCTTCATATCTTTGTTTATATAAAACTCTAGTTCGCTCTCAACTTGAGTATGCTGTGCCCATTCGGAATCCTTATATAATAAATTATATATACACAAAATTGTAAATATTCGACGCCGGTTTCTAAGTGCAATGTGTTATGGATGTCATAAATCTTACCTACCATATGACCAGTTACTCAGCAGATACAAACTTCTAACCCTTCACTCTAGATGTAAGTAATTAGAGGCAATGACATTTTTTAATATAGTAGGATTCAAGTTTGACTGTATTGAGTTAAATAATATGTTATGTTCTGCGGTTCCCAAAACTGTCCATAGACGACGAGTGCGTGCGGGTAAACTCTTTGCCGGAAGTACCTGTCGATTCAATACCGGTATTTGTTTACCGATTCGGCGTATGGTTGCCACATATAATGACACCTTCGAGCATATAGACATTTTTACATGCTTAACGGAAAAGTTTCGTGGTTACAAGACACTTCTCAAATAATAATTTTATTACTTTAGTTATTTTATTGTTGTTGACCATACTTTGACAATTATATAATACGTTATGTACAGCTGCAGGTCTTCTAGAATCTTAATTATTTATCTCAAGAGTGTTACTGTATTATCTATAATATATATATATATATATATATATATATATATATATATATATATATATATATATATATATATATATATATATATATATATATATATATATATATATATATATATATATATATATAAAGTAACTGCTAGTTGTTCCACTTTGAATAAAATAAAAAAGTACTATTCCGTGCCAAAATTACCAAAATTGGATCAGACAGCTCGGTAGAGAAACACATAAGTTAGTTTATTAGAATAACATTAATGTCGTCGTAATAACAGTAATACGTCTAGCGACACCTTTTTTATTATATCGGGCATGTCTTTCGATGTGTCTTTATGAAGAGTAAATTGCCCTGGAGTCAGAAAAGCATTTTTTACTTAATAAGGTACGTGAGGGTGAGGATGATAGCGCAAAGTAATGAACAGCTGCAGTTGCCATCCCTCTTACCAAACGTCAGTACTGTAAAAACCCGGTATTTTTGACAAACAATGGGGGAAGACTATGATCAGAAGTGAATAGCCCTATTAAAAAAAAGTAGCAGCCTAAATATATCCCACTACTGGACACAAGCCATAGCGAGTTTTAGGTCAAAAAGGAGTTGATTACATTGACTCCAACGCGGGATGACCGACTTCACATAACTATACCTAAAAATGATAACCAAAATATTTTTTTAACTTCTCAGCTAAGGTTTCCTTACGATTTTTTTCTTCACCCCCTAGAACGTGATAAATCGAAACTTCAAATTGCAGCAAAATATAAGTGAAGTCGGCGCGGATTTCATTGGGTTGCTTACGTACCTGTTACGAAATTTACGTATCGATCGTTTTGATTACCTGCTTATAAAGATGACTTTCAAGATTCTATCAATGCAGTTCTATTCACAGTTAAAATTAAAATAAACCGTGTTTAAAATTTGCTTTCTTTGATATTTATAGTACTTTTTCACAAGAGCCTGTTTATTTACACATGTGAGCAATGAAACCGGGACGAGATTTAAATAAAAGTTAAAGGCAAAGTTAAAGTTACTGACTATATACGTTCTATTACTGAGTACAAGCCCCCTCACATTACTGAGAGAGTTTTAGGGCAAGAAAGTGTCCGCTGCGCTGCCCCAATGCATGTTGGCGAACTTCACATGTCCTCCAAATATTATTTCTTATTATTTCTCAGACATGCAGGTTTCTTCACGATGTTTCCCTTCACCGCCGAGCACGAGGTAAATCAGCACTTATAATTGCAATTTACAATTTTATTCGTGTTGGCGGGGATTGAACCCAGGTTGCTCGCATACTGTGAAATTTACAGCGAGCGCTAATCATCTGAACTACCAAGGCTCTTTTTAAATAAAACCAAAGTGAATTCATTTACTTTAAAATTTTTAATTAGTCTAGCAAAATTCTACTGCTCAAAATAGGTCCCACAAATAAATTGCCTTAAGATTTCGATATATAATGGATTTTGCTATAGATGTCATGCTTGACGAGTGAGTCAGCAAATGCAGTTTCAGTATTCCAAGCTGTTACTCCTAAACCAGTTACTCGACTCAACCGAGTTAGTAATTGGTTATTGGGACGACGTATCGCGGAACAAGTTTCATCGTATTTTGGTTATATAAAATTGAAGAAAAATCTCTTTGGTTGTACCATTCGTATGTGGCTAGTTTTAATATCAATACATATAGGAAATTAAGAAAAAGAAAAAATACTTTCCCGCCACATTGCAATAGTTAGAAAATGTGACTCAAGCCGCAAAAAAAATTCTTGATGTTAAAGGACCTAGTGCAGTATCAGTAAGAGTAGCACAAAGTTAGTTAAAGCGTTTTCAGTTCGAGAATTTTCAAGGCAATGCTGCAGCTCGCTTTGGCCGCTCTCATACGAATAAAGTCGATGCGATTTTTGAAAGAGTGGAACAAGATCAGCATGTTAGTAGTGACGACACAAAAAAGAATAGTTTTCACTCATTTGAAAAAGTCTGCTTACACAAAAAGTTCGATATTTAAGGTACCACACGAGCTCACTGAAAGAATCCTAATGAATCGTGTACTCATTTGCGATTCTCTATTGAAACGTATTGAAACTGAACCATTTTTGAAAAGGTTGATCATTAGTGATAAAAAGTGGATCACCTATGACAAGAACGTGCGAAAAAAATCATGGGAAAAGATAAGGGTAGTCTAGCTCCACAGACTGTAGCGATACCTGGATTAACACGCAATAAGGTGATGCTGTGTGTATGGTGGAATTGGAAGAGCATCGTTTATTATGAGCTTTTACCGCCGGACAAAACCATCGATTCGGATCTCTACTGCCAACAACCAATGAGATTCAAGCAAGACATTGAGAAAAAACGGCTGGAATTTATCAACAGAAAAGAGTGGTCTTTCATCATGATAATGCCAGACCACATACATATTTGGCCACTCAGCAAAAATAGAGAGAGCTTGGTTGGGAAGTGTTAATGCATCAGCCACATATTCCTAACCTTGCACTTTCAGATTTTCACCTGTTTCGGTCTTTTCAGAATTTTTGGGTAGTATTAGGTAAACATCAAGAGAGGACTGTCAAAACCACTTGTCGCATTTGTTTGAACAAAAATCCCAAGATTTCTGCAGCAACGGAATTATATCACAAAATGCCAACAAATTGTTGAACAAAATGGCACATACATATTTATTATAATTTTTAAAATGTCTTGAATTTGTATACAAAATACGAAGAAACTTTTTCCCCGACCTTTATACGTTTGTACTGATATGTTTGTATCTACATTTATCGTTGATTAAAAATCAAAATGCAGATGCGATGTGACTCCTGAGGACTAAAACTTAATGCCTCGTATCCAGTAGAAAGGTTCTCTACACTCACTAGTATTCTGTGAGAGCATCAACCCCGCTTGGGCCTAATGTTCTTTTCCTTGATTTATAATTTTTTTTAAATATTCATTTAAATATTATTTAGCCAACTGGTAACCCTGACAGTGTTTTTTCGCAGCGCATGCGTCAATGTTGAAAAAATTAAATATTTTGAATAATTTAGAATTAATTTGAGCCTATTTGTTTCTTTATTCATCTTAGCTTTATTCCGCGAAAACTGCAAACGGATTTAACACCTCAAGCAATTCACAATCAGTTAATTTTCTAGACAAAGTGAGATAATTATTAAGTAGGTGCCCAAAAGCTGAATAATACTTCTACAATCCTAACACACGCACACACACACACATATATATATACATGTATTTTTATAACATTACTAGCTTGCCAGGCAGACGTTGTTCTGCCCTTTTATATATTAAGATTACTAATGTTGTCATTCAATAAAAATAAAGAAAAATGAACTTTATTTCAAGCACGTTAAGGTCTTTGCGTTCGTGGATTTGTACTGTGACCACAACATTCTTCCGGAATTAGTATAACTAATTTGATAAATAATCAGTGCATAAAAATCTTTAACTAAAAATTCAGTGTATGTATTATGACTATAACATAATATACTAATTGCATTCCATCTCAGTCCACACGGGTGACAACGCATCTGTATTTTGATTCATAATGGGGGTAGATGTAGATGTCTATGGGCTGCAGTATCCACTTACCATCAGGTGGACTGTGTGCTCGTTTGTTACCTACAAAAAATCGCCCTATTTCGTGCAGAGATTCAGTTAAACAAGACTGGGAAATCTCTGAATAATCATAAATAGGCTTTACCGCCATAAATCTTCATTATATGGCGTTAAAAACAACTCGTTTACGTTAGACGTAAAGTAACCAGACCAGTGACAGCAACAGCACCAAAGCTGAGAGATGTCTGGTACAGCGATGTTAATCTGCAATCTTAAATGGGGAAAGTTGTAGATGTCTATGTGCCACGGCGCGGCGTTCACTTATCAATGGGTGGATTGTGTGTTAGTTTGTCAGCCTGGCTTCCAAAAATTAACATGCACCAGGTGGCCGCGTAGTGGAGGCGTAAGAAAGTACCAACTACCCTGTATTATCCATCAGGAGGGTGTCATAACAGGCGATAGAGAGAATTTAAATCAGGTGAAAGGCAGCAGATTTTCCCGATAACTCAAAATGTTGAAATACTACGGTCCAACCCTCTTGCTAAGGGTGGCAAGAACGGATTACTTCACCTGTGAGAACATCTATGACTGATGCTTAAGTTTTAAAAGTTGTTAACCGACTAACAATTCAAATGTACATTTTTTTTATTCAACAGCGGCGAAACTTAAAAGGAGGATAATGTGTCATCACTGCAGTTACTACGGTCTTTTAACACAATCACATTAGTTTGACCTTTATGTATGTGTGTATGAGTCTCCTTTGATAAGTTAACCAATTTAACCTTCGATCAGTTAGTATTCTTGGTCGAAGGATTTAATATAAAAACCGATAGAGTAACTATTTTTCCAGGGTTATCCATAGAGAGTTATTTTGCAATAACCGGCCAAATTTTCAGAGAAGGTTCACAATAAGTAATATAAGCAAATGGTGAAGAAAAATTAATAAAAAAAAAACTAAAACATTCCGTCCTTTTTATCTTTTAAATTCAAAATACGTCGTAATGCATTGTTTTAAGTGATTTTACTACGCACGCACACGCGTACCTAAGGTCGATCGGTAGGCAAAAACTTTGTAGCTCATAAATTACAATTAAAATTAGAAGCCTTATTTAATCATATTTTCAAAAACTGCAATAAAATTAGTATTTATTTGATATATATTTGAACTATTAGTTTAAAATTTGGCTACCCTTTGAAAACTCACCCCGTGTAAGTTTTAAATACATCCGATAATATTTCAAGATTATGTATGATTAAGTATGTGTATATACCAACAGTTGGTAAAATTTTGATCGTATCATATGCGCATAATTAATCCACTGCTGGGCGTACCTTGTCTAAAGCAGTTGCTGTAATTGCTAATTATACGCAATAAAATACCAGTTAAAGTTAACATATTTTTAACATTATGGCATATTAGTTTTTACGTTTTTATTGTCTTTATTATCTTAATAACACACTTTTGATTAATTAAAAAATTGCTATGTTTTTATTTTATCGACGGCTTCGTGCCGCAATGCCTTAGCAATGAGCTACAGCGTTAAGGGCCACGGGTTCGAATCCGGAGAAGTAATTGTTCCGGGTCTGGATGTTTGTCCTTGTGAAATTTGTGTTTGTAAGCTACTACGATACAGGAAAAATCCTAGTGTGGAGGTAACGTTTTTTTTTAAATAAAATTAAAAAAAATATACGTGGCAGAGTCACGCTGTAGGTACATCAAGGTTGTAGCATGAATGGGTCGGCTTGACCAAATATAAAGTATACAATATATAAATATAAAATATGATTTTATTTACGTTACACGTGTGTGAAGAACTGTATTCATGAACGGGGGTAGAAAAATAATGAAGACGGGGAGGAACAGCATCTTCCTGATTACAGCTCAAAATAATAAAATAGGTGCAGTTGGCAACCCGTCTGCCAAACCTGGCAACTATGGCAAATATCCATCTTAATTGGGAATATATGGGGGAAATCGAATCGCTGAACGGGTGTAGAAATATATTAGCCATGTAGAGGTGGCGAAAAAGAAACTAGTATCCCATTTTGTTTCGTCGTAAGAAGCGGCAGAGTGATACTGAAACAGGAGATGTGTGGCAGGATCTTTCTGATATCAGCACAAAGTAATAATAAACTGCGGCCGCCATACGCTTGCCAAGCTTGGCTACTGCAAATATCCGGCCTATTTGACTAACAATGGGTTAAGCCTACGATCACCAGCGGGTAGCAATATTAAAACTAAAAAGTAGCAGCCTACACACATCCCACTACTGGACATAGGCCGCGACGAGTTTAAGGACAAAAAAGAGTTGATTGAGTTAACTCCAACGCGGGATGAACGACTTCACATATCCCTAAAAATAAGTTCCGACATATTTTTTTAACTTCTTAGATATGCAGCTTCTTTAGCGATGTTTTCCTTCATCACCGAGAACGGAGTAAATCGAGACTTCAAATTGCATTTAAAATATGAGTGGAGTCGGTGCGAATCGAATTTGGGTTGCTTACGTATTTTAAAATTTACGTTTGTATTGGTTAGATTGCCAGCTTTGACGGATGACTTTCGAGATTCCATCAGTGCAGTACCATTTATTTTTAAAACATAAGTTTAAGTCTAACAAATTTTTAAAGCTGCAAGAATAAGTATTCAATAGAATTCTCTTTAATTTCATCAATTAGCTATTATTAGTTTATTTAGTAATTAGATGGCGCTATTATAAGACTAAAACCACAGAATAAATAATAGTAAAACTATGAAAACTAAAACCGTACCCTCTAGTACCTAATCAGCGGCAATAAGTTGAGATGCAATTAAATTAGGCATAAAGTGATGTAGATTCTATTAAAAGTTTTGCTTTTGTCAAAAATACACTATTAGCGTGTCTAGGGGTATGTAATAAAAATATTTTACGATATAGCGAAGAATAGCAATGTTGTGTTAAGTTGTTAATATCGCCAAACGATTTTCATTCGAGTCGAGCTATATCATTATAAAGTCGACAAACTGTGTTAAATTTATTCAAATACTACCACGTCTCGCAACGATCGACTACTTTATGATATTATTAATAAAAATATTTTACGATATAGCGAAGAATAGCAATGTTGTGTTAAGTTGTTAATATCGCCAAACGATTTTCATTCGAGTCGAGCTATATCATTATAAAGTCGACAAACTGTGTTAAATTTATTCAAATAATACCACGTCTCGCAACGATCGACTACTTTATGATATTATTAATAAAAATATTTTACGATATAGCGAAGAATAGCAATGTTGTGTTAAGTTGTTAATATCGCCAAACGATTTTCATTCGAGTCGAGCTATATCATTATAAAGTCGACAAACTGTGTTAAATTTATTCAAATACTACCACGTCTCGCAACGATCGACTACTTTATGATATTATTAATAAAAATATTTTACGATATAGCGAAGAATAGCAATGTTGTGTTAAGTTGTTAATATCGCCAAACGATTTTCATTCGAGTCGAGCTATATCATTATAAAGTCGACAAACTGTGTTAAATTTATTCAAATACTACCACGTCTCGCAACGATCGACTACTTTATGATATTATTAATAAAAATATTTTACGATATAGCGAAGAATAGCAATGTTGTGTTAAGTTGTTAATATCGCCAAACGATTTTCATTCGAGTCGAGCTATATCATTATAAAGTAGACAAACTGTGTTAAATTTATTCAAATACTACCACGTCTCGCAACGATCGACTACTTTATGATATTATTAATAAAAATATTTTACGATATAGCGAAGAATAGCAATGTTGTGTTAAGTTGTTAATATCGCCAAACGATTTTCATTCGAGTCGAGCTATATCATTATAAAGTCGACAAACTGTGTTAAATTTATTCAAATACTACCACGTCTCGCAACGATCGACTACTTTATGATATTATTAATAAAAATATTTTACGATATAGCGAAGAATAGCAATGTTGTGTTAAGTTGTTAATATCGCCAAACGATTTTCATTCGAGTCGAGCTATATCATTATAAAGTCGACAAACTGTGTTAAATTTATTCAAATACTACCACGTCTCGCAACGATCGACTACTTTATGATATTATTAATAAAAATATTTTACGATATAGCGAAGAATAGCAATGTTGTGTTAAGTTGTTAATATCGCCAAACGATTTTCATTCGAGTCGAGCTATATCATTATAAAGTCGACAAACTGTGTTAAATTTATTCAAATACTACCACGTCTCGCAACGATCGACTACTTTATGATATTATTAATAAAAATATTTTACGATATAGCGAAGAATAGCAATGTTGTGTTAAGTTGTTAATATCGCCAAACGATTTTCATTCGAGTCGAGCTATATCATTATAAAGTCGACAAACTGTGTTAAATTTATTCAAATACTACCACGTCTCGCAACGATCGACTACTTTATGATATTATTAATAAAAATATTTTACGATATAGCGAAGAATAGCAATGTTGTGTTAAGTTGTTAATATCGCCAAACGATTTTCATTCGAGTCGAGCTATATCATTATAAAGTCGACAAACTGTGTTAAATTTATTCAAATACTACCACGTCTCGCAACGATCGACTACTTTATGATATTATTAATAAAAATATTTTACGATATAGCGAAGAATAGCAATGTTGTGTTAAGTTGTTAATATCGCCAAACGATTTTCATTCGAGTCGAGCTATATCATTATAAAGTCGACAAACTGTGTTAAATTTATTCAAATACTACCACGTCTCGCAACGATCGACTACTTTATGATATTATTAATAAAAATATTTTACGATATAGCGAAGAATAGCAATGTTGTGTTAAGTTGTTAATATCGCCAAACGATTTTCATTCGAGTCGAGCTATATCATTATAAAGTCGACAAACTGTGTTAAATTTATTCAAATACTACCACGTCTCGCAACGATCGACTACTTTATGATATTATTAATAAAAATATTTTACGATATAGCGAAGAATAGCAATGTTGTGTTAAGTTGTTAATATCGCCAAACGATTTTCATTCGAGTCGAGCTATATCATTATAAAGTCGACAAACTGTGTTAAATTTATTCAAATACTACCACGTCTCGCAACGATCGACTACTTTATGATATTATTAATAAAAATATTTTACGATATAGCGAAGAATAGCAATGTTGTGTTAAGTTGTTAATATCGCCAAACGATTTTCATTCGAGTCGAGCTATATCATTATAAAGTCGACAAACTGTGTTAAATTTATTCAAATACTACCACGTCTCGCAACGATCGACTACTTTATGATATTATTAATAAAAATATTTTACGATATAGCGAAGAATAGCAATGTTGTGTTAAGTTGTTAATATCGCCAAACGATTTTCATTCGAGTCGAGCTATATCATTATAAAGTCGACAAACTGTGTTAAATTCATTCAAATACTACCACGTCTCGCAACGATCGACTACTTTATGATATTATTAATAAAAATATTTTACGATATAGCGAAGAATAGCAATGTTGTGTTAAGTTGTTAATATCGCCAAACGATTTTCATTCGAGTCGAGCTATATCATTATAAAGTCGACAAACTGTGTTAAATTCATTCAAATACTACCACGTCTCGCAACGATCGACTACTTTATGATATTATTAATAAAAATATTTTACGATATAGCGAAGAATAGCAATGTTGTGTTAAGTTGTTAATATCGCCAAACGATTTTCATTCGAGTCGAGCTATATCATTATAAAGTCGACAAACTGTGTTAAATTTATTCAAATACTACCACGTCTCGCAACGATCGACTACTTTATGATATTATTAATAAAAATATTTTACGATATAGCGAAGAATAGCAATGTTGTGTTAAGTTGTTAATATCGCCAAACGATTTTCATTCGAGTCGAGCTATATCATTATAAAGTCGACAAACTGTGTTAAATTCATTCAAATACTACCACGTCTCGCAACGATCGACTACTTTATGATATTATTAATAAAAATATTTTACGATATAGCGAAGAATAGCAATGTTGTGTTAAGTTGTTAATATCGCCAAACGATTTTCATTCGAGTCGAGCTATATCATTATAAAGTCGACAAACTGTGTTAAATTTATTCAAATACTACCACGTCTCGCAACGATCGACTACTTTATGATATTATTAATAAAAATATTTTACGATATAGCGAAGAATAGTAATGTTGTGTTAAGTTGTTAATATCGCCAAACGATTTTCATTCGAGTCGAGCTATATCATTATAAAGTCGACAAACTGTGTTAAATTTATTCAAATACTACCACGTCTCGCAACGATCGACTACTTTATGATATTATTAATAAAAATATTTTACGATATAGCGAAGAATAGCAATGTTGTGTTAAGTTGTTAATATCGCCAAACGATTTTCATTCGAGTCGAGCTATATCATTATAAAGTCGACAAACTGTGTTAAATTTATTCAAATACTACCACGTCTCGCAACGATCGACTACTTTATGATATTATTAATAAAAATATTTTACGATATAGCGAAGAATAGCAATGTTGTGTTAAGTTGTTAATATCGCCAAACGATTTTCATTCGAGTCGAGCTATATCATTATAAAGTCGACAAACTGTGTTAAATTTATTCAAATACTACCACGTCTCGCAACGATCGACTACTTTATGATATTATTAATAAAAATATTTTACGATATAGCGAAGAATAGCAATGTTGTGTTAAGTTGTTAATATCGCCAAACGATTTTCATTCGAGTCGAGCTATATCATTATAAAGTCGACAAACTGTGTTAAATTTATTCAAATACTACCACGTCTCGCAACGATCGACTACTTTATGATATTATTAATAAAAATATTTTACGATATAGCGAAGAATAGCAATGTTGTGTTAAGTTGTTAATATCGCCAAACGATTTTCATTCGAGTCGAGCTATATCATTATAAAGTCGACAAACTGTGTTAAATTTATTCAAATACTACCACGTCTCGCAACGATCGACTACTTTATGATATTATTAATAAAAATATTTTACGATATAGCGAAGAATAGCAATGTTGTGTTAAGTTGTTAATATCGCCAAACGATTTTCATTCGAGTCGAGCTATATCATTATAAAGTCGACAAACTGTGTTAAATTTATTCAAATACTACCACGTCTCGCAACGATCGACTACTTTATGATATTATTAATAAAAATATTTTACGATATAGCGAAGAATAGCAATGTTGTGTTAAGTTGTTAATATCGCCAAACGATTTTCATTCGAGTCGAGCTATATCATTATACAGTCGACAAACTGTGTTAAATTTATTCAAATACTACCACGTCTCGCAACGATCGACTACTTTATGATATTATTAATAAAAATATTTTACGATATAGCGAAGAATAGCAATGTTGTGTTAAGTTGTTAATATTGCCAAACGATTTTCATTCGAGTCGAGCTATATCATTATAAAGTCGACAAACTGTGTTAAATTTATTCAAATACTACCACGTCTCGCAACGATCGACTACTTTATGATATTATTAATAAAAATATTTTACGATATAGCGAAGAATAGCAATGTTGTGTTAAGTTGTTAATATCGCCAAACGATTTTCATTCGAGTCGAGCTATATCATTATAAAGTCGACAAACTGTGTTAAATTTATTCAAATACTACCACGTCTCGCAACGATCGACTACTTTATGATATTATTAATAAAAATATTTTACGATATAGCGAAGAATAGCAATGTTGTGTTAAGTTGTTAATATCGCCAAACGATTTTCATTCGAGTCGAGCTATATCATTATAAAGTCGACAAACTGTGTTAAATTTATTCAAATACTACCACGTCTCGCAACGATCGACTACTTTATGATATTATTAATAAAAATATTTTACGATATAGCGAAGAATAGCAATGTTGTGTTAAGTTGTTAATATCGCCAAACGATTTTCATTCGAGTCGAGCTATATCATTATAAAGTCGACAAACTGTGTTAAATTTATTCAAATACTACCACGTCTCGCAACGATCGACTACTTTATGATATTATTAATAAAAATATTTTACGATATAGCGAAGAATAGCAATGTTGTGTTAAGTTGTTAATATCGCCAAACGATTTTCATTCGAGTCGAGCTATATCATTATAAAGTCGACAAACTGTGTTAAATTTATTCAAATACTACCACGTCTCGCAACGATCGACTACTTTATGATATTATTAATTCTAAGATGTGGTCAATACGTGTTTAAAATATCTTTATTTAAACTGTAAGGAAAATGAGAGATTTGCAATAATTTCAGTTTTCATCAGTTTATTTATAGATAAGAATCTAATACGTAGTAATTTTTTTGTAGATAACAAAATAAACTTAGAAACAAATTTTATGATTTTCGATAGACGTCACGTCACGTCATTATCAATGTATTTTAAGGATTAGTTAGGTACTATTAAATTTATTTATTCCTACTAAAATTAAATAAAAGAACTATAAATGAACGTTAGAATTTTTAAATTAATTATGAATTTAATTAATAGTAATTTATATATATGAAATAAAATGAATGATTTTTAGTCAATATTGTATAATACTTATAGAACGTAATTTTTTTATTTACAAAAAGTTAATATTTTTTGCTACTTTTAGATGTCACCGTCTAGCGTAAGTGAAACTTTGATTATTGGCGTAGTTTAAATTACCACTTAACGGTTAAAACTAATTTAAGGCTTTATTTATAAAGATATTATTTATTTAAAAACCACATAATTCACATAGAAATCAAAATCTTGAGGAAGAAAAAAACTTAACCCTCCCTTTTTCAAGTTCCGTAATCGGAT
The DNA here is from genome assembly GCA_036936625.1 of Parnassius smintheus behrii. Taxonomy (NCBI): domain Eukaryota; kingdom Metazoa; phylum Arthropoda; class Insecta; order Lepidoptera; family Papilionidae; genus Parnassius; species Parnassius smintheus. Next base: position 2,895,637 of record JAUPFT010000021.1, on the reverse strand, counting down.
AAAAGGTAGCTTTTAAGTTGCCTCCGGTTCTTAACTGCCTAGACACAAACTTTCATGGAAATCTTTTCAGTAGTTTTTGCTTTAATCGCGATTACACAGACAGACAGACGGATAGAGAAAAAATCTAAAAATCACAAATTTGGCTTCTGTGACCTTTATTTACTCCCTTGGACTTGTTTTTTCTACAACATATTAGAATTAGAGACACGACTGCTATACAGATGTATTATATGTATAGATGATATAATAACGTTATTGCAGTTTTCGAAACTACCAGTTAATAAGATTTCTACTTTTATTTGAAATTATCCCAAACCTAATGTGATTTATGTGCCAGTTATTGCAAAATAACCCTGTAAAAACTCTGATAGTTAAGCAACACTGCTAGCGCTGAGATCGAACTAGTTGAAGACTGCGTGAACCGTCTAAACGTCCTAGCATGTACCAACAGGGTCGTTTTAAGACGGATTCCTGGTCACGTGGGTATTGTGGGCAATGAACATGCCGACAAACTCGCGCGAGAGGGCTCAAGCAGTACATAATTTATAAAACTCTAAACAAATTCTATAACCTTAATCCGAACTTGTGATCGTAAATTTGCCTCTGAAGCCCTAGGATTACGTAAGTACACCACGAACCATGCACCATGGATAAATATTTTTATTGTAGAGGATTCAAACCCACTGCCCACAGCGAAATTCTAAGCCTGAGTTTTGCCGAACCGTATGAAAAATTAATGAAATAGTAATTTTTATTAGGTAAGTGAACATTTAACCCCATTAACTGCTATATGTATTAAAAAAACGTGCCATCTTATTAATTCCGTAATTGAGAGACTTAAAAAACGTCAAAAATTATCTACCGTAACAAATCGTGAGGTAAACGCAAGGCCAAGTTCTCGTTCGCTTCCATAACATACCGATGTGTAATCATCATCAGTATGTTATCATCCCAAAGATTTATTTCTCTGTACGAATTACTTTCAAAGTCAAAGTCAAATATTTTTAATTCAAATATAATAAAACTACTTTTACGAATTTTATCGCGTGTAAGTCTACTTATTTTTAACCCGACATTTCGGGTGTTTTACAGCACCCATGGTCACGGGGGACTGAAGTGATTGACGTCCTGATGTTAGAGTTAAGTCAAAACACATCGGGACGTCAATCACCTAAGGCACCGGGACCATCAGTGCTGTAGGTGCTACAAACTGTGCTACGTCGAAAATTAAAAATATATATCATGAAACGTAATAATCGGTAAAAGTAGTTTTATTCAATGTGTAGTGCTCGCGTAAATATAAGAAATCGTTATCAAAATTGACTGTTAGGTACAATTTTCGAGTATAATACTACGCCATTTCTTCATCAAGTTCCTACTGCGAGAAGACCTTGTGAGAAGAACTGACAAGAAACTTACAAGTAGGCTATTTTTCTCCCAACAGTTACAATCCTTATATAAAGTTTAGTATTACGTAACGTTTATAAAGCTTAATGTTACGTGGTAGAATAACACTGTGGGTACTCGTATATTGTCGTTGTAGCATGACACTGCAAGTATATTGTAGTTGTAGCACGTACCTCGGCTCGAATAGGAAGGACCAGGCTCTCACAGAATACCAGCGTAAACTATCAGTTAAATGCTGCTGCATCGCATGGTGAGTCTAGAAAACCAGACCCGGAGATCTTTTTAATGGAAACGAGACATTCCATCTCCATCCTCAGGGGTGACAACGCATTTTGATTCGCAATTGGGAATAAATGTAGATGTGGTGCGCCACAGCATTCACTTACTGTAAGGTAAATTGTGTGTGCTTTTGTCGCCCTTATTCTAAAAAAAAATATAAGGAAGCTCATTATGCTTTTAATTTATAATACCATCAAATTTATAATGTTATCTAAGTTATAATATTATCCTTTCTTCATAAGTGCTTTTTACATACGCTAATTTTTATTGTAATTATTATTCAGGCAGAGACTACAGACTTCCATTTAGCACGATCATGACATACCTTGTAGGTATCTTGAAAATAAATTATAATATTTTGCATGCAGGTATATAATAAAGACAGTCTTGTCTCAACTCCCGTGTTTGATTGCCGCATCCTAACAATACAAAATTAACATGACGCAGTCGGTACACAAATTTTACAAATAATATAATATATAAGTACTTCCCATTGAATTGGATGAACTGTAAAAGTGAGAGTGAATTTTAGGAAGAAGTTGAAGATTCTAACGTAACTGCAATTGAATCAATCGTCCGGACAATGGAATCTGTATTACAACCACCGCCACCTTTTATTTTCGAAAATAATTTAGTAAATGTGACTTCGGGAAATTTATGCAAAGAATGGGAAAAATGGAAAAAAGCATTCTTGATATATTGCGAGGCATGTGAACTAAAAAAAAAGGATGAAAAAGTACAAATTAACATTTTATTACATATTATCGGAAACAAATGGCAGGAAGTGTACGAACAACTATTACTGGAAAATGATAAAAAGGAATTTAAATCGATTAATGAAGTATTTTTGAAATTTGATACATTTTTTCTTCCACAAAAGAATGTTGACACGACACATATTTTTCACTCGTGATCAACGGGAGATGGAGACAACCGAGCAATATGTTTTCGAATTAAACAAGATGGCGGCAAGATGCGAATTTAAAGATTTATGTCAAGATTTGGTACGAGATAGACTCATATGTGGTATACGAGATGGATGTATGAGAGAAAATCTGTTAAGGGAGCCTGACTTAACGTTAAAGAAAGCAGTGGAAATTTGCAATGTAGCCGAAATGTCGCGAGCCCAGGCCATCAATATAAAGTCAGAGAAGTCGGACCACCACGTGCATGAAATAAAACTTAATTCCGAGCAAGATGAACGGGACGCAGAAATTAATTGGGTGAACCGTCAACGTGTCACGCCCCCGCACCACCAGCGCCAGCAGCGAGCGCGTGGCGCCGGCAGCGGAGGTGTGCGGATGCCGCGATCCTCTAAGTCCTCAACCCACCCTCGGGATCAAGGTGGGCACGCGCAAGTGCATCGTCCCGTCCCGTCCAGGTACGATCGCAGTTGTTGGAACTGCGGTTTGTCACACGAGAAATACAGATGTCCCGCCTATGGTCTGCAGTGCCGGAAATGTCATCGGATGAATCATTATTCGCGGATGTGCAGAGTTTATGAAGTAAAGGAGGACTCCACCGATCAGGTAAATATCAATACGGTAAGGACTGGTTGGTGAAGTTAAAGATAAATAATAATTTTCTAATGTTCAAGCTGGATACTGGGGCCGATGTGAACGTTTTGCCCAAGAAATATATTCAAAAAATTAATATTACTGAATCAGAGTTAGCACGTACCGCAATAAAATTACAAGGTTATTCAGGCAATAATATTGAAGTTATTGGTAAATGTCACTTAAAAGTGAATTATAAAAATGATGTTTATATTTTAAAATTCATTGTTGTTGATGTAGATTCACCTCCTACTTTAGGCAGAACCTCGTGTGAGGAATTAAAGTTACTAAAGAGAGTTTTTTCTATTAGGGAGAAAAAAGAAAATGAAATAATAAATGAATTTTCCGACGTATTCGTAGGTATGGGATGTTTGCCAGGAAATTACAAAATTCAGGTGAGACATGATATTAAACCGCTAGCCCTCAAAGACAAAATTAAAAATAAATTAATGGAAATGCAAAAAGAGGGCATCATTGCAAAAGTAGAGGGACCCACCGACTGGGTAAATAGTATGACTGTTGTTAAGAAGCCTAATGGGGACCTTCGAATCTGTCTTGATCCTAGGGACCTTAATAAGGCAATTAGGCGCGAACATTTTAAGCTTCCTACTCTGCAAGAAATAACTGCCAATTTATCGGGGGCAAAATACTTTAGTACTCTCGATGCCAAGCAAGGATTTTGGCAATTAAAGCTTCATGAGTCTAGTACAGACCTTTGTACATTCAGTACTGTATTTGGTCGATTCAAGTTTTTGCGCATGCCATACGGTATATCGTCGGCATCAGAAATTTTCCACAAAAAATTGTATGAGCATTTTGATGATATAGAAGGAGTTATTTTATTTGTAGACGATTTGTTAATATATGCAAATTCTAAAAAAACACATGATGAGAGACTTCGGTCGGTTTTACAAAGGTGTCGGGAAATTAATATTAAATTAAATTTAAAAAATGTAAAATTGGGTTAACGGAACTCACATATTTGGGCCATAAAATAACAAAGGATGGAACATTACTGGATGATTCGCACATACTAGCTATAAGAAATATGCCCAAACCAACCACGGTAAAAGACGTCGAACGGTTCTTAGGTTTAGTTACGTATGTGAGTAAATTCATACCGAATTTCTCGGAAAAAACATCTGTGTTGCGTGAACTGTTAAAGAAAGATGTAGCATGGCATTGGGATAGTAATCACGATCAATGTTTTAAAGAAATAAAAGAAAGTCTAAGTAAACCTCCGCTTTTAAAATATTATAGCTTACAGAAACCAGTAAAAATTTCAGTGGATGCAAGTAAAAATGGATTGGGAGCCTGTTTGATGCAAGACGAGTTACCGGTGTGTTATGCTTCTAAATCACTAACTAAAACGGAGCAGTCATACGCGCAAATTGAAAAAGAGCTGTACGCATGTGTTTTTGCTTGTGAAAAGTTTTACACGTATATTTACGGCCGCACGGACGTTACTATAGAAACAGACCATAAACCGTTAGTCAGTATTATTAATAAACCGTTAGCAAGCGCTCCTGCAAGGGTGCAACGAATGCTTTTACGCCTCCAGCCGTATGAATTGAAGTTGGTTTATAAGCCGGGTCGCTATCTTTATGTCGCAGACGCATGATCGAGGGCAGTCGCACCGGACAAGCATGAGTACACAGCCGCGCGATCATCTCGACGCGCAAGCGCAGGTGTGTGCGCTCACCGCTAGCAATCCGTTGACGGACTCGCACTTCTTATCTATACAGAAATGTACCCAGGAAGATATAGAAATGCAAGAACTTATTAAAATAATAAAACGAGGATGGCCCTGTCATAAAAGTAAAATAAAAGACATAATAAAGCCTTTTTGGGATAGTAGGGATGAATTATCAGTTAACTTTGGTATAGTATGGAGGGGTAGCAGGGTAATAATACCTAAATGCATGAGATACGAAATGATTAAAAAGATTCATTTGGGCCATCTAGGGATTGAAAAATGTAAACTCAGAGCTCGAGAAATTATGTACTGGCCTAATATGAATACTCAACTTGAAGATTTCTTATATTTACGCGAACACTACACATTGAAATAATACTAGTTTTAACGGAATTTATCGCGTATATTTAACTTTTTTACCCGACGTTTCGAGAGCTTTACAGCACCCATGGTCACGGGAAGGACTGAGATGTTCAACGTCCAGCTGTCATAGTTAACCGCGGTTACCATAGATTAAAATTTTAACTTTTGTTCCGATCTACACAGTATGAGCTTATGGTATCATGGAGTCTTGCAGTTGTATGCTTGGGTTGGGATTTAATTTTATTTATTATAGGATCCCAAGCAGATGGTAGCACCCAGCCATCTTCTCTATTGAAATTAGGATGTTTTTTGATTTCAATAGCCTCGCGAATCATCCTTGGAAGGAATCGGTGTTCTTTAGCGAGGATTTGTGGTCTATCAAATCTGATGTAGTGACGGGGGTGATCTTGTACATGTTCACAGACTGCAGACTTCCCGGAGCGTCGATTCTTCACATCAGCTATATGTTCTTTGACGCGGGTTTTAATTGATCTTTTAGTTTGTCCTATGTAGGAGAGACCACATTCACAATCAAGCTTGTACACTCCTGCATCTTGCAGAGGGACGTTACACTTGACTGATGGTAAAAACTGACCAATCTTCTTCGGCGGCTTGAAGTATGTTTTGATGGAAGCGCGCTTCAAGATGTAGCCAATCTTGTCAGTGACTCTAACATATGGCAGTACAGCAGGTACACGCTCGACTGTGGCCGGCTTCACTCGTTCTCTGTGACGTAGGCGTGGGACCCGAAGCTTGTTGTCATGCAAAACTTGCTTGACATGTTGGAGCTCGGCAGCCAGGTGTTTACTGTCACAGATCCCTCGTGCTCTCTAAAACAAAGATTTACCCACGGTAGCTAACTGTGAAGGATGGTGGTGAGAATCACCGTTTAAATATCTATCTGTATGGGTCTTTTTTCTATACACAGTATGGCTCAAGGTGTTATCAGGATTCCGAATTACTAACACATCTAGAAAAGCTAAGGAATTATTTGCCTCTAACTCCATTGTAAACTGAATTTTAGAATTTATAGAGTTAAGATGGTCTAAAAATGCAGTTACTTTATCTAAAGGTAGAATTGTGAAAGTGTCGTCTACGTACCGCTTGTAGAATCTTGGATTTACGGGAGAAGTAAGCAGGGCTTTCTCCTCAAAGTCTTCCATGAATATGTCGGCGACAATGGGAGATACAGGTGAGCCCATCGCCACACCATCTACTTGCTTGTAGAACTCCTCCTTCCACAATAGGTAGCCAGATGTAAGGCAGTGTCTGAGTAGTACTGCATATTCTGCGGGCATGTTGTTTTCTTCCAGCCTTCTAGTTACAATTGAGATGCAGTCTTCAACAGGTAAGCATGTAAACAATGACTGCACATCAAAACTGACCATAGTTTCATTGTCTGCCAGACGTAGGTCTTTAATCTCGCTGACAAAATGGTAGGAATCCTTTGTGTGCTCTTGTATGTCCCCTGAGCGGTGAGAGTATTTTCGCTAAGTGTTGAGCCAATCTGTAAGTTGGTGAATCGATTTGGCTCACTATGGGGCGTAATGGAGCATTGGGCTTGTGTATTTTTGGTAACCCATACAACTTTGGTGATTTGGCGCACGTAGGTATTATCCATTTTACGTCCAGATTTAATTTTTCGGAGTGTTTCTTTATGAGGTCACTAGTTGTTTTTAGTGTGCTATTTGTTGGGTCGTTTTTAACCTTTTTATAAGTACTTACATCCGACAAAAGTTCTTGTATTTTAGAATTATAATCTGACGTATCCATGACCACCGTGGCGTTTCCCTTATCTGCGCGGAGAATCGTAAGTTCTGGTTTATTGCGTAGGTTCTTTAACGCTATAAATTCGTCTCTGGGAAGATTCGGTTTAGGCACTGAACATCGACGTAACATAGACGAAATGTCTTGACGTATCGCCTCCAAATCTTCTTTCCGCATATTGTTTTTAAATAAACACACAGTCCTCGACACTACAGATAATTTCTTCGTACGGTAATCTGCTAGGAGTTATAGCGTAGTTTAGTCCTTTGGATAAAACCTTTATTGTTGCATCTTCACACACTTCAGACACTTTCACAATTCTACCTTTAGATAAAGTAATGCATTTTTAGACCATCTTAACTCTATAAATTCTAAAATTCAGTTTACAATGGAGTTAAAGGCAAATAATTCCTTAGCTTTTCTAGATGTGTTAGTAATTCGGAATCCTGATAACACCTTGAGCCATACTGTGTATAGAAAAAAGACCCATACAGATAGATATTTAAACAGTGATTCTCACCACCATCCTTCACAGTTAGCTACCGTGGGTAAATCTTTGTTTCAGAGAGCACGAGGGATCTGTGACAGTAAACACCTGGCTGCCGAGCTCCAACATGTCAAGCAAGTTTTGCATGACAACAAGCTTCGGGTCCCACGCCTACGTCACAGAGAACGAGTGAAGCCGGCCACAGTCGAGCGTGTACCTGCTGTACTGCCATATGTTAGAGGAGTCACTGACAAGATTGGCTACATCTTGAAGCGCGCTTCCATCAAAACATACTTCAAGCCGCCGAAGAAGATTGGTCAGTTTTTACCATCAGTCAAGTGTAACGTCCCTCTGCAAGATGCAGGAGTGTACAAGCTTGATTGTGAATGTGGTCTCTCCTACATAGGACAAACTAAAAGATCAATTAAAACCCGCGTCAAAGAACATATAGCTGATGTGAAGAATCGACGCTCCGGGAAGTCTGCAGTCTGTGAACATGTACAAGATCGCCCCCGTCACTACATCAGATTTGATAGACCACAAATCCTCGCTAAAGAACACCGATTCTTTCCAAGGATGATTCGCGAGGCTATTGAAATCAAAAAACATCCTAATTTCAATAGAGAAGATGGCTGGGTGCTACCATCTGCTTGGGATCCTATAATAAATAAAATTAAATCCCAACCCAAGCATACAACTGCAAGACTCCATGATACCATAAGCTCATACTGTGTAGATCGGAACAAAAGTTAAAATTTTAATCTATGGTAACCGCGGTTAACTATGACAGCTGGACGTTGAACATCTCAGTCCTTCCCGTGACCATGGGTGCTGTAAAGCTCTCGAAACGTCGGGTAAAAAAGTTAAATATACGCGATAAATTCCGTTAAAACTAGTATTATTTCAACTCAACTTGAAGATTATCTGTCACATTGTCAAGCTTGTCTAACTTATAAAAAACAGAATGGTAAGGAACCGTTAATGCAACATGAGTACCAAATAGGGCATGGTCTAAGGTAGGAATAGACGTTTTCACTTCGGAACAAAATCGTTTGTCTTCATAATAGACTACTATAGTAAATTTGTAGAATTAATAAAAATTCATTGCTTAAAGTCAGAATTAATTGTTAAAAAAATTAAACAAGTTTTTAGTAGACACGGTATACCCGAAATAGTTATGACCGATAATGGCCCTGAGTTTGCATCGAACACTTTTCGTGAATTCTCACATGATTGGAAATTCCAGCATGTGACGTCATCGCCGAGATATCCTCAATCTAACGGCCAGGTCGAGCGTGCCATACAAACAATTAAAAATATGATGAGAAAAACGGCTTATGATCAGGCGGAGTTCCCATTAGCGCTCCTTGAATATCTAAATACACCAATCAGTAAGGAGCTCGCTAGTCCAGCGGAGTTGTTATATAATAGAAAACTCCGCAGTATACTTCCGTGTTCTCCAAATTTATTGTTACCAAAAATTAATACGGACGTAATAAATAAATTAAAACGCCGTCAACAAAAGCAAAAAATGTATTACGATAAAGGTGCTAGAAAATTAAAAACACTAATAATTGGACAAAATGTTAAAGTTCGAATTAACAAAACATGGGTAACAGGTTTTATTAAAAGTATTGATATTGGTAACAATACTTATCTTTTTATAAATTTACCTACCACATATTTTAATTTGATTTTTTTTTGTTAAATTTTGGGTTTTGATTTGTTTGATTTGACAATGACAACTATGTATTACTTTTTTTTTTTGCCTTTTATAGACAAACGACACATGAACCATACAGCCGGCGTCGATCTTATACTTTGCTTTAATCGGTTTTCTCTTGGTAAACATTTTCCTGTAATATTTTGTGTGACATCTACTTAGGAACTTTATTATTAGTCCAGATTATTTTTGCCACTTTAGATATTTTAGATCATAAGTTTGCATATAAAATTTTATTTATATTAAGTTTACTCTGTAAACAGTGAACTGATAGGTTGGTGATGTTTATGTTTAGTAATTGTTAGTTAATAGTTATAGTTTACATAACTTACTTTTGTATTTTTTTATTATTATTTTTCTATGTATTTATTTAATTTATTTATTATTTTAGTATATGTAATATGTCTGATGTTGAGTCGTTTAGCTCTGCAAATGATTCTTCTACTTTGTCATTTCACTCTTGTAATGATTCTTTCAACGATAGCGTGCTTAATTTACACGAACTACTCAAAGGAGTTTTTACGTCTTTTAACAACTCTGTGAACATATGTCATATTAACGCTCAAAGTATCCCGAGCCACTATTCCGAACTTGAAGCTTCATTTTTCCCCGAGTATATTCATGCTATATTAGTGTCGGAAAGTTGGCTGAAACCTACTTTACCATCAACTTTATATCCCTTACCCGGCTTTGTACTCGTTAGGAATGATCGTGTTGGAAAGGGTGGAGGTGGTGTAGCAATCTACCTACATGCATCAATTCCTTATAAAATTGTCTTAGCATCTCCCTCCTGCTATTCCGCTTCTTCTGAGTTTTTATTTGTGGAACTCGATGTCAAGGGCATCAGGATGCTTCTAGGGGTAGTGTATTGCCCCCCATCTACCGACTACTTCGCCACTTTAGATATGGCTCTTGTTGATATTTGTTCTGAGTACACTCACTGTATAATCATGGGTGATTTCAATACTGATCTGTTGAAAAACTGCCCTCGTTCCAAAAGGTTTCTTTCAATTATTGAGTCGGTTAATCTTTCAATTCTCCCTTTAAAGGCTACTCATCATAATATCGGAACCGATGACTCATTGATTGATCTAATCCTTGCTGCTTCTCCTGAACATGTGATAACGCATGGACAGTTACCCGCTTTGGGTTTCTCACGCCACGACTTAATTTATGCATCATATAAGCTTAAACCTCCTAAATATTCCCCTACTGTAATGCATCTTCGCAGTTTTTCTAAAATAGACTTTGACAAGCTTAGGAATGACGCTCTTAATCTCGATCTAGCCTCCTTAATAGCAGCATCTACTGTTGACGATAAAGTCACTATCCTTAACCACAATATTCTTAGCCTTTATGATGCTCATGCTCCTGTTCACAAGGTTAGATTGAAGCGTCCCCCTGCCCCTTGGATGACAGAGGGCATAAGGATGGCAATGGCTAGACGAAATCGTGCTTTTCTTCGTTTCAAGAGAGATCGAACCGAAGAAAATTGGTTATCTTTTAAAGCAGCCAGGAATAGGTGTAATCATATGGTAGGTGCAGCTAAACGCTGATATTTCCATAACTGTATTAATAACTCTTCTCCAGTTTTAGTGTGGAAATTCCTAAAATCTTTCGGTCTTTGTAGACCAGCTACGTTGGATTGTGGTCCTTCTCTGTCACTTGATAAAATCAACCAACATTTCGCTTCTGTAAAAGCACTGGACCCTACAATTCGTTCCCAAACTATGGCTTCCATTGCTTCTATGCAAATTCCTAACATTCCTACCTTTAATTTTTCTCCTGTTTCTCAGGATGATGTCAAAAAGTCAATTTTAGCAATTCAGTCCAAGGCCGTGGGTTACGACGAGATTAGTAGACATATGGTAGTATTTATACTAGAGCACCTTCTCCCGGCAATTTCCCATATAATCAATTTTTCCCTTGATTCAGGTCAGTATCCTAATCTTTGGAGGAGGGCTTTTGTAAAGCCTCTCCCAAAAGTTCCTACTCCCGTTCTTCTCAATCATTTTCGTCCAATATCCATTCTACCCTTTCTTTCCAAAATTTTAGAATCCTGTGTTTACAAGCAAATTTCTACTTTTGTTTCGAAACATAACCTACTGAGTATATATCAGTCTGGGTTTCGTCCTGGTCATAGTACCACTACTGCATTAATTAATGTTATTGATAATATTAAACAAGGCATGGAAGAAAAAAAAACAGTACTGGTACTAGTTGATTTCTCAAATGCTTTCAACACAGTTGATCACGAAATCCTTCTTTCCATACTGTCTCACCTGAATTTTGGCCCTACTGAATTGGATTGGTTTACATCTTATCTTCGCGGTCGACAGCAGTCAGTCAGTGTTGCGCAACTGTCCTCAGCGTGGGCTGATGTGGATGCTGGTGTGCCGCAAGGCGGTATTCTTTCTCCTATAATGTTTTCAATTTTTATAAACTTTATCACCTCCATCATCGACTGCTCGTACCATTTGTATGCCGATGACCTGCAGCTTTATGTGCAAACTGAGATTGGGGATATCCATAATGGGATCAAAAACCTTAACGGCAACTTAGCAGCTATCAGGGATTGGTCAACTCGTTATGGGGTTTTGGTCAATCCTTTGAAATGCCAAGCTGTACTGGTGGGTAGCTCAAGGATGCTGGCTAAGATTAATCTGACAGACTTACCTCCTATTTACTATGATAATACTACAATTCCATTCAGTAATTCTGTTAGAAATCTTGGCCTTCACATCGACAGCACGCTGAATTGGAGAACTCAGGTTTCAGATGTGAGTCGTAAAGTCACTGCCACGTTACGCTCTCTGTATCGTTTAAAGCATTTTCTCCCCACAAAATCTAAGATCATGCTTGTCCATTCACTTATATTACCCATAATTGATTATGCAGATGTGTGTTACCCAGACCTGTCCCAAGATCTTCTGAACAAGCTGGAACGCCTCTTCAATAACTGTATAAGATTTATCTTTGGGCTTCGTAAGTATGATCATATTTCGCAATACAGATCTAAGCTAAACTGGCTTACAATCCGGCAGAGGCGCAACTCCAGAATATTACTTGTACTTTTTTCCATATTAAATGATCCATCTTCGCCTTCTTATCTTAAGAGTAAATTTCATTATTTTTCCTCATCTCATGATAGGGTCCTACGTTCTTCTTCTAACAACAAAATCTGTACTCCAGTTCACTTCACCGAGTTCTATGGTAACTCCTTCACAGTTCAGGCTACACGCCTTTGGAACTCCTTGCCCGATGACACCAGAAAAGCTCCCAATAAGTACGCTTTTAAAAAGTTGGTCCGTGATCATTTATTAAAGACAACGCATTCTACATGACTCATTTATTTAATATGTATTGCCGAACAGACGTATATATTCATAGTATATATTAATTATATATGTATTTAAATATGTTTACTTGTATGTATATCCATTTATTTATATATTTGTATATTTGTAAGGATAGATCATATATGTATAGTTTATTTATTAGTAGTTTGTATTTATTGTGTAGTTAATTATCATTTGTATTGTTTTATCTTATTCTATATTGCCACACCTACGTCAAACTCTCACCACTCCATGGGTTGACTGGTAGAGAATGCCTCAAGGCATTAAGTCCGCCCTTTGTATTTTTTTGTTAAGGATGCAATAAAGAATAAAAATAAATAAATAAATAATATTGTAGGCCCTAGGTCATATTTAATAGGCATGGCAACGGGTGGTGTATTAAGACGAAATAGGAAGCATATCATAGTTGATTCGAACCAGAGAATCGATGAATCATCTAATCTACGCACTCAGTACGATGATATCGCTGTAAACAATAACAAAACCTCCGCGCACGCGCCCTCCCCGCACGGCTCCAGTACTCAGCTGATGGTAAAGATGTTTTCACTAACTGTTTTTATCGTACACGTTCCGGCAGGGAAGTGAGACCTCCTGATCGATGGGGCTTCTCCGCACCACAGAAATGACAGCTATGAATAATGTGAGGCAAAAAACTTTATTTTATTTTATTTAATTATAGGATTGATTTTTTATTATTAATTATATATATAAATTATTTTTTATCAATAACAATAAGTCGAAAGCAACAAGTTAATTGGATTTTGTTTTTAATAAATATTATATAAATTACGCATTAATAAATTATATTAATATGATTAAGTTACACGTTATAATTATATGAATAAATTCACGTATTATTATAAATCAAATTGTTAATTTTCATACTTTATTTAAGAAATGTTTTTATTATATTAAGATTATTATTTGTGGTTTTATAAAAGATTAGTGTTAAACCTCGACCCTTCATAATTTCTTAAGAAGGGGATTGTAGGTATCTTGAAAATAAATTATAATATTTTGCATGCAGGTATATAATAAAGACAGTCTTGTCTCAACTCCCGTGTTTGATTGCCGCATCCTAACAATACAAAATTAACATACCTCTCTCGCCTCCTCCACATCCATATACCTACGCATACATGCTTGTCGGTTAAGTGTACTCCTAATTTGGCATATTTTTACCTAATATATCGCCAATTTGGTCGACAAACTTTCACCTAGGACGTCCCTTTCTGACTTCATCGGATTCACTTCTGCATCATATACTTGCTTTGTCTATCTTTCCTCATTCATTCTTTCTACATGGCCAAACCACCGAAGCATTCCTTTCTTAATCCTAGTCACCGCATCATGTTGCGAACCATACTCTTCTTTTATCACATAGTTTCTCATCCTGTCACTCAGATTCAGCTATTTATAATCTAAATATAACTAATATTACAGAGAATCTTGTTATATCTGATAAGTCATAAGACTGAGTTTCTGTCACGGCGACCTGTCCCAACGGACATTAGCCGTCTGCACAGGACAGGACTATAGTGTCTCGTGCACTGTGCTGTGTACGCGCAGGCGCAGGTGCACTCTCTACTCCCTCACTCTTATAGTCTTAGGGGACGGCTATCTACACAACCGGAGGGAGATCAGGCGCAGAACCAACGGCTTTAGTGCTTTCCGAGATACGAGGTGAAACACCGACAACTTTCTGACACAAAGTTTGACTTAGCGACTGAGAATTTTTTTAATAGAGTAATTGTGATAAACGAGCACACAGTCCACCTGATGGTAAGCAGATGCTGTAGACCATATACATTTATCCTCGATTAAAAATCAAAACGCAGATGCGTTTTCACCCCTGGGAACTAAGATGGAATGCCTCGTTTCCAGTAAAAAAGGGTCTCCGGATTTCTACACTCACCATATGAAACAAAACAGTATGAAGCTGCTATTTTACGCTTGTATTGTGTGAGCGCGTGGTCCTTCCCCGGTCGAGCCGACCCATTCGTGCTACAACTGGCTCTATCACGTATAAACTTCTTGAGAGAAAACTCCAAATTGATTTTTTTTACGACCGCTAAACTAACGAGGCAGTCAAGTTAATTATAGTTATATCTCTACTCAAAAATAAGACGTTAGTTTTATGGAGTCTGTGTTTTGATAGTTAATTTTTAACAGCTAGTTAAAATTATTGTGAGTGTTTAAGAGCTTAAAATGTTTGTAAGCTTTTTATACAGACTGTAAATGGTACATTAAAGTTGCATCTTGCTGAGAAATGTAGCTAAGCGATAGCGATACTTCGCGGCAGTTTTATTGTTTTATGCGGTAGAACCACAATGTAGCTTATTGTGGTTGTAGCACGAATAGGTTGGCTTGTTACCGTTACATCTTATTAAAATCCACTGCTGTACGGCCTTCCCTATAAATAACTTCATATGGGATGGTGGATTTTTGTATTTGCCATAGTTGCAACTATGGCAAATACGAAAATACGCGCAAATACAAATATACGCTTGTTGGCAAACGCAGTATTTTATTTTTAGTCGTTGTTAGGAAAATGCTGCTGCCCATCTCCTGATTTGTTTTGTGCGGCTATTTTCTTACAATATACCAGCGTAAAATAGCAGCTTAATGCTGCTGTGTTTCTTCATGCGGTCAGTGGAGAGAAATAGAGACACTTTTTACCGAAAACGAAGCATTCCATTTTAGTTCTCAGGAGCAACAAAAATCTGCGTTTTGGTTCTTAGTCGAAGACTGAAAAAAATTGGTGTATTGAACCATTTTTTTCAGTACTTACTTACAGAATATTTGTGAAATTTTGCTTCATTTTTATCGCCGAGTAATTGAGTTTATAAACTTGAAGCAACATTGAGACTATACCCGTGATATTGCAGTGTGTTGCCCGATATTTGAATTGCCACAAAATTAACTCGCTTACGAGTGCTAATAGGATGAATCTTGAAAACTTTTCCCTGGCTTTTGTTCCTATTTAATTAAGTACTTAGTAATCTTGTGCCTTGTTGGTCTAGTGGTCACATACACGCGGTTGCTAATCATGAGGTCCACGTTCGAATACTGGATCAGGCCATAGTTAGTAGCTAGGTTTTTCTGACAAGAAATTCTCAGTAGCATCCCGGAATCAGGAAGTTGGCAGTGTTTCACCCCGTGCGAGCATGTGAAGCCGTTATTCCTATGTGTGATCTCTCTCTGGTCGTGTCGAATTACCGTACCATCGAACTATAAGAGTGCACCTGTGCTTGCGTACTATAACTATAATCCAGTTCTGCTCAGATGGCTTGTCTCCTTTAACACTGGCCGCCGTCACCAGAATTCGGTCTGAAGGACATTATATGAAATCGGAGGCTCTGTTTATTGCTATCGAGGTGTTCCATATTTGTCTCTATGGGTTTTTACCCATAAAGATTTTGGGACACAGTTACATCAGGTTACTGGATGGGCCGTCCACTTCCAAGGGTCAATGGCTGCTACCTGCGTCATACCTGGGAGCATTTTCTGCATTTGGGGAGCTGGTCTGCCTGGGTTTGCTATGGGTTGATAAGCTCCAAATATTAACGTCCTCTTTCTTTTGTAGATAATTGATAGAATCTGGCGTTACTTTGCGGAAATGCATTGTAATAAAGATTAATATCTAATTCGCAACCATCCGCATTAATTAAATACAATGATGTGTCTTACCTGGATTTAAGAGCACCTCCCGCATTAACTCAATTGCGTGCACTAATCCCGCGACTACTCCCAACACCACTACTCCCAGCACCACTACTTCCAACACTACTATTCCAGAAAAGACACACCATCGACGATAATACGACACGTGTTTCGTCTCTACACGAGGCGTCTTCAGAAAATGTAGACTCTACGGCGGCTGACCGCTTAGTCAAATAGTTATCGAAGTAGTATTAGTATGATATCTATATTAAGTTTTTCTTTTATGGAAGAGATGGCAAACGAGCATATGGCTCATGCGATCACTGTCGTCTTATGAAAACATCTGCAGCACTAGGGGAATTTCATGTGCGTCGCCGGCCTTTTAGAAAGGTGAAGGCTCTTTTCTTGAAGGTTTTTATGTCATATCGGTCCCCAAAAACTACTGTCGCCAGAAAATTCCACAGTGTAATCATGCGAAGTGGAAAATTCTACTAAAATCGCACGTTAGTGAACCGTCAGCCATCGAGATGAGAATTTCGAGTTCTGTCCCAGTGCATCGTACAATGCAATGGTGGGATTCGGCAGCTGGAATTAATCTGAACAATTTCTCTGTGTATCAAAGTGTCATTGTGTACTTAAGACGAGGATTTCCGCAAAAGGCTTTTAGCACTCCGTTCTACGCTGCATGCATATTTGACTAACACGAAGTAAGTGAGCGGCATTTGATGGAAAAAAGATGCTATATTAGAAGCATTTTTACTAATTATCCGGTAATAAAGGATGTAGCCGAAAAAGTGTAGTCGATTAAGAACCTAATTCAAGAACTTCCCTTTATGACCAAAGCTTAGAAAAAAAACCGGCCAAGAGCGTGTCGGACCACGCTCAGTGTAGGGTTCCGTAGTTTCCCGTCCGTCACAATAAGTGTTCCCACTTATGAGTTTGTACAAAAACTGTTGTTTCCATCAAAGTTCAAAATGATTTTCCTAGAAAGTCCTTATAAAGTTCTACTTTTCAGATTTTTTTCATATTTTCTAAACTTATGGTTCAAAAGTTAGAGGGGGGGGGGGACACATTGTTTTTTACGTTTGGAGCGATTATTTCCGAAATTATTGACATTATCAAAAAATGATTTTAGTAAACCCCTATTCATTTTTAAACACCTTTCCAACAATATATCACACGTTAGGGTTAAATTAAAAAAAATCACTTCCCACTTTACATATAGGGGGGCTACCCTAATAAAACATTCTTTTCCAATTTTTATTTTACCACTTTGTCGGCGTGATTGATACACATATTGGTACCAAATTTCAGTTTTCTAGTGCTAACGGTCACAGAGATTAAGCGAGGACGGACAGACGGACAGCCAGACATGGCGAAACTATAAGGGTTCCTAGTTGACTACGGAACCCTAAAAAACGAGAACTCGAGCGTCAATGGTTTTTCCAGCGGAAAAATTGTAGTTTAAAAAAATAAATCGAATAATATTGAGTATCCTAAAAATCAATTTAAGAGTTTAATTGAGTATTTCATGAACACGCATATTTTTGCCGATCATATATTACGTCTAAATTAGGTCCGAAATTAAATTAAATGAATAAAAAAATGTTTTTTTTTTATTTACCACTGGTTTTGAAAAGAACTTTTGTCCCGAGAGGAATAAGCATGAAAACCAGTGGAATTTTTTTTAAACATATTTAGTACTTTACAACAATATTTTTTGTACAATAATTTAAATGATTTTTATGGAACCAGCATGATGGCGATCACCTTATGAGGTGATCGCCACCATGCTAACTAAAATAACCTAGCCCAGGGGTTATTTTCGTTCATGTATTCTTTGATATCAGAATATTCCTTTTTGTACAATTTTTCTTGAATAAAACATTTAAGCGTGTTTAATGACAATTTTATTTTGTTGTAAAAGCTTGTAATACCCTTGCCCCTTATACGAATTACCATAATTCTGTGGAATCTAGTAACTGATATTACAAGCTTATGTTTGTTCCTAGTGTTTAAAGTATGAACATCTTTATTTTTATGGAAGCTATTTATGTTTTTACCTACATACACTACATTTTATAAATATATTGCGATGCCAAAGATAATATGTTTATTTCTTAAAAGTCTTCTCTAAGGTACTCTTTACAATTTAAGTTATAAATCGCACGACTCTGCGGCTAGCGGCTGCCAAAGAGGCAAAACGAATACGACTTCAATGTCAGTTGCATTAGATCATAACAAAATTCCATAAGACATTACGCTGTGAAAGTAACTAAAATAAACTAATCTAGCTGTCTCAACGTTGGTAAGACTTCTAATACTGCTTACTGCATATGCTGCAAAACTAAGTCTGCCTGCCAATTTAGATATATGGGGGGGGGGGGGGGGGTAACATTGAACTCTTACGTTTATAGTAATAACAAGAAAAGCAGTGGTATCCACAAGACTCAACTCCTCCCTATTTAAGAGCACATTGGTATTCGAATGTTAGGTATTGTAAATTTAATACATTTTGTCTTAATGCCGTTTAAAAGCCAATTGTTGACCTTAAACCAATATACTGATTTCGATAGAGCATTATGTACTATTTCAAAATTTACTGACTGCCGCCTGAGTTTGTAAACGAAAGAGGTATCATCAGCAAATAATACTATATCTTAATTGTTCCCTATAAAATAATGTAATATATATATATATATATATATATATATATATGTAATATACAACATGTAACATAATTAACGCACTTTGAGGAAGTAGTTTGTTCAGAATCGTTTACTGAATCGATTTCTATCATTTTTAATATAGGTAATTTTTTATCCCAAAAATAATTAATACTACGTAAATTACAGTCACACTAAATCTGTACAGTCAAAACAAACTGAAATGGACCGTAACTTAAGGCAATAAGACTTTTAAGAGTGCAGTTTTATTTGTATTATTACTAATTCTGTCATTCAATAAAAATAAAGAAAAATGAACTTTATTTCAAGCACGTCAAAGTCTTTACGTTCGTGGATTTGTACTGTGAACACATTCATCCGAAATTAGTATAACAAAGATAAATAATCAGTGCATAAAAATGTTTAACTAAAATCAGTGTATGTATTATGATTATAACATAATTTACTAATTGGGGTGTCTGAGGGTGTGCGTTAATTACGTTACATATTGCATATATATATATATATATATA
Source organism: Parnassius smintheus behrii (assembly GCA_036936625.1). Taxonomy (NCBI): domain Eukaryota; kingdom Metazoa; phylum Arthropoda; class Insecta; order Lepidoptera; family Papilionidae; genus Parnassius; species Parnassius smintheus. Next base: position 2,876,138 of record JAUPFT010000021.1, on the reverse strand, counting down.
TATATATATATATATATATATATATATATATATATATATATATATATATATATATATATATATATATATATATAAAGAACTTTATGTGGTAGAATCAAGCTGCAGCTATATTATGGTTTTAGCACGAATGGGTCAATTCGAGCATGGACCACGCTCTCACAAAATACCAGCGTAAAATAGCAGCATAACACTTCTGTGTTTTGTATGGTTAGTGTAGAGTACTAGAGACCCTTTTTAATGCAATGCAATCTTACCAAACTATCTAAACGTTTCTTTTGTCACCTTGGAGGTTTTCTATACAATAAAATCAATAAAATTATCCCTATATTTAACGTCAATAAGACTACATGCAAAAAGAAAATAACTATCTGGCTTCAAGAATTAAATTATGATCACACTGAAAAGCTACTCACTAATCCTAACTAATTACTATACGTACTAAGTTAAACACTAACCGAATCCTAAATCTAATTTCTAACCCACTAACAAAAAAAGCACACAAAATAATATAAATACAAAAATACATAAATAAATAAGACCCAACCAGATGGAGACCCTCGGCAGGGGAGACCAAACGGCCGAGGGTTAGGGGGAAAGGAAAAGAAACCGGCAGACGATGCGGGCGGTATCTGCATTTGAGCCTGGAGCGGTCCGCCACGTAGTCCCAGCCGCCTCAGATGACCCGAGAGGCTGACTGAGATTAGCCCGTTTGCAGAGACGACTACAGGAATAATTTCGGTCGGCAGACCACCCCACATGTCGGTCACCTCGTGAGCCAGGTCCAGATATTTTGTTTGCTTATCTGTTTCGGCTTTCACGAGGTTCTCGTCATACGGAATGGTAATGTCGAATGTGTGTGTAGATGCGCTCCGTCAGTTTTTGCGTTATATCCGACAGGGACACACTGAAATTTGTCCCAACAAACGCCATCTTGACGTTGCGCACAATTCTTGGCCTGTTATTGCCTGATCTGAAGCATATCAGACTGCCGATGAGAGCTCTAGCCTTTGCGATACGTTCCTCAATTCTTCTTCTCCATGCGGGGATAGCGCTACTTTGGCCGGTAGCGCGTCCAGCCGTGGAAACCTTGGCGCCTATGATACGGCAGACTGCCAGCGCGGCGCCAAAAAGAATTGAGTCCGTCTCGCAAAGGTCCCGGCTGGCATCCAAATAGGTCACCAGCATTAGGTTCATAGCCCTCACGACAGCCCGATTCCGCTTGCTTAGGGCTATGCGGGGAAGTCGCGGTCGATTTTCGAGAGGCGTACTGCGCGTTTCCACAATCGCCTCTTCCAATGTACTCCTCATATGCTCTAATTCCAGTTCCTGGGCGACTGTTCCATCATCGTTTGAATCAACAACAATTGGGGTATTCACGGCGGCATCCACGTTTGCGGGTTGCTCTACAATTTGTGGCACCGCATCTTCAGCCGTAGTATTTTCATCCGATGAGGGAACAGCCTCACGTCGTAGCCGTTCGAGTTCGGCGACATCAAATATATTTGAGCGCAAGATATACCGAACTCGGTCTGCCAGGTTTTGCTCTGTTACGGTTAAAGATGGCTCCAGCTCAGCAAAAAGACGATTGTTATTATTATTATTATAATAATAATTATTATTATGGGGGTATAAATATAGTTTTCTCATCTGGTTGGGTCCTATAAATATATAATTATGAATTAAAATGAAAAGATAAATATACATATATATCAATAACATAAAATAAATATAAAAATACATATATAAATAAAAGCCCAACCAGATGAAGGCCCTCGGCAGGGGACACCAAACGGCCGAGGGTTAGGGGGGAAAGGGAAAGAAACCGGCGGACGATGCGGGCGGTATCGAGGAGCACCGCCTTCTGCATTTGAGGCTGGAGCGGTCCGCCACATAGTCCCAGCCGCCTCAGATGACCCGAGAGGCTGACTGGGATTAGCGCGTTTGCAGAGACGACTACAAGAATAATTTCGGTCGGCAGATCACCCCACATGTCGGTCACCTCGTGAGCCAGGTCCTAGTATTTTGTTTGCTTATCTGTTTCGGCTTGCAAAATGCGACAGTGCCCAATGCCCGCTCTACATACCTCTGGTCGCTCCAATGATTAATAGAGCCTCTTCTGATCACTCTGGAAGAGACGATTCTGGTTGAACCGCCTTGACCTCTCGCTAAATCGTCGAATCCACTTCCCCAAAGCAGCGATTTTTTGCTTCAGGTCATCTATGCGCTCCGTTAGTTTCTCCGTGATATCCGGCTGGGAAAAACTAATATTTGTCCCAGCAGACGCCATTCTAACGGTGCGCACAACTCTCGGTCTATTATTACCCGACCTGAAGCTTGTCAGTCTGCCGATAAGGGCCCTTGCCTTTGCGATACGGTCCTCGATTCTTTTTCTCCAGGCTGGCATGGCGCTACTTTGTGTAGTAGCGCGTCCAGCCATGGAAAGTTTGGCGCTAATAATACGGCAAACTGCCACTGCGGCGCCAAAGAGAATTGAGTCCGTCTCGCAAAGGTCCCGGCTGGCTTCCAAATAGGTCACCAGCATTGGGTTAAGAGCCCTCACGACAGCCCGATTTCGCTTGCTTAGGGGTATGCGGGGAAGTCGCGGTCGATGTTCGAGAGGTGTGCTGCGCATTTCCAAAATCGCCTCTTCCAATATACTCCGCATTTGCTCTAGTTCGTGGGAGACTATTTCATCGTCGTTCGAATCAACCACAACTGGAAGATCCATGGCGGCTTCCACGTGTGGATGCTGGTCTGTCGGATGTGGAGCTGCATCTCCAGCCATAGCCGATTCATTCGACGATGGAATAGCCTCACATCGTAGTCGTTCGAGTTCGGCATTATCAAATATTTTCAAGGGCATGACGTACCGAACTTGGTCTGCCAGGTTTTGTTCCGTGACGGGAATAGAAGGCTCCAGCTCAGCAAAAAAGCAATGCATCCGAGCCCTACACGCTATTCCAACAGTTTCTTACCCTCTCGTCCTATAGTACGCCTGCAATGCGTTTTCGTTCGTAGATTTTGTCCAACGCATGCGACGTGCTCCACCAGCGGCAGGTGCCGCTTGCTGAGTCCGAGAAGACCCAGCCGACTCCAAGCCTTCTGGTGGGGATGATGGATGCGAGGGGCTGCTAGGTGATCGTGCAGCTCCTAGCGCTCGGCTGGCAGCCCGAATGCTGCCGCGTCCAGCGCCAGCTCCAGACGCGCCCCGGCGACCCCCAGTATTATAATAATAATAATAAATACTTTTATTTCTCAAAAATTTCAAATATACATGTCTTTGAGACGCCCCAGAGAGTAATTTCCATACTCGTATTGGGGATGCCTCGCTCTTCAACCCATTTTACAATTTTATAAGATATAAAATTATTTACATAATTAGTGAGGAAAAAGCTTATAACAAAAAAAAATTGTACATAAAAGAAGATTAAGCTAAATAAACTTTACATACATAACTTGTGAGTGTGTTTATGTGTGAGAATGTGTGTGTGTGTGTGTGTGTGTGTGTGTGTGTGTATGTGTGTGTGTGCGTGTGTGTGTGTGTGTGTGTGTGTGTGTGTGTGTGTGTGTGTGTGTATGTGTATGTGTGTGCATGATATGTGTGTGTCAGTCTCTTTGGGTGTATGTTACTTATATAATTGTATTTATGAGTTTCTCTGTTTCATCATAACTTAATTCAAATAAGACATTAGTTAATATTCTTTTACAATCATATAACTTTTCCGGGTATATATTTAGTTCTCGATTTAGAGTATTATATAAGTAAGCGGACCGAGATGTCAGTTGACGACGAGCAAAGGCAGTACGTACTGCGGGAGACGGAGCAACTTTTTCTATGCGTCTTTTATTGATATAAGCTTTACTGCGGTCGAAAGGTAGTTTTTGGTGAAGGTAAAGAAGAAGTTTCAAAATATATAATTTTCTTATCGATAAGATTGCACAGGTTTTATAAAGTTCATGTGTGAAATATTATAGATATTTCACACATGAACTTTATAAAACCTGTGCAATCTTATCGATAAGAAAATTATATATTTGTAAGGTTTAAAGTACATCACCTTCAAGAGTGATCTTTGACTTCTCTCTAAATGAAGAAATTTAGTTTTAGTCGCACCACCCCACACAGGAATACAGTATGTGAGTACGGACTGTGCAAGGGCAACGTAAACTTTGTTTAATAAAGTACTGGACATCACATACCTTAGATTTTTAAAGATCCAGATAAGTTTACGCATCCTGCCAGTAATCGTTTCAATATGACTATGCCAGGAGAGCCTTTGATCAACCATAACACCCAAGTATTTGATGCAGCTAACTTTTTCTATACTTGGAAATAAACAACTACTGTCATTTAGACTCGCACAGGTATGTACCTTGAGCCGAAACTTAGCATCTGGTTGAGTTCTCTGATCGAGAGAAAAACATACGTATTTAGTTTTTGTGGCGTTCAAGGTTAGTAGATTAGTGTTCAACCAGTAGGCAATAACTGCTAAGCCCTTTTCAGCGATATTTTGTACTATTTCCCTAGAACACCCGGAGAAAACCACCGCGGTGTCATCCGCGTATGAGAAGATCTGTCCTCCACACTTCCTTAAGTTACACAATTGATTAATATATATTAAGAACAGGGTTGGACTGAGGACAGATCCTTGCGGGACACCATAAGATATACATTCTTCTTGACTTATGCTAGTGCCGATTTTAACCATTTGTTTTCTCTCAAGTAGGTAGTCTTTGAAGAGAGCGAGGGCTGTGCTCCTTATTCCAATGCTCTCTAGCTTAAGAACTAGTCTGGGGATAGAGACGGTGTCAAAAGCCTTTTTTAAGTCAAGAAAGATGGCGACACATTTTTCTCCACGATCGACCTTTTCTATAATTAGCTTTGTTAAATCAGATACTGCGTCCTGTGTAGATAGACCTTGTCTAAAGCCATATTGTGAATGTGATAGAACTTTATTATGGAGCAAGTAACTGAGGAGTCTTTTATTCAAAAGTTTTTCTATTATTTTGGAGATACATGGCAAGACAGATATAGGACGGTAATTGTTGACGTCGCCTTTCTCCCCGTTCTTGAATACTGGTGTGACCAGTGATCGTTTCAGGGCCCTTGGAAATACACCTGTTTTGAAACACGGGTTGGCTAGTTGGCTAATCAGTGGAGCCACAAAATCTTTACATCTTTGCAGAAACAATGTTGGTATACCATCCCAACCAGGAGCACTTCCAAAGTCAAGACTCATGAGTATATCAGAAACTTCCTGCGGGTCAGAGTCCAATAAAACAAACGAGGTTAGATTTGATTTAATTTCGGGGGTATTATAATGTTGTATTAAATAATTATTAGTTATATCTTCAGCTAGAGATTTACCAATGTCGACGAAAAATTTATTGACTTTATTTACAGATTCAAGAGGGTCTGGTGACAGATTGAGAAGGCTGACATTAGAAGTTTTAGTGCTTTTAAACTGTGTTATTTCATTAATTTTAGACCATAGTAATTTGGGATTTTTGCAAGATAATACGATTTCGTTTTTATAATACTGTCTTTTTAATTTCCTAATTAGATTTGTGCAACTAAAACGTTTAAAAGTTATTTTTAAGACTTCATTAGCGGGTTCTTGTTTTGCTTTTAGTTACATGCTATTCCTAAGCCTAATACACCGCAAAGCACCTATGGTAATCCACGGTTTTAAAATCCTTTTGCTGTTGTTAACCAATTTAATTTTAGAGTTAGTAACAATTGCTGTTTTTATCGTGTTAATCAAGATGTCAGCAAAAATGTTTGGATCGCTACACGTCTTAAAACGAGTGATATCTGTATTTACAAGTGTTAAATGTGCTGACTTGTAATCGGTAATAGATTTAGTCTTGTGCAGCTTATTCATTAGATTGTAGGATTTATCAATGCTGAGTCAAACCATAGAATGGTCTGTAACTGTTGTGTTAAGTACTGCTACAAGTGTTGAGTTTGTATGTTTATTTAATTTTAGGAACACATGATCAAGGCAGTTGTGCTGTCTAGTGGGTAAGCAATGACCGGACAAGAGTCCATGTAAAGATAAAATGTCTAAGTACTTCTGCCTGTTATTGTGCTGGTACGCTAGCTCTGTCGATTTAGTAATAAGGTTAATATTAATGTCACCAGTTAAAACAATATTCTTATATGAGGCTATAGTTTCCAGGTGCGCATTCATGGAATCAATAAACATATCAGCGTTTGCAACTGACGGTGATCTATAGATACCCAATATAATGAAGTCAGAAGTAACGATTTGTAAGCCTGATGCATGTGTTAGCTTTAGTTCAGATACTTTTTGCACCTTTATGTTTTTTTAATATAAGCTACAATCCCGTCATTTTGGTTTATTTGACAATTAGTTTTATATGGTTTATAGTTATCCAGTGAAGGTATTTCTTTATTGGTGCTTAACCTGCATTCTGTTAATATTATGACATCAGTTTCAAATGGTAATTGTGACATATTAATCAGTAAATCAGTTGTGGTATATACTCCTAATATTTTGGGTTAGTATTGTAAAATTGGAATTAGGTATGGTGGTATAATGAAGTGAAAGAAGCTGTAAAAAAGAAGAAAAAAGCATGGTTAGACTACTTGGCCTCTAGTAACGATGAGCATATGAGAGAGAAGATGAAAGAAAGATATAAGCTGCAGAAAATTCATGCGAAAACATTGATTGAGGAAGTACGTGAAAGGTGTAGAGTAGAAGCGGACGAGAGGTTGTCGCATAACTTTAGGGAAAACTCCAGACTCTTCTGGAAAGAGGTTGGAAGGTCCCGGAGTGGTGCGACAGCTTTAAGAATGAACAAAGTGCTTTCGAGAACCAATGACGTCCTCTCAGAAAAATCGGACGTCATGCAGCGATGGAGTGAATTTTATAGAGAAATGTATGCGTGTCATGATCTTAGTGAAGTATCCGGGGGTGACGCCGTGACTGGCACGCCAGACACGGACCTCGATGACACTGAGGTCATCAGCATGAAAGAGATTGAACGTGCGATTCGAAGTTTGAAATGTGGTAAGGCTGCGGGACTAGACAGAGTTACTGCTGAAATGGTCAAGTACGGTGGGCCTCGCGTCTGGGACAGCTTTCATCTGCTGTGCAATTTGTGCTGGCGGACGGGAGATGTCCCGGATGATTGGCGATCCGCGGTCATTGTGCCTTTATATAAAGGTAAAGGTTCACATTTTGACTGCGGGTGCTATCGGGCGATCAGCTTGACCAGTTTAGCAAGTAAAGTTTATTCGAAGGTTTTGACACGCAGGATGCAAGAGAAATCGGAAAGATTCTTATGGGAGGCACAATGCGGATTTAGACCTGGAAGAGGATGCACGGATCAAATGTTTTCTCTCCGCATGATCACGGAGAAGCTTCTGAGTGTTAACCAGAGGATTTTCTGTGCTTTTGTGGATCTGGAGAAAGCATTTGATAAGGTTATAAGGAAGAAAATGTGGGAACTGTTGCCGGGATATGGTGTTGTCGATTGTTAAGGGCTGTGCAGTCACTCTACTATGACTGTAAAGCCTGTGTGCGGGTAGGGCATGACCTGTCACCCATGTTTAGCGTCCAAGCGGGCGTAAAACAGGGTTGTGTCATGTCTTCCTGGCTGTTCATACTGTATCTCGACAGCTGTTTACAGAAGCTGAAAGATAGCTGTTTGGGTGTGAAATTAGGTGACATAAAAGTTAATTGTCTGCTGTATGCTGATGATGCAGTGCTTATTGCACCATCAGAAGCAGAACTGCAGGCATTAGTCACGTGTATGAAAGAGGAATGTGAAATTAAAGGTCTCCGTTTGAATGCTAATAAAACTAAGGTTCTGGTATTTGAAAAGGACGAAGAGAGAACGAAATGTGAAATATGGGTAAATCAGGAATGTCTAGAATAGGTAAATGAAATTGTATACTTGGGGAGTGCTTTCAGCCGGGATGGAAGATGTGATTTAGATGTGGATAGGCGTGTCGCTGCCGGAAACAAAGTCAATGGTGCCCTGAATGCTTTAGTAAAAAGGCAAGGCGTGGTGAAGAGTGCACGCCTTGCAATACATAACGCAGTGTTGGTACCGACTTTGTTATATGGCAGCGAAACCTGGGTATGCCAGAAGAAGCATAAAAGCAAGTTGAATGCAGTGGAGATGCGATCTCTTCGTAAAATGTGTGGTGTTACCATAGCCGACCGAAAGCGAAACGAAGAGATTCGCAATATGGCAGGATTGAAAGATGACCTTATCACAAAAATTGATAGGGGCGTACTCCAATGGTTTGGGCACGTTGAACGAATGAGTGAAGACCGAATGGTGAAGAAAATATATAGAGCGAAAGTAAATATTAAAAGGTGTCGAGGTAGACCGAGACTAACTTTCGAAGATCATGTGAGCAAATTGCTCGAAGAGGGGAGGGTCAAGAGTACTCGGATACCTAGACGTGCATGTATGAAGAAGTTAATGAACCTGAAAGAAGCGAAAGAGGTATGTAAGGATCGTGACACTTGGCGATCTGTTCTCTCTGGCTACCCCGTTAGGGATTGTGCGTGACGATAAGTAAGTAAGTAAGTAAGTAAGGAATTAGGTATGGGTTGCATTACTTTAGATAAGTCCTCTATATTACATAATACAGATTTAGCGATTTCAGTTTCGTCCAAATCTTCAAGTGTTTTCATACAGCTATCCATAATTGTTTGCTATAATAACTGAATCGTTGTAGCTACAAAGGGTAGTATAGGCATTATCTACATGGCTTTTTGGCTTCATTTTAAATTTGCTTAATTTTATAAGAGATCTGTAAATAGTACATAAAAATTGGAAAATTCCTAGGCAGGTTATATTTAGGCAGCTAAATGTACAATAGTTTTTAAGATGATGCATAAGTGAGTAAGTGTAAGATTTTGTGTTGTGTATGAGTTCAATGTGTGATTTGGTTTTTATAAATAATAAAGGATGTGCAAATGTGTAGATTTGTGGTTTAGTGTAGTTATGTATGTATTTAACAATCATAAAGGAATCATAATTACATGATAATAATTCTGCATGTGTAAATTTAAACACTAAAGTAGATATTACAATTTTGAAAGTAATTATAGAGAGTAGTCATGCATCTTTCATTAACTGATTTATCTGAGATTCGCTGATTATTTTGATGATTCGAGTGTTATCATCTTGTCGCACAAACACCCTGCCAAAAGATGTCCAGCAATATTTAAATTTCTTGGATCTCACTAGATCACGAGCTAGAAAGAACAGACGAGCTCCTTTAGGAGTCAACTGTTCAGAGATAAAAATAGGGGTGTCTTTGTTAATTTTGAACCCAAGATGCTTTGCCTGCAGTTTAGTCTCATTTTTAATATTGAAAACTTTTTTCTTTTGTAGCAAATCAGTTTTTTGGAGAGTGGATCGAAGTTCAACGATGATGGGGGTATTTTTAACATTTCTATCTTTACCCTGCAGCCTAAAAACGTCTTTTATATCATCAGGTTTCATATTCAAGTCGATGGAATTTGATAGATTGAGAACCATTTTTATGAGATCTTCTCTTTTTTCTTCTTGAATTTTAGGTACGTTTTTAATCTCGATACTTGTTTTTCGTAATGTTCTCTGAAGATCTTCCACCTGTTGCTCAAGGACCTTGACATATTCTCGATCAGATTTAGCTTGCACTTCCAGAGTTTCTACTTTCTTGCAGAGTTCCTTGTTCTGAGCGGTAAGTAATAATATTGACGAATCGATATTAGCAATTGTATCCTTATTCGATTGCAATTCACTTTTGATTTCTCTAAATTGTGCAGTCTGAGGAGCTACTAAGGTCGTTATTAAGTCCCCCATCTCTTCCTTAAATTTGACGAATTCAGTCGGTAGGTCCTCCTCTCTTAGTCTCTTATTACGCTGCATAACTAATTTTGATAATTTGTCTTCATGACCCAATCCTTCCACATCCGTAGTAGAGAGAGATCTATTCATGGCCATCTTAAATTTTTAAAAACGAGTTCAAAAATGTATACTGTATACTTATTTCAGTTAGTTCGTTCCAGAATAGGGATCCAATTAGTATCAGAATAAGGATGCAGTTAGTATCAGAATAAGAATCTTACAGAATAAGGATCCAATCTTACGAGAATACGGATTCCAAATAGTATTTTATACGGATGTCAATTCAGCTTGTCAGCTACTAGGAGCGCAGGAGGCAAGCGAAGTTAACGCGAACCGTGTAGTTGCGATTTGCAATTGCTCGCACGCACACAGCAGTTGTGAATGTATGCTAGTGAGGTATGTTACTCACCCTGTCACAGACTGTGTTGATGTAAACTCCGTGCGGCTGTGTACGATGTGTTGTTTCGCCAGCGTGACGTACAGCGTATTGACGACTACTTCTTATGTACTCCTATTATTTCAACTTTATTTAATACTAGAAATTTTGTGTTTATAAATTATTTAAACGACAGAACGAGGTTTTTATGACGTCTACTCGTTAACGAGGTCCGGGAGGAAGAGAGTATTATTATTGTGTGGGTTATCTATATAGTTTTCTCATCTTGTTGGGGTATATAAATATATAATTATAAATTAAAATGAAACGATAAATATACATAAATATCAATAAAATAAAATAAATACAAAAATACATAAATAAATAAAAGCCCAACCAGATGGAAGCCCTCGGCAGGGGAGACCAAACGGCCGAGGGTTAGGGGGAAAGGGAAAGAAACCGACGGACGATGCGGGCGGTATCGAGGACCACTGCCTTCTGCATTTGAGCCCGGAGCGGTCCGTCACGGAGTCCCAGTCGCCTCAGATGACCCGAGAGGCTGACTGGGATTAGCCTATTCGCAGAGACGACTACAGGAATAATTTCGGTCGGCCGACCACCCCATATGTCGGTCACCTCGTGAGCCAGGTCCAGATATTTTGTTCGCTTATCTGTTTCGGCTTTCACGAGGTTCTCGTCAAACGGAATGGTAATGTCAACCAAAAATATCCTTGACTGTGCCCGGTCCATCAGCACAATATCAGGCTTATTCGCAAGAATAGTCCTGTCTGTGATGATGGCCCGGTCCCAGTAGAGCCTGGCGCGGTCATTTTCGAGCACCGCTTCCGGCAAGTACTTGTAATACGGCACTTTCCGGTCCACGAGACCGTATTTCAGAGCGAGCGCCTGGTGTAGAATTCTGGCTACTAGGTTGTGCCTGTGCAAGTACTCAGAGTTAGAAAGCGCCGAACAACCGGAGATGACATGCCTAAGTGACTCCCCAGGATGGCGACAAGCTCGACAGACGTCGACGGTGCCATCCTTTAGGATGTATCTCCGATAGTTGTTGGTCTTAATAACCTGATCCTGTATTGCACAGACAAAACCCTCGGTTTCCCCGAAGAGGTCACCGAAACGTAGCCAGTTGAGGGAGGCGGCTGTATCTACGTGAGGCTCATGAAGAGCCCTGTAGTACCTCCCGTGGAGCTCCTTCTCCTTCCATACGGTCTCCCGGTCGGAAATGCTAAGCACTGCTGTGTCCTGCCATTGCTCGTTGGCTAAAGATAGAGGGGTAAGCCCTTTATCACTAGAAATGACGTCATTATAGAATAGATCATCCGATCTCGCCAGGAAGTAATGACGGAGGCTGCACACTTCGCGATTATGCATAGTGAGCGCGCTCAGAAAGCCACGCCCACCATGCTTTCGTGGCAAGTACAGCCTCATTACCGACGATCTCGGATGATGCATCCTATGGGACGTCATGGTAGTGCGGACTTTTCTATCCAGGGCGTTAAGTTCAGTCTGAGTCCACCTGAGTATGCCAAAGGTATACATAAGGACAGGTATCACCCAACCGTTATATGCATGTGTCTTATTCACACCGGACAAAAGGCTATTAAGCACTTTGGTCAAGCGTGCATAAAACACGTCGCAAACTGACTGACTGACTGACCAGCCTCATCGATACCGATGTTCTGTGACATACCCAGCTATCGGTATGTTTCAGCCTCGGAAAGGGTCCTTAAGTTGACGGGCATAGATAAATCTATGCCCTCAGAGTTAGCAACCCTTCCCCTTTCAACATGGAGGACCGCACACTTATCCGTCCCCAGCTCCATTCCAATGGAATTGCTAAATTCACAAGTGATTTTTAGCAATTCCATAAGATGGGAGCGACTGGAGGCAAATAACTAATTATAATATAGATAATAATAATAATAAAAAATAATAATAATAATTATTATTATTATCTTAGTCCTCAGGGATGACAAGGCATCTGCATTTTAATTCTTAATCGATGTAGATTGCTATGGGCTACAGCATTCACTGTGTGAACAAATTACCTTTATTCTATATAAAAGAATATTAATAAGTTTAAAGATAAGGAAGTATGTAAATAATACTACTATTTTAAGTTTAAAGTTTGTGTTTCGATTTTTTTTATAGGATAGGATGACAAAAGAGCACACAGTCCACCTGATGGTAAGTGGTTGCTGTGGCCTATAGACATCTACATCCATCCTCGATTACGAATCAAAATGCAGATGCGTTGTCATCCGTGAGGACTTTGGTGGAATGATTCGATTCCAGTAAAAAGGGTCTCCGGTTCTCTACACTCATCATACTAAACACAGCAGCATTAAGCTAATATTTGACGCTGGTATTCTGTGAGAGCGTTGACCTTCAACAGTCGAGCCGACCCATGCATGCTACAACTATACTACTAATATAACTGCAGCATGACTCTACCACGTAAGATCTACACTACTCAAAAACATTAAACAGAAATTAGTGTTTAGTGTTTTTAAGATTAAATTTAAGTTTAATATACTAATATTACGGTTTGTACTTGGAATTCAAGTGGTAGTACCTCGACGATATAAGAGAAAACACGAGTGTACATGTGTGGGTACCACCCCACGTAACGATTAAAAAAAATATTTATTACCTTGACCCATTAAACATCGTATAACAAAACTAAAATACAGCACGCTCGAACACTATCTGGCCAAATGCCCCGTATCAGATATCAATGGAGTAATCCTGATAAGGATATCATTGTATATGAATCATTTAACAAAAAACGTTGCTCTCGTACATAACAGTGTCGAGTGTAATAAATAAAACAAAGTGAGGTGTGTTCAAAGGGGAGCAGTGTTCAGAAATTAGTGTTTAGTGTTGCAATTCAATGTTGAAGAATTGTTGCCATAATTGGTGCTTTAGGTATTTACGTTTATTTATTAATATTGTATGTATGTGTGCGTGTTTTTTCTTTTGATAAACAACGTAGAAAAGTTTTCCTAACCTATCATAGTCATTTTATTCTCTTTTTCTTTTGGCACAAACAGTCATTAATTCAATTTACGTAAACTTAACAGTACCTAAAAAACAAAGTGTCCTTAAACATCATATTAACTCTTAAATATAAGGTTATCACTGACCAGAACTACTTCACTACTGAGTATTATAATCTAATAATGTCCTCCAGACCGAATTTCGATCACAGGACAGGATTATACGAGTGTATACACAAGCAAAGGTGCACTCTTTATTTCCTCACTCTCATAATCAGATGGGAAGGCAATTCGAAACGACGAGAGAGAAATCAGGCGCAGTACCAACGGCTTCACATGTTTTCTGAAGCACGGGGGTGCAACACCGCCAACATATTAACTCTGGGTTGCTGATGAGAATTTCTTGACAGAAAATTTAATAACTGACATTGGCCCGACCGTGGATTATTAGTTATGCTTTCTACCGTCAAAACACTGACACAAATCAGATCGAGACGATCCAGGTCTGTGTGTCTTCATCAACATGGGCCACAGAGTCCACATACTAGCAGGTGGAGTGTGTGCTCGTTTGTTACCCTTGTTGTATAAAAAATAGCTAATCCTCTCTGTACACGGGAGGCTTATGTCCAGCTGTGGACTTTTGAGCTGACGAAGTGGAAGAAAAATAAAATCCTTCCCACGGATTGGTGAATGCTTTACCAGATTTCTAGCTCTACTTGCTTGTCTGTAGATAGTTTCATTTAGGATGATTTTGAAAGGATCATTCTTCCGTCGGACTTGTCAATATTATTACGGTACTTCTTCATCATTCTCATCATCAGTACAGCCCTTCACAATTTCACAGCCGATTAAAAGGCCTCCCTATGTTATGAATGTAACAAGGCATTCTATATTAATAGACACGAAATCTACGTGATGACGTGACTAATTATCCTACGCTATTGCGACAGTACCACTAATTCTTTTTCTTATTGCTTCTGCTTCTTCTTCTTCTTCTCTAAGTGATATTTCTCACACGTAAAATCACCTTCGACTATATGTGAAGGTTATTAGGGTTTAATTTTTATGCTTTAGTTTATCGATTTTTGTAGTATTTTTATTAACAATGATTGCTTTTAAGCCGTGTTATGTGGTTTATATAAAAACATGTGTCAGAAAGATCTTATTGTTTGTGATAGATACCGGCATAGCAATTTCGTAGGAGTAGGTATCTTCTTCTTCATAATTCTACATTCACTGCCAGATATGGGTCTTTCGAGTCAGAAGATTTTTCATAATCATTTCATATTTTATACGTAGTAGAGCAAGTTTCAGCTATATTATAGTTGTAGCGCGAATATGTCAGCTTAATCGGGCAAGGACCAGGCCCTCACAAAATCTCAAAATAAAATTAGCAGTAAAATAGCAGCTTAAATGGCTGTGTTTCGTATGGTGAAAAACCGTAGACTCTTTTTACTGGAAACGAGGCATTCCATCTTAGTCCTTAGGGATGAGCACGCATCTGCATTTTGATTCTTAATCGAGGATAGATGTAGATGTCCATGGGCTACAAAATCCACTTACCATCAGGTGGACTGTGTGCCAGGTTATCACCCTAGTTCTAAAAAAGATTTTTGCTACACATTAGTGATGGCAGTACCTTTGAAGCTACCATCTATTTCAAACCATGAGATCTTCCTAGTACTTTACATGCTCGTATTTAACAAACGCTAACAGGACGACATTGGCTGATTTGTATCGTTTCAAAATCGTTTTTCTCTACAAGCCTCTCTCAAAGCCTCTACAAAACTAATAGCATTGTTTTTCAAGTTACTAACAGTAATATTAACAGTTTTGTCATAGACATATGTAACTAACCCCGGTGTCGGATATTTACAAACTAATCCCGCATTAGTGGCATTGACGATTGGTAGAATGAGTTTGAACAAGTTAAAGGCAGAGTCGCAGGACAGCGGGACCGGCAGGAAGGACAGCCAGTGCTACTTTTGCAGTGAGGTGTTTGAAATGGGGAAACTGCAGGTAAATTTTTGTAATCGTTGAACTTAATTTATTAGATATTGATAATTAAATACCCTCTGTCTCCTCTTTCAGCACCCGTGGGATGGTAACTGTTACTGGATTCTTCTATGCCACCACCACATGGCCAATGAAAAAATGAAATATCTACTACTAACGGATACTGGTAGTGGATACTCTTACGGCGGTGTAAGAATATCCACTACCACATCATCTCGTGTGTGTCGTAAGAGGTGATATAGGGAAACAAATCAAGAAATGGGCAGCAGCGACTTCGTAATAACGAACATAAATAAACAAAACTTCGGTTTTATTTAAATAAAATTATGGGGGTGACAAACGAGCGCACAGTCCACCTGATAGTAAGTGGATGCTGTGACACATAGACTCCTACTTATCACCTTGAATAGGAGTCAATGTATTTTTTTATTTAAAAAGGGTGACAAACGAGGCTAGGCACCTGGGTTAATCCATTAGTGTGACGTCATTTAGAATTAACGTAATCATTTTTTTTATTGTTGGCCAGTGCTTAACCACAACCCCTCCTAGTAGTAATAAATAAATAGTGATGATGAACTCCTATCATTGCTGTGTATATAATGGTATATAATATTCGTGAACTTTCATCACTATCGGTTCAAGAATTCAGAAGATTAGCGTGGACGGAGCCGTCAATGGCATCGTCATGTTTTAATATTATTTATAAAAACCCCTTATGTTAAATAGTGGGCAGATACTTTGAAAGCACACACATGGGCACTTAAATTTTTTGCAATTGATGCAAAAATCGCTTAAAACTTTATTTTAAGATCTAAAAATCAATGTACCGTGCATTGAAATAAAAAAGACGATTTCGAAGTCCATCATAAAACGTGAGTCAAATTAGCATGTTTGAAATAACTTATTATTAGTTTTAAGCAAAACAACGTATGGAATATATTTTTGGCATAAACAAATAAAAGAGTAACCTATAGATATTCTCCGAAAACACGCCCGTTGTCATGCTATTGATATGAAGAATCGGTTACCTAAAAAATAAAACGATAACGACGCGTATATACCGCCGCGCAATGTATTTTTTTACTTTTTGCAAGCCAGTCCTTTTTATAGAATAATGCCCGAATACTCAAAAACTGCTCAATTTTCAGATGCCGTTGTCTCGTGCTATCTCCATCACTTTAAGTTAAAATGACTGTGACACCACGAGACTTTACGACATCTTAAAATTCAGTAGCGTTTGAGTAAACACTCCGCCATAAGAGTGACAAACGAGCACACAGTCCACTTGATGTGACAACTGTGGCCTATAGACATCTACATCTAACATCTAACATCGTCAAAAATCAATTCCAATTTCTTTTTTTATACTTAGAATAAGATTGTCAAACGAGCACACAGTCCACTTGATGTGACAACTGTGGCCTATAGACATCTACATCTAACATCTAACATCGTTAAAAATCAATTCCAATTTCTTTTTTTATACTTAGAATAAGATTGTCAAACGAGCACACAGTCCCCTTGATGGTAAGTGGCTGCTGTGGCTCATAGCTGCATTTAACCTCGATTAAGAATCAAAATGCTGACGCGTTGTTACCCCTGAAGGTTAAGATGGAATGTTTCCAGTACAAAGGGTCTCGGTTTTCTACACTCACCGTACGAAGACAGCAGCATTGTGCTGCTATTTTACTCTGGTATTCTGTGAGAGCGTGGTGTTCTCCCGATCGATCCGACCCATTAGTGCTACAACTATATAGCTGCAGCCTGGTTGTACCATGTAAACAGAGCGTTAATATTGAAGACCAGTGTACAGTTGACGTATATAAAACGTAATCTCCATTTTTTGTGTTGACAGAGTAGCCAAATTTGAAACTTAATTTCAAATATATAAATAGTGATATATTGTTTTTGCAATACGAGTAAATAAGGCTTCTATTTTAATCTGAAATTATCCCAAACTTGATGTGATTTATGGGCAACTACGTTTTTGCCTACCGATCTTCACCTGAACGTGTGTATGCGCAGTAAAATCAGTTAAAATAATGTTTTAACTGATTTTACTGCGCATACACATAACATTAATGTTTTAGATTTTTTTTATTAGCTTTTCACACAAATTCAGAAGTTATTATGTGCAAATTATTTTAATCTTTTGACGGCCGATTTTTCAACCGCCAGGTTTTAGTTATTCATCAAATAAACTTTAACCTGACTGATTAAAAATTAAAAACAATTGTACTATTTTAGTCATAAAACTGTGACTTTGAATTTGTTTATGTTGTTTTTTATGCTATGAATAAGTTTTAACTTAGGTTTAAAAAATCGGCCCTTACTTTTGAAATTAATTTTTATTTTTTTAATGTATATTTTTGTGTGAATTAAGTAATATCGTTAGTTCAAAATAACAACCTGTAGTCTGTTTTCTAAATGGTTGCATTAAAATATTCATCATGAATTCTTTCTTAAAAATATATAAATCAAATAAATTATGCCCGGACATGCCTAAAATAATATTATATAGACGAATAGAGAATCCTGCTGGATTTTTAAATTATTTTTAATAAAAAATATATATAAAAAAGAGTCTTGTAGACTAGGCTTTAAATAAAAAAGATTTTGATCTTATTCTGACAGCTGAATAGTTCTTACCTATAGTTGGTTCCGATACCTTCCGAGGTGGCGCGGTTGTCAAGGTCCATAAATCACCCTTGCAAAGCCGATCAAAAACAAGCGACCCGTTCTTTTTAAAACAAAGCAAAACTACAACGAAATCTTTATCTTATTTTTATTTTTATAACCATCATAATACACATTCTTCGTAACAAGATGTTCGAGTCCCTTGATTGATTAATCTTAAAAACGTTTCACAGAATCATTTGAAGCAGTGTGGCAGCATCTTGGAGCAATGCCCGCTACGATGCGGAGCGTGGATACAACGCAAGCATAAAGACACACACGTCAATGAGTGTCCACAAATGGAGAAGGTATTTTAAGTATACTGAAGTTTCTGTAATTTAACGAATGTAAGTTTTTTTTATAGAATAAGGGTGACAAATGAGCACATAGTCTACATGATGGTAAGTATATACTGTTGCTTATAGGTATCTACATCTATCCTCAGTCAAGAACCAAAATGCATATGTGTTAGTACCAGTAGTACTAGTTACTCGACTCCTCCAAGTAAGTATTTCATTATTGGGGCGACGTATACGCTTTTACAATAAAATCCCAGAAAATATACACAGTTTAAAAAAAGGGTTATTATAATATTAAGGAATTTATGGATGATAATGAAATAACTTGGTGGCGATCACCCGTGGGTAACCCCACGGGTGATCGCCACCAAGTTATTTCTAATTTATTTTGTGTTTTAATTGTAACATTTGTAAGCTGATAAATTAAAAAAAAATGACTTTCAATATGTATCTATTATTTATAATCTATATTGAATTAAAAAGTTTTTGTTTCTGCTTCTGTTTCTGTTGTCAACTCTAAGCACTAATGTGGTAAGCCTCATCTCCAGTAGAAGGGTCTCCCGTTCTCTACACTCACCAATCGAAACACGCCAACATTAAGCTGTTATAAATAATATCCACCAGCCCATATCGACTCGTGGGTGTCGTAAGAGGCGACAGAAACAAATAAACCAGGAGATGGGCAGTAGCGTCTTCTTATTAACAACTAAAAATAAGAAATGAGATTGCCAACCTGCCTGCCAAGCGTGGCAACTGTGGTAAATGTGGCAAACGTGGCAAATGTTCAGCAAATGTTTTATAGGCTGTAACGTTAATGGTCCCATGGGATAATACGTACTACTGTTACGTTAATTCTGCGTATGAAGAGAGACACATCAGTGTATGGCGAGCTCGGATATGCCATGCTTGCTTAAAGGTCTCTGCTTGCAGAGGCATCATGTGATGGGTCGTCTCGTCTACTTCCCTATAATATATGCTGGTATAATAGGGTAATGGCTGCTATGTGTCGTCTCGTCTTTTAAATAATATTGTCATAGGATAATCAACGATAAATGTAGATGTCTATGGGCTATAGCATCCACTTACTAACAGGTGAACTATATGCACGTTTGTAACCCTTATTCTATAAAAAAATAGGTTGTGTTTATGGATACTGGTCTGCTCGGGTACCTTCAGTACACCGATAAGCTCCAAATTTAGATCACGTTTAATTATAATTAAACATTTTTTAGGCCAGGAATTCATCATTAGCCACCCACGCCAGGCTGTCCGATCCCGCACCGCCAGTAGTTCCAGCTAGTAACCACACCTGGTCACCAAAATCCGTGCCTCTAGAAGACTGCGTCACGTATCTTGAGAAAGAGTTAGCTGGTATCAAGTGAGTAGCAACATATAGATTTTTGTTAACTGAAATGACTAACACAAGCAGTACACCTGATGAAGAGTGGCAACTGCAGCCCGTGGACATCGTAGTCAACTTCGAACAAAGAAGACTACAAATGCGTTGTGGCCTCTGAGGACTAAGATGGAATATTTCACAGTCTGTAATTAAGCTGGCCCTCTATAGGCACAGAATAAATAATAGTCTATCGGTTATCTTTCAGATAGCACCCAATGGAATTCACGGCGGCCAATCTCAGCGATCACTATCCTTCTGTGCAGCACAGGAGTATTATAGTGGACGAGTGTGTGCGCATACACACACGAGTATGTGTATGCGCTCTGAGTGCACTCTTTATTCCCTTGCTTTCATAGTCCGATGGGACGGTAATCTCTCACGACCGGAGATCAGACGCAGGATCAACGGCTTTACGTGCTATTCAAGGCGCGTGGTGAAACGGCACCTGCAACTAACTCCAAGCTGCTACTGAGAATTTCTTTATAGAAAAAATCCAATTACTGATTTCTGGCCAGACCCGCGATTTAAACCCACGACCACACGATATGCAGTCGCATTTACGACCTTTAGACCATTGAAACAATAAAACCATATCATTTATGACAGACATAAATACCTAAACCAGACGGAGTGCAGCGTCAAGACGTGTGGGACATCTGGTACACGTACAAGCACTTGTTAACACGTACAAGCTTAATCATTATAACGAAAAGAAAAGGATAATTTTTATTTAATATAGAATACTTACATAAATACTTATTGAAAGTCATTTAAGTCACTTTGCCACTTGTTTGGAAAAACTTCTGCCTTGGAAAGAACTAAAAAAAACCTGGTGTTATTAAAAAAATTACAAACATATGTTAATTAGTATGAAAACATTTAGAAACAGCATGGAAGCGATCACGTCATTTCGAGGAATTATTATCAAACATGTACTATTTAGTAATATAAGAACTCTTTATAGAATAAGGATGAATAATGAGCACAGTCCACCTGATGGTAAGTGGAAGCTGTGACCCACAGACATCTACTTTTATTCTCGATTAAGAATTAAAATGCAGATGCGTCGTCACCCCTGAGGACTAAGATGGAATGCCTCGTTTACAGTAAAAAAGGGTCTTCAATTCTCCACATTTACCATTAGAAATCCAGCTACACAACAGCCTTTAGCTGCTATTTTAAGCTGGTATTCTGTGAGAGCGTGCTCCCACCCCAGTTGAGCCGACCAATTCGTGCTACAATTAATATAGCTGCAGCGTGACTCTATCACGTAAAAAACTCTCTCTCGACAACAAGACCTTTCTGCCATAGATGATACTTACGTCTCTTATGGCGAACCTTCATTACGAAATCTTTCCAAAGGTTTCTTTTTTTAAAACGTGGCAAACTAGTATGCGGTTCACCTGATGGTAAATGTCAACCGCCGTCCATGAACAACTACAACATCAGAAAATTGCGGGTACGTTGCCAGCCTTTTAAAAAGAAGTAAGCTCGTTTCCTGAAGGTTTTTTTTTTTGTAATTGAATACGGGTGACAAATGAGCATATAGTACACCTGATGGTAAGTGAGTGCAGTGGCTCATAAACATCCACATCCATCCTCGATTAACAATCAAAACTTAGATGCGTTGTAACCCCTGAAGACTAAGATGTAATGCCTCGTTTCCAGTAAAAAGGGTCTTCGGTTCTCCACACTCTCCATACGAAGCACAACAGCGTTAAGCAGTCCTGGTCGAACCAACCCATTCGCTCTACAATTATAATATAGCTGAAGCTTGACTGTACCACTAAAAAATCGCCGGTGGCAAACGATTCAACGACAAAGACGTCATGCGAAGAAGAAAACTCCTAGTAAATGAAGATGATGGATCGCCAAGCATCCAGATAGTGTGGTAATATAAGTAGCTAATATTTTTTTCCAGATTAACACTAACCGAAGAGTCCAGCTATCGTGATGTTCATTCCACGGAACTTGAGAATCTTCGTACGAAGTTAGTCCTGGTGGAGGAGCGGAGTCAGCACTTCCTGTCGACGCTGGTGTCGCTGCGTGCTGCCGTGGACGACGAGGCGGAGAGGTCTGCCAACTGGGCCGCGCAGTTCAAGCATGACCTGTCAAATGTGCAGCTGGCCTTGCAGGTGCAGACCGAATTTTTACGGCTTTCTCTGTAGGGTTGGTTTGGAGTGATAAAAAAAATTACATTTGACTCGCGAATATTAATTTTTACGTGGCTCAAGAAATTTATTTCCCTAAAGAGACATAAAAGAAAAATTAACATCCGCTTTAAGTAGGAAGGCACAACATATATGTGGACTTACTTTAAATATTAAATGTTACGTCGAAGTTTTAAATATATTTCGAATATAGTTGACATTTGAACTTACCTTAACATACGTAGGCGGTCCCATAATGAATTGGCCTAACTATGAACCAATGAAGGAAATGAAACGAAACCAATTTTATTTTTCAATATAATCACCATGAATACTAACACACTTCTGACATCTGTGAATCAACATCTCTAAACCTTTATAAAAATAATCAAATTTTTTATCCTCAAAATGACTGAAGACGGCCGCCTGCGACTCTTCATCGCTTGAAAATTTTCTTCCTCTTAAGTCCCGCTTTAAATTTGGAAATAAATAATAGTCGGACGGGGCCATGTCTGGACTGTAAGGTGGATGTTGAACTTCTGTGAAGCCGCATTGACGAACTGCATCCTTCGAAACACCAGCGGTATGAACAGGGGCGTTGTCATGGAGCAACAGGACACCTTTAGACAGCTTGCCTCTTCGTTTTTCCTTTATATTGTCTCGTAATTTATATATTAAAGAAGCATAATATTCGCCGTTCACGCCTGTATTACGTTCTTTAAAATCCACCATCAAAAAGGCCTTGAAAATAATGATTTCTTATGTTTACGCGAACACTACACATTGAAATAATACTAGTTTTTACGGAATTTATCGCGTATATTGAACTTTTTAAATACCCGACGTTTCGAGAACTTTACAGCACCCATGGTCACGGGAAAGACTGAGATGTTCAACGTCCAGCTGTCATAGTTAACCGCGGTTACCATAGATTAAAATTTAACTTTTGTTCCGATCTACACAGTGTGAACTTATGATATCATGGAGTCTTGCAGTTGTATGCTTGGGTTGGGATTTAATTTTATTTATTATAGGATCCCAAGCAGATGGTAGCACCCAGCCATCTTCTCTATTGAAATTAGGATGTTTTTTGATTTCAATAGCCTCGCGAATCATCCTTGGAAGGAATCGGTGTTCTTTAGCGAGGATTTGTGGTCTATCAAATCTGATGTAGTGACGGGGGCGATCCTGTACATGTTCACAGACTGCAGACTTCCCGGAGCGTCGATTCTTCATATCAGCTATATGTTCTTTGACGCGGGTTTTAATTGATCTTTTAGTTTGTCCTATGTAGGAGAGACCACATTCACAATCAAGCTTGTACACTCCTGCATCTTGCAGAGGGACGTTACACTTGACTGATGGTAAAAACTGACCAATCTTCTTCGGCGGCTTGAAGTATGTTTTGATGGAAGCGCGCTTCAAGATGTAGCCAATCTTGTCAGTGACTCCTCTAACATATGGCAGTACAGCAGGTACACGCTCGACTGTGGCCGGCTTCACTCGTTCTCTGTGACGTAGGCGCGGGACCCGAAGCTTGTTGTCATGCAAAACTTGCTTGACATGTTGAAGCTCGGCAGCCAGGTGTTTACTGTCACAGATCCCTCGTGCTCTCTGAAACAAAGATTTACCCACGGTAGCTAACTGTGAAGGATGGTGGTGAGAATCACCGTTTAAATATCTATCTGTATGGGTCTTTTTATACACAGTATGGCTCAAGGTGTTATCAGGATTCCGAATTACTAACACATCTAGAAAAGCTAAGGAATTGTTTGCCTCTAACTCCATTGTGAACTGAAATTTAAAATTTATAGAGTTAAGATGGTCTAAAAATGCAGTTACTTTATCTAAAGGTAGAATTGTGAAAGTGTCGTCTACGTACCGCTTGTAGAATCTTGGATTTATGGGAGAAGTAAGCAGGGCTTTCTCCTCAAAGTCTTCCATGAATATGTCGGCGACAATGGGAGATACAGGTGAGCCCATCGCCACACCGGAACAAAAGTTAAATTTTAATCTATGGTAACCGCGGTTAACTATGACAGCTGGACGTTGAACATCTCAGTCCTTCCCGTGACCATGGGTGCTGTAAAGCTCTCGAAACGTCAGGTATTTAAAAAGTTCAATATACGCGATAAATTCCGTAAAAACTAGTATTATTTCAAGGCCTTGAAAATCCCAAAATATTGTGCACATTAGTTTTTTAGTCGATTGTTGCACCTTTGCCTTTCTAGGGGGCTTTTCACCCTTATAACGCCATTCCATTGACTCGCGCTTGCTTTGTGGATCATAATACAAGATCATAGTTTCATCACTAGTCACTAACCGCTCGATAACAGTCTTTGGATTTTCGCCACAAAGATCCAAAAACTCCGAAGCGCAGCGCACTCTTTCCTGTCTCTGTACCGCTGAAAGAAGTTTCGGTACCCATCTTGCACTCACTTTTTTCATGTGAAGATGTTCATGGATCGCGCGATGAACAGTACTCTTAGAGAGCCCAAGCCTTGCTGCAATTTCTCTAATCTTCAAACGGAGGTCACTCAGAACCTCCTCTTCGATAAGAGCAATCGTTTCGGGAGTGAGCACTTCCACAGGTCAACCGTCGTGGCCAAAGTCTTCGACGGTTTCTCTGCCGAGGCGAAACTCTTTCACCCAATTTTTCACTGTGCTATAGGAGGGGGCAGACTCCTTATACACGCCATCCAATCGTTCTTTTATTTGGGCAGGGGATAAACCTTCTTTAAACAGAAACTTTAAGACACTTCGATACTCAGTTTTCGACATTTTGAAAAAATACGCGACTCTCTTTATTCAAATGGCTGTTAAACTAAGACTAAGCATTTCATGTCGATGCATGTTTCTTATATTAAGTGCACGATAAACGTACTATTTAATGCAACACAACATGTAGCGACATGTCGCGTTGAACTATATCAGGCCAGTTCATTATGGGACCGCCTGGTACTTCTATCCGTTAAGAACCAAAATGCAAATGCATTTTACCTCTAAGGAATTAGATGGAATGCCACACTAACAGCAAAATGGTTTTAGATTCTATTTACTCATTATACGAAGACCAACAGCTTCTGTCTTTTTTATTATTTATTAATTATTAATGAATTTATAAGACAGTGGTGTTACTTAATTCTAAACCCGCCAAACTTTTACGTTTGATGGCGAGAGGCGCTCTTTTACATAGCAATGAACCACCTTATGTACTCCTAATATTGGACACAATAATACACAATTACATAGATAACACAGTAATATATAAACCTATGAAATCTTGTTGTTATGTTAACTTTATGATCTTATACATATATATATATATATATATATATATATATATATATATATATATATATATATATATATATATACATATATACAATATGTAACGTAACTAATGCACACCCTCAGACACCCCAATTAGTCTAATATGTTATAATCGTAATACATACACTGTATTTTTAGTTAAACATTTTTATGCACTGGTCATCTATCAAATTAGTTGTATATTAGGGTGACAAACGAGCACACAGTCCACCTGATGGTAAGTGGTTGCTGCGGCCCATAGACATCTCCATCTATCCTCGATTACGAATCAAAATGCACACGCGTGGTCACTCGTGAGGACTAAGATGGAATGTCTCCTTTCCAGTAAAAAGGGTCTCCGGTTCTCTACACTCACCATACGAAACACATCAGCATTAAGCTACTATTTTACGCTGGTATTCTGTGTTTTCAGGTAGTGTTGTTATTTTGCGCTGATTTTCCCGGTCGAGTAGACCTATTCATGATGTAGCTGTAATACAGCAACACCATCGGGAAAAATAAATAAGGAAGAATGGTATTAAATTTAGGAAATTGTCAGAAAATCCGTTTTCTAAGAATTGCTAACGCATCAGACCGGTAAAGTGCTTTTTTTAAATAAAATAAGTGACAATCGAGCACATAGTTCACCTGATGGTAAGTACTGCATCCAATGGCCCACAGACACTTGCATCTATTTTAGATTAAGAAAAATGTAGATAATTTCTCACCCGTAAGTACAAAGATCGAATGTCACGTTTCCCAAAAAGGGTCTCCAGTTCCCCACACTCAACATACAAAACATAATATTAAGCTGATATTTTGTGCTGGTATTCTGTGAGAGCGTGGGTCCTTCCTCAGTCGAGCCGACCTCCGTGTTACAATCATAATACAGCTGCAGCGTGGCTCCACCACTTCAACGTACCCAGTTTTAAGTTTGAAGAGAGATTTTTTTTTTCAAAGATTATTTTGCACACGCATCTTAACTAATTATTTTTTACATCTTTAAAACAGGAAGTTATCATTGTAGATTCATAATATTTTTCACGTTGTTTTAATTTTGCACCACATAGGAACTGCAAAGCCAGCAGCTTTCAACAGTTATGAGGCTCGAGAGCACGGTGAGCAGCCTGGTGCACGAGCAGAACGAACGGGAGCTGCTGGAGCAGGCGTTGACACAGCAAGACACCAGGATCCGAGCAGTCAGTAGACTTGGTGAGATCATATTATACTGGATACACACATTATACAGACGTCCTTACGATAATGTCCTCATCATTATGACGACCGAATTTCGGTCACAGCGGGCAGTCTCAACAGAGACCATAGATAGCTATACGCTTACTTTACTTTTATGAAGTTATAGCCAGATAAAACTGATCCAAACAGGGCTAAGATCGCTTAAGGCCTGAGATCTGATGTTCTCCGCCCGAGTGAAGATCGGATGAATTTTATGTGGATGCTGTGGCCCATAGACATCAACATTTAACCTCAGTTAAGAATCAAAATGCAGATGCGTTGTCACCGAATTGAATTGAAACACCTGAGGTCTAAGATGGAATGCCGGTTCTCTACACTCACCATACAAAACAGCAGCACATATCTTTCCCAGTAAAAAAAAAATAGAATGCATTCGATCTTTCACTTATATTGAGCATTAACCTCGATTAAGAATCAAAATGCAGACGCGTTGTCACTGAATTGAATTGAAATACCTTAGGTCTAAGATGGAATGCCTCGATTCCAGTATAACGGGTCTCCGGTTCTCTTCACTCACCATACAAAACACAGCAGCATATTATATCTTTCCCAGTAAAAAAAAAATCAAATCTTTCACTTATATTGACCAATTACATCTTGTCATAACAAAGTTTGGGAACCACAAAATTACAATTTCTTTATTTAAGGGGGTAAGCCGAATGCCACGAAACAAAAAAAAATGAATCGTTTGGAACATTTGTGTTTCTAGTAATTTTTAGATTATAAATGATGATTCATAATATTTAAATATGTTTTTGAGCGGTAAAGATAGGACAAATTCCTTTTATGCATTTTGTTCTCTAAGCAGTAGAGGTGGCTTTTTCCACTGACACATTTAAGTCCGGTCTTACCCCTTGATTAATGATAAAAGTGATGAATTATTTCCTTTTACCGGTGAATATTTTTTACTTTTTGTAAATGTAAAAAAAAACAAAAATAATGTACGACCAGCGTCTGCTTCGAGCTCACCAACATTTTACACCAATTTAGGTTACGGTAGGTTAGGTTATGTAGAAGCTAAAAAATTATGATTACATGATAAATAATTAGCACCCTTTATTAATCTGTGGTCAGTTCACATTACTTTCTTTTACTTACCAATAAGTACTCACCAAAAAAGTTCGTTCTTTGATTGTTTTATTACTTTTCTGTCCACAGTTTTCATCACATTTACAAAATCGTAAGGAAACTATGAAGCATGACCGGTTATTATTAGTACTAACCACACTCATTACCTTTGCCGTAATATTTACATAACCTAATTAAGTGTTTGTTTTCAATCTAAGCTATACGCTTAGGATATATAATCCATTAAAAAATCGAATCGAGAATCAATAAAATCCAATAGCATCCGATAGACGGCTATATCGAATGCTATCCGATAGTCAATATAAATATAGTAGTGCATCAGTGCCAAACGTGCCAGACGTCTGGTACTACTGCGATCGATAATCTGCTTGCCAAGTGTGGCGATTATGAAAAATCCTTCTAAAACGAGAGGCCATTTCCAGTATAATCGTACGGGCTATCGTTGTTGATGGTGGTAATAATGATTTACTTTTAATCTTATTCTAGAGGACATGGTGCAATATATAAAGCAGATAGTGGAAGAAGAGAGGGAAAGGAATGCAGAAAGCAGGGCAGCGTTGGAAGCTGAGCTGATGGAGGCGCGGCGGTCTTCCGAGCAACTCGCCAACTTGGCTGCTTTGAGAATGCAGCTTGAAAATGATGCGGTCAACGACAGACCGGTAAAGATAATGTCCTCCAGTTTCAGTCAATGAAGCCAATCTCAACGGTGACTAGCGACTTGCGCAGGATAGGATAACATGTGTAATATTGTCCCTCACTCTTATAGTCCGATGAGGTGGTGATCCGGCACGACCAGAGAGAGATCAGGCGCAGGGCCAACGGTTTTACGTGATTCCCGAGGCACAAGAGGGAAACACCGTCAACTTTCTGACTTCAGGCCGCTACTAAGAATATCTGTCTAAGAATGTTTGATCCGATCCGGGATTCGAACCCGTGACCTCGTGGTCATCAGTCGCTTTTACGCCTACAAGACCAATGAAACAAACAACCGGAAAAGATATTGATAATATCTCAGCGTTTTACAAGTATTAACATATTCTTGATGATGGGACTTCTCCTCTGCATAGGAATCCATCTGGGTAGCTAGGTAAAATAACGGGCTATGAGGCATTCCATCTTAGTCATCAGAGATAAGCCCGAAACTGTAGACTTCTTTGTTTAAAGTTGGCTGCAGTTGTCCACGGACTGCAACAGCCACTTGCCACCAGGTGGACTATTTTAGATGTATTTGGATCGTAAGTTCGTTAGACACTTTAACTTTTTTTTAAAAAAACTTTCCTCTGTTAAATGCGCCAGCTCTCAGGCCTTAAGGTGTGGCGTAAGAAACAGGCAAGACTCCACGTAGCATTGAGCTTGCATTATATAAAGCGGCACCATCTGTTGACCCCAAAGACATCTACATTTATTCTCGATTGAAAATTAAAATACAGGTGTGTTGTCACCCCTGAGGACTAACTAAACTGCCACTTTTGTGTGAAGTTTTTTTTCACAAGATATAATGCAAACTAAAATAGGAGTTCATGATTTAAACTAAAACAGGCATCAGTTTGGTGAATATCGTAGACTGAACAAAACAAACAAAAAAGTTTGAGAAATATAATATTATGTTTATAATTTTCATGTAACTTACTGGACTATATTGCAAACCGAGACATTATTTCGCTAATAAACATCCCCCTCCCCCCCGTATTTATATTTTGAATCGCGAAAAAATCACACGTTTTGTACTGTGTTAATATACGCTAGACGCGCGAACACGTACTATGTCCTCCGGTGGTCGCGGTCACCTGACACGCACGCCAGACGCGCCAAAGTGGCACCTCCCGTGCGTCTCGTATTGTTATTTTTCCCGCTCATCGCAGACGCAAGACGCGTCGTGCTAGCATGGCACACGACTAAGATCAAATGCCTAGTCTCCAATAAAAAGGGTCTTCGGTTCTCTTCAATCACCACACGAAACACAGCAGCATTATGCTGCTATTTACGCTCGTATTATGTGAGAGCGTGGTCTTTGGTAGCTAACACATTTATGCTGCAGTCATTATACGCACCATGCCTCTACCACGTACCAAGCGATCTTATACAGCAGAATTTTAAATATCTGTAAAAAAACCTAATAAAAACTATTTCTTCAGGCTTTAGACAGAGTGGCGATATTAGAAGTGGCGACAGCAGACGTGAGAGCTGAAGCAGCAGAACATTCAACGAGGATGGACAACATCTCGAGAGATCTCCGCGCTTTGATCAAGTCGTACCACAAGATCAGGAGCGAGATTGTGGACTACCAAGCAAGGATCAACTCCAGTAACCCTGAATTGGGAAGTGATAATGGTACGTAATAATTAATAATAGTAATATCTAACAGATCGAATTTCACTCACGGCTACCTGTTTCTGAACAGTAATTATAGAATCCAAGTGAATGTCCAAACACGGGTGTTATCTGTATTCCCTCACTCTTACTGTCCGATGGTACGGTAATCCGACACGACGGGAGAGAGAACAGGCGGAGGATCAACGGCTTTACGTGCTTTCCGATGCACGGGGAGTGAAACAACGCCAATTTTCTGACTCCGGGCTGCTATTGAAAATTATAACACTATACTGGATAACCTTTTTTACCGTCTGGAAAAAAAATAGGCTGTTTTATTCAAAATTTTGTTTTTATTTTTTGTAAAATATCAGTGCCATAGGCTTCTACTCCGATCACATGTTACACCACATTTTTTTCTAGACGGTAAAAAAGGTCATCCAGGATAATGCTTATAACTAAACTTAAATTATTCATTAAGGTATGAAAAATAAATGGTTTTGGAAAATGCAGATCGATACAAAATAAATAAAAAAGCGAAAAGCCAACCTTAAAAACTTATTGGATGTGAACAGGACTGCCACTCAGGAAATGCTGTGTCATCCTAGCACTACCTTTTTTTCTTCTGTATTGAGATGAAATCTTAGCTATTGCGCTAAACATCGTATTTACTGTTTATCAGGTCACTTCATTTGGAGGATAGACAATTTTATAAGCAGGATGAAAGATGCCAAGGAAAAGGACTCGGTACTGACCAGCCCGCACTTCCGCACCAGCAAATACGGATACACGCTTAAAGTATGTAACATTTAGAAAGAAATGCTTTATTTTTCGTGAGGAGCCACGCTGCAGCTATATTATGGTTGTACCACGAATGGGTTGGCTCAGCCAGGGAAGGACCACATTCTCTCAGACTAAAATAGCTGCTTAATGCAGATGTTTCGCATGGTGACTGTAGAGATCCGGAGACCCTCTTTTAATGGAAACGAGGCATTCCATCTTAGTCCTCATGGATGACAACGCATCTGCGTTTTGATTCTTAATCGAGGATAAATGTAGAATGTCTATAGGCCACAGCATCCACTTACCATCATCAAAATAACGAAGCAACTTTAGGTTCGAATATCTTGTGGCTCTCCCGAGTCTTACTTAGTAAACACCTAACAGAAGGTAGCTACGTGTCCATCTGGGTAGTTACCAAACCTTTTTCCATTTCTGCCACCAGCAGTGCTTGTTCTGTGGTGTTCTGGTGTGATGAGTATCGAGAGTCAGTATATATGTACTGTGATGCTGTTAAAATTTTTATCTAAGTCATCAGAGGGAACAAAGCATCTCTATCCTTCTTTGTTTGAACTGACACCATCAGGTAGATCGTAAGTTCGGTTAACACTTAAACTTTATAAAGAAGGTAAGCAGAGAGGCTCTTTCTACCCTAAATGTGTTTTTTCTTTTTCTTTATTAGCCCATATACGTCCACTGCTGAACATGGGCCCTCTCCCGTTATAAGGATGGTTTGTCTTGATCGTCAACGTTAGCAAGCGGGCTGACGATCACATTACTAGAATTCTTTCACCTCTGACGCTGCTCCTCGTCACCAGCTAGGTATTTTACGTCTGCTGTAAGCAAGATAAAACGCACATCGTGACCATACACGTCATCTGGATACTTGGCGGTTCACTACTGTACGGTTTATAAGGACTTTGGATCACCGCACGACTTTTTGTGGAATCGTTTACTACCGACGATTTTTCCGAACCGATCCGACTTAAAGACCTTCAAGAAAAAATCCTCCTCCTTTTTAACCTGCAATTCCTCCGGTGTTGCAGTTGTTATATCGCCATCTATCGAGAGCCACGAAGTTAACCTAACATATCCAATAGTCGACTCTTATAAAATATCTCCGATCTCTTACGCCAGCATCACACTCCACCAATATGTTTTAGGCAGAAGTTAATCTTAACGGCATTGGAAAATGGAAGGGTCGCCACATCACCTGCACAGTGCGTTTGGTCACCGGACCCTATGACCCATTGTTGGAGTGGCCCTGCGATCTCAACATCAATATAGTGCTAAGGGATCAGCCGGCTAATCGAAGTCAGGTAATATCATTATCCTTCAAATAATGCGAAGTTTAAAAAACTTTTCACGAGTCGAAATGAATGTAAACTTCTTTTTTTTTTCAAAGAAAGTCCTTCTGGGTTTCTTGCTGGTTCTTCCCAGGACTGAGGTATTTTCCGTACTAGTAGTAAATTGAACGTAAATGGTTTTCAATGGGTATTATTTAAAATCTATATTGAATAAAAAGTTTTTATTTCTATTTAGAAATTAGATGTTTTGTAAGTGCACTGAAGTCATTGAAATGGTTATAAATTAGACAACCCTCTTATTGATTTTGAAAGATGGTGCTTTTCATGTGGTCCCAAATAAATATGATCAAGATCTGACCAGCAGTTTTTGAGTTTTCTTTAATAATGCCTATTCATATTGAAGTCGGTTTGCACAACATTTTTAAGCTATTGCATAGCTTCTATCGCGGGCCTTGAGCGCGGGGACCGAATCCAGAAATTCCGTAACGAAAAAACCTCACGCTCCCCACTTCGACGGGCACGGAGGTGTGGCTTGAAGGCCGTGCATTGTCTAACGTCGTTTCTTTTCGGCAGTCTTCGACACGGTGTTTGTGTACGTGCAACTAGACGTATTGTACGACTCTACGAAGCTCGCACGAATCGAGACGAGCTGCTCCGAAATCGGACTAATACATAAGCAGCTGTTTATGAGAAAGTATATAGGTGTATAGGTATTTATGTACAACAGTGAATAGCTGTACTTGTAAAATTTGTGTATAAAGTGTTTTGAATATGAATGAACAAAGTGCGTTTATTATTTATTTATTTAATAAAAGAAAAAAATTTGTTTTCTTATCGGTCACCACGCTCAAAAAGTGTAACTTGAATTAATATCAAAGGAAAAGAAATACTGCATAAATAAAATAAATAAATAATTATAATTGCATAAGTTGATACAAAACGCTATGCAATAGCTTTACCGCGGCAGTCCCCGAGTGCCACACGTCTTTTTTATATTTATCACTTGTATTATAGACTATTTAAGTTATTAAATTAGCAACCTACTTCACTTCAACACATGCCGAAAGTAGGTTACTGAGTAGGCAACAAAACTACGTATACTAACAAAATTATGTACGTTCCATACTGTACGAAACTTATATAATTTTGTTATTATGTTCTTGTTCTTGTAAACACCTTCTGCTAAGGAGTCTGTCTTGGTAGGTAGTTTCTCTTACCTATTTATGTCGTCAAATAGTAGTGCTTGCACAGCTGTGTCCCGGTCTGAAGAGTACAGAGTACCAGTATAATTACATGCTGTGCAGCATTCCATCCTAGCCCTCAGAGATCATAACAAATCTGAAGCCTTCCCTGTTGAAAGTAGTCTGCAGGCGCTAGTTGACTGCAGTAAACAGTTCTATGTGCTAGGCTACGTTCAGTCACAGAATAATAAACTAGATGATTTTTTTAACGTCTGGAAAAAATGGGATATAGCATCTAAATGGAATAGAAGCCTATGGCACTGATATTCTACATTAACATTATTTTTTATTTACATTAACGTATTATGAAATCGATCTATCAATGAATACAGTAGTAGATCTATCAATAAATACAGTAGTAGATCTATCAATAAATACATTAGTAGATCTATCAATAAATACAGTAGTAGATCTATCAATAAATACAATAGTAGATCTATCAATCAATACAGTACTAGATCTATTAATAAATACAGTAGTAGATCTATCAATAATTACAGTAGTAGATCTATTAATAAAAACAGTAGTAGATCTATCAATAAATACAGTAGTAGATCTATTAATAAATAATACAGTAGTAGATCCATTAATAAATAATACAGTAGTAGATCCATTAATAAATACAGTAGTAGATTTATCAATAAATACAGTAGTAAATCCCCCGATAAATACAGTAGCAGATCTATCCATAAATACAGTAGTAGATTTATCAATAAATACAGTACTTGGGTACTTATTTTAATTTAGATAGTTTTGATTTTATTTAGGTAAAAAAGTTGTTATATTTTAGTACCAAAAGTTTATTTTAAATTAGTAGTATTTATTGATATTTCAATTTCGTACGTTAATGTAAAATAAAATAAATGTAAAATATCAGTACCATAGGCTTCTAATCCGTTCACCTGTTACATCCTATTTTTTCCAGATGGCAAAAACATCACCCAGTATAATAGGTTGACTGCCTCGTTGGTCTAACGGTCGTAAATGCGGTTACTAATCATAAGGTCCCGGGTTCGAATCCCAGGTCGAGCCAAAATCAGAAAGTTTTTCCAACAAGAAATTCTCACAGAAAGAAAACACATAACGTCGTTGAGCCTAAGCGTGATGTCTCTCCGGTCATGTCGGTGTACCGATCGATCAGACTATGAGATTGAGGGAATATAGTGCACTTGCGCTTGCGCATTCACTCGTGCACTATAATCTAGTCTTGCGCAGATGGATAGTCTTCATTCAGACTGACGGTCCGGCGAACATTATTACAATAGGTTCAGTTCAGATTTATTAAAAAAAACTTCTGCGTAATTTTAATTTCACAGAATGTTGCAATATTCACAGGCAATGGATATTGTGAAATCGCTACAACTGCGCCGCAAATCGTCGTCCAAACGTCATGACTACGACGAAGCAAGTGACGAGAAAACCAAGTCCACGGAGAACCTGGACATGAATGTCATACAGATGAAGAGGCAATACATTTTCATACCGCATACCAGTTTGGACAAGTTCGAGTATATTAAGAACGACGTCATGTTCTTGGAGTTTATTGTAAATCAATGATATTTACCAATGATCAATGGTCTTGATGCCTTTTCGATCGAGGCGATAACGATTGATTACATAAGTTGTATAGGTACAGTAAAACAACCCGGTGATCCTTTTAAAGACTTATAGATGTACATATAGGCGTTGCATTTATGACAGTAAATTTTTTGGTCGTTATTAAAGGAATTTAATGTTCACAATAGGTAACTTACTAAAATTCGACCTAAATAATACTAAACCCTTTGAAAAAATGTTATTCACTTCTGAACTAACTGATACACGTATCGGTATAGCGGCGTCTTTGGCAATAAATACTCTCTCCCGGCTAATGCAGAGGTAATAAACCAACACACAATTTGCAAATTTATAAAAATATTGTTTTTATGGTCGAGTTTAATGAAGTAGTTATTTCTATACGTTTGAATACTGATCATGATAACGTATTTAATGGAAACCACAGGGTTTTTGTTAGATAATACAAATAAAGAATGTGGATTGGGGTTGCCATCTGTTTCGGACTTAGTACAACAACCAAAAATAAATGAAACCTAAGTATCTGGATGGGTTTAAATGGCTATTAAATATGGGACTTTGTGCTCTCTGATTCATTTTTATCACGTTTTTATGAAATCGCTTTCGACAGTTGACTACGGACATTTCTAAACAATTTTAATAACACATTTAAGTATATAAAAAGCAATCGTAACAGGCAGTAGGCATTTGCGTAATAGATTAGAATTTACATCACTACCTTTTGTTTGTTTTAATGGCGTTCCTATACCCTTTGACAATACTGTCAAAAACTTAGGCGTCATATTTGATCACCATTTAACATGGACCACGCATATCGCTGAAGTTAGTCGCAAGGTCTACTTTACTTTACATTCGCTGAAATGTCTACAAAACTTCTTACCCCTTAAAGCTAAAATATCACTCGTGCTTACTCTTATCCTACCTCTCCTTGATTATGCGGATGCCTGTTATTTGGATGCTACAGAGGAGCTTCTTAATAAACTTGAGCGCTTGCAAAATCAGTGCATCCGTTTTATATTTGGGCTCAAGAAATTTGACCGTATACCTCAGTTTCGTAAGCAACTCAAGTGGCTCCCAATTCGACTTCGAAGGAACACTCGATTGTATGTCTCCTCTATAACATTTTGCACAACCCTTCCTCTCCCACTTACCTCAGAAGCCGATTTTCCTTCACCCATCTTCCGGACAAACCATGCAGATCCCTTGTTAAAAATCTTCTTGACTTTCCTGTCTTTAATTCCGGTTTTTACTCCCACTCCTTTTCAGTTCACGCGGTAAGATTATGGAACTCACTACCGTCAAATATAAGAAATTCCGAAACTTTGTTGGTATTCAAGAAACGTGGAATAATATTGTTATTATTATTATTATTGTGGGGTATCAATATAGTTTTCTCATCTGGTTGGGTTCTATAAATATATAATTATAAATGAAGATGAAAAGATAAATATACATAAATATCAATAACATAAAATAAATATAAAAATACATAAATAAATAAAAGCCCAACCAGATGGAGGCCCTCGGCAGGGGAGACCAAACGGCCGAGGGTTAGGGGGAAAGGGAAAGAAACCGGCGGACGATGCGGGCGGTATCGAGGAGCACCGCCTTCTGCATTTGAGCCTGGAGCGGTCCGCCACGTAGTCCCAGCCGCCTCAGATGACCCGAGAGGCTGACTGGGATTAGCCCGTTTGCAGAGACGACTACAGGAATAATTTCGGTCGGCAGACCACCCCACATGTCAGTCACCTCGTGAGCCAGGTCCAGATATTTTGTTTGCTTATCTGTTTCGGCTTTCACGAGGTTCTCGTCATACGGAATGGTAATGTCGACCAAAAATATACTTGACTGTGCCCGTTCCATCAGCACAATATCAGGCTTATTCGCAAGAATAGTCCTGTCTGTGATGATGGCCCGGTCCCAATAGAGCCTGGCGCGATCATTTTCGAGCACGGCTTCCGGCAAGTACTTGTAATACGGCAATTTCCGAGACACGAGACCGTATTTCAGAGCGAGCTCCTGGTGAAGAATTCTGGCTACTAGGATGTGCCTGTGCAAGTACTCAGAGTTAGAAAGCGCCGAACAACCGGAGATGACATGCCTAAGTGACTCACCGGGATGGCGACAAGCTCGACAGATGTCGACGGTGCCATCTTTTAGGATGTATCTCCGATAGTTGTTGGTCTTAATAACCTGATCCTGTATTGCACAGACAAAACCCTCGGTTTCCCCGAAGAGATCACCAAAGCGTAGCCAGTGGAGGGAGGCTACTGTGTCTACGAAAGGCTCATGTAGAGCCTTGTAGAACCTCCCGTGGAGCTCCTTCTCCTGCTATACGGTCCCCCGGTCGGAAATGCTCTGTACTGCCGGGTCTTGCCATTGTTCGTTGGCTAAGGATAGAGGGGTAAGTCCTCTATCACAAGAAATGATGTCCTTATAGAATGGATCATCCGATCTCGCCAGGAAGTAATCACGGAGGCTGCACACTTCGCGATTATGCATGGTGAGCGCGCTCAAGAAGCCACGACCACCATGCTTCCGCGGCAAGTACAGCCTCATTACCGACGATCTCGGATGATGCATCCTATGGGACGTCATGGTAGTGCGGACTTTTCTATCCGGGGCTTTAAGTTCAGTCTGAGTCCACCTGAGTATGCCAAAGGTATACATGAGGACAGGCATGACCCAGCCGTTATATGCGTGTGCCTTATTCACACCGGGCAAAAGGCTGTTAAGCACCTTGGTCAAGCGTGCATAAAACACGTCGCAAACTGACTGTTTCATACCAGTCTCATCGATACCGATGTTTTGTGACATACCCAGGTATCGGTATGTTTCAGCCTCGGAAAGGGTTCTTAAGTTGACGGGCATAGATAAGTCTATGCCCTCAGAGTTAGCAACCCTTCCCCCTTCAACATGGAGGACCGCACACTTATCCGTCCCCAGCTCCATTCCAATGGAATTGCTAAATTCACAAGTGATGTTTAGCAATTCCATAAGATGGGAGCGACTGGAGGCGAATAACTTGAGGTCATCCATATAGAAAAGGTGGGTCACTTTTGTCCCTCCGTTCCGTAGCTGAAATCCCCTCCCGGAGCCCTCCAGTAAGGTACTGAGAGGGTCAGAGAGGCAGAACCAGATTAGACTCAGACAATCGCCCTGGAAGATACCTCTTCTTATCCTTATGTGGTTCTCCGCAGCCATCATCCGCTCGCCCAGATGACAAAGGATTGTACTCCACTGCCCCATACACTGCTCGAGGAAGTCTTTAACTGTACAGTCCATCTTGTACAGCTCGAGGACTCTCTTTAGCCATATATGGGGCATCGAGTCGAATGCCTTTCTGTAGTCTATCCAGGCGGCGGAGAATTTCCGACGGTTGCGTTTCACCACTTTGCCAATGACCGCGTCAATGAGGAATGGTTCCTTGGTTCCGCGACCACCGCCCCGACATCCATTTTGAGCGCGCGACATCGCCTGATTTGAGTCCAGGTGACGAGTGATTCTTGCGCTCAAAATGGATGTTAGTGTCTTGTATATGGTCGGTAGACACGTGATGGGGCGGTATTTGCTCGGGTCTGTGGTGCCCTGGTCTTTAGGAACTAAATGAGTGATCCCAGTAGTGAAGAGGCTTGGGAGCGACTTCTGATTGAGAGCCTCTTGAAACTGTCGGGCGAGCACAGAGTGACACACCATGAACCCCTTCAGCCAGTAGTGATGCAGCCCGTCAAGCCCCGGACTTTTCCAGTTCGGGGCCCTACGGACCGCCTCAGCTACGTCATCCGGCGTTATGATGACGGGGTCCATGGGCGTAATACACGCACACTGACTCGCCACAACTTCCGTCCAAGGGCCCTCGCTGTGGTTTACGGGCTCTGACCACAGGCCGCGCCAGAATGCTACAGTGTCGGCCTGATTCGGTGCTGGGCCCGTTCCACTTACCATTGGTCGCTCCAATGATTCATAGAGCCTCTTCTGATCACTCTGGAAGAGACGATTCTGGTTGAACCGTGTCGACCTCTCGGTATATCGCCGAATCCGCTTTCCTCAAGCAGCGATTCTCTGCTTCAGATCATCTATGCGCTCCATCAGTTTTTGCGTTATATCCGGCTGGGACAAACTGACATTTGTCCCAGCAAACGCCATCCTGACGGTGCGCGCAATTCTTGGCCTGTTATTGCCTGATCTGAAGCATATCAGTCTGCCGATGAGAGCTCTAGCCTTTGCGATACGTTCCTCAATTCTTCTTCTCCATGCTGGGACTGGGATAGCGCTACTATGGCCAGTAGCGCGTTCAGCCGTCGTAACCTTGGCGCCTATGATACGGCAGACTGCCAGTGCGGCGCCAAAAAGAATTGAGTCCGTCTCGCAAAGGTCCCAGCTGGCTTCCAAATAGGTCTCCAGAATTGGGTTCAGAGCCCTCACGACAGCCCGATTCCGCTTGCTTAGGGCTATGCGGGTAAGTCGCGGTCGATTTTCGAGAGGCGTACTGCGCGTTTCCACAATCGCCTTTTCCAATGTACTCCTCATATGCTCTAATTCCAGTTCCTGGGCGACTGTTCCATCATCGTTTGAACCCACCACAACTGGGGTATTCACGGCGGCATCCACGTTTGCGGGTTGCTCTACCATTTGTGGCGCCGCATCCTCAGCCGTAGCATTTTCATCCGACGAGGGAACAGCCTCACGTCGTAGCCGTTCGAGTTCGGCGACATCAAATATATTTGAGCGCAAGATATACCGAATTCGGTCTGCCAGGTTTTGCTCCGGTTTTTATTATTATTATTAGTTTTAGTTTATATATATCATATGTAACTATCGTATTTATTATTATTATTTATTAATTTATTTTATTTTTATTTATTGTTTTATTTTATATTATTTACGTAACATTGTGTATATTATTTATTTTTTAGTAGTACTAATGTATGCACTAAGTTTGCAATTTAAATATAATTTCCTTTATGGGTCTACTGGAAGATATTTCAGCGAATTTGGAATAAGTTGAACCTTTGTACGTAATTACTATAAGACTGCTTCTGTACCTTAATGTGTGTACATAAAATAGATAAAAAAAGCATTTAAATGGAAATATTTTCTTAGAAAAAATTTACCTTAGTTTTTTTTACTTAAGCGTAAGACTTCTACGTATATTACTAGTCGGGCTCTGCGGCTTTAATACATTGCGAACTTAGTTACAGTCAATTCTCCGTAAAGCCTTTAGTCGACTGTCAGCGGCCGTGAAGACTAGTTCTTTGTGTAAACTGCATAGTTGTTTTCGACATACAAATAAGATATGTAACTTTATTTCTTATTTGCTTAAAATCAGAATTTGTCGTAAATATAAATACAATTCTGCGTGACATATTTACCGTGCCAGCTGTCAGCGTACCCTCGTGCCCGTGCGATGCACAGCTGTGACACACAGTTTTGTTTCGAATTGCCGGTTTGGACAGTAGCTCGAAATAATGGTAATATATTCAAGAAAATTGTTTTGTACTGTATTGAATTATGGAAATAAAACAATAATTATCTTGTATACATATTTTTATTTGACATAATACGTTTAGACACAGATTACAAACTTATTACATGGGCTCAGATCATTTTATAAAATCCCCTACAACAAAAGGACTATGAGAGTGAGGCTGATGACTACAAGGAGACCGTACTGGTTCGTACGGCTCCATAGATAACATTTAATCATATATTTTGTCATAGACGGTAGTAAAACATTTATTGGCTTACATTAAATGATTCAGTAGCATCAAGATACGAAACAACGCCATCTGGTTTTAATACTAGATTTTGAGCTTTCTCTTGTTCAAGTTATTTGTACGGGGATTATCATTCCTAACATTAGATCGCCCATGTTGTATATACTCGTAAAGTTTATAGCTGTGACAATGCCACAATAAATGAACGAAATATGATCATCACTAGTTCCGAAAGTTCTTTTAAAAACCATTTATACAAATTGAATAATATTATAATACGTTATACTAGAAGATCTACCAGTTAACTTAATTTATTCAAAAATAATAACACTCCCACCGTTAATATGTATCCTGGAGGAATTTTACACGACTATAATGGCACAAGTAGTTGACTTCTAAGGAGCAAGCTATTTAATACACAAAAACGCATCACTTTTACGTATCAAATTCCGCTACAGTATTTCAGAATAAATATTGTGCATCGGCAAACAATCGTATTGAACATTACAAAAACGATTGACGAAAGTAATTTGGTTGTAAAGACTAGCTCGTAATGTCAACTATATTACAAACCAAAGAAACTAGATTGTACAACCAGTGCGTGATGCCAGAAGCAGTAGACTTTTTATATTAACTTATATAATATTGCACATAATTCAGTCATTATTCGAGCGTAATTTTGCAACATGTTACAAAAACTCAATGCTTCCGTTAAGTGCATAAACAGAATCAGTATTCAAACGTAGACAAATAACTTTACTTCAAAAAACTCGACCATAAAAAAGTTAAATAAATTTTTATTCGCAAATTTGTATGTGTGTTTATTACCTCTGCATTGGCCGGGGAGTAACAGTGTTGTCAAAGACCCCACTATACTGATGCGCGTGTTAGTCAGGGGCATAAAACCATATATAATTTGCAAATAATAATGTATGATCGAGTTTTCTGAAGTAAGGTTATTTCAATACATTTGAATACTTTTTTCCAATAGCACACTTGATGGAAACCGCAGGGTTTTAAAATGTTAAATGTCTCAATTATTTAGTCATAGACAATACTAATAAATCTTATTCTTGCTGTAAATATACTGATAGTATTAGGGGAGGACTTAACACTTGTACCGTGAGGGATTCGAACCTGCAACACCGAAGACACTAAGCCGCTGCACTACTGAACCGTCTGTAATAGGTAAGTACTTTTTACAAAGTAGAAGTTCTAAGAAAACTTTCTTTTATAAATATATTTTAAAATATATAGCAATAGGTCAGTTTGAGGGTAGAATGAGATAACATTATACTGCACCATTTGCTAACCATTTTTACATACACTTTTCACTATTTATTAAACCTTGACGAAAAAACGGGGTGTTCGACCGCTATATGTGTCTCTCTGTGAAGTCGTAGCTCTCAAACGGGTGAATTGATTTGGATGCGATTTTTTTTTATTTAAAAGCAGGTTTTCTAGTGATGATTCTTAAACTTGTTTTATCAATATCGGTTCCGCCGTTTGAAGATAATCAGCCTTTTTTTCAATTAAAGTTATTTCTTTGCTCTTAATTGATATACCCCAATAATAAGGCTTTAAATGATTCTTCTTAAATCAGAGATCAAGTTTGTTTCGAGGAGACGGATATTAAAATTTTACTTAATTTTAACTCTGGAACTCTTTGGCAATTCCTGAAACAAGTTTTAAAATTAAAGTTAAGGTGAAAATATCAAAAGGAGACAATCGTTTTTGGGCCCACTAGAAATTTTAATGTAACTTAATGGTATTACACACAAAAAAGATACCAATTTATTAAAGTAAACGGCCTCAAGATTTTATGAAAATCTAACTGGGATCATGAAATAATATAAAAAAATACTATGAGTACAAGAAATAGTCACTAAAGAATCAATACATGTGAAAATAGTTTCCAAGTTCGGTGTACTATGGTTTTCCAGAACTACTAAAAGAATTTTCCATCAATTTTAAGTAACTATAAACTATGAATGAACCGTAAACTTTTTTAATTTATATTACCGGTGAAAACTACTAGAAAATCGCTTTGAGTTGTTGAATTTAGGTTATTGTGATATTCATATTTAATTGTTAATTTCTTAGTATTCCCGATAGATGCGGTAAAACTAATATTACTATTGTATTTTTACTATTATTAATCAACATGCATTTCATTAAGTTACGCCACAATTTATGGTGGAACCATTCTACATACAAAAATGAATTGTCTCCTTTATAATCTACTAAAAAAAAAACTTGGTAGTCGTAGGACTGCACATCACTTCTTAGCTCTACAAAGTTGTATCATTTTTGGGTTGATTATATATATATAAGATATATTTTTATAGGAAGTAGTTTTTATTAGAAATTATTTTTATCAACTAACTAAATTAATATACAAAAAGAATTCCATTTATTGCATGGGAAAGCATAACTATTATATAATATTTTGTATGAGGTAGAGTCACGCTGCAGCTATATTATGGTTGCTGCCACGAATGGGTCGGCTCGACCGGGGAAGGATCACGCTCTCACAGAATACCAGCGTAAAGTAGCAGCTTAATACTGCTGTGTTTCGTGTGGTGAGTGTAGAGTTCCGGAGACTCTTTTGTACTGGAAACGAAGCATTCCATTTTAGTCCTCAGGGGTGACAACACATCTGCAGTTTGATTCTTAATCGAGTATAGATGTACATATGGGCTTCAGCATCCACTTACCATCATGTGGGCTAAGTGGGAGTTTGTCAACCATATTCTATAAAAAAAATCGAGATTTAATTTTAAACGCTTACCTTTACATAAATAATGCGGGTTGAGATCTCTTCTTACAATAAAGACTTATACTCTGCGAGGTAATCTTCCTCCTCTAACAGGGACGTATCCAGATAGTCATCTTCGTCAGTTCTGATGGCGGACGACAACCTGTTCAAGGCCATCTCGCGCTCCAGCTTCCTGCAGACACATTTTTACGTTTATAGCATGTTTTATATATTTATATTAAGGCATATTTATTTGATATAAGTTGCATGGAGTTTTTAAGTGATAAAATTTCTGAAGTTAGACACAATTTCAGTCTCGTAACAGTTTTGGATGTTTTTTGTTCTTTTTATGTTTGTCACCTCTATTTAATATAATTGAAGTTTATTTATTAATTCTTGCTTATAATTACATCTTTATATGAACTGACAGATTTTGTTGAAATTGTGTGTGTGTGTGTGTGTGTGTGTGTGTGTGTGTGTGTGTGTGTGTGAGTGTGTGTGTGTGTGTGTGTGTGTGTGTGTGTGTGTGTGTGTGTGTGTGTGTGTGTGTGTGTGTGTGTGTGTGTGTGTGTGTGTGTGTGTGTGTGTGTTGTCATCCAGGTTTGTTCCGCGCCATCTTCTGGTTTGTTTACCTCTGTTTTCTTTTACGACACGCACTTTGTGATATTGTGTAGGGAAAATTCTCACACTACCACTGCATGGTAAATGAAAATATTCGGACGTACATTTTCTCTCGATCTTGCTTCTGTTTCTTATTAGACGCCTCGCCGGTGCTTGTTGAAGGGTTCCCTGCAGCTTCGTCTAGAAAATAAGTAGTATTTTAAAATTAATTCATATATGTAATACAAATATAAAACATTATAAAATCGATATCAAAACATGACGAGTAGCAGCATCTTCCTGATAGCAACTCAAAATAATACAAAAAAAACATTGTCTGCCAAATTGACAAGAGTGCTAACTGTGGCAAAATCCCCTCTATGAGACAATCTATGTTTGGCAGTAATTTTTTGATAATAAATGCCTGAATAATAACAACTCAAAATAACAAAAAAGTACGGTTGGCAACCCAATGCCAAGTGTGGCAACTATGGCTAATATCTACCCTTTGAGATAATTTATGGGGAGGTCTGTGTTCCTCCCTTCCTAGGTACTTATGTATCACGGTCATATAATTTACAGATTACATAACGTTTAGATGACGAGTTTTACTATAATGGATGACTTTTTTACCGTCTGCAAAATATAGCGTGTAACATGTGAACAGAGTAGAAGCCTATGGCACTGATGTTTTACATAACATAAAGAAAAATAAAAATATTGAATTAAACGTAAAAAAAATATTTTTGAACAAATTCTAGAAGCGACAGTAGCCTAATGGCAGGGCGCGGACCGCGAACTCGAAAGATCGTGGGTTCGAATCCGCCATTCGACTACTGGCGTGAACCACTCGTAACACAAGCAATTTAAGCTTACCACGAATGGTTAAGGGGAATATTAGTAATGTTTATAGCATTGTTAATATTCTTAAAAAAATTACCCTTTGCCCTTGGGCCTGTGACCCTGCGAAGTGACAAGATCAAATATGCCTACTAAATTTATTGTTTTATTGCCGTTCGTAAAGTAGGGTGGATATGATTTGAATTTGAATATATTTTAATTAATTAATTAATTTAACTTAAAAATTTTATTTTTTGTAAAATATCAGTGCCATAGGCTTCTTCTCCGTT
Source organism: Parnassius smintheus behrii (assembly GCA_036936625.1). Taxonomy (NCBI): domain Eukaryota; kingdom Metazoa; phylum Arthropoda; class Insecta; order Lepidoptera; family Papilionidae; genus Parnassius; species Parnassius smintheus. The sequence goes on along the minus strand of JAUPFT010000021.1, from coordinate 2,831,247 downwards.
CACATGTTACACCCTATTTTTTTTCAGACGTTAAAAAAACCCTTTCTATCTACCATATTTATACTTGATCCATGGGGAATCGAACCCGAAATCTTTGCTACCGTGTAGTGGTAGTGTAAGAATATCCACTTGGCCACATTGTCCCGTGGGTGTCGTAAGAAGCGATTGAGGGAAAGAACCGGGAGCTGGGCAACAGCGTCATCCCAATAACAACTTTTGCAAACCCGCGTGCCAAGCGTGGCAACTATGACAAATATCTCCCTAATATAATACAACAGTTTAAGGGAGACCTATGTTAAGCAGTAGACTTTATAGTCTGTAACCTGTAACCTCGTAAAGCAGATGTTTCAAAATGGGTCAGGTCTACGTACTACGTACTACCTCAAAAAATCTGTAGAATTCGGGAAAATAAAGATAATTCATTTAAATGTATCCTATCGTTAAAAACAATTGATGTTTATCAACTATTATTATCGACTTTCAAAATGGCGTCTCACCGATTTAGTTACTCTGTGCTTATAGAAAATGACAGTAAAACATAAAGCGACCATTGATCATAAAAAGAGAACTGTCAGTTGTCACAACAGTGTCAAAATACGTGAAATAAACATGTCAAATGTCACTAATCAATAAAAATGACAGCTTATCGCTATGACGGATTTTTGTTGTGTATTGCAATTTCAAGCGTAAATTAATGGGTTTTACCAGCAAACAAAGCCATTATAAAATAATCGGACAGTTAAGAAACGCTTAAAATGTATTTCCCTATTTTTGAGCATAGTGTTTCCTTCATTAGAAAGCATTTGGGGAAAAAGCGATTATGACCCTTATCATAGGAATGAAATAGGAATTACTATTACATATTACATATTTATACTTGACATAGGAATAAAGCGTTTTGCGACAACATGAATAAGTTGATTTTTACTATCGATCAAAAATATTAAAGGAAAGTAAAATAACGCGTTGATATGCGTACAGCAAAGGAGTGAAATAATTCGCCAGTGTTTGTCTGTACATCCGTGAGTAAGATCCGAGAGCAAGAGTAGACCGTAGGGTGTTACCTGGTGGTAAGTGGGTGCTGTAACCAATACATATCTTTATCTATCCTCGATTAATAATCAAAATGCAGATGCGCTGTCACCCGTGATGACTAACGATGGAATTCCTCGTTTGCAGTAAAAGGCATCTTCGGTTCTCTACACTCACCATACGAAACACAGCAGCATCACGATGCTATCGCTGGTATTCTGTGAGAGCGTGGTCCATCCCCGGTCGAGCAGACCCATTCGTGCTACAACCATAATATAGCTGCAGCATGGCTCTACCACGTATTATGTTGAGCTAAACCGGTACGCCTTACCAAATTAACTACATCCTATAAAATCATCAGCTAGGATAGTAGTTAAGCATGTGCTTATAAGTGATAAGAAACTTAGCAGTTGTTGTTTCATGTTTTTTTATTAATTCTTTATATATATATATATATATATATATATATATATATATATTGCCTAATAAGGGGGGGGGGAGATATTTGCCACCCTTGGCATGGAGTTTAGCAACCACTTTTTGTTACCGTTTACTACGTTAACTAGGCTAGTAAGTATATGTGTATTATACTGCATGATTTTTTTACCGTCTGGAAAAAAACAGGGTGTAACATGTGAACGGAGTAGAAAGCCTATGGCACTAATATTATTTATAATTTTTTTTATTTTAAATTAACATATCATGAAATTGATTTATCAATAAGTACTATTAATAGGGTGTGTATTATTTTAATTAAATATATAATAATATTAAAAATTTAGTTGTTATTTTTTTTAGTACCGAAAGTTTATTTAAAATTAGTAGTATTTATTGACAGACGAATTTCATAATACGTTAGTGTAAAAAAAAATATTATGAAATATCAGTGCCATAAGCTTCTATTCCGTTCACTTGTTACACCCTATTTTTCCAAGACGCTAAAAAAGATCATACAGTATATTATGTACGTTAGCAATATCAGATGCAATAAGAAACCACATATATGATTATTATACTAAGAACGAGTTTCCAACTAGACGTTTGCTTTTGGTCTCTTTAAAAGAAGCTGGCTTGTTTAAAGGCGGTAAAACGGCGTTGTCAAAACTATTGCACGAAATTGGGTTTGAATATAAAAAAAACGAATAAAAGGAAAATATTAATGGAAAGATTTGATTTAATAATTAAAAGGAGCGAGTTTTTAAGAGAAGTCAGAAAAATCGAGTCAAGACTCGCCCTCGAATTGTCCCAAGGGACAACATCGTTTTTGTTGACGAAACATGGTTAAATGCGAACCACACCGTGTCACGCTCTTGGACTGACGAAACAAAAGCATCAACCTCAAAGGTTCCAATTGGAAAAGGATCGCGACTGATAATTTGTCACGCCGGTTCTGCTGGAAGTGGTTTCTTTGAAAATGGACTGCTGGCTTTCGCGTCAAAAAGTACTTCCGATTACCACGAGGAGATGGATACAGACACTTTTACGAATTGGTTCGAAAATCAATTATTACCCAGCCTGCCAGAGCCTTCTATCATAATAATGGACAACGCTTCATATCACTCGAAACAACTGAATAAAGCGCCTACTCAGGCCGACAAGAAAGTTGATCTCGTAGCATGGCTACACCAAAATGGAATTGAAACTACTGCCGAAATGCTAAAGTCTGACTTAGTAAAGTTGGTACGCGAAAATAAAACATCAAGAGTCCGTTATGAAGTAGATGAGATAGCTCTAGCACATGGACATCGGGTACTTCGAATTCCGCCTTATCACTGCCAGTACAATGCCATTGGGCTAATATGGGCACAAATCAAAGGTATTGTTTTTTATCGCATAAGTTATGAATATGAATAATTTGTACTATTATAACATCCAATATTCAGCATATAAGTAAAAAGATACATAACTAAGAAATAAATATCTCATGTCCCTTACATGTAGGTAATTGTGTAACATTTCGTTTATTTAATGTAATAAATTAACGTTATTTAATGTTTACATTACAGGTTACGCAGCTCGTAATAATACGACTCAGTCATTCAGTGCTAATAAAATGATGGGTCTATTAAAAGATGCTTGCAGCAAAATAACGAAAGAAGATTGGGTCAAGGTCGTCGAAAAGACTCGAAAACTAATAACAGAAGATTATGAACGCGATATAAGAGTGGACACCATTATAGAGAATGAAATTGTCATACAAGTGACTGATAGCGATGACAGCTCTGGCGAATCTGGTTCAGAGTCTGAATAATTGTTTTAATAAATGATAGGTAGTCATTTATTAAACATCTTGTACCTACTCTATTCATTAAAATGTGTAACAGTGTTTACAAATTTGTTTTATTTTGATATGTCCTCGACCAATTATCTACGCCCATCAAGGATACTCCACCTAATAAAGAACCTGTGTCTTTAACTATTATTGTTTTGATTTTATTTAATTACACACTATACTAGAATATTTAAAAACAAACTGTTCCCAAATGATATTAGGGTTACTGGTTCAGTCACTTCACTAGTATTGTCAATTCGTCATGTGTCAAATCGGTAATAACTCAGCGGCCGGAGTATAGCGATAAGAATATTAGGTATATTGTTAATAAATAAGCAATATTAAGACATTGGTCACGTTAGAGCGACTGCGGGAGGCGTGAAAATGCTGCGCCTTGTCGCTGAGTGTGGCACGTTGAGACGGTTGCATGACATGTGCAATCTTTCTACTATTTTTGCGCGAGATTGAGACTGATGCATGCATATTTTTGCCCCTTGCGTTTGAATATTTTTATCTTCGAAATTTGGGTATCAGGTAAATAGTTATTGATTTCTTTATTTCTTATTAAGAAGACGTTGCCCAAATCCTGTGTTATTTTCCCCTGTCGTCTCTTACGACATCCACGGGATGAAATGGGGTAGTGGGATACTCTTACATCGTCCCTACTCTGCTAAAACACTGGGAGAAATGAAGATGTATGTAGAGGTAGATACCCGAGCGCAGGTTTCCACCACTCAAGTTTCCCGAGAGCAGCAGTTCGGCTGCAGCATCCACTTGGTTGTTGCAGAGTTTGAGCGCGGCCTTGGCCTCTTCAAGATTGTAGCCGAGTTCCTCCAACTGTAAAAGATTTAACTTTACTGGGCAATACAGGACAGTGAGATGGTTTAAAATACCAAATAACGATGGTTAAAGTGGAGGTCCGTTGGCCGATCGTTTATCGTGTAGTGGTAGTGAAAGAATTTCCACTGCCCCAAATCATCCCGTGGGTGACATGAGAGGCGACAGAGGTAAACCAATCAGGAGATAGGCAGCAGCGTTTTCCTAATAACGACTAAAAATAAAAACTGCGGTTGCCAACCCACCTGCCAACGTGGCAAATACAGCAAATGTCCCCCTACAGGGCAATCTACGGGGGGGGGGGGCATGTTCAGCACTAACTTTAATAGGATGTAACGATAACGGTAAAAGACCACCAAAGGGAGTGATCAACTCCCTCAGGATGACGAATATGCTACTGGAGCAGTGTTCATCATGGCAGATCCCATTAGAGATATTTTCTATCCCAACCTATGCAGTAAGATTTACTGTATCTTACTGCACGTTTAAATGAAACTAAATTTTATAGATTTCATCGTGCATATTAACTTATTTCACATTCCCGACGTTTCGAGCACTTAACAACACCTATGGTCACTGCTGAGGTGTTCGACGTCCCAATGTTAGTTAACCACGGCTACTTGTAGCTTAAAATTTTTGTTCCGATCTACGCAATATGAATTTACAGTGTCGTGTAGTTGTATGCTGGGGTTGGGATTTATGGGATCCCAAGCAGATGTTTTTTTTTTTATTTAAATATCCTCGCGTATCATCCTTGGAAAGAATCAGTGTTATTTTGCAAGGATTTGTTATCAAATCTGATGTAATGACAGGGGATTTTTTTTATGTATAATACTATATAATAATGATAAAATACATAAAAACTAGTTTCATTTTAATGTGTAGTGTTCGCGTAAACATAAGAAATCAGATGTAAAATGTTGGCTGCGTTTGGCAGAAAAAAGCGCTTGGAAGCGCCTGTAAGCAAAATGCCAAAACTATACAGTTTTCGGCGAGGACACGATTGCTAACTTAAGTAGCGCTGACACAATCCGCCTTTTTGCTTATTTATTTTGTTTGTTTTTAAGTAGAGTTTATAAGTTGTTTTGTGCAATTAGTTTCAAGTAATATAAAATGACATGAATAAACATATTATTAAAAATTCATGATTGGTAAGTTTTTAATATAAATACTTTACAAACATATATTTAAATTAGGTTAGGTTCCCCGGTTAAAACTAACTTAGTGTCCTAGAGGAATATAGCTACTTACGATTTGACAGCGCTTACCGCTTACGATCGCCTTTTTGCTTACAGGCGCTTCCTAGCGCTTTTTTCTGTCAAACGCAAGAACGCTGCGAAAATAATAGTACTAAATACTATCGATTCAAAACTCTTTATTTATTACAAAAATAAATAGTTTTGAATTCAGACATTGAAACATGTATTCATTTATTTATGTTTCAATTATACGCGTAATTCAAATTAAAGTAACATTACCGTGGCTTCTGTTGTTGCAGATTAGAAGACAAATAACTTATACTGGGGTTGAAAAATCATAAAACACAATAAACTTTTAAATACGATTTTGTCAACGAAATTGACTATTATGCTGTGCGTAAACGAAATATGCATTCCTTGGGGGAGGCGTGGACTTGTATAAATTGCCCTATGAAGGAATTCCTGATTCTGTAGTCGAGCACGTCAGTTATACTAATAACTAACTTGTGCTTGTTCCGAGCATTTACAAAAGGTACAACACTATTTAAAAAAAAAAAACTATTTTTGCTTTTGTACATACATAAATTTCAAAAAATATATTGAGAGGCTAAAGTTAAATTTCTTTAGATTTTTCTTTAAAGATATTGGAGTTACCTCCGCCACCAACGCCTTGTCGATATCGACCGAAGAGCCTTCCAAACTGGCCGTGCTCGCTTCCTCTGACAAGTCACCAAACTGTAAACCAAAAAGTATAATCTATAAATACTCGTATTCAAAAAGCAGGTTTAGGTAGGTAAACATGGTAAACATTCAACACATTCGAGTCAAACGCTTTAACCAATTAAATAAAAGCATTTTGACCGCGTTAATGGTTGTGTAGTAAGTAAGTATGTTTTAGTTTGTATTTTTCGAATAATAACTCGTTATAACGCGATCACTCACTGAATTTACTAAAACAACACTCAATTCGTAAACAATAGTTCCACAGAACCTACTTCAAACTGTCTTTCGAAATTCGCAACACGTTATAATGTCTATTTAAAACAATATTCCCTACTATTTAATTACGTTAAAATTCTCTGCATTGCCTTAACGCTCAGGAACAGGAATGCTATTGTTCTCGCGGAGTAGCTCGGCGCTCGCACTGGGCCGATCGACGACCCTAATCCGGTACGACTTAGGATGAAATGTCTAGAGCGCTAAGGTTGAGTTTGATTAAGCAGGATTTTGTAATAAATAGACGTGAGGACGATACGAGGTTTTATTTTGCACTGACTTTACATATAACATTTCTAAGCGGACTGTATGATTTTACTACTATAGATAGCTAGTTATAGGTAACATTCATTAGGTAAGTACTCGCTTTAACAGGTTGCCTTATATTCGCGAGAAAATATTACACTAAAAAACGAAATGCAAACAAACACTTCGAATTTCAGAGTTTCTGCTTTCGGCAGGAACTTCAACTTTGCTGCTCTTATCGTTAAAATAATTTTGATACCTAATTTTGTGTATTAAGTATCTGCGCATGTGAAATTTTAAAGGTTATTTTAGAGTGAAACATGTGATTTAATAATAATAAATAGTATAGAGATACAATAGTAATCAATGGTCAGCTGAGTTAAGATGTCGTCAAAATGTCAAGTTTTGTGATCATGTAAAACACAGGTCAGATATATGTCAGAATAGGCTGTACGGTCACAAATTTTGCCTTTAAATAAAATAAAAAATTCAAAAAATTTCCAAATTCACGCCGCGATGACATGTTTTTCCTTCACGGTGTTTGAGAATGACAGCTTTTTGTTCTTATTCATCCTCCACATATACTACGCGTTGTGTACATTCAAAGAATTGTACTGCATCCTTCTTAAAGAGTTCTATAATAACTTTCGTAAATAATTTCCTATGCTCAGCGTTCTCGAAATAAATAAAGTATCGACTCTTAAATTTTATATACTCCTTTAAAAATTGTTTTACTAATTCTTCGTTTTCTAGTGGGAGAAATACCTCTAGTACTTTTTGTTTAGCTCTAGATAAATTTCTGACTTGTAGTTTATTTTGGAACCAAGCAAATACTAGGATCTGATTTGGTTTGGTATCTGTTGCCGCGCTCAAAATTGGGATTGCTGTTGACTCAGGTTCAATATTTGAGTGTATCGTATCTTTTCTACTATTGTTCGTTACAGATGATACAGGGAAATTTTCTTCGAACAATTCTATATGTTCCATCACACTCGAGTCTGAGTAATAAATTATCACTATCTCTGGTTGAGGCTTAGGTCTGTATTTTTATGTATGTAATTTTCTGGAATGGTTTGAATCCTATCTTTATCAGCGCAAGTCCCACGTTGTGGTTAATGGCTACGCATCGCATTCCTTTCAGCCAACTTCCGGCGTTCCACAAGGTTCGCATCTGGGTCCAATCCTCTTTAATATATTTATTAATGATATCGCGGGTATCTTTGATCACGCTGCTTGTTTCCTTTACGCTGATGATATGAAACTGTCTATGCAGATCAGAAGTATTAATGATTCATTGCTATTACAGGAGGATCTAGATCGACTCGCTGGATGGTGTAGGGAGAACAGGTTATATTTAAATACTGAAAAATGTAAATTTATCAGATTTTCGAGATGCAAAACGAATTTGTCGCCGTCCTACAATATTGCCGGTCAAAAATTGCAAGAGGTGGACTCTATTCGCGATTTGGGCGTCATTATGGATAAAAAATTACGTTTTCATAAGCACATTGACCATGTCGCAACAAAAGGTTTCCAGATGCTAGGGTTTGTGCTGCGGAATGCAATGGAATTCAAAAAGCCCTCAACAAAAGTTCTCCTGTATTTGGCATTGGTTCGTTCGGGTTTGGAATATTGTAGTCAGGTTTGGTCCCCACATTATGAGGTTCATATCAGGCGAATCGAGCGAATACAGAAGAGATTTCTCTGGCACCTATCCTACCAATCTAACAAAGCGAAACTGCTGCCCTCATATAAGGAACGTCTTGCCTATTTTAAAATGACTAGCCTACAAGAGCGAAGAATGTTTTTGGATCAATTGCTTTTTTATAAGATTATCAATGGCCTCATTGACTGCCCTGCGTTATTGCGATCTGTCAATTTTAATATCCCATACAAGTTGCCGCGTCGCGTACGTTACGTTCCATTCTCACCAAAAGATGCCAAAAGTTGCTTAGGTCACCATGCCACCATGAATCGCTTACAGAGACAGTACAACTTAATATCTAAGTCTTACAACATCGACATCTTTTCTGACAAGCCGTTGAAATTTAGACGCAAGCTCGGTCAGTTTCTCAAGTCAATGGTGTCTGTTTGATTCAAGTATCTATATCTATTGTTTGATTTTTTAACATATAAAAATAATGATTGTTAAATGATGATTAAAATGTTTAAGTTGTCATTTGCTTAGTGTTAACTAACCTATTTAAGTTTTATTTGCATAGTCCACATTTGCATGCCGTGGCAGCCTATAATTAAGATGACGCTTAGCTTTAGTTTGATATTCATGTTACCTTAAAATCCATGTATTAGTGTTCGTCTTGTTGGTTGTCCTTTTAAAAAAAAAAAAAAAAAAAAAACTTCGACTACAGGCCATTTTTAGTAAAACGTAGTGGTTATATCATGGAGGTTAGAGAACAGGAGAACGATCACTATGTACTAAAGCATAGCCCGCCCGTCCTTAAAAATTTGTAGAATGTACAGCGGTGCTGCCGTCGGTGAGTAGTGGCTTGTGGTTTATGAGTATAAGTAGATGAAGTTAGTCGAATAATATACAAATTTTCTTCGCGACATAGGTGAGAAAATTTTCTTGCTCTGTAACTTTTTAATTTTTGACAAGAAGAGACATTAAAAATTGAGAAATATTTTATTTGCATGGATGTGCAAGTGGTTCAGCATCTGATCGGAAAAATAGACTGAAAATGACTTTTATTGAGCGAACTTAGCGATCGCAGCGCCTCACTCATGGTGCCTATATTTCTGGGACACTATTTTCTACCGCGATCGTTCTCCTGTTCTCTAACCTCAATGGGTTATATACTCTTTGGCGTTTTATAAACGTAACATTAATTTCTTACGTCGAAAAATAAAATAATAATATAGATTAACGATCAACTAAGGTTGTTGTGGCTTCGGAACCGTTCCGATAAAATATCCTTTTCCTAAGTATTTTCTATCCTCCCGCCCTTCCTTTATACGCACTACTCAAGAATGGTGCGCCACCTATCGTCGAGAATAAGAAGAAACAAGATGGCCGCGTACGCATAAACCGTGTTCGTTGCCGCTCGTTTAAATTTACTCAACAAATAAAGTTGTAAGACTATCGTGCAATTGCTCGTGTCCATATACATTCGAAGTGCAGTGTGGTGTCTATGTATACACTAGAACTTCAACATAAATATTTTACACTTCACCATAACCACGAGGAGTGCTCCAGTCTTGTGAGTATCCTTGCCTTATCTAGCCAGTTCTAAAACCATTTTCATTTACTTCCCGGTTGGGATCATCGGGTTGGCCAGCCCTTGGTCTGGCTGTTCTCCGGTTCCCGAAATCACCAACGAAGCACTTTGCGAAACATTCAAGCCGTAACAAAGGTAGTTCCAAACCTAAATCAATTCATTTGATGAGGTGGATGATTTGGAAACGATCAGGTACTTGGGTGTAATTGTTGACCACAATCTTTCCTTCAAATAGCATATCTCGTACCTCTCAAATCGAGTCAAGAGGGTTAATTACATAATGAAGTTGCGCAGGAACTGTGCTTATAAAAAGACACTTCGTATGGTTTATTTTGCCCTCTGCTAATCCCTAATACAATATTGTATATCAGCTTGGGGTGGTGCCTCCAAAACCACGATGTTGCAGTTGGAGAGGGCACAGAGAGCAGTTATCAAGGTCATGTATAAAAAGCCCTACCGGTACCCTACGGTCGATCTTTATCGGGATAACGAGGTTTTGAGTGTACGCCAGTTGTATATTCTATCCGCAGTTTTAAAAACCCATGGGCAAGTAATTCAGTCGCCTATTTACGACAACCTAATCACTAAACGAATATTTAAAATCCCAATTCCGGCTGCCAGGTCTATTTTCGCGCAACGTCTTCCACAGTTCTCACATCCTCATATTTATAACAAAATACTTAAAGTCTGTGACATCAAAAATTGCACCACTTTGAAAGCTAAATATATAGTAAAAAGATATCTCACCACACTAAATTATATTGATACCGAAAACTTAATATTAAAGCAAAAATAATACCAAATTATATCTACAATACGTACGAATTAACTTGAGACTCCGCTGGAATGCGACCCCCTTCCCGACTCCCCGCACCCCGTCCCGCGATGGCCGTGCGCGCTCAGTACCGATAGCATTTCTGTTACGGATACGCGTCTCGACTCTAGTTCGATATTTTTGATAATTGTTTGTTGTTTGGTTTGCACTTTTGTTTGTTTTTGTTATACTTGAACGTTATTTTATCTGTTTGTTGTTAATTGCGTTGTTTTATTGTTAAGTTTGGACGTTGTGTTGTGCCGTTTTCTTGTGACGCTTAGGAGTTACTCCGCCTTTTTTATTTTTAAAAAAAGATGGGAGGAAAGACAATACATAGCCAAGCACGGACACTTGCTCTAAAAGTTTTAAAATTTTTCGAAGATGAAAAATCAAATAAAAAGTTTCTTATTCCTGTGGACCAAGCTTTAAAGAGGGCTTGTGCAGCAACAGGCATATCAAAGGCAACACTACTAAGAATGAAAAACGAGGCGAAAAAAGTTCAGTCAATTTCTCAAGACCAAAATGATGATGTCACAGTAGTATCGGAATCATGTACTTCTTAAGCAAGACCAGAACTTAAACTATAAACTCCACGAAAAAAAGGAAACAGAGCTCAAAAAAAATTGAACTCGACAATTTTGATCTGTGTGCTCTAAGAAACCTTGTCAACAGTTTCTATACAGTACGGAAAGAAATTCCAACATTGAAAAAGATTTAACGGCTGCAAAAGCAGATCTAAATTTTCCAGGTACGTACCCATATTTATTGACATTTTTTGTATGTATTATATATCATACTTTAGGTCATATCATATACAAGCTGACATTTAATTCAAGCACAATCTTGTTAGGGGTGCTAGAACTGGTAATTTGCAACAATTTTATGTATGGAAACCCATATGCAAAAGTGAACCATTTCTGAGATATTTAATTTTAAATTATTTTTTGAAAAAATACCACGCGATAACTAAAAATTAAAAATAAAATCTTTATTTTACAGGTGAAAAAACCACGTTACAACGAATAATCGTTGACTACTTGGGGTACAAATTTAAAAAAATGTAAGAACGCAAGACAAGTCTTAATACAAAAGCCAGACATTGCCGCCTGGAGAGCCCGTTATTTACGAAGGAAGAAAGAAAACAATGAACTTGGGGTGGACAAAAAACCCGTAACTTATTGTTACGAGCTTGAGGTTCGTGACAATAAAAATTGCCGATAAAATTACCTAAATTAACACTTTAATTTACTTTACACAAATTAAAACTAAAAACACTAATAATTATCCACATGGACGATCTTAGGAGTCCCTCTTGCGCCTTTCTGTATCCGGTAGGTCACATCGTTGATCCTGGTTACAATCCGGTACGGGCCGTCCCATTTAGCTTGAAGCTTAGGAGATTTCCCTTTGCTGCGGACTGGATTGTGCAACCACACTAATGAACCTTCGTTGAACCCTTTATTGTTCATTTTGCGGTCGTACCGGGTTTTCATTTTCTCAGACATTTGCTGGCCCGATTGTCTGACGTGCTCATAAATGTCATTCATTTTGTTCCGCAAGTCATTTGCATAATCGGTTATACTGCGTGGGGCATCAGGTGGTATCCCGGTGATTAGGTCCGCAGGCAGCCGTAATTCTCTTCCAAAGTTTGCGAAAGCTGGTGTCACTGCTGTACTTTCGTGAACAGAACTCCGATATGACAACAAAAACGGTTGTATGTGCTTGTCCCAATCTCGTTGCCGATTGTCTACAACTTTTGCTAGGTACCTCTCCAATGTCTGATTAAATCGTTCCACCATTCCATCAGATTGCGGGTGATAAGAAGTCGTTCTTGTTTTATGAGTACCCATAAGTCGGCAAGTTTCCTGGAATATTTGAGACTCAAAATTCCTTCCTTGATCGCTGTGAATCTCTAAAGGTACTCCAAAACGACAGAAGACTTCATGAACTAGTTTATCTGCAACTGTTGAAGCTTCTTGATTTGGAATGGCGAAGACTTCTGGCCACTTAGTGAAGTAATCCATCACAACCATGAAATACTTGTTACCGCTTTCACTCTCCGGAAACGGCCCTGCCACGTCAATGGCTATTCTCTCCCATGGTGCACCCACATTGTACAACTTCAATGCACCTCTACTACGAGTCTGAGGTCCCTTTACAGCCGCACAACTTGTACATTTGCGACACCAGTCCTCGACATCCTTTCGACAGTGGACCCAGTAAAACCGTTCTCGGATCTTCAGTAGAGTTCGTTTAACTCCCAGATGGCCTCCTGAACAATCATTATGGTACAGCTGTAGAACATCCGGTACTTTAGCTTTAGGGACAACCATTTGCAAATGACAGCTGTCTCCCCGAACGTTTTCCCATTTACGACACAGAACTCCATCCTGAAGCAGCAAGCTGTCCCACTGGGCCCAATAGCTTTTAGTGGTCGAACTCATCGCTGAGACGTCACTCCACTTGGGCTTGGTAGCACGGGCCTTCATCCATCCCAGAATCGGCTTGATGTCCGGATCTTCCTGCTGTGCATGTCGTAGGCTGTCCTTCCACCCGTTGCTGAGGTGGTCTGTCCTGAGCATCCTCACGGATACCACTTCCTTACCTTGCCTACTACAATGGTTGCCATCTTCAGGACAAGGTCTTCTTGACAATGCATCTGTGTTGCCGTGAGATTTCCCGCTGCAGTGTCTGATAGTGAAGTCGTATTCCTGCTGCTGCTGGGCGGTGCTGTTAGCCGCACTTCCTTTCTGAGACCGTTCACCTTCCCTTCCTAGGGTGTGCTTAGGGCAGCTGGACCGAAGATGGCCCCTTTCCCCACAGCCATAGCACCTAGGATTGTATCCTTTATTGTGGTCTCGAACCGTAACTGCTGCAACCTCCCTAGCGTGAGGTGTACGATGATCCTGTCGCCGCCAGGCAGTGCCGTTAGCTGCACTACCCTCCTGATATCGTTCACTTTCCCTTTCTGCGGTTCGCTTAGGGCAGCTGGATCGAAGGTGGCCCTTTTCCCCACAGTCATAGCACCTTGGGCTGTATCCTTTGTTGCGGTCGCGAACTGTAGCTGCTGCAACCTCCCTGACGTGATGGGAACGATGATCCTGCCTCACGGCTTCCACCTCCAGTGCATGGGCCAAGGCGTTCTTAAGCGTCTCGTGGTGCCCGAGCCTCACAGCAGCTCTGACTTCCAGGTCGCGGATGCCATCGATGAATGTCTGCACCAGGTTCCCTTCAATGAGCGCAGGTACAGACCGGTATGCTCTTCGCACCAGCTTCTCCACTTCTAGAGCCCACTGCTGCAGGTTTTCGTTGATGCGCTGCACACGATCTTTAAGCTGCGCACGAAAGACGTGTTCCAGGTGAGCGTCGCCATATCTCGCCTCCAACGCCTCAAGGAGTTGCTCATAAGTCACTTCCTCACCGAGAGCTTCCAGAACTGTTAAGGCCTGGTCACGCAGGCCTAGTGTGAAAGCAGTCATGGCCTGATTTTTATTCCAGCCGTTCGCCTTCATAACAGCCTCGAACTGGATTTTGTAGGATGACCAGGAAGAGGTACCGTCAAACGGTGGCACCTTGAACCCACGTAGCGAAGGTGTTGTAGCTACTACGGGAGCTGTAGCTCCATCTCCAAGTTTGAGTTCGTCCAGTGATTTCTTCATGTCAGCCATTACGTTGTCAACCCGATTGTTTACTTGGTCGATTCGGGTTTCAGCTTCCGACAATCGGTTGTCATGTTGAGCAACCTTATCCTTCACCTCCTTTATCTCCTTCCCGAAGGTAGCGTGAAGATCCTTCATGAGGAGCATTTGCTCTTCCAACCGACGGGCCTGTTCCTCTTGTCCGCCCCGCAGTTGATCTTCCAAACGACGGACCTGTTCTTCTTGTCCGCCGCGCAGCTGCTCTTCCAAACGACGGACCTGTTCCTCTTGTCCGCCCCGCAGCTGCTCTTCCAACCGACGAACCTGTTCCTCCTGTCGGCGAGCCTGCTCCTGCAGCATCACCATCAGAGCACCTAAGTCAGGTGCTGCAGATGTAGGGGCTACAGACGGACCTGCAGCCGGTGGCTGGCCCTACGACGTCTGCGGCGATGCACCTCCAAATCTTCTTTGGTCCGTCTCCTGCTGGCGTTGACTTCGGGTACGGACACCCTCCGTTTCCTCCTTAGGTAAAATCGGCATGATTTTATCCCACTTCTGACACCAATTGTTACGAGCTTGAGGTTCGTGACAATAAAAATTGCCGATAAAATTACCTAAATTAACACTTTAATTTACTTTACACAAATTAAAACTAAAAACACTAATAATTAAACACACTAATTCACTTAATTCCGCTCCGAAGCTTCGCTTGTGTCGCTGAGTTCAACTCTGCCTCGATCGCATCTTGCGCCACCTATTTATTTAAATTAGCAAAATATCCGGAATGTTCAAGTAAACACGCGCAAGGTACCGAGAGTTCGAGTATAGATTTTCTAGAAACTTAGTTCTTCGGGTGGCGCTGTCGGTCGAAAGATTTGTGATGTCATAAACTGCAACGCTCCCCTCGCTCTCGTTCCTGACACTAGATGGCGCTAGTGTGTCGTCGACTGGAGCGCGTAACATTATTTAGACGAAACATGGATTCACTCCCACTATACCGTGCGCAAATGCTGGCAAAATAACAATGACGCAAGCATTAGAAAAAATGATAATCCAGGACAGCGGTGGATATTGGTGCACGCTGGCGGTGAAAATGGCTTTATCCCTGGTGCCGAATTACTTTACAAATGCAAAAGTAATGCCGGGGACTACCATCACGAAATGGATAGTAAAAACTTTAAAAAGTGGTTGACAGAAAAACTAATCCCAAACTTACCTCAAAACAGTCTCGTCGTTATAGACAATGCTCCCTACCACTCAACGCAGTCTGAAAAACCACCCGTGAGCTCGTCCCTGAAAGGTGAGACGCAGAGTTGGCTTCGGAAAAACAACATTCCTTTTGATGAAAAAATGACGAAACCAGAACTGTACCATATAATACTGCTCAATAAACCACCGAAAAAATATATAGTGGACGAACTCATGAGGGAGCATGGACACGAGGTATTACGGCTGCCACCCTACCATTGTGATTTGAACCCTATCGAATACATATGGAACTTAATAAAACAAAGGGTGGCAGCTAAAAATGTTAACCAGTTTGAAAGGGAAATAGAGGGTTTGACAAGAGACGCAATACAGTCTATAACTGCTTCCGATTGGAAGAAAGTAATTAACCATATCGAAAGATTAGAAAATGAATACTGGGAGAGTGATAGACTTGGAGAAATCTAACAGAGAGAATTAATTATATCCCCCGGAGGGGAAGAATTCAGCTCAGAGAGTGAAAATGAGGACGATCTAATGGACGGAATAGAACCGATCGTATACAGTGACAATGAATAATAAATATTATAATAAATCCTTATTAATATTCCTTACTTCTATTCCTAGATTTTACATAGTTTGTGCTGTTCCGCTTATCCAAGATTGATTCACTTTCACCCTAAGGTTGCCTGGGAGAGATTGCTTTTTAGCAATAAGGTCGCCTGTTATGCTTTGTATTTTTATTGTGTACGAATCTGTAACACTTTTTATAGTGCAATAAAGTGTATAATAAATAAATTAATAATATTATAAATGAGAAAGTGTGTATGTTTATTTCTTTGTCCTTCCTTGACGCGTTAACTAAAAATAATATTATATATATTATAAAAAATAAATATTTAAAATATATAAAAATGGCAACAGTATATCACTTATTACTTCACCCCTTGCCAGAACATTTTATTTTGTTTTTATTAATAATCTCAAAAATTTCAAATAAAAAATATTACGACGCACTATTTTGCACACCGTACATTGACAATTACGTCATCGGCCCAGGTCTCAAGTTAATTCGTACGAGTTATATGTTTCACACTAAAATATTGTATTCATATTTTTCCTAGGAATAAAGAATAAATATTAATGCAAGCGACAAATAGTTAAAAACTATCTTCCTAAATTAAGAAATAATTTGTTGTTCTGTATAACTTTGGGTACTTTTAATTACGTAAGTAAAACTGATTACCGTACTCCTGGTCCCCAAGATACAGGCTATGCCTAGTTTGGGGCCCGCCAGTACCTTTTTTATATGTAATAAGAATTTATATGTAATTAGTATTTAATCTAATATAATATAAGTTAAAATTAATCTAATATAACTCACTTTTTTCCCAATGTTCAGGTCTGTAGCTCTATTTCTAGGAATAAATGATTTTTATTTTATTTATTTTTATTTTAAGAGAATTGCTTGCGCATACACTCGGACACTATAATCCTGTTTTGCGCATATACCGATATTCGGTCTCTTATATAAATTGTTCAAAATATTTAACATTACATTAAATAATTTACTCAAATTATTTAACTTAATATTTGACTAATAATGGTAGTAACTTTTCAATTGCGAACACCAAATACCCACCACATCGGGCTGATCCTGCAGCAACCGGACGGCCTCTGCGACGTCGTTGTTGGAGCGACGCATCGCCAATATAGCACTGTTGCGCGCAAAGCCCATCTCCACTAACGCTTTTACGGAATCTGCGATTACTGGCGATCCGTTGTCGCAGACACCAAGCAGACGCTGCTGTCTGAAGATGAAAACAAAAGCTATTGTAGCAATAAATCAGAATTTCATAACCTTTTTCAGCCACTGACCCCTTGATAATCAAGCGCTAAGGGGCTCCTTGATAATAAATTTTGGAACATTTATTTTAGTACTACAAATACAAAAAAATATACTTTTTTGTATTTTTTTATAGAATAAGGGTGACAAAAGAGCACACAGTCCACCTGTCGATTTTCAGTACGGCGTTGACTACACCTACAGCTTTACAAGGTAAGTGCTAGCGCCTTTCCCTATGTAATGTCTATTACTATTGCCAGGTCCAGTGGGTCAAATATCAATACAAGGACTGAAGGTAAAAATAATAGAGAATTTGGTTTACAAACCAAATAAACTAAAAAACAAAAAAAAACAGGTTTTTTATAACAATTTTGGCCACCATGAGTTAATGTGATTTATGATTTTTTTGGAACTGTGCTAATTAACTAATAATTTATCATACAAACATCGGAAAAAGTGCATATTCGTGAATATGCGTTTTTCTTTTGCGGCAAATCAGAACTTGTTGAACGATTATTTATCGTCACTCACTCACTCACTACAGACCTTCACAAGTCCACTGCTGAACATAGGCCTCCCCCAAGTAATGCCATAAAGCACGGTCCTGAGCCACCTGCATCCATCGACTTCCTGCATGTCTTACCAGGTCGTCACTCCATCTAGTGGGGGGTCGCCCTACACTACGCCTACCGGTACGAGGCTGCCACTCGAGAACCTTTCTTCCCCATCGGTTATCGGTTCTTCGAGCTATATGGCCGGCCCATTGCCACTTCAGCTTACTAATCCGTTCGGCTATGTCGGTCACTCTGGTTTTACTGCGGATATCCTCATTTCTGAGTCTATCACGCAGTGAAACTCCGAGCATAACCCTCTACATAGCTCGCTGAGCGACTTTGAGCGTCCTCATACGGCCAGCAGTTAAGAACCACGTCTCAGATCCGTAAGTCATCACTGGCAACACGCACTGGCTGTACACTTTAGTTTTCAGAGATTGAGGTATACCTGACGAGAAGATGTGTCGTAATTTCCCGAACGCTGCCCAGCCGAGTTGAATCCGTCGATTGACCTCTCGGTCAAAGTTGGACTTACCTAGTCGGACTATTTGTCCCAGGTAAACGTACTCGTCAACAACTTCGAGCATGTGCTCCTGCATGACCTTCAGCGAATACCTTTTTGGTGATTCTGAGTATTAGGTACGCGACCCTCTTCGACACACTCCCAATCTTTACAATGTTGTTGACGAGAGACTTGTGGACAATAAATCCGACACCTCCTTGGGACAGATGGTCGCCCTCCCGGTGGTAGAACAAGTTGCCGGACTCGAGGATTGCCGTGTCCTCCCCCTCTCTTCGGACCTCGGATAATCCAATAATATGCCAGCGCAACTTGTCTACCTCTTCTTCCAGCTCCAGTATCTTCTCGTCAGTCCTCAGGGTGCGTGCGTTATATGTTGCCAGGTCGACTCGTCGTAGGTGGCAACCAAACCTCCACCGGAGATTCTTAGCGCCCCCTGCCTCGCCGTTACCATGGTCGCCACCGCAGCCAGGAATAGCGGGGCCGCCGGGGACTGGGAGCCGTTTTTTGCGACGTTATTCATGGGGGGATATTTGCCATAGTTGCAGTTAACAGTACCTAGAAACGCTTGAACAAATTGACTAGTGAAGAAGAACTAATTCATAAGACTTTTGCATTTTATTAAATTTACTTATCTAAACCGCAGCACGTAAGTTAGGTACTGTCCTAATTACTTAGTAAAAGAATTAAATAATAAATAATGGTCGTATTGACTATATCGATGCATAGCGTAGGAACTCACACACTCGGCGAGAGAAAAAACGAAACAGCATGAATGACATCTGTATCTCGCCAATACAATAGGCGTAAAGTTTAAAACTTTGATGTTGACTATTTAGTCCGAGTTTGGTGAGAAAATGTGACATGTCAAAGCTAAAATATTTAAAAGTAGTAACAGCCACAGTAACAGCTCACAGATGTATTTGTTTTTGCTGTCATAATTATAATTCGAAATATACCTACAGACTAAGGAGGTTAGTAAAAAAATTGAGACATTTAGAATCCCGATTAAGGGTGAATCGGCACGTGTCACCAGACCTCCTTGAAAATCAGGCCGCCCTGTGCAAATCTGGACACCTGGCAACACTAATGTGTATAATCTATGCTAGTGCCTAGCACTTTGTATGAAGTACTTACTTATCGGCCGTTTTATAATTTACAGTTAAATTTATATTGCTTTTACTTTCGAGAATTGAGTTTATTGATGTGTTTTGTTAAATTAATTTTTTCTATATTGTTTGAGTTTGTTTATTTAAAATGCCAAAACGATTTAAAAATTGTTAAAGCGAGGTAAGTGGGGGCGTAAATCATTCGCCTTAGAGGTAACATTAAACGAGAACAACAAAATGGCGGAATAAATGTAAAATTATATAATTTCTTTTGCCCAATTTTAGCATTTCATTTATTTAATGTAGTACATAAATCGTAAGCTACTTAAATTTAGTACACATGAATATGACGGTATTGCTAAAATATAATTGTTTTACTTATTTTTTGCGAATATATTCGCTTGCCAGTTTTTACGTTTAACACCTGGTAGAGCCACAGTGTAGCATGAATGGGTCGGCTCGACCGGGGGAGGACCACGCTCTCACAGAATACCAGCGTAAAATAGCAGCTTAATGCTGCTGTGTTTCGTATGGTGAGTGTAGAGAACCGGAGACCCGTTTTAATGGAATCGAGGCATTCCATCTTAGTTCTCAAGGGTGACAACGCATCTGCATTTTGATTCTTAAGCGAGTTTAAATGTAGATGTCTATGGGCCACAGCATCCACTTACTATCAGGTGGACTGTATGCTCGTTTATCACCCTTATCCTATTAAAAAAACGTCCGATCATGAGGCACATCTCTAGTAATTAAAAAAATTACCGCTAAAAAAATTACATTAAGTGAGATATTCGAAGTTAATATTAATCTAATAGTCATAAGAGAGTACAGAAAATTAATAAAAACAAATTCAGTGCTTATTTATCATAGTTAAAATTTTGTCGTATCTTGCAAACGCACGCAAGTTACGTTCTAGTGACCTGTTAACCTGTCATCCACATCACACGATTCTTAAAGTGAAGGTTCGTGTTGCTTTTTGCAATTAAATTAGTGATATTCGGGTGCGTGTTACTACAAAGTTGTATTCTCAAATTAGATTCCACTTATAATCTGTTTCTGTATTTGTTTTAGTATATAACATACAAGAGCAAAGAATGCCTTTTTACAGAGGTACCTATGTGGCTGAGAAAAGCAGTAAAGTAGTGTTTTAGTGCTTGTTCTGGTATTTTGTTGTGATTAAAATTTATAGTATAAATAATAAAATGAATCTTTTATTGATTAAAACTACTTTAACGGTTTTGATCGCCTTTAATGTATAATATATGATGTTTTATTCCCGACGTTTTGGTTTTTTTTTTACATTGTGTAAAATACCCTTTTTTTGGTACCTAGAATAGGCTGACGAGCAGAGAATGCTGCATAAAAATAAGCCCTTATATGTACCCATGGTTTTAAGGTTCAAAATAAAAATGTTATGTGTAGTTCACTCGCGGTAGAAGCGAAACCGTAAGAAAATTAAACTTCTAAAGAATGAGATGAAAACAGATATTTTCTAATCAACAAGGAATCATGTCCAGTCTTGACCTGAAAATTTAATAACGCGTTTAGTGATGTAAAATATCTTGTACAATAGTATTTTTTTGATTATTTCGTATAGCTTTATTGAATTTTCAAATAAAGCCTGGAAAAAAATGTAATGTGACTATGTTTATCATTCTTAATAGACTTTGGAGACGTAACGTGATTTACAATGGATCAAAGGTCCAGTAGCCATGCCAAAATATATATTTAAAAAAACGTGTCTTACATTCCGTTCCGTTTTAGAGACTACGAAAATCTTAATTGATAGAATCAGGCGTTACTTTGCGGAAATCCATTATAATAAAAAATAAAAATATAAATTTCTTTGCAACTTTCCGCTAAACATATAAAATGATGTGTCTTACCTGGATTGAAGCGCACCTCCCGCCCTCCCTCAATTGCATACACTAACTCCGTCACCACTAGACCAAGCACCACTACTCTCAACACCACTATTCCAGGCAAGGCACACCATCGACGATAATACGACACGTGTTTCGCCTCTACACGAGGCATCCTCAGGTAATATAGACTCTACGGCGGCTGACCGCTAAGTACTTAAGGCTAGGTACTCATGGCTAAGTACTTAGCGGTCAGCCGCCGTAGAGTCTATATTACCTGAGGATGCCTCGTGTAGAGGCGAAACACGTGTCGTATTATCGTCGATGGTGTGCCTTGCCTGGAATAGTGGTGTTGAGAGTAGTGGTGCTTGGTCTAATGGTGACGGAGTTAGTGTATGCAATTGAGGGAGGGCGGGAGGTGCGCTTCAATCCAAGTAAGACACATCATTTTATATGTTTAGCGGAAAGTTGCAAAGAAATTTATATTTTTATTTTTTACGAAAATCTTGTTCGTTCGTGATGTGGTTATTAATAATTATTTTTATACAACACTACGAGGGCGGCACTGAAAATTTCGGGAATCAAGGAAGTGACGCAACATTACTATTTAAAAATGTATTAATTGCTTTTCGAAGTATTCTACGCGAAATTTGACACATTTTTCCATACGATGGAACCAATCATTGAAGCAACCATTCCATTCGGAAGTTGGGGTCTCCAAAATGGCCGTTTTGTAGGCGTCCACAGCTTCTTCAGTTGATGAAAATCTCTGTCCACGCAATTTATTCTTTATTTTAGGGAAAGTATAGAAATCATCAGGGCTTAGATCGGGGCTGCACGGCGGATGGTCTAATAATTCTATGTTTTCTTGGTCTAAAAACACTTTTGTTCTGTGTGCGGTGTGAGAACTCGCATTGTCGTGATGGAGGATGATGCGGCGGTTGCAGTTCTCTTTACGGAGCTCAGAAACAAACTGTGGCAAACAAACGCTAGCATACCATTCTGCATTAACCGTTCTTTGTCCCTCAAGAGGAATAGTCGTAACATGGCTGGTTTTGGAGACAAACGTGGCCACCATTTTTTTTGCAACACTCCGTGAACGAACAATTTTTGTTGGCTTTAACTCATTTTCGAACACCCAAACTCGTGACTGCTTTTTTGTTTCGGGTTCGTACGCGTATATCCAGGATTCGTCACCTGATACGATGTTGTATACAGCCTTTGAGGATCCTGCGTGGAATCTTTCGAGAGTTCTGCAAACCAAGTAACGCGAGCCGCTTTTTGCTCTTCACAGAGCGAATGCGGTAGCCATCGGGAAAACAACTTTTTTACACCTAATTGTTCTTGCAAGATTATTTGTATTTGACTCATGCCACAGCGGTGACACTCCCTGTACGTGAGAGCTTAAGCGCCGGTGACCTTGAGTCGAAGCGTGTAACGCTAGGGTTGATATCGAACCGAAATGGAATATTATAGACTTGTACCAAAGAAGATACATAGTAGGTATGTGTCATATATTATGTAAACTTATGTATTTGGGTAGTGCAAGCTACGTTCAATTTTAAATCAATTTTTATTAAATGAGGAATATTAAAACTTCCGACAAAACCAAATATGCACGACAGTTAATGGTAATCTTAAATAATTAACCAACACTTATTTCAGTACGCAATAATCAATATTACCTACTATCCTTTAAAAATAATTTACTCTTATATATTTTTTAATTTTTCGATTAATTTTTTAATTCTCATTACTATTTCTAACAATTGCAAAAATTCGTAGCATGTATATTTTTTTTGGAAAATCCAAAGGTATGCAGGTTTCCTGGGACATGGCGGCCAACAAATTGTTCCCTATATGTTGAGGAGATAAGTCGTTTCTATTTCTAATGAAATAATCCATAAATACAACAATGAACAAATACAAAAACTCTTTATAGATATCTAAAATTTCTTGACTCTCTAGTGGTATTTTTAAAAGTGTATATTTTAGTTAACGTAATATAATAAAATTATTGGCGATATATTAGTTTTATTGTCACGGTATTTCCCCATAATTATTGTTAAGATCATATCGACTTTCATTAAAATGAATTCATATATTTTTAGGTATCATAAAACATTATTAAAAATTAAACTAACAAAGCAAGGGTCCTTGTTTTGTGCAGTGGATTTTATTTTAATTCTAATCACTTAAAATCACTTTCAGTAATACTTATACATATACTATAATATCATTTATTTAATAACAAAATTGATATTTATCAAAGCATATAAACCTAGCATACACGGCTATAAAAACTAATAACGTTACTTGTTGGTAACATAAACTTAATACCTACATGAATAGAATAGTAATATGTACATTAAGATATCAGTAATAATCATATATTAATTGAAATATTATATCACTCGACGAATATATTCATATTAACTAATACTGACAAATATCGGTATTACTACTAGCCCTCGACCAGGGCAGTCGGCGACTGCCCGTTCCACGCCCCGCGCGTCTCTCAAGGCCCCCGCGCACATCCAGACACCCACACATAGCCGCAAGCGATTTTACGTGCACACATGCTTAAGTGTCGTTTCTTTTCGCCTAGTGTATATATTCTTTGCCCATGCCAATGTCTAAAGTTGCTTGAATTTCGCGGTATGTCACATGTCGATCTTCCTCAATCAGCTTACGCACAGCAGCAACGTTTCCTTGGGTGACTGCAGTTTTTGGACGACCTTGACGGGGATCATCAATGAGCTTGACACGTCCACGTTGAAATTCAGCAAACCAGCGATAAATTGTGGTTTTGAATGGGGCTTCATCACCAAATGCAGAAATCATCCGGTCAGCACACTGCTTTTATGTTAAACCACTTCGAAATTCATAATAAATCACCGCTTTTGAATTTTCTCGAGTCAATTCCATTTTCTCAACGACTAAACAAGTTTGACAAAACCCTGTGACAAGACCGAGAATCTTTTTTTAAATAAATAAATGGTATTCAATTTTTAAAACCAAGGAGTTTTCAATTAAAAAGATTTTAATATGACAGGAACAGTGGAAAAATTCCATTCCCGATACTTTTAGTGCAGCCTAGTAGCAGGTCAATCAATCTATTGAAAGTGGGTATGAATATTTGGACCTTAATCGTTATTGCTCATAGATCACATGCAGAAACATCACAGGAAACACTGTATACTGCATTCTATCTGATTATTTCGTAAGCTAAATCGTATATATGTATATGATTGTCTTCTTTTAGCGTTGCTTTTATATTGTTGCGCGCCATTATTAATGCCTGGTACATGACACTAGAGCCACCTAGTATCAAGTAGCAGATAAATCATTCTAGAGAATTCCATACTAGAACTTTCTACACCTCGTCAGTCGGGACCGGTATGTACTCGAACATTCTAGATGTTTCAGTAGAAGAGGGCCTATATAAGACCGGTTAGGACCGCGGCCGAGTCAGTATTGAATTGGCTATACAAGCGAATAATTCGAAGCGATATTACTGCGAACTAAAGTGATCAGTGTAATTAATTATTAGTGTGCTTTAAGTCGCAATTGGTGTTGAGTAATTAAATAATTAAAGTGTCAATTTTGATAATTAAATTGGTAGGTTTTATTATCACGAACCCCAAGCTCGAAAACAATATTTTATAGAGTTTGAAATCACTAGGATTCTAAACAAATTTTCACATCAATATACCTATATAAATCAAAAAATATTTCTACCCATGTGCGTTATAGACTTTGAAACCATTCAAGGGATGTGTCCCAAACCGGTTTCATTAGAAAGGCATGCGAAGACGGCACTATATGGAAAAGTTAATAAATAAACAAATTTTTCATTTTTTCCAACAAAATAAAAAATGTATTTCCTTTGTCAGCGTAGTAGCACACGCCGGGTACCCGCTAGTAAATACGAGTAAATAAAAGTGAGTGGTCACCTCAGGTTGCGCTCGGTTTCGCGCGTTTGCTTGCGCTGTGCGGCGCGCTCCGCCAGCTGCGCGTGCGCCAGGTCCAGGTCCCCGGCGGCGCCGCGCAGCCCCACCCGCGCCTGCGCGCGCGACCAGCCCAGCTCCATGAGCCGCCCCACCGCCACCTCATCCACCTGGACAACCGTATATTTACATGGCGGAGCCATGATGCAGCTATGTTATGCTTGTAGCACGAATGGATTGCTTCGACAGGGGTAGGACAACGCGACCACAGAATACCAACGTAAAACCTTAATCCACCTGCGTACAATCATAAAGTACATTTACGTAATAGACCACCGCTGCAGTTAAATTACTGTAACACGAGTGGATTGGCTCTACCAGGAAAGAAAATCCAACTCTATGTCCTAGGTTAGATATATCGGTGTTTACTGACAAAAATATCGATATATATCGTTGATATTTTATTCGCGATATATCAATGTTCGATAATTACTTTAGAGTATCGAATTCGTATCAATTTCTATTCTTCTATTCCATAATAAAATTAACAAGCAAAAAAGCAACTATAGAAGCATTCATATGCTGTGTTTTTTTCGTCATCCTAACGTCCAGTAAGATAATTTAAAAATATTGATATTTTTAATCACAATATCGAACTACACATACCTAAGCAACTACAAAGGAACTTGTGTGCTGTTGTTTTTTTTTACATGTAACTTAATTAACGCACTCTGAGAAAGTAGTTTGCTCTGAATCGTTTATTGAATCAATAGTAATCAGTAAAATTGAATAATATACTAATTGGGGTGTCTGAGGGTGGTAACGCCAGTTAACAATCTACTTTATCAACATTACATTACATATCGCATTGAGTTCGTCCTAAGTTATATCTACTTTATCAACATGACTAGTGCATATTTTTTGTTTCCTTCCTTCCTTCCCTTTCCTACCGCACGCGCTGCCGCCGAGGTGAAAAAGAGGATCTCGGCGCGCGTCATTATACTAAGTGATATTACGCCATCCGCAGCGCACGGCCACCCGTCGCGTCTTATATATATTAACCGCAAACCGCGCAGGACGAACATTGAGATCTCCTGTTTATCTTTAATACTCACCGCATCAGACATTGTGTCTTTGTAACTCATAAAAGTGTGAGACGCCCCCGTAAGGGCAAAGGTCGAGAGTGTGGGACTTCACGAAACTGTTAACCGAGAGTGCGTGTGCGCCGAACCACGTGGCGAGCTTGCTGTATAGCAGACACTCCAGGAGGAAGGCGCGGCAGCCCTCATCAGGTCAGTGCGTGCTATCCCACCTATTTATTTTCCCCTTTGCTGTATGCACCAAAATTACAGTCCACTAAATCTTTATCGAAGATACCTTAAGTTACTGGCGTCTCCATTTTTAATGGTCACTTCTCGCTGGATTGACCTTGACTTTCCGCCCTTATTAGATCGTTATCGTAATAAGCGTTTATATAATTAATTATTTATATTTTAATCCGACTTCGGATTAACCCCGCCCTTATTAGAACACTAGAATAGGTCCTAATAGGTGACATTCATAGTAATTTTAAAACTATATTCATAGAATGAATAAGCATATAATTATCTATATAAATTATTTGTTGTATGTTCACATCACGTCATCAACTTTTAACTACATCTATAGATTATACTGTTAAATTACATTTATTATTTGCACATATATTTAAGCATTATATTCGTTATAAATAACTTCATAATTATTATAAAAGTTAACAATTAAAGTTCATCGTTAACGAAACTAATATTTAATAATTCAACCGCGTAGCGAGGTCGCTTACAGACTACCCGCTTATAATTATAATATTTTTGCCGCATAACTTAAGTTGTAATGCCGCCTAAAAAACAAATAGCATCGAATAATAGCGATTCCTCGGATAATGAGGGCACACCTGATGCTGAGTTGGTTTTATTGTTAGCTAAACGAGATGCTTTATTTGAAATAGTGCAAAAAATATATGATATGTCCTCGGACATCCTCACAAACACTTCCACGATGGAGCGTTTTCTTGATGGAAGTTATAATATTAATGCTTTACGTATTGAGTTTAAACAGGTCTTAGATAATTATAATTCACATTTATTAAAAATAAACCCTATTGCTAAACCTGATTATAACAGCCTCATTGCGTTTGAGTCTCTTTGCGGTAGAATAAATAGGCTTTATTTACAATATTCGCAATCTAATTCACAAAGTACTAGTACACCGTCTAAAGCCAGATTCACACTTCCGCCTATCGAACTTATGCCATTTTCGGGTGACATTCGCTCATGGCCTTTATTTTATGCTAGCTTTAAATCAACCGTCCATGACAACACATCGCTTACCGACGCTGAAAAGTTATACTATTTGCTAGGTAAACTAACGGGCAAAGCCCTATCTGTATGCTCAGGTATAACTCCTTGCGCTGAAAATTATAAAATTTTATTGCAAGCAATCAGATGTTCGAATTTAAGCCATTGCAATCGGCCACCGCAAATAATTTTGATTTATTTACTGATAACTTTATAAGTGCAGTGCGCGCTTTACAAAACTTAAAGTTAGATAATCTCGCGGACTTAATTGTTCTTCATATCGCGCTTAAGAAGCTGGACCCGGATACCATTCGCTCTTTCGAATATAGTCATAACTCGATGGTACCTACCTTTGATGATTTAGTAAATTTTATTAAGACCCGCTCCAAAGTTTTGCAACGCACCGATTCTAGTACAAATTCTAATAGCGCACCAAACAATCGACGAGGTAACGGTAATAATCGTCGCTGTAATAATACTTCGTCGCCGAAGTATCAGGCGTACGTAAGCACGACGACTAGTTGCTCAAAGTGTCTGTGCGATAATATTGTGCATCAACACCTATTTAAGTGTGCAGACTTTAATAAAATGACGCCGCAGGAACGATTTAAATGCGTAAAGAGTAACAATGCATGTGTGAATTGTCTCAGTTTAAGTCATCGAGTGTCTAGTTGCTCTTCAAATTATAGTTGTCGAGTTTGTAAATTTAAACATCACACATTGTTGCACTTCCACCGCAGAAGCGATAATGCTTCCCCTACGCTGGCGCGTTCTCCACCGCTTCAGCCAGTTACACTGAAGTCTACAACCCCCGCGCCCGCACACTCGCCACCCCTCACCGCAGGTGCGCGTTCAGACGTCGCGCTGTGTACTTCGTTCAAGAATGTTTCTCAACGTTCACCGCCTCCCGCGCGCGCAAGTCGTTCGCAGAGAACTGTTTTATTATCAACCGCTCAAGTATTTGCTTACGATGCTAAGGGAGAGAAACAAATTATTCGTATATTATTAGACTCCGCGGCTCAAAGCCATTTTATGACTAAAGAGTGCTGTCATCGTTTAGGCGTTCAACA
The DNA here is from genome assembly GCA_036936625.1 of Parnassius smintheus behrii. NCBI lineage: Eukaryota > Metazoa > Arthropoda > Insecta > Lepidoptera > Papilionidae > Parnassius > Parnassius smintheus. Next base: position 2,802,524 of record JAUPFT010000021.1, on the reverse strand, counting down.
ACACGATACCGAATGTACTGTAGTAAAGGGATTCGGTGGAGTTGAAAAAATTGTAAAATCGAAATCGATTGATATTAAAATTTTCTCACGATTCGACTCGAATATTAACTTCAATATTTCAACGCTAGTTGTTGATCAAATCACCGACCTTTTGCCCACTGCTGTGGTAGACACATCTGTCTTATCACACTTCCATGGCATAAGACTCGCTGATGAATGTTATAGCATGCCTAATAAAATTGATGTTTTGATAGGCGCATCCCTTTTCCCGCACTTACTATGTCCAGACGTAATTTATTCGTCTAACGACTTGTCCGGGCCCTCGGCTTTGAGTACGGTATTTGGTTACGTTATTATGGGCTCAGTGCCGACACTTCAGGTAAATCATTCTTTAACGTGCTGCTCAGTTCTAGAGTCTCCTATCGTTGACAAATTAGTGCAACGATTTTGGGAGCTTGAACAGCCACCCTCCGCACCGCCCATTCATTGTCCTTCAGACATTGAATGTGAAGAGTTTTATAAATCTACGACATCCCGCGATCCTTTTACTGGTAGATATATTGTTGGCCTGCCATTTAAAGATGACGTTTACTCTCTCGGAGATTCTTATGAAACCTCTCGACGACGATTCATGTGCTTGGAGAGGAAACTTCAAGCCTCGCCTACATTAAGGTTAGCATATGATGACGTCATAAAGGAATACTTAGCTAAAAATTATATATCCCCCGCACCGCCGTATGACTCTCATGAACCCGCTCCAATATATGTCATACCGCATCATGGAGTCTTACGCGAAGAAGTCAACGCGTCTGCGCATCGTCCTGGATGCTAGCAGTAAGACTAGCACTGAGCGATCATTAAATGATATTCTGCATTCAGGACCAAATTTGCAAGGCGACTTGTTCAATATAATTTTAACTTTCCGCTTACATCCAATCGCTATGACAGCCGACTGTCGCCAACAATTTCTGCAAATAGTTGTTCGCGATTCTGATCGTCGTTACCAATGCTTCCTATACCGCTTCCGTCCACAAGACCCACTTGTGTTATACCACTTCAATCGCGTGTGCTTCGGTTTAACTTCGAGTCCATACCATGCATTGCGCACGGTAAGACAGCTCATTGATGACGACGGCGCAAAGTATCCGCTTGCGAGTCGTATCGCATTTACTTCGCTATATATGGACGACATCGCGTTCTCTATGCCCAGTGAATCCGAGGCCAGTGAGACCTCTCGGCAGCTGATAGACTTATTCAAGGGTGCCCAATGGGACCTGATAAAATGGCATAGCAACCGTCGATCTGTTTTAGATGACCTCCCTACTTCCCATAAAATTACAGGAGAAGTAGAGTTCGATAAATCAATGCCACATAAAATACTAGGCTTGCATTGGTCTACCGATAGTGACGCCTTTTATTTTAAGATATCTGTTCCCGCTGATGACGTGACGTGCACTAAGCGCGCCATCTTATCTACTGTCGCTCGCCTGTGGGACATAATGGGTTTCGTTGCTCCCACAGTCGCGTACGCCAAATTGTTAATAAAGCAGCTTTGGCAACTTAATTTAGATTGGGACGACATACCACCACCGCCAATTATTAAGATGTGGAGGCAATTCTGTGCTGAATTACCAGCTCTTAATGGTTTACGTATCCCGCGACATGTTGGTGTATCCAAAAATTGTACTGCGTCACTCCTGGGGTTTTCCGACGCCAGCGAGCACGCATACGGTGCCGTAGTCTACATACATGTAAAGAGCGTCAATGGTAACACCGTCCAGTTGATTTGTGCAAAGACTAAAGTCGCACCGACGAAACCACTATCTATTGCACGCCTTGAGCTTTGTGGAGCGGTTTTACTCTCAAAATTGCTTCGCAGAGTACTCGACAATTATTCTCTTGACCTTGCAATATCAGTCTATGCCTTTGCAGATTCAAAAGTAGCTCTGTACTGGATAAAGAGTTCGCCACACAAGTGGCAGACCTTTGTTGCAAACCGCGTTGTTCAGATTACCGACAATATTCGCGCTGATAACTTTTATCATGTCGCAGGTACTGAGAATCCCGCTGACATACTTTCACGTGGCGTTACGCCAAATAAATTAGTTTCAAACCCCCTGTGGCTCCATGGGCCTCAGTGGACTTCGTTAGATCCATCTCAATGGCCTCTTCGTACTTTAGACAATGAGGTTATTGCAAACATGCCTGAGAAGAAGATTTTGTCGCACACTGTGTGCACATCCGTCTGTAATTCTGCGATTTATGAGCTCGCACTCCGCATCTCTTCTTGGAGTAAACTTCTACGTATAATTGCGTACGTGTGTAAGTTTGCTAAATTATTGCCCCGCCGCAGCACTACTGTAGTGACTGCTGATGATCTCAGTTTCTCTGAGGTTATAATCCTCCGCGCCCTGCAAAAACAGCATTTTGCAGTGGAATATTTAAATATTGAAGGTAAGAAACCTTGCTCGCCCGCTTTCAATCGTTTAAGGCCTTTTATTGAGAATGGTTTAATCCGCATTGGTGGTCGTCTTTCGAACTCCGCATTAGATTACACGCAAAAACATCCAATTATACTCCCGCGCAGTGATCATGTAGTGAACATGATCATTGACTATTATCATATTAAAAATTTACACGCTGGGCCTGAATTGTTATTGTCATTGCTCCGTCAAAAATTTTGGATACTTTCCGCACGCCGCACTGTGAGAAGCAGAGTCTACAAGTGTAATATATGTTTCCGGCTTAGACCCCGTCCAACTTACCCTTTGATGGCTGATCTTCCCCATAGTCGTGTAAGACAAGCTATTAAGGCATTTACACACACGGGCTGCGATTATGCCGGTCCTATCGCATACACTCCTGTACGTCGTCGTGGTGTACGCAGCGAGAAGGCGTACTTATGTGTTTTCACATGCCTCACGACTCGAGCTGTACATATAGAAATCGCTACAGATCTTAGTAGTTCTAGTTTCCTCGCTGCGCTTAAACGTTTCCTCTCTAGACGAGGGCCGATTCAGTTTTTATATTCGGATAATGGAACGAATTTTAAAGGTGCCGCTTCGTATCTTCGCGATCTCTATAAATTTCTAAACGTTGAATACCGCCCTAAGCTTGAGCAAGAGTGTGCTGAGAATCGTATAACATGGAAGTTCATCTGTCCCAACTCTCCTCATTTTGGAGGCGCCTGGGAGAGTATGATCAAAGTCGTAAAAACGCATCTGTTCCGAGTTATCGGACATCAGTTACTTTCATACGAAGAGCTTAATACTGTTCTTGCGCAAATTGAGTGCTTGCTAAACTCGCGGCCCTTGACAGTATTAAGTTCTGATCCTGCAGAGCCTTCAGCTCTTACTCCGAGTCATTTTTTGAATACCGCACCTTTATTGTCATTACCCGCACCCAAAGTCAAATCTGACTCTACCAGTCTGTTACACAGGCATTCTTTACTGGATAAATTAGTTCAGTCGTTTTGGGACCGGTGGAGGACGGAATACCTTCACGGATTACAAGTTCGTCAGAAGTGGAACACCCCGTCTACGGCTATCGTACCAGGCATGGTTGCAATTGTGATAAATGATAATGAACCGCCCCTTGCTTGGCCATTAGCGATTGTCGAGTCTGTTCATCCTTCGAAGGATGGCGTAGTTCGAGTAGTGACCGTGAGAACTACTAAGGGAACATATCTCCGTCCTGTTGCTCGTATTTGCCCTCTCCCAAGACAATAAATCACGATTATTTTGATTATAATTATTTATCTAAATTAGGAATTAAGTTTATATATATATATATATATATATATATATATATATATATATATATTAAAAAAGTATTAAACCGCAATATTATATTTATGTATACATTTTCTCGCTTACCAAGTAAGGTTAGTAGATGAGACATGCGCATTGAGCGCATCCTCTCACTTTATATACCGCTTATTTATTTGTTTTCCTTTTACTTTTTATATTACGGTTGTCTTTTAAAGGTGACCCTTTAAGGGCGGGAGGAAATGGTAACGCCAGTTAACAATCTACTTTATCAACATTACATTACATATCGCATTGAGTTCGTCCTAAGTTATATCTACTTTATCAACATGACTAGTGCATATTTTTTGTTTCCTTCCTTCCTTCCCTTTCCTACCGCACGCGCTGCCGCCGAGGTGAAAAAGAGGATCTCGGCGCGCGTCATTATACTAAGTGATATTACGCCATCCGCAGCGCACGGCCACCCGTCGCGTCTTATATATATTAACCGCAAACCGCGCAGGACGAACATTGAGATCTCCTGTTTATCTTTAATACTCACCGCATCAGACATTGTGTCTTTGTAACTCATAAAAGTGTGAGACGCCCCCGTAAGGGCAAAGGTCGAGAGTGTGGGACTTCACGAAACTGTTAACCGAGAGTGCGTGTGCGCCGAACCACGTGGCGAGCTTGCTGTATAGCAGACACTCCAGGAGGAAGGCGCGGCAGCCCTCATCAGGTCAGTGCGTGCTATCCCACCTATTTATTTTCCCCTTTGCTGTATGCACCAAAATTACAGTCCACTAAATCTTTATCGAAGATACCTTAAGTTACTGGCGTCTCCAGAGGGTATGCGTTAATTACGATACATATTGTATATCCATATAATTTCTTTTTACTTGTCCTTCCCATTATGCCCCGAGCTACCGCTAACTCGTCCAACTACACAACCATATATTTACGTGGTAGGACGCTAGAACCACCGGGGAAGCAACACGCTATCGTTAAATACCAACGTAAAATCCTAGTTCATCTACGATTAACCTATTATAATACATTCACATGGTAGACAAATATCCCCCTTATGAGTCAAAAAATATATTCAACACTGGATTTTAATACGCAGTATCGGTAATGGTAACGAGGTAGAGCCATGTTGCACCTATATTACACACGTATCGCGACGGGCAACTACGGAACCCTACCTCTAAATTGTGCGTGGCCCGACACTCACTTGGCCGGTTTTCTGTTAAATGGTGCCTCAATCTAAACTAAAATATAATAAGAAAACACAGTTTAAGTCACAAACCCTCAAAGCATTCAACTCTTTCTCTGCTTTTTCTAGCAGCAGCTTTGCTTCGGTTCTTTTGTTCTGGTGAAATGCCACAATCCCTTGTAACAGGTACAGCCTCATAAGTAAAACACGTTCGTTCGCTGAAAACAGAACATTTTATTACGGACGTGCAAGAATTAAAATAGTATACATTAAGTAAAGTAATTCTTCATAACCCACTCCTCATGAGAAGATCTGTGCCCAGCTGTGGGACGCATACAGGATTATTTTGCAATATGCGCGCAAAATTTGCAAAGAAGGTGCAGAATGAGGCTTTTTCTGAACCTTCTCCCCAAATTTGTTAATTATATTGTTAATTAAATTACTTATAATATATATGAAGAAAAATTAATTAGAAAAATCTCAAACACTCTCTTTTGTTCTTACTACATTTGCATTCAACCTTGTTGGACAGAGAAGTGAGCAGGGGAGTATAAGTGGATAGGGCATGTAAATAGACGCCCTGTCACTGCCCATGCCGCTGCCACTGATATGCGCTCCTCCGGTTGTCGGTTAAGGACGCGCGGATGTCAAAGGACGGGCAGCGTGAGCAGGAGTGTTTACATTCTCGCTAACTTGCCGCCAAAGTTCGACGGAGAAAGAACGCGATACTTCGAAAAACGTCAGTTTATTTATTAACCTGCCCTGTGTTTTAATGATATTTAGTAATGATGAAACAATAAAATTTTTAGAATTTTATGAAATTGAGCGGGTAATATAGGATCTTCATGATAAAAACTATAAATTGCAGGTAGTAGCTATTGATTAAAACTACTTTTACGGATTTTATCGCGTTTATTTTACTTTTATTTTTAATTCCCGACGTTTCGGGCGCTTTCCAGCACCCATGGTCACGGGGGATTGAGGTGACTGACGTCCCGATGACATTGTTAAACCCGGAGTACCTTCAGCTTTTTTAATTATTGTTTATAGTCCGATCTATGCACATTCGTAAGGGTCGCTCGGTCGGCAAAAACTTTGTGATTTGAATCGTACACAAAGGAGCTCGCGTACGCACAGTTGTTGCCTTATTTACCAAATTATTTTTAATATTGTTGTTGTATTTTCAAAATCCATTTAAACTTAAATAGTAAAGTTCGTATACCCTTTGCAAAATTACCCTGTATAAGTTGTAACAGGCTGAATACTTAAACCTTCAACGTAACGTAAAGTAACCTTATACCCTATAGTAGCAATACAAGAATATCCACTACAACCCACATCGCGCGTGGGCGTCGTACGAGGCGACAGAGGGAAATTGATGCAGGTGACGGGCAGCACCATCTAACTAATAATAACTGAATAAAAAAAATTGCGGTTGCTAGCCCACCCGCCAAGTGTGGCCACTATGGCAAAATCTAGAGGGACTTTGTTTTTGTTTAGAAGTTGACTTTTATAGGCCCTAAAGGAGACTGTATACTAGTTTGGAATAAAATGCAACCTAGAAACAACATTCAGCGGCGATCGGAGACGCTTCACTCACTCATTCCCTCACTTCACGCGATGCAATAGTGGTGTAAGAATATACATTAAAGTTACAGCCTATATACGTCCTACTGCACAGGCCGCTCATTTTTGAGACGGTTTTAGCGCAAGGAAGTGTCCGCCGCGCTGCCCAAATGCGTATTGGCGAACTACACACGTCTTCGAATTTTTTTGTCTTATTCCTCCGAGATGCAGGCTTCCTCACGATGTTTTCCTTCAATGCCGAGCACGTGGTATATCAGCACTTCAAATTGCAATTAACAATTTTACTGGTCCCAGCGGGGATCGAACCCGGTTTGCTCGTGTACTGTGAAATTTCCAGCGAGAGCTAACCATCTGAGCTACTACGGCTCAAAAATATACATTAACCCAAGTAATTCCATGGGTGACGTATGAGGCGAGAGAGGCTGAAGCAGGAGATGGGCCGCAGTATCTTCCTGAAAACGACTCAATAAAAAAAACTGCAGTTGCCAATCCACTTGCCAAGCGTGGCAACTATGGCAAATATCCCCCTATGAGGGATCTATTTCCACATGCGCCTTTTTCATTTTAAATTTTGTAATAAGTGAAATGTGTCAATGCTGTTGGTGTTCGGAACAAAATGTACCTATGAGGACTAAGATAGAATGTGAGGTAAAGTGATGGAATTTGAAATAGAGGCTTTTTGATTTTTTTTTATAAATATAACCCCCATACTAGGATTTTCCCCTGTACGGTGGGGGCAGTTTACAAAAATAAATTTCACAAGGACAAACATTAAGACCCGGAACAATTACTTATAGGCCATACAAATACTTGTTCCGTGCGAGATACGAACACGCGACCCGTATCGCTGTAGCTCATTGCTAAACCACTGCGTCACGGAGCCGTCCAAAAGGCTAAAGCTAAGGCTGTATTTGCTCTCACTGATTGTGCTCTTAATCGACAGCAGGAGGTGCGTAGCTGTTACTCAGCGCTCACTCGGCTGCAACTAGGCATTCTTCACTCACTCACTCATTCACTTACCGGTAGTGCCTTTAACTGCCAGTAGGCGGTGTTGGTCCCTGCCGTAACTGTCGCTGAGCGCTCGCTCGGCGGCGGCCAGGCGATGTGCAGCATCAGAGGCCGCGCCTACGCTTCGTAGACCGGCGTAGCACCACGCGATATCCAACTGGAGGATGCCCCAGTTGTCCACGGTCTGCAGCAACGACGAACGGCACTCGCTGCGAGTGGAGGAATTTTTTATTTTATTTTTATTTTCTTAACACAAACTTTTTTTAGAGAATAAGGGTGACAAACGAACTCACAGTCTACATGATGGTTAGTGGATGCTATAGCCCATGGACATCTACAACTGTCCTCGATTAAGAATCAGAATGCAGATGCGTTGCAACCCCCTGAGGACTAAGATAGAATGCCTCGTTGCCTGTCAAAAGGTGCTCCGGTTTCTCTACACTCACTATACGAAACACAGCAGCATTGAACTGTTATTTTACGCTGGTGTTCTGTAAAAGCGTGGTCCTTCCCCGATCAAGCCAACCCATTCGTACACCAATCATAATATAGCTGCAGTATGGCTCTACCACATATACACTACATTAGAATGTTCTCTTGTATCGTGGAAGCAGTTTACATAAGTACATAAATTACACAGACATACATCCAGAACCGGAATAATGTTTTGTAGGCTTTACAAATACATGTTCGCGTGGGATACCAACCCGGGACCGTCAGCGCCGCAACTCATTGCTAAGCAAACGCGCCACGGAACCAGCAAATATTTTGATTTGACGAGAAAATATTTTGTTGAATTATAAAGTTAATGATCATATCTACTTTTATTTACTAGCCCGCTCGTGTTAGTGACGCCGCTGTAACATAGTGAAGTTTTAGGCGTAAGTGCAAAAATAAGTGTATCTTATTAAAAAAAAATACATGAGAAGAATTGTATGTTGTAAAGCAATGCTGATGCTATATTATGGTTGTAGCACGAATGGGTAGGGTCGACCGGAGTAGGACCACGTTCTCACAAAATGTCAGCGTCAAATAGCAGCTTCTGAAAACGAGGCATTCCATCTTTGTCTTCAGCGGTGACAACGCATTTGTATTTTGTTTTCTAATCGAGGATAAAATGTAGATGTCTATGGGCCACAGCATCCACTTACAGGTGGACGACTGTGTATTCGTTTGTCGCCATTATTCCATAAAAAAGAAGAAAAACAAAAGCAGCTTGTACCCCTTTTTAAGCATATTGTGTGGCCGTAGGATTGTGAGACTTGGCATAGTTAGTTCTATATTGAGAAGGAATGCAGAAAGCTAAAATCCATAAATATTGTGTGTTAAAAATATATTTAAAAAAATAATTAATTGCTTACGTTCATATTGCCAATGTCAAACGCATCTGTGGTCAAACAGTCGCAACAGAGTAGAGATCGTCGCCGAAGAATTATAAAATGACAAATAACTATATGCTATGTATGTAACAGATAACTACGGAAAAATTGATTAAATGAGCCGTGAATTTAGTGTAATTTCTAATGTTCCTTTTTCAACATACTGAGAAGTGTATGTCAAAGTAAAAAAAGGAGTTTATTCATATTTTATATATGTTGTATAATAGATCCTTTGTTTTAGATATCTGTGTTTTATACATTAATGTGCAATTGAAATTTTAATATAGCTTGCTTAATAAACAAATATATATATATATATATATATATATATATATATATATATATATATATATATATATATATATATATATATATATATATCCTATACTATTAAACGAGCAATTCTTGTATATATGTATATATATATATATATATATAATCGGGATCTCGGAAACGGCTCCAACGATTTTCATAAAATTTAGTGTCCAGGGAGTTTCGGGGATAATAAATCGATCTAGCTAAGATTTATTTTTAGAAAATGTCTTTTTGTCCGTGTTTTTGGGCAATTAAAAACTGCTACAATATAGTTAGAATAAGAAGGTAAATTTTGACAGTTTGATAATGATTATAAATAGCTTATTGGTATAATGGGCGGTCACAAAATCGTAAAACCCCGGTTCGAGCCCAGACCGACCGACCGACTTTTTTATTTTTTTTTTCAAGTTTCTTTCTTTTTTGAGAAAATATATTTTTTTCGAGCCCTTTTTTTAGTATTTTTTAAAAACACGAAAATTTAAATAAAAATAATTGCACTCATGATTTTTTATTCAAATAACCAGTTCAGTTTTTTCTGTTATGTCGCTAAGATCAAAAAATATTATTTATAATTCATCAGTATGTAATTTGTATCTAAATATAATTTCCAAAACACACGAATTAAAAAAATCGAGCGAAAAATACCGAGCAAAGCTCGGTCAACCGGGTACTATATATATATATATATATATATATATATATATATATATATATATATATATATATATATATATATATATATATATATATATATAATCTGAATTACGACGTTTTTCTATCACTATAGACTTTGCTTTTATTTTTGCTTAGCATGGTGCGGGTGATAGTTTAGAGTTTAGCGTGTCTAGAGGTGGAACAATGTTAAATCGATTAAAAAAGGCGATTAACGATGCACAAAGCAAAGCAAAAATTATCAATATCCATCGATAAAAATCGGAACATGTAATTCTTTACTTCCATTTTCTATGTCAATTGATGGCATTAAAACGAATAAAATGACTGCCAACACCTGCAATTTTCAGTACGGTGTTGACTACACCTACACCTGCAGAGAATGTAAAAGCGCTAGCGCCTTCCGCTAGATATGTCTATTAAAGTTGCCAGGTCCAGTGGGTCAAGAAAGGAGGTCATCGGGTCAGAAGGTAAAAATAATCGAGTATTTTGTTTACAAATCTAATAAAATAAAAAATAAAAAAACAGGTTTTCCATGCCATTTTGGCCACCGTTACACCAGTACTTTTGGCTATTGTGCTTTTTTTAATTTTTTTTTTTGGGACTTGAGCTAATAACGAATAATAAATGAACGATTAGTTATGCAGACTCTTAAATGACTTTGAAACTTGAAAAAAGTAATATATCTTATGAACTCACAAAAACCCTCAAAAATGGCATCATAAAGAACACAAATTCATTCATAATCAAATTGTAACCTCAAACGCCTGCATAAAATCCTTGCATCGCACGCATAATGTCACTTTATTTATTAAAAGCAATAGCACCTAGAAACGCTTGAAGAAATTGACTACTGAAAGAACTAACTCATAAGACTTTTGGATTTTAGTAAATTTACTTATCCAAACCGCAGCACGTAAGTTACATACTGTATTAATTATTGCTAAAAGAATTAAATAATAAATAATAGTCGAATTGGCGACGTCAATGCGTAGCGTGGCTTGGGCAGGCGGCATCACTCGGTGAGAGAATAAATGAAACAGCATGAATGATATATTTGTCTCGACTACACAATTCGTGTAAAGTTTATAACTTTGATGTTGACTATTTAGTCCGAGTTTGGTGAGAAAATGTGAAATGTCAAAGATAAAATATTTGAATGTAGTAACAGCCACAGTAAGTAAACAGGCACACTATCAATTACATATTTAAAGGTATCATCATTACAGCCCCCTTCATAAGTCCACAGTGGAACATACGCCTCCACTAAAGAATGAAGCAAAGCACAGTCCGAGAGATTAAGTATATAAGCTATAGGGCAAAGCTTACTTGAAGTGCGTATCGGCCTCTAGAAGCAAGATCAAAGCAAGTGAATAGTCTTTCTGCTTGATAGCAGCCCGACCTCGCTCGTGAAGCGCCATCCCCACTAGCAAGGCTTTCCTCTCTTCAGGAGGCAGATCCACCGTCCTTCCTGACTGATCTTCAAGCTGTAAATTTCATAGATTATATACAGCCTAGAATGCCACCACAGTAAGACAATTCACTACTCCATACCATCCCCTGGGTATCGTTAACGACAAAGGGAAATCAAACAGAATTTGGGCAGCAGCATCTTTCTGATAACACCTCATAATTTAAAAAAACGTCTGTCAAGAGTGGCAACTACGGCAAATATCCCTCATAATAGGCAATTTATGGGGGAGGCCTATCTTCAGCAGTGGACTTTTGATAGACTGTAATGGTAATGGTATTCAATGTGTAGAATTCCCGTAAATATTACATTCGTTATTATGTAATGATGATACACAAGTTATACTCTTAACTGTATATTATACAAACGCACGCAAATACGTAATATAACGCATCGTATCGTTTTTTTAATCGTCTCGATTTAATAATTTTATTTTTACATAGTTTACGTTTTAAATTTCACGTATATAAACTGCACACGGTACAAACATCCAGAACCGGAGCAATTACTTGCAAGCCATCAAACACTTGTTAGTGCAGATTCGAACCCGCAGTCTAATTATTGTTTGCTTCAATTTGCTTTTCTCTTTAAATTATTGGAATTGTTTACACCATAGAAATATTTTCCGTGTAGTGGCGGCGTAAGAGGATCTATTACCCCATTTTATACCGCGGGTAGAGGCGAGTATGGGAAACGCCAAAAAATCTTATGGATTTCGATAGGTGGCGGTAGAGCCATGTCGTTTACAACAGAAATAAATATTCAAATTGACGACTCAAAGGTGTGAGACGTATGGTGCTGCGATTGTCAATCCACCTGCCAAGTATTTTTTTATAGAATAAGGGTGACAATCAAGCACACAGTTCACCTGGTAAGTGGTTGCTGTGGCCCATAAACATCAACATTTATCCCTGATTAAGAATCAAAATGCAAATTGTTACCCCCGAAGACTAAGATGGAATGCCTTGTTTTCAGTCACATTATACAAAACACAGCAGCGTTTTTTACGCGGTAGAGCCATGCTGCAGCTATATTAGAAGTATAGATGTAGCACGAATGGGTCAGTTCGACCAGGGAATGACCACATCCTCACAGAATACCAGCGTAAAATAGCAACTCAACGATGCTCTGTTTCGTTAGGTGAGTATAGAGAGTTGTAGACCCTTCTTACTGGAAAGGAGGCATTCCATCTTAGTTCTCATGGGTGACAAAGGATCTACATTTAGATTCGTAATCGAGGATAGGTGTAATGTCTATGGGCTACAGCAACCACTTACCATCAGGTGGACTATGTGCTCGATTGTCACCCTCGTTGCATAAAAAAATAATTAACCTACTAATTTAAGCTGGTTTTGTGAGAGTGTGGTCCTACCCTGGTCGAGCTGATCCATTTCTGTTGCATCCATAATATAGCTGCAGCATGACTCTACCGCAAGTGTGACAATATTGACAAATCCTCTGCAATGGGAGAGGCAAGACACATGTGCAACAGTGGACTTCTATAAGCTGATAAAGAAGAAGGTTAATATAGAAATACAGAGCTTAAGGACTTTTCCACATATATATTATGTAAAATAATGGTGACAAACGAGCACACAATTCACCTGATGATAAGTGGATGCTGTGGCCCATAGATATCTACTTAATATCTCCATTAAGAATCAAATTGCAGATGCGTTATCACCCATGAGGACTAAGATGGAATTCCTTGTTTCCCGTAAAAGGTGTCTCCGGTTCTCTACACTCACCATATGAAATACAGCAGCATTAAGCTGCTATGTCACGCTGGTATTCTGTGGGAGCGTGGTTCCACTGCAGTCAAGCTGACCCATTCATGCAACTAATAAAATAGAATGTCCATAATATTGCTGCAGAATGTCTCTACCACATAAAATAATACAAACAAGACAAAAGTGTGGATGGGACAATTTTTATATAACTATTTTCATATGCAGCCAAAATATAAATAAATATTTTCCAATCACCTTTATATATTCATCGTCATCATCATTCACATCATGTACATACTCCGAAAGTAAGGCTGCGTCATCTCTAGTTGTTCTCATCTCTACATACATTTTGTCTTCTCTTTTCACTTCATCTGGAGTTGCTAAAAACACTAGTCTATTTAAAAACAAAACATGATAAAAGTAATGAGTGATATTAATTTACCGTTCACCCGATGGTTCTAAATGAGATTAGGGTGAAGTTATTTGTTACACAGTGGCACCATACATGAAAAGTTGCGTTTCAAATAAAAGTTAGTCTCAGTGGTTGCTCTTAAATTTTGTCACCTTTTTAACTCTCTTTTTACTTTTTTTTAACTTTAGCAATATATGTAGGTTCGTTTAGCCATTTTCATCTAATTAATATTAAACACACAAACACATTATTTACTTAATATTACACAGTGCGTACGGATAAAGAGTGAAATGGCGGCTCATCGAGCTTGTACCGTCAACGGCATTGTACCAATAGCGAAAACAATAATAAAATAACATCATAACGATATACACTATTAACGGTATATCGTTATAATGTTATTTTACTAAGTTAATTGAAAATTTTCAATTAATGGGAAAATATTTGAAAAGAATTGTATACGCTATACATTAGTTTTAATAGTATATGTGGGATCTAATTTACGACATCATATAATATAATAATTAAAGGCCATTTATTTTATCTTATCTACATTTCTAAAATATAAAATCTCTCAGATAAAATTTACTCAGGATCACTTGTGGTATTACTCTCTATTCATTTGTGAAGTTTTATTGCAATCAGTTCAGCCATTCTGAAGATTAGCTCGGACAGACAGACAAACGAAAATTTAAAAAAAAATGGTTGCTCATGTCTCAATAGCAAGTAAATATTCTATACAAAAATATTGAGAAATAAAATCAACAATAATTATGAAGAAAACTATGAGCTCACAAATTCGGACTGAAAAAATCGCAAAACCGGACTGAATTTTTTTTGTTGTTTATAGCACTTTGTTATCATTTGTCAAAAACAAGTTGAACTGAGGTTATGGAACGTACGGGAAACGCATATCTTCAGTCTTGTGTGAGTATAGTATAGTATAAAAAAGGCGACAACGCTCTCTTTAAGAACTACAGACCGATTTCCCTTCTGCGCTGCGTCTACATGCTGTTTTCGAGAGAGCCTTCCAAACAAGACAGTTTTCGAAGAGGCATACATAACAGATACATATCCTTCTGCAAATTGTACATAAGACCTAAGAGTACAGCTACCTTTTTCTTCCATTCCAGTGTACCATTCTGCCTTGCATAATATGTGAACTACGAGAAAGCTTTTGAATCCGTCAAAATTTGGGCGGTGCTACAGTACCTTCAGCGGTGCCAAGTTGACAGCCGGTATATCGAAGTCCTGAAGTGTTTGTACTATGGCTATTCGAGTACAGAACCAGAGTACGAACATCCTACTGCAGAGAGATGTAAGACAGGGTGACACTATATCCCCGAAACTCTTCACCGCTGCGATGGAAGATGTTATCAAGCTACTGAACTGGAAAGTATACGGTATTAACATCAATGGCGAGTACATAACTGGCCATCGATTCGTCGACGATACAGTCCTTATATCAAAATCGCTGGAGGACCTAAGCACTTTGCTCAATGACCTCAATAGCGTCTACCAATGGATAGATCTTAAGATGAACATGAAAGTTGTTGACGAGTATGTTTAACTGGGACAAATAGTGCGAATAGCTAAGTCCAACTCACCCGAGAGATCATTTGACGGATTCATCTCTGCTGGGCAGGGTTCAGGAAATTACGACATATCTTCTAGTCAGGTATACCTCAAAACTTGAACACATAGTTGTACAACCAGAGTAGTGCCCAGTGAATACTTATGGATCTCAGACATGGTTCTTCACTGCTGGACGTATGAGGAAGCTCAAGGTTTCTCTGTGTGATAAACTTGGAAATGTTGTTATTCCCAGTAGAACCAGAGTAAACAACATAGCCCAATGGAATAGTAACCTGAAGTGGCAATGGGCCTGCCATATAGCTCGAAGAAGCAACAACCGATGGGTTTTTTTTATTTATTCAACAAAGTAACAGTTTCAATTACAAAATCAATTTCTTCGTGCCATTAAACATCTATTGTTTGTCTTGGCACTGCACAGTTTGCTCTTAATTATACATTAATTTACTTAAGCTTATTATTTAAATGACATTGGAATTAACTTTCACTTAAACTAAATATAAAGTACTATGAAACAATTGTGCTACAAATTATTAAAAAAATTTTGGCATAAAAAATTTATATAAAATCTATAATAATATGTATCTCTTAAACTATTTTTTTGTGGAGAAGGTAGTTTTTGGTATTGTTTACCAGGAGTAGTGAAGTAAAACCGTGATTGTTGTCTTCAGTTGTTCGCTTATCCGATATACTGTACTATCTTATTTATGCGCGTACACACGGAGTGTATTTTTAAGGAATAATTTTTTTTTCATGTATTTTATTTTGTAACACGTTTTGTTTATTTGTCCAATTTAACAATTATTGGCATAGATAGATATAGCTCGTTATGATTCTCATTGGAATAATATATATAGATACTTTTCTGAATTCTTATTATGCGAAAAAATGTTTAAGTTTTGTTTTCAAGTTTTGTGCGGTTAGTTGGCTTCTTATCTCCGTAGGTAAAGAATTTAATATGTATGGTATTAGAAATTTACGTGTTCTCTTACCGTAGTAATTATTAGTTCTAATTGGTGAATAAGGTGTTTTATTTCTAGTGGTATAAATTCGTTCCCTTGGGGTTGGGTACATCGAGTATTCATAACATTCTTATAAAATCATATATTTCACCTTTTTATGTATGGGTAAAACTTTGCAGTACGTGAAAAGGTATGAGTAATCATTTCGATATTTGTCCTTAATGTGTTGAGGCAATATAGATTTAAAAATTCTTATTTGTAAGCTGTAAATTTTATCTAGGTAAGTGCGGAAAGTTCGTCCATAACTACTAAGACCATACAATACTATCGATTCCACTAGAGCATTATATAGGCTTAGAAGAATTTTAAATGGAACCTTATTATTATATTGCCCTTAATTTACTACACACGTAGTCAATATGATTCTTCCAGTTCATCCTATTATCTATAATCAGTCCTAAGTATGTGTGATACTTAACAAGTGGGATTTTTTCGCAGGAACAAGTTATTATATTGTGCAGACAAAGATGATTATGAGCAATAATGCTTACTGGCATAATATTCTTGATATGACTAGAATGAATGTGTAGTACCTTAGTTTTTTGTATATTTATTACAAGTCCTAGATTGTGAGCCCACATAGAGAGGTGTGAAAAATCATCTTGTAATTTTTTCATGGCGATATCCAGATTTTTATCTTCTGACAGAAGGCACGTATCATCTGCATATTGGTATAAACTACATTTTTTAATGATATTTTCTAATTCATTTACGTATGTTAAGTAATGGAGTGGCCCTATAACCGAGCCTTGTGCCGTACCTGTAGTCATAGGCATTTTAATACTTAAATTATTTTCTATCTTTACTTGGAAATATCGATTGCTAACATAATCTTTACACCATCTTAAGAAACGTCCTCTAACCCCAGAGTTTTCGAGTTTTTTATAAGAATATGTTTCAAGGTATCGAAGGCTTTACTGAAATCGATGAATGCAATTAATACATGTTTTTTCTCATCTAAGCATTTGTTTACTTCGTCTGTAAAGTTTGACAGTAACTGTGTAGTAGATTTCTTAGGCTGGAATCCGTATTGAGATGCCGAAATAATTTTATGTTTTCGGTAAAAGTTGTGAAGCTGGTTGAAAATGAATTTTTCTATAATTTTGTCAATTGTTGGAAGTATAGTAATAGGCCTGTAATTACTGTAATCGTCATGACGTCCACTTTTGTAAATAGGCCGTACCAAACCTAGCTTTAGATCTGTAGGATAAATTCCTGTTTCTATACTACTATTAATTAACTTGACAATTACTTTAGCAATTTTTTCTGATATGGCTTTTATGTCAATTGTACGAATTCCATCAGCACCTGGTGCCTTTTTTGTGTTAAGTGTTTTTATTATATTTTTTATTTGCTTTGTGTTAGCTTTTTGAAACCGTATAGACTTATCTACTGGATTTGTGTAAAATCATCTGGTATCATTCATTCATCATTTTGGTATTATATTTTTTAAGTTTCTATCGAACTCAGTAGCAAAATTATCAGCAATCGTTTTACTATTTTGACTTTTGAAGTTAAATGCTTTATTTAGGTTAGAAAGGTTCTTGAGTAACAGCCTCGTACTGGTAGGTGGAGTGTAAGGCGGGGTTGAAATTTAGAATCGTTTGGCAGGAATTTGGAGAAGTAAGGTGTTTTATTTGGTAGAGGTTTAGTCCCCGATTATAATCCGACCCCGCCATCCCCTTCTAACCTAACCTGTCCGAATTAGGGTGCCCTAAGTCCCGAGCTCGTTTCGCTCGCTCTTGTTTTTTATTACTTTAAATTATATACATAATACAATAATAAGCACACTACGGCTCACACAGGTGCCTGCGATTTGTTACCACTGGTGGGACTGCTCTCCCTTCTCGCCTACGGTTTTACAAAAACACTTTAGGAGTAGGGCAGACAAGACTATGTGGTATCGGGGCGTGCTGATTTAATTTTAGTACAGATTCGATCAGATCAGATATCTATAGTCAGGTTGCCTTTGCTCCCACCACAACTATAAAATTCTGTAGTTTGTTCAGATTCATTTACTGAATCGATTCTTGTCATTTTTAATATAGGTAATTTTTTATCGCAAAAATAATTAAAACTACGTTAATTACAGTCACACTAAATCTGTACAGTCAACACAAACTGGAATGGACCGTAACTTAAGGCAATAAGACTTTTAAGAGTGCAGTTTTATTTGTATTACTACTAATTCTGTCATTCAATAAAAATAAAGAAAAATGAACTTTATTTCAAGCATGTTAAAGTCTTTGCGTTCGTGGATTTGTACTGTGACCACAACATTCTTCCGGAATTAGTATTACTAATTTGATAAATAATCAGTGCATAAAATTGTTTAACTAATAATTCAGTGTATGTATTATGATTATAACATAATATACTAATTGGGGTGTCTGCGGGTGTGCATTAATTACGTTACATATTGTATATATATATTATTTACACAGGTATCTCAAAAATATACAAAATATAAAATAATCGCTTTTTGTGTTAAACACTATTGAGCTCCACAGACTATCGAAAAATTTACATTAAAAATTCACAGCTTATTCAGTCAATCAGTTTGGCAATACTTTAAAATTTTTTGGCGACAATCTCAACTCTGTGCGGCTGTTTGACCACAGACTAACCTATATGACAATTGACAATGGCAGTATGTATTAGGGGTCGCAATACCGGACCATTTTTCAAAAACCGGTGTTTTCGGTATTAGTTTTTAATGAATACCGAGATTTCGGTAGTTTCGGTATTTTCGTTTTTTTTTTAACATAGTGAGAAAAATATTTATAAATATGTAATGTAACCGTAATTTTCATAAGGGAAATGTCACCAGCCAGCAATAGAAGTGTGATATGATAAGAAAATCACATTTATTTAAAAAAAATCAATAATTTATTTAAAGTTTAATAAATAACTCACTACTGCTAAGTTATTTTAAACTATTTAAACATAAGAAACCTCCAGTTATCAACCTTAACAATATCATAAAAACTCCTACTAAGTAACTTCTGCATAGGCTTACTTCTTCATGTTCTTATAAACTTCTTCATTATCCTCAGCTTTAACAAAACATAAAATGCTCTTGGGAGATTTATCTTTTTTTTCTTCACTTTTTTCATGGAAATCGAGTAAGAGCTTTTTTGCTGTATGGTGTAGTTAGAAAAAGTCATATATATTCTTCAGTTTACGATCAGCTAAAACTTCTATGAACGTTAAAATCTACCACCGGTTCCAAAAGCGATATCTCTAGAGAAGAAGAAAATCTGGTTCATAGGTTAAATTCGATAGCAAAGAATGTTATAAATTTACTTTTAAATGAATTGAAGAAATTTAAACGAAACTAAATTTTACGAATTTTATTGCGTATTTTAACTTATTTTATAATCCCGTCGCAGTATCATACTTAAACACGGCTACCTTCAGTTAACAATTATTAGTTTTTTGTTAATTTTTAAAAAAAATATTGTATGCTTGTTTTGGGATTTAACATTATAATTTATAGGATTCCAAGAAGATGGTAACACCCAGTCATTCCCTCGTCATAGTAATCTTCCCCATATCATTCCAAAGCAAAGTCATAAGAATCGTGATCTTCCAGTTCTCTTAGTTGAGTTTGGGAACTGTTTTCTTTATTATAGAGCATGTCTAATATCGCTAACTGTATATCATGAGCAAGGCATCGCTGGTGGAAATGTGCTGCTTCTCTTCCAAATGCGATCATTACACTAGCACCGTAATTAGTTGTACAGGCGAGCTGGCGGATTCGTCGTCGGTTCAGGACTCGCGGAGTAAGTACTCTCCCTCAATCACTCCAGAGTGTAGTCGCGCGACTTGCGTTGCATAGTCGAGCCGCGTTGCCATAGCATCCACCACGCGAAAAGCGTGGGCTATTTAAATTTTTTTTGACATAATATTATTTAAGAAAGATTTATAATGAAATACCGAAAAGTCATAAATAGCGGTTTCCGTTCCCACAATTCCGGTATTTTAAAGCTTTCGTTTCAGTTCGGTATCCCGGTATTTTCGAGATTCGGGATCCCGGTTTGCGACCCCTAGTATGAATGTAAACAATGAATGTTTTATATACAAAATACAACAATGATGTATTTTATTTAATGCTTTCAATGCCTTATAACACATATTTATACATAAATTTTATTAGTCTGTACTCCTTCATCATAGCAACTTTAACGCGCAACTTTAATATGCAAGGGGTTTCCCTTGACATATTAATATATAGGTAATATCTTTGTATTAACTCCAAAAAAATAAACACTTCTTGTATGAACAAAACTAAACTTGTGTTATGTGTTGTGTGTGTGTTATGTAATTTTGACACTTACTATCTAAAACCAGAGCCATCAGCTGGTTGCCATTTTTTAAATTTTGTTCCTGAAGACTTAGATTCCGCTTTACTATTTGACCATTGGAGATGAGCTTCAATCTGTAAACAATATAACAATAAAAAAACTAATTATTTTCTTAATTTAATTTAAGGGGAGAGGCACCCATGTCACTCATTTACCTAAAAAGTTTCAAATTATAAATTTGTGGACCTGTAAGGTTATTTATGGGAGAGGCCTACATACTATAGTGGACATTTGAGAGGCTATTTGTGATGACCACTGATTTTTATCAACATTCTAAATCATTAACAAAATATATAGAAAATTACCTGGATCCTTGTATTCCGAGTTCAGTAGCAACAGCATTTATCAAATCTATTCCAAGTACATTCAACATCTTCTGTATCTTTATGATCTTGGGCTTTTCTTCCAGTGTTATTACTTTAACTCTGAATGTCGCCACTCCTGTCTCTTTAAATTCATCATTGGCCTTTACTCGGTCCATTGAGTGAAGTTGCAACTCATGCAATGCATTGAGGACCTGTTCTGGATCAAGCGCCAAATCAGCAGCATACTTCTTAGCTAATTCCTGTAAAGTAAAGACAACTCCCAATATAGCAGAACTAAGTTGTTATTTAAATTTAGCAAGTCGTGCAAATAACACTGCATAGCATAAAGCCTTATTTTAAAATCTTCTTAGATCAAAAAATAAAATAAAAAAGAAAATACAGTGTGTAAACAAGCTGTGCTGCACCAACAACAGCCGTGGTAGCTCAGATGGTTAATGCTCGCTTTAAATATAACAGAAAGCGAGTAACCTGGGTTCAATCCCTGCCGGCACAAATGAAATTGTTAATCGCAATTTTAAGTGCTGATTTACCACATGCTCAGTGGTGAAGGAAAACATCGTGAGGAAACCTGCATGTTTGAGGAATAAGAAAAAAAATTTCAAAGACATGTGAAGTTCACAAACACGCATTGGGGCAGCGTGGCAGACACTTTCTTGCCCTAAAACCCTCTCAGAAATGAAGGGAGGCCTGTGCCCAGCAGTGGGACGTATATAGGCTGTAACTTTAAACAAGTGGTGAATGTGTCAAGTATACTATAGTCAAAAAGAAAGCCACCACAGCACATAATTCACACAGAAATAGGAGCAGAAATTCTAGTATATGTGCATGCACACAGAACAGATTTGAGAGTGGTGGTGCAGAAGAGGCATGATTTTTATTTTAATTTTTTTATTTTATTTCATTTCGAAGACCAACAGCTATCATAATTAGGATAGATAGTATTAATAACAACAGTAAGTCAATTAAAGATCCTCACTACTAGATACAAAGGTGAATTTACAACAGTGATAAATATGATTTAACACTCGAAAGTATCTAATACAACATATTTATACCAAATGAGAGAGAAACTTGTATTATACATATAAAAGACAATCAACTCATACTTAGGACAGTCAAAAACACTACAAGCTATTTTAAGAGAAAAATAAACACAAATACAAAAGTAAATCATAGTTGTGTAGCAACGCATCAATATCTCACTTAGAGCTACCAAAAAATGCATTGTTAAGTATGTGCCTAGCTGACGCAGCACTAGTGTTAAACAAATCAAAGTTAAACTCATTGGCTAGCTTACTGAAATTACTGTTCGGTCGCCATATAAATGTATTTTGCCTATAATTTGTAGATGAAAACGGGAGACTTAAAATTTTGTTGTATCTAAGAGGTTTGGCAGGACAGCTAACATGTAGTTGAGATAAAAGCTCAAGACAGTCAATAGCACTACAAGATATTTTAACAGAAAAGTGAGGTCAGCAATCTCACGACACATAGCAAGAAGAAGAAGGTGATGTTTTTTACAATAACTAATATAATTATCTGAGGTATAGCTATAGTCATTGGTTCTATAACAGAGGTAACACATAAACTTACTTTGGATATTTTTAAGTTGGGTAATATATGTTGCATACCTGTGGTTCCAGATTTGAGATCCATACTCCAAATTACTTCTTACAAGAGAACAATATAGGATCTTTAGAGTTTTAGCTTTATGATAGCATAAGAGAGCATCATGCCATTTGATGTCATGGCAAATGGATCGGTTTTAATACCAAGGCACACTATTAGATGTTACACATCAAAAACAACAACAAAGACAATGATTACAGATAGAGTCTGAGATAGAGATTCTCCATTCATCGCCCTGGTGCTTATTTTTATATCTGGTTGAATGAGTTGCTGTATAAGAAAAAAAAACTACTCACATCTATATTTTTCCCAGTTCAAATCCACAAGTGATTGACTACAAGTACAGATAACAGTAAGAACAGATAAGTAACAAAATTGTACAAACATTACTAATAGATATAAAACAAAATTGTAATCTATTGTTTAAAAACAAAGTAAGCTAAATTATTTTCTAATGAACTTACTATATAAAATTGTTTTGTTTTCTGATGTCCTTGGATAACTGCAGTATCATACAAAGGTTACAGATGCATTGTCACCATGGGGGTCTAAGAGAGAATGCTAAAGGGGGGGGGGTAGCTACCCAGACAGACTCCTAGGCAGATAAGGAATCCTAGATTGATTGATGAATGAATTAACTAAAAACACAGCCTTGTTAAAGTAACAGTTCAAACTTTTATGTTATATGGAGTGTATTATTCGAGGCATACTTATTTACCTTTATTTTAACCGTTGAAAATAATAAAAACATGTGTGAAAACTTCAAATAGAATTTACATTACGTTGTTAATAATTAAATTGCATTCCTTTACATTCGTTTACTTACGTGACAGTCGAAATTTACTTTATTCCCTAAATTAGCACAGGTAAAGGATTGCTAAGGTAATAAAAAATAAATAAGCAATGAACCTGTAAGCTTGTTGAAAATGTTTCGTCAGCATTCAAATACGGTGGTTCCCATAATTTTATTTTCTCCTCGTTTAATTTGCTTCGAAGTTTAATTAACAAGTCTTCGTGCTGGAGATTTGTCTCCATAATTGTTGTAAGATAATTGAAGTTGAAGCAAATGATTTGCAGATTACTTGATTTTGATTTAATATCAAAATTGATCAAAATAAAAATACAAGACATCAAGACAGACAGCAGCAGACAATTTTTTAAAATTATATAAAGGCTAAGGGATCTACGTCCATACTGCCTAATTTGACATGTAAATCTGCACACATAAATAAAATGCAGTGTCTGTCTATAATATCAAAATAACTGTATCATAAATGAACTGAGCTATGAGATATACAATCATTTTTAAAATGTGTGTTGTATTTCTGTCTGTTTGTCTGAACTAATAGTCGGAATGTCTGAACCGATTGTAACGAAACTTCACAAACAGATAGAGAGCAATGCCAGGAGTGATTTGGGCTATTTTATCCCAAAAAACTTGGTGATTTTTATGTAATAAAAAAACTAAAATAAATGGTACTATTTAGACAAGGAGAAAATTAAAAATCAAACAACAGAAATGGTAATTCATGTTTTAATGGCATGCGATTAAACCAGTTTTAGAGCAGGTCGTAAATTTCGTACGAACTGCCCTAATTTAGTTGTTTGTGGAAATCTTAATTGAAATTGTAAACATGCACATACATTTTATAAATACTGATTTCAATAAGGCTTTTAAGAACGTTAGAAGCATATAGTTTTTCAGGTTCTATGCTTGCGTAATTTAGGAGTTATCTAGAAAGCCAAGATATTTTTATATTTTAAATTAGTTTATTTTTGGGTATTTAGGCTCAGTTCTATTTAATACGCTTATTAATGAAATTTCAAAATTTTTTTCTTATTGTTTTATATAAGCCCCTGTCATTAAATTCTGTAAAATCGTGCCTTTTCGGAAGGATTTAATTCGACTATCACAAAGTGCGATGTTTAGGAAACTAATCATAAATAATGTATACACGTTCAGATAAATTAAGTACATTTTTTCATTAATTTATTCCCTCAATGGTGTTAACTAAGAAGTGGAGATTAAGGTTAAGGGGCTCGCTGTAATATTTGATAAAAAGCTTATCTACATTTATACCACAATTATAATCTATTTCTAGAGTAGGCGGGAAAACGATCAACGATACATCGTACTATGTTTGCGTAGATTTAAAACGATACCTGTCGCTTTTCGTTCATTACAAACAATTTTACATTTAAAAGTGCCGTGCGGGGAGATTACCTCACCTTGTGATGAAATAAGAAAATATATTAAGAAGCCTGTTTGAAATTGAATGAAATCTAAATAATTGGTCTTAGGGTAGATTCGCCAAAAATGTTTTCTTAATTCTTAATATTTTTAAATTGTCAAGATCTCTGGACACAGGATAATTTTTTTTAATTTGAAATAAATCAAATACAAAGCTTAAATTATTTTATCACGGTGTCGCAAAAACCTGAGAAGGTTTATCTGTATACCATGCTTCATCGACGGCACCGGTTAACCAATGAACGTACACAGTATGTTCACAAGAGGTAGAATTTAACAGTATTACGGTTGGTAAGTAATCTCTGTTTTATAATTAAGTTATATATTACATAGAAAATGATCGATATTTGTGTATAAATATATACACACACACACATACAAATTTAAACGCACATAAATACATATATAACAATAATATATACATTTTCATACGGGCATAATATATGATTTATTTTTTATTTTATTTTTCATTTATTTATGTATAATATGTACATTTATTACGTAAATAATAATATATATGAGATATAACTATTTAGTAAGATGCTTTTTTTATTTCGTCTAAATAATGTAGTTTTAGTTTTCTTTTTATATTTTGCGTAGTAATGTCATTTTTAAGTGTAAGGGGTAATTCATTTATTAGTTTGGGTATAATATAGGCAAGCCGTTGTCTTCCGTAATGATTTTGTGATCGTGGTATTTTCAATAAAGCTTTTAACACACTGCGAGTGTGTTTTTTATGATCAATTGAGTGTTGTATGTCTTTATTAATAAACTGTTCGTTAAGTAAAGTCAATTTAACTTTCTCATGGACGGGAAGAATTTGACAGTAACTAAATAGACCATCACAAATGTTTCTGTACTTCTCTTTTATGTGAGGTTATACGATGGTTTTAAGAATTCTTAGCTGGAGTTGATAAATTAGGTCTAGATGTGATTTGTATGTCTGTCCATAACTACTCAGCCCATATGATATAACAGATTCTCCTAATGCTTTGTACAGCAGGATTTTCGTTGAAAACGGTATTTTCTGTTTAATTAGTAAAAACTTTGCCAAATTGCTCTCAATTTATCGCAGAGTCGGTCCATTTAAAGCAGTCATCAATCACTAGTCCAAGATATTTTTGTATTTTTACTACTTCTACGGGTTCACATGCGCAGTTGGTATGGTCTGAGTGAAGGCAAGCGTGATCGTGGACGATTAATTGAGGACTTGTATTAATCCTATTTTGGCTGGAGCTGATATACATAAGCTTACTTTTATTGGCGTCTTAACGCCAAGCCCACCATCATGAGACCACTTTGTTAGAAGGGTGAAGTCCGTTTGAAGTGCGATGCAGTGCTACATTTATGTTAACGTCTGCGGATACTAAACATGTGTCGTCTGCAAATTGATATATTTCACAGTTGTTAATCAGGTTAATCAGATCGTTGTTATCATATGTGATGTAGTGCACCGGCCCCAAAACAGGGCCCCGTGCTGTGCCCTCTGATACTCTCATAATAGCGCTGAGTTCCTCTCCAACTTTGACATGTAGGGTTCTGTATTGCATATAATTCTCACACCATTTGTTGAGATGACTTCTTACTCCACATTCATTAAGTTTTTCAATAAGCGTGCTGTGCCGCAGGGTATCAAAAGCTTTACTGTAATCTATGAATACAACTAGGACATGTTTTTTATTATTAAGGTGTGTGTGTAAATGGAATCTGAAAATTTACTTAGTAGTTGTATAATGCTTTTTTTAGATTGGAAACCAAATTGTTTTTCTGTTATCTGAATAGAATTTTAGTATTTGTCGAGTGAGAAATTTTTCAATAATTTTATCAATTATAGGCAGTATAGTGATGGGACGGTAGTTATCATAATCTTTATGATTACCTTTTTTATAAATTGGACGTACTATACCTGTTTTTAGCTCTGCTGGATATGTACCATTTTGTACAGATGTATTAATAAGATTAGCTATAATGGGTGCAATTTTATCACTTATATTTTTAAGATCAATAATTCTTATTTCATCAAAACCGGGAGCTTTTTTAGTGCTTAATGAACGGATAATTTTGTTAATAGATCCTGCCGTGCCTTTTTGAAATCTGATAGAGATTTTAGCTAGACGGCGGTAGCTTACTGAATCCAGAATACTAATGTTACATTTGGGTATAATATTCTTTACGTTATCACTAAATGTTTTCGCAAAATTATTGGCGATGTCGGCACTTTTTAGGGTGTTCGTTACCATAGCATTTATTATAACGTTGTCTACTGAAGCAATGACTTTGCCTGTAATTTTGTTTAGAATGACCCATAGATTTCTTATATCTTTTTTTTTGTTAATAATTTCAGATTTTATATTTTTGTTTTTGTATTCTTGTATTATTTTATTAGCGTAATTTCTAGCTTTATTGTATTCCAATTTTAATATTTTATTATTTCTATCTTTAAGCCACTTTGTAAATAATTTGTCTCTATAGTTGCATGCCGTATGAATTTTTTTTATTCATCCAATTATTGTTATGCCGTTTGTAATTATTTTTAATTTTAATTTGTATTTGCGATTTATCATAGCATGCCTTAATGTTTTTTTAATATCAAAGAATACAGTTTAGTATTTAACCAGTCTATATCCTGTAAATGCGACAAAAGTACTTTATTATCATATTTTACCTTAAAAGTTTGAACATCCTTTGTACAACACTTTGCCAGTTCCGATGCATGCCAAAACTATTGCACGGTGGTCAGCTAGTTGAGTACCGAGAGTCGCTGTTTCCTATATATAAAAAAGTACTCTGTGGTCGCTGTATACACGTCTTGTGTGTGGGATCTCGCGTAGATATTGTTGTGTGAACAAGTCAACTAGCGCCATCTAGTGTCAGGAACGAGAGCGAGGGGAGCTTTGCAGAGAATGACATCACCGATCTCTCGACCGACAGCGCCACCCGAAGAACTAAGTTTCTAGAAAATCTATACTCGAACTCTCGGTACCTTACGCGTGTTTACTTGAACATTCCGGATATTTTGCTAATTTAAATAAATAGGTGGCGCAAGATGCGATCGAGACAGAGTTGAACTCAGCGACACAAGCGAAGCTTCGGAGCGGAATTAAGTGAATTAGTGTTTTTAATTATTAGTGTTTTTAACTTTAGTTTGTGTAAAGTAAATTAAAGTGTTAATTTAGGTAATTTTATCGGCAATTTTTATTGTCACGAACCTCAAGCTCGTAACAATTGGTGTCAGAAGTGGGATAAAATCATGCCGATTTTACCTAAGGAGGAAACAGAGGGTGTCCGTACCCGAAGTCAACGCCAGCAGGAGACGGACCAACGAAGATTTGGTGGTGCAACGCCGCAGACGTCGGAGGGCCAGCGGCCGGCAACGGAGGCCGGTCCGTCAGTAGCTCCTGCGTCTGCAGCACCTGATTTAGGCGCCCTGATGGTGATGCTGCAGGAGCAGGCTCGTCGGTTCGAAGAGCAGCTGAAGCGCGGACAGGAGGAACAGGCCAGTCAGTTGAAAGAGCTGCAGGAGGAACAGGCCCGCCGACAGGAGGAACAGGCCCGTCGGTTGGAAGATCAGCAGGCGGAACAGGCTCGTCGGTCGGAAGAGCAGATGCTCCTCATGAAGGACCTTCACGCTACCTTTGGGAAAGAGATAAGGCAGGTGAAGGATAGGGTTGCTCAACACGACAACCGTCTGTCGGAAGCTGAAACCCGAATCGAAGAACATGAAACCCGAATCAACCATGTGAACCATCGGGTTGACAACGTGATGGCTGACGTGAAGAAAACGCTGAACGACCTCAAACTTGGGGATGGAACTGCAGCCCCCGCAGTAGCTACTACACCTTCGCTACGTGGGTTCAAGGTACCACCGTTCGACGGGACTTCTTCCTGGTCGGCCTACAAAATCCAGTTCTTGGAAGATCAGCAGGCGGAACAGGCTCGTCGGTCGGAAGAGCAGATGCTCCTCATGAAGGACCTTCACGCTACCTTTGGGAAAGAGATAAGGCAGGTGAAGGATAGGGTTGCTCAACACGACAACCGTCTGTCGGAAGCTGAAACCCGAATCGAAGAACATGAAACCCGAATCAACCATGTGAACCATCGGGTTGACAACGTGATGGCTGACGTGAAGAAAACGCTGAACGACCTCAAACTTGGGGATGGAACTGCAGCCCCCGCAGTAGCTACTACACCTTCGCTACGTGGGTTCAAGGTACCACCGTTCGACGGGACTTCTTCCTGGTCGGCCTACAAAATCCAGTTCGAGGCCGTCATGGAGGCAAACGGCTGGAATAAAAGCCAGGCCATGACTGCACTCACCTTAGGCCCGCGCGACCAAGTCTTAACCGTGTTGGAAGCTCTCGGTAAGAAAGTGACCTACGAGCAGCTCCTTGAGGTATTGGAGGCGAGATATGGTGACGCTCACCTGGAACACGTCTTTCGCGCGCAGCTTAAAGATCGCGTGCAACGCAGCAACGAAAACCTGCAGCAGTGGCCCTTGAGGTGGAGAAGATGGTTCGAAAAGCGTACCAGTCTGTACCTGCGCTCATTGAAGGGAACCTGGTGCAGACATTCATCGACGGCATCCGCGACCTGGAAGTCAGAGCTGCTGTGAGGCTCGGGCACCACGAGACGCTTAAGGACGCCTTGGCCCATGCACTGGAGGTAGAAGCCGTGCGGCAGGATCATCGTTCCCATCGCGTCAGGGAGTTTGCAGCAGTTACAGTTCGCGACCGCAACAGAGGATACAGCCCTAGGTGCTATGGCTGTGGGGAAAAGGGCCATCTTCGATCCAGCTGCCCCAAGCGAACCGTGGAAAGGAGAGTTGATCGATCTCGAGAGGGTAGTGCAGCTAACGGCACTGCCTGGCGACGACAGGATCAACGTTCACCTCACGCTAGGGAGGTTACAGCAGTTACGGTTCACGACCACAATAAAAGATACAGCCCTAGGTGCTATGGCTGTGGGGAAAGGGGCCATCTTCGGTCCAGCTGCCCTAAGCGCACCCTAGGAAGGGAAGGTGAACGGTCTCAGAAAGGAAGTGCGGCTAACAGCACCGCCCAGCAGCAGCAGGAATACGACTTTACTATCAGACACTGCAGCAGGAAATCTCACGGCAACGCAGATGCATTGTCAAGAAGACCTTGTCCTGAAGATTGCAACCATTGTAGTAGGCAAGAGAGTAAGGAAGTGGTATCCGTGAGGATGCTCAGAACAGACCACCTCAGCAACGGGTGGAAGGACAGCCTACGACATGCACAGCAGGAAGATCCGGACACCAAGCCGATTCTGGGATGGATGAAGGCCCGTGCTACCAAGCCTAAGTGGAGGGACGTCTCAGCCATGAGTTCAACCACGAAAAGCTATTGGGCCCAATGGGACAGCTTGCTGCTTCGGGATGGAGTCCTGTGCCGTAAATGGGACAATCGTCGAGGAGACAGCTGTCGTTTACAAATGGTTGTCCCTAAAGCTAAAGTGCCGAATGTTCTACAGCTGTGCCATAATGGTCGTTCAAGAGTCCATCTGGGAGTTAAACGAACTCTACTGAAGGTCCGAGAACAGTTTTACTGGGTCCATTATCGTGACGATGTCGAGGATTGGTGTCGTACATGTACAAGTTGTGCGGCTGTGAGGGGACCTCAGACATGGAGTAGAGGAGCATCGAAATTGTACAATGTTGGTGCACCACGGGATAGGACATCCCTTGACATTGCGGAGCCGTTACAGAAAGGCGCAAGAGGGACTCCTAAGATCGTCCATTTGGATCGCTTGGCGCGTTATTATGGGACCGATAATGCTCGGGACGAGCATGTCTTAGGAGGGGGCAGTGTTGTGTGAATAAGTCAACTAGCGCCATCTAGTGTCAGGAACGAGAGCGAGGGGAGCTTTGCAGAGAATGACATCACCGATCTCTCGACCGACAGCGCCACCCGAAGAACTAAGTTTCTAGAAAATCTATACTCGAACTCTCGGTACCTTACGCGTGTTTACTTGAACATTCCGGATATTTTGCTAATTTAAATAAATAGGTGGCGCAAGATGCGATCGAGACAGAGTTGAACTCAGCGACACAAGCGAAGCTTCGGAACGGAATTAAGTGAATTAGTGTTTTTAATTATTAGTGTTTTTAACTTTAGTTTGTGTAAAGTAAATTAAAGTGTTAATTTAGGTAATTTTATCGGCAATTTTTATTGTCACTAACCTCAAGCCTGTAACAATATGATCTATACAGGTCTTAGTTAATTTGCTGTTAGCGATTTCAATTCTTGTATATTGCAAGATCCCGCACATTAGACCCTAGTTGTACAATGCAGTATTATATTTATGTTTTATAGGACTACTTATCTTAAGATCTATGTTTACATCACCTAATAGAAATAAGTCGTGATTCTTATGTACAGTTTTAAGTGTGCAGTGTAATTCACTTATAAACAAGTGTTTACTAAAAGAAGGTGGGCGATATATCGCTAACAGAGTTGCCGAATATTTATTTGGAGTGGTTATTTGGCCTAAAATGCATTCAAAGTAACGTGTTCTTTTAGTGTAAACTCTAAGTTTATGTTTTTTTATGAATGTACATAATAATACCTCCTTCTTTACGATTATTTCGCAACTCTGTATACATAGTATACCATTAGGTATCCTTGTAACCCTTCCATTTGGTACAAGGAGCTGAGAGATGATGATATATCTGCTTCAGTAACAATAATTACATCTACCAATTTCGTACATAAAATAATTCTTTCCTCAAGCGCAGAAAAGTTTTTTTATTAGTGAACGTATGTTAATATGTAAGCAAGATAGATTAATATTACTAGGTAAATTATTTATAAAGTTTTGGACATTGATACAGTTTTTAATCTCTGTTATACCGGAATGTAAGCTATTCATTAAGGAGAAAGTAATCATACACTCTTTTTACGTATTATTAGCGTATGTGTAAATAAATACCTATTTATTCTCGCAGCTGGTTAATATCATTTATAGAGTGGATAATGATAGGTTTTTCATACTGCCCTTCTTTGCGTACATGAAGAACTCCCTTCTTCATCCATATATATTCATAGATACTCTTAAGTTCTTGCTTCGCGTACCATAATAAGTGCTTGTTATAGCCTGTCAAGGCTTCTTTGATTATTAATGATTTAGAGCCTTGCGAAGTAGTTTCGGCATCGCTTTTTGCTTGCTTTGTTATGATTCCTTTGTCAACAGGGACATGGATTTTTTTGAAAATTTGTTTGTAGGTCTCCAACCATTTATCTTGAGAGATTTGTGATTTTAATTGAACCTTTATTGGTCCTGGTTGTTCTTTCTTGCCAGGTAAACGTTCAGCATGGACAACATCGCTCTTGGGCAATCACCATAGGATCTTCATTGTCTTTTAAGGTTATATTCACAATTTCAACACACTTAGCAAGCTTCTGTTGCTACATATCTTGCATGCGTTGCTCGATGGCTGCTAACCTCGTTTCCAACTTATTATTTTTATTCGTAAGTTCGATGTTTTTCTTTTTCAGTTCAATAATTGTTTATGGCAAGCTCTTCATGGCTTTACCGACTTTTTCTGTATGGAACTGAAGTGTCTGATGTATGTCTTTCATTTCCCTTCTCAAAGTTTTATGCATTTATTTCGAAATGTCCTCCAGCAGATTTTTGACGTCAATTTGGTAATTACCAGCAGACGAAGCTACTCGAGGTTCATCATCGTCATCTTCTGGGACTACGATTGAACGTCTTTTTGGCGATTGATTGTGGCAATCCTGACACGTCCATTCTAAGCTGTCCGTTGGCCGTAGTGCAGATACCTACTTGTTGGTAAGACCAGCACATGCTGTGCTCAAATGTACCAATTTTTCACAGCGACTGCACTTCACGCCGGGCCTTGTTTTGGTAATATTCTTATTGCATTGATCACACTGAGCCATAATGACCATATTAGTGGGTACGTAGAAAAAAAGAAATTGATCACTTTGTACGTGTTACTCTATCGAGCGCCGATCGATGAATGGATCAAGCTGCGGAGACTCTAACCGTAATACTCCGTTGACTGCGGAGCTGTTTAATAAAATGGACGGTTGATTGGGCCCAATCCATTTAAACGCAAATATCTTGATTTTGGTATATCGACTGCTATAATATGTATACATTTCTGAATTCTCTATGAAATTTCCTATAAACGAGTACATATATTTAATAAAGTTTTAAAGTAATTAGTATAGCTAAATATAATATAACCAGCATGTTAGTTCTAAGATAGCAGTTTGCTTCATACATATTAGAAAACGATTTTACCCGTACTTAATAAGATAAAACACAAAATGAGATTACAAATAAAAAGGTTACTTACCCAGCCATTGTTTTAACACAATTCACCACACAATAAATATAAATTAGTACAAATTAATTACAAACAACTTAGTTGTTTGCGCGCGTCAATCATGGCTGACTCAAGGAACGGACGACATTTAAGAATGATTTAAATAAAATATACTACTAAAGTGTATAAAGCTGTGAGGTTTTTATGCTAGCCTTTTTTATCATGTACACATTGACATATGGTAGAATGAGTTAGAAATAGCACATAATGCTTTGTTTCTTCATTAAAAGAGCGGGTAGAAAATGTCTAACATTTGGACGCCCGCAGTCAGCGGAGATATTTTCGTGTCCAAGTCTTGGACATCCGCAGTTGAGAGGTTAAATAGACATAATGATATAAATAGACATAACATAATTTATATGTTGGTTACCCCCCGTAGCTGGCGTAAAGGTCACTGCCTATTTCTCCTTACTCCCTAGAAACAAACTTTGGAAAGTGTTCATGAGATCACCACAAACATTAGGTTTTGCTATAAATATAGCAAAGTATTCTGTAATGTTATCACAAAAAAACTTTAATATTACTTACATTACATTCGTATTTTGTATCCCAACTAAACTATTAATTATTATTTAATAAAAAAGTAAGCACCATACTATTATACATAATGATTTCTTTTATTTACATGAATAAAACTGATTTTTATTTATTATATAATTTTAATTTGAAACGTCGGTTTACCGTCCTAATAGACTATGACAGTGAAGGAGTAGATAATGCCATCTGTGCTTGCGCATACACTTGAGCACTATAATCCTGTCCTGCGCCGATGCCTAGTCTCCGTTGAGGTTGACCGCCGTGACCGAAATTCGGCCAGGAGGACATTATTATTATATAGATGTACCTCATTCCTAGGTTCATATTTTTTATGTAGCATTGGGTGAGAAACGAGCACACAGTCCATCTGATGGTATGTGAATGCCGTGGTCCATAGACATCTACGAGTACGAGTACAGAACTAAGATGAAATGCTTCGTTTCCAGTAAAGTGGTTCTCTGGTTCTCTACACTTACCATACGAAACACAGCAGCATTAAGCTGGTATTTTTTTGCGCTGGTATAATTTTTTTGGACCTTCGTCGGTCGAGCAGTGTTGCCAACATTAAAATCTAGCTCCCGTTGTAGAGAACACTTTAATCCCGTCAAATATGGTAGACATGTGTCAATCATTCATTCTATTGCACATTTTTTCGTATTTTTAAACTAAAAATATTACTAAATTTATAATTTAATTTTTGCCATTTCCAAATTATTTTTATTTTGAAAACAAATCTAAAAAACCATAAATTTTTGTCGTCCCGTTAAAAAATCCGTTCCGTTAAACACAATTTTTTTCCGTTGCCAGCTTCGCTGTCCCGTTAAATCTAACGGGAAACCTGTCAAGTTGGCAACACTGCGGTCGAGCCGACCCATTCGTGTTACAACCATATACAGCTTCACTATGACTCTACTACGTAAGAGTATTATGACACAATAAACTTAAGTTTCAGTTTACTAAGAACATATTTTTTTCAAACAGCCTATATACGTCCCACTCCTGGGCACAGGCCTCCGCTCATTTCTGAGAGGGTTTTTAGGGCAAGGAATTGTCCGCCACGCTACCCCAATGCGTGTTGGCGAAATATTTTTTTCCTTATTTCTCTGACATGCAGGTTTCCTCACGATTTTTTCCTTCCCGCCGAGCACGTGGTAAATCAGCACTTAAATTGCAATTAACAATTTCATTGGTGCCGGCGGGGATCGAACCCAGTTTGCTCGCGTACTGTGAAATTTACAGCGAGCTACAACGGCTCCTAAGAATATATAATTTACATATTTTAAGGCATTTTTTACGTGGTAGAGCCATGCTGCAGTTATATTAGTAGTATAGGTGTAGCACGGATGGGTCGGCCCGACCGGGGAAGGACCACGCTCTCACAGAATACCAGCGTGAAATAGTAGCACAATGCTGATGTTTGTCGTATGGTGAGTGTAGAGAACCGGAGATCCTTTTTACTGGAAACGAGGCATTCCATCTAAGTCCTCACGGGTGACAACGCATCTGCATTTTGATTTGTAATCGAGGATAGATCTAGATGTCTATGGGCCGCAGCAACCACTTACCGTCAGGTGGACTGTGTGCTCGTTTGTCACCCTATCCCATAAAAAATATTTAAATTATTAGTTTTAAATACAAACACTCGTTCCGTGTGGGATTCGAACACGCGGCTCCGCAACTCTTCAACCTAATGCTTGGCCACTGCGCTATACCACAGAATAAATAAGATATACATAATCGATTTTTTAATGGGCTGTTAATTTCACAGTCAATTAAATTTTAATAACAAGGTGTTTTTGCTTTTGTTTTCGGTGTTTTATTCGTATTTACATTATTTACGTTTATATATTCTACGCTTAAATTTTGCTTAATTAAAAAATGAGCAAAATATTGTGTTTAGCTGGTAAGGTTTCTATATAATATGCGCAGTTATTGAAGAAAAATATTATACCTTTGTGTTACAAACATATAAATATATTTTCATCATCATACTGCTGAATAAACTTCTGCTGAATATATTTTTCGTAACTGCTACGTTGGCAACCATTGTTTTTTATTATTTTAAGTTTCAGGAAGACGTTTATACCTGGTAGAGCCACGTCGCAGCTGTATATTATGGTTGTAGCACGAATGGGTCAGCTCGATCACCACGCTCTCACAGCATACCAGCGTAAAATAGCAGCTTAATACTGCTGTGTTTCGTGTGGTGAGTGTAGAGAACCGGAGACCCTTTTTACTGGAAACAAGGCATTCCATCTTAGTCCTCACGGGTGACAACGCATTTGCGTTTCGATTCGTAGTCGAGGATAGATGTAGATGTCTATGGTTCACAGCAACCACTTATTATCAGGTATACTGTGTGCTCACTTGTTACCTTAATCTTATTAAAAAAAAAACGTAATACATATACCTAATACACAACCTTTTTAAGTAACCCTACTTGCAGTTACTTCCTTGATTCTTCATACGGTTCATTCGTATATCCTCATGACTGCTAATATGGAGGATGTCCAAAGCATCGTCAGGCTCCTGGCAACCTCTCCGGTGGTCGACCAAGTCAAGAAAATCTGGCATCGTGCTGCCACTCAGTTTAACAATGAATTACAAAAGCTTCGCACCCAGGACGACATGGATTTTGGTAAGGCAGAAAGTTCCAAGAAGTAACGTGCAGCTTAATGCTGCTATGCTTCGTGTGGTGAGTGTAGAGAACCGGAAACCTTGTTTACGGGAAACAAGGTATTCCATTTTAGTCCTTACGGGTGACAACGTATCTGCATTTTGATTCGCAAACGAAGATAAATGTGTGGTCTGTGTGCTCGTTAGTCACCCTATCCTATAAAAAAATAATGTAATACGTGTGAATATATTATTCTTTTTTCATTTCTTTATATCCATTTTGATAAATACTAAAAGCATGAATACATTAAGTACGTAAGCATTGCATCAAAAATAACATTTATTTCGTACCAAGAAGTACTCGTAAGGTAGATTTAAATAATTCATATTTATTTATTTATTTACTATTATAATATACAAGCTGTACCCGCGATTTAGTTTGCGTAAAATTAGTATTTTTGTTATGATAAGTTATGATTTATATGTCGCGAAGATCTAAAAAGACACAAATCTGGAGAAACACCCTCAAATAATCACTCAATCAGACAAACTAAAGAACGAACAAATAAACAGCACAATGAGATATCACGTACGAACCTTTCGGTAAAGAGTAAATGTGTTCTATAATACGTACGTGAGTACCAAGAACATACATTACATTTGAGAAAAGATTATGGAATACGACCCTCACCTAATAATCCGATAGGATGTCAATCCGACGTGTAAACGACTTTACGTGCTTTCTGAGCCACGAGGATGAAACACCGCTAAATCCTGATTCCGGAGTGCTACTAAGAACTTCTCGATAGAAAACCTAACTAAAAGTTCAAAAGGATTTCCTCGATATTGCTTAGTTTTTAAATTTTGTTTGCAAGATGAGACATAATATAACTTCCGTAATTTTATTATTTTGTTAGTGTAATTATTTATTTAGGTACTTTCCCCCTTATTCATAAAATATTTTAAACGCTTGATTAGTTAAATTGTGTTTTGTCTTATTCTGACATTTGCAAGATACTTGTTTTTTTTTTTATAGAATAGGGTGACAAACGAGCACACAGTCCACCTGATGGTAAGTGGTTGCTGCGGCCCATAGACATCTACATCTATCTTCCATTGCAAATCAAAATGCAGATGCGTTGTCACCCATGAGGACTGAGATGGAATGCCTCATTTCCAGTAAAAAGGGTCTCCGGTTCTCTACACTCACCATACGAAATACAGCAGCATTAAGCAACTATTTCACGCTGGTATTCTGTGAGAGCGTGGTCCTTCCCCGGTCGAGCCGACCCATTCGTGCTACAACTATACTACTAATATAACTGCAGCATGGCTCTACCACGTAAAGACTTGTTGCTAGAAAGTGACAAAACACTATTTAACTAACCAAGTGTTTAAAACTTTTTATGCATAAGAGAGTTAATGTTAGGTAGACATTGTTTTGTAGTTTTCATTTCCAAATTTAATTTAATATTAATGGTAGTATAGGCACCTCATACCATAGTACCAATTGGTGAACGTGCTTGCTTATTTAGGGCAATCTCTTATCTGTTCTATGGGAACAAGTGTGGCCTAGAGAAATTCGGAGCAAATTGGAGATTACGTGTCTTTCTAGATTTCCGCGACAATTAAAATTACAAACAAATAATTATCGATAGTTATAACAAGATTGCCATGGTCAGCGCTCGCAGTAAATTTTAGAGTATCTATGTGAACAACCTACAACTGGACAAATGGAATTGACAATATTAACAAAATTGATATTTCAAGTGCTAATTTACCACGTGCAGGAAAACACTGTGGAGAAACCTGCATATCTGAGAAATAAGAAAATAAGATATTTCAAAGCCATGTGAACTTCACCAACACGCTTTTGGGCAGCACTGTGGACACTTCTTTGCCCTAAGAAATCCTCTCAGAAAAGAAAGGAGGCCTGGGCCCATCTGTGGGACATATATATGCTGTAACTTTATTATAACAAAATTATCATAATTCAGAAGTCGCAAGTCAGCTAGTTGATAATAAAACCAAATAATTATAATTCAAAATGGCAATCACTCTTATCGTTTCTAGTTGTTAAAACTATGGTTGCCAACCCGCTTGACAAACGTGGCAATTATGGCAAATACCTTCCCTATGAAGCTATATATATGGTAGGTCTATATAGAGCAGTAGACTTTAATAGGATGTAACGGTAACGAATAGGTCGGCTAGGCTCGAAGGACCATGGAAGGATTACAGAATACCAGCGCAAAATAGCAGCTTAATCCTGCTGTGTTTTGTATGATCAGTGTAGAGAACCGGGGACACTCTTCTAGCAAAGAGGCATCCACCTTACTCTTCAGGAGTGACGCATCTGCATTTTAATTCTTAACCGAAAACAGATGCAGATCTCAATAGACCACACATCAACTTACTATCAGGTAGTGTACTCGTATGTCACCCTTATACTATAAAAAAGACAAAAATCGAGATAATAAAAACATGATATTAAGTAATAACTTTGTGATACGGCCTTAATACATTAACAATAATTGAAAAAAAAAATACTTTTCATTCTTAGATATGGAGCACTTAGTTATGGAGCACTTAGATAGAATCGAAGAAGAAAACCGTCGAAAAAGCATGGACGCTTTGGTGTCTCTGAGTGAAAACGCCAGTGAATATATCCACTCCTTCAAGAGAGCATTGGATAGTTTTCTCGCTTAAATAAATTTTTAATTATTGATGCCTTTTTTCTACCTCATATGGTTGATCTAGTGTCTATGTCCGCGTAGTCTACAATAGTGAAGAAAAACGGAACCAATCTCTAGATAAGTGGCTTTCTGGAGTGAGAGGAGGTAATAGGTTCCCTCCCTTTTTCATTTTGTGTACGCTTTGTAAAGCAGCAGCTTAATATGTAGGATGTTCTACATATTAGCGGTCAAGAGAATATAAGAGACTACTGTATGGATAAATATTTCTATACGTGTATCATAATATACATTATGGCTCTGTTGCAGTTATTCTAGTTACACGATGGTTCAGCTCGCACATAGACAAAAATACAGTAGGTGATGTTTAAGCAATTAAAGTTTAAATACACCGACACCTTTCCACAAGGCTGCGTGCTATCACCAACGCAGTTTCTTCTGTAAACCAATGATATGTTGCAAACTGGTAACATTCATTGCTATGCGGATGACAGCACTGGTGATGCTTTATACACCGGCCGTGCCAAGATTTCTCGGCAAAACTACGCAGATAACCGGAACAAACCTGTGTCTGAAGTCAAGACTTTGTTGTACAAAGTATCGGATTCGGGGCAACTAAATATAATCCAGTTCAATCTCCAGAAGACACGAGTTTGTGCGTTTACCGCTAGAAAGCAGCCTTTTGTCGTATCTTCTCAGTTTCAAGGCACTCCTCTTGCTGCCTCAGCTAGCATCGGAGTATTCAGCATCTACGTGTAGAATAATGTACAGTTTCGTAGTTATTTTTTTTTGGCTGGAAATGTATCGGACATACAGAAATAAATTTCGACGTTTCCGTTGCTTAATGGAATGATTGTTACGGTTCCGGGATGTAGTTCTTGTGCAATGTTTGTATGTGAAACGGCACCACGGCGCAGAAGAAAATCTCACTTTAGACGTAACGGTTTGAAAAGAACAAATTATCGATCTGGGACGTTGTCTTTCATAGTTGATCGTATCAGGAAAGTTAATTATGTTTAGCGAGTTATAGAGGGGACAACGTTCGGTATTTTTCCGTGTGATATGATTCGAAATAAAGATATTTTTTTGTAAGATAAAGGTGACAAACGAGCACACAGTCCACCTGATGGTAAGTGGTTGTTGTGGCCTAAAGACATCTATCCTCGATTACAAATTAAAATAGAGATGCGTTGTCACCCGTGGGGACTAGGATGGAATGCTTCGTCTCCAGCAAAAACGGTCCCCGTTTCTCTTCACTCACCATAAAAAACACAGCAGCGTTAAGCTGCTATTTAACGCTAGTATTCCGTGAGAGCTTAGTCCTTCCCCGGCTTGGCTATACTAGTAATATAGCTGCAACATGGCTCTACCACGTTACGTACAAAATTTGCAGTAGAATCGGTGTCATAGACATAGCCCAACGGGTCAGTAAGCAAATGGCGATGGCCTGCTATATATCTCGAAGAAGCGACAACTTATGGGGAAGTTTCATTTTCGAGTGACAGCCGCGTACTGGTAAGTAAAGGATGGGGTGGCCCTACCACTAGATGAACTGTCAATCTGGTAAGACACGTAGGAAGCCCAAGGGTGCAGGTGACACAGGTCCGTGTTTTGTGTTTGGGGTCTGTTTTAAGTATTGGAATAGAAAAAGGCACTAACGGTGATGATGCTAATATCTTGGTAGTGATTCTAATGTCTTGTGATAACAATATCCTCCAAACCGAATCTCAGTCGGCCAAACGCTATCTAAGCAAGTGAGGGTTATAGCGTTCGTGTTTGCATACTTTATTCCCTTGCTCTGATAATCCAATAGGACGGCAATCCGAAATGTCCGGGGAGATCAGGCGCAGAAACTATGATGTTATGTGCTTTTCCAACTCTGAACTTTTATTGAGGATTTCTTGGCAGTAAAGCCCAAATAACTGTTAGTTGCTGCTGGTTGCTGCAGACACGTAGACCATCCTTTTACATATTTCTGTCGCCAAGAAGCAGTGCATACCGTGTGCAAGTGCAGCTCATCCGAAAGAGTAGAGAAATAGTGGAGGATTTTTTAAAAATAGAATAAGGGTGAGAAACGGGCACACAGTTCACCTGATAGTAAGTGGATGCTGTGGCCCAACAGATAAATAAAACTTGGTAGATACTAAAAAACTTGTAAGAATAAATAGACATATAATTGCAAAGTAATAAATTATTTATTATATAATTTAAATAAACATAAAATATGCACACATACATACTAATGCACAAATCATATAGTTTATCAGTATTTTATGCAGTTACTATAATTTTTATAATGTCTGTAAATTTAAAATTTACTGGTAACTGTAGTTAAATGCAATTAACATTTCTTTTAATTTTTTATAGAAAAGGGGTAACAAACGAGCACACACTCCAGCTGATGGTAAGTGGATGCTGTGGCCCACAGACATCTCCATCTGTTCTCGATTAAAAATCAAAACGCAGATGCGTTGTCACCACTGAGTACTAAGATAGAATGCCTCGTTTCCAGTAAAAAGGGTCTCCAGATCTCTACACTCATCATACGAAACACGGCAGCATTAAGCTGCTATT
Source organism: Parnassius smintheus behrii (assembly GCA_036936625.1). NCBI lineage: Eukaryota > Metazoa > Arthropoda > Insecta > Lepidoptera > Papilionidae > Parnassius > Parnassius smintheus. The sequence continues at coordinate 2,761,006 of JAUPFT010000021.1, read as the reverse complement.
TTACGCTGGTATTCTGTGAAAGCGTGGTCCTAGACGAATCATTCGTGCTACAACCATAACAGTTGCAGCGTGATTCTACCACGTATATAATATATTCCATACAGTGTAACTTAGCACCGACTTCTGAAGCTAATATGTGGAAAATATTTTTATTCTTTTAACTTCTTTGTAGTATGATTTTACTTTTTATTAAAACTAATTTTTTATATTTGTTTTTTTTTTTAAATTCACCAACTCTAACACGTAACATTACGCTGAAATGAAACAAGGCTCATACTCGCTACGCTTTGTCAAACTTTGTTCCGAGCGAGATTAAGTTTTAATCGAATTAGCGTTATACTACGCCGCTCGTGTTTAGACAGATCTCATGACTAACTGAATTGTTATATATTCTCCCAATACTCTGTTACTATATATACTATTCTGCTATATATATATATATATATATATATATATATATATATATATATATATATATATATATATATATATATATATATAATACTTCCCATACAGCTCTATGTATGTAATATGTATGTATGTATTATTAACTGAAACTAGCTTCATGTATTTAATCGTGTTTAATTTTAACTTTTTTACTAATGAAACAACTCTTTTTGAAACCATTGGTAGATTTTGACCTTCTGAAGCGCTATAGAAAACCTAAATTAAAAGAAATACTTCTATTTACTAACATAAAAATTGGCCAAGGAAGAGAAATATAAAATGTTCGTCTTTTAAACACGTATTTAACTTATTTAACGGATAATGAAAGAATTTCAAAGGAAGTAAATTAAAAATGTTTTCTACTAAACTTTCTTGTTGGGTACTTACCTCTTTATGAAATGATGGAAACATTTCTATGAAAACGATACAAATTTCTTAAACGATAATAAAGGTCTTAATTAACTTAAATTTATTAAGAAAGGTTAATTTATTAATTCTGGATAGTAACTTGCCATCAGGTGGACTATAAGATTGTTTGCCACTTAAGCTAGCAACGCCCACTTAGATTCATTTGATTTCGTTTAGGACCTCTTACGTTCTACAAAAATATTTTAACACATTTACAAACGACTTTTGTTTGCCAGTGTATCGAAAATCACTAAATTAAATTTCAACTGCTGAATTCTCACAGGTAAACATCCATCCACCCATTACAGCCTAGAAGAGTCCATTGCTGAACATAGGACTCCCACGTTGATTGTCTCATTGTTAAGATTTTACCATAGTTGCCACGCTTGTCTCTCATTTACCATCAGGTGGACTGTGTGCTCGTTTGTCACCTTATCCTATAAAAAAATCAAAAGTAAAGATGAATGGGTGCTGCCATCTACTTGGGATCCTATAATTAACAAAGTTAAATGCAAACCCATGCATACCACTGCAAAACTTTAAGAAACTAAGGTGGTTCTGCTTAGATCGGACCAAAATTTTATATAAAAACTGAAGGTAGCCGGGCTAACTATGACATTGGAACGTCAAACATCTCAGTATCCTTCGTGTGAGGTCAATCGACGGATTCAACTCGGCTGGGCAGCGTTCGGGAAGTTACGACACATCTTCTCGTCGGCTAATACCTCAATATCCGAAAACGAGACTGTACAACCGGTGCGTGTTGCCAGTGATGACCTATGGAACTGAGACGTAGTCCTTCGCTGCTGGTCGTATGAGGACGCTCAAGGTCGCTCAGCGAGCTATGGAGAGGGCAATGCTCGGGGTTTCTTTTCATGATAAACGTAGAAATGAGGATATTCGCAGTAGAATCAAAGTGACCGACATAGCCCAACGGGTTAGTAAGCTGAAGTGGCAATGGAATGGCCATATAGCTCGAAGAACCGACAACAGATGGGGAAAAAGACTATCCAGTGGCAGCCTCGTACCAGCAGGCGAAGTGTAGGGCATCCCGGTACTAGATGGAGTGACGACCTGGTAATACATGCAGGAAGTAGATGGATGCAGGTGGCTCAGGACCGTGCTTTGTGACATTCCTTGGGGGAGGGCTGTGTTCAGCAGTGACCTTGTAAGAGGCTGTAGTGGTGAAGAAGATGATGAAATCAATCCAGTGTCACAACGAACTTAAAGAGGGAGGGTTCTTCAATGCTTCTGCCATGGTACAAGAAGATAAAGCAAGCTTAGTTTATTTAATATCCGCACTTAAACAATTAGGCTGGTTTAGAACCTATTAAAAATTCGCTGTTTTTATTTAAATGAAGTCTATTTTAAACACGCTTAAATAACGTGTACACGATAAAACTTTTCACATCATATTTTCTATATACAAGGTTAAACTGCCTTATAAATATTAAATAAATTTATACAGTGAATCAAGCTGTTGATTTCCAGCAACTAACCAGTAATTACTCTGAAAGCATTTTACTAACATAAATTAGTTAAATGCTAACTAACTTAGGAAATAAATTTTTAATATTTTAATATTTTTATGCAGATGATTTTGTTTTCTAATATATTCTCGTACCTACATATAATTAAAGCCGTGGTAGCTCAGGATCTAAGCACTCCCTGTAAATATCACAGTATGCGAGCAACCCGGGTTCGATCCCAGCAGCACCAAAGAAATTGTTAATTGCAATTTTAACTACTGATTTACCACGAGCTTGACGGTGAAGGAAAACATCGTGAGGAAACCAAAATGAAAAAAAAAACTTCGAAGAGATATTAATTTCGCCGAGCGCTAACTATCTGAGCTACCACGGCTCTTATATGTTAGTCTGTAACTTTAACATACATTATACATATATATATATATTATAACACACTACATGATTTTTATGCAATATCATTAAATCCAAAAACTGTAATCTAAATTAGATTTCAGTACGTGGTAGAGCCACGATGCAGCTTTATTGTGATTGTAGCACGAATGGGTCGACTCTCCTGAGAAAGGACCATGCCCTCACAGAATACCAGCATAAAATATACTAAATATATATAATAAATATACGTAACAGCTTAATGGAAAAATCAGGAAACACCATATTCGATATTATTATTAAAAGTTATAGTTGAAGTGCGATTGTATATTTTTTAACTATTGATATTCTGAATATCAATAGTTAAAAAATATTTTACAATACCTTTTGATGATACATACTTTATGAAATGTTAATTATTTGTACACGCATTTACATTTTGTTAAAGTTATTATTCAGGAGAATAATTCAGTAACTTAGCGCTTAAGATGGGAATATCAGTAAAATATTGCTGTGTAATGGATATGAGGAATTTCATCTTATTCCTCAGGGTTGACAACGCATCTGCATGATCATCATCATTCAACATTACAGCCCTTTACAAATCCACAGTAGTGGATTTTTAAAGGGCTGAAATGTGCTGCAGCTAACGGCATAGGTGAGACATAGACGCTACACGCGGTCTTTTTTGTTTATGTTTATCTTAAGACTTCTCCGTTGGGAGATTCAATTGAGTTCATTGAGCATAGTGATTACGTCCTCCAGCGATTCTGCCATAAGGACTATATCGTCAACAAATCGAAGGTAAGTGATGTACTCGCCGTTGATATTAATACGTAGGTCACTCAATAGGTTTTGAGAAATTTAAAAATGTAACGCACCCGTGTTATATGTATTTAGGAAGGAAATTTATTTAAAAATAGAACTCCATAAGCCAATTGCACAATATTAAAAAAATAAAGTTGTAATAATTTTTCTGCAATGCTTCCCGCGCTTTTCATTTAAAACGATGGATCTTAACCGTGAACATTTGCGCGCTATGGTTATATATGTTTAACCGAATAATTAAGTTTACTACGGTTACAATCAGCATTAAATGACTCAGCACCATCACGCGCAACAGTTTTTAGGTGGGTTGCAGAATTCAAAAGGGGTAAAATTAACCTCAAAGATGACCAAAGAACCAAAGGCTCCGCAAACAGCAGTAACGGCAGAAAATGTATGTACTACTGAAATGTTGGTGCGAGAATACCCACGAATCATATATACGGACATCGAAAATACTATAGGCATTGGTTCGATTCATTCATACCATCCTACATCAACATCTTGGAGTGAGGAAGTTTTGTTGTCGATGGATCCCTCGTTTGCTCTCCGAAAGCGAAAAACAGACTCGTGTGGATTGGTGCCATGAAATGCGTCTACGTTTTGAAATAGGCTATCTAGGCGTGTTTCAGAAATTGTCACTGGTGACGAGATATGGATCTATCAATATGATCCGGAAAATAAAAGGCAATCCTGATGATTGCCTTTTATTTTCTGAGGATATGGGTCTACTTAGAAGGACAGCTACCTATAAAACTGCAAAGACCTCGCAACGTCGGCAAAAAAAGGTGGCTAGTTTTTTTTCGCGCAGCGGATATTTATCGACGTCAATGCTGGTAAATTGTAGGTCTGTCAACTCTGAATAGTATACCATAGTTGTATTACCCAAAGCTTTTCAAGCTGTGCGGGAGAGAAGACCAAATACCGGGTTCCGGAGAAGCATGCTGCATCACGATAATGCCTCTTCACATACCTTCCTTAGAACAAAAGCATTTGTTGAGAAATCTGATGTTGAAACTCTAAGTCACCCACCCTACAGCCATGACTTAGCTCCTGATAATTTCTTTTGGTTCCCAAGAGTCAAAGAAAAAATGAAAGTTAAGTTTTTTTTCAAGCACCGAAGAAGTTGTGGCCTACAAAGAAGCGATTTCCGACCTGTCAGATCAAGACTGGCAAAAGAGTTTTTAGAGTTGGTTTAGGTGAATGGAACTTTGTATAGAGCATCATGGATGGAAAAGATGTAAAATAAATATTAATAGTGTCTAGCACACTTTTTGTACATCTCAAAACTTATTGAGCGTCCCACGTAGCGTACCCTTTCCAGTCCAGTAGCTTGATAATGTCTTCCAATGCAGTGGTGAAGTGTTTCGGGGATATAACGTCACCCTGTCTTACACCCTCTACAGTTGGATAGGTTTCGCACTCTGGTTCTATACTCGGATAGCCATCGTAGCTCTACTATACAAACACTTCAGCAATCTAGAATAAATGTAGATGTCTTTGGGCCACACTATCCACTTACCATCAGGTGGATCGTGTGCTAGTTTGTCACTCTTATTTTATATAAAAAATTTGGATCTAGTCCAATATGATAAAAGATCTTCAACGTTCTGATTAATAAAAAAAACACACCTCCTAACTATAAAGCTGTAATGCCTCCATCTCTACCTACAATCGGACAGGCTCGAATTTCACATTGGATATTACCGGCTGATAGGGTAAGAAGTGCCGATCAAATAACAAAGATCAAAGAGCACTAGGAACAAAATATTTGTAGCTATTGAATCGCACATAAAGATTTTGAATTTGATTATCTGAAAGAATGAAACACAATGCACTGGGCGTCTTGTTTAGTTCTTTATCATAAAACGTTATACTATTAAAATATAAAAACTGACTTGAATAGGTAACAGAGTCTGATGTCAGCGCTTCAGAAGCTGTTTTAAAATTATTTCTTTTTTTAAAGTGAAAACTTCTTTAGTATAGTTTTGACTTTAAACTCAACGAAACAAAAAATCGACACTAACAAGAGACAATTATATAAATCTATTGGATAGGCCTACGAGAGTGTGAGATAGAATCTATGCTTTATATAATAAATCGAAAGAGGTTTTCTTGCTTGTTTAAACACGCTAATTTCTGGAACTACCGGTCCGATTAGATAAATTCTTTTTATATATGATAGAAAGATTCACACGGAATGGTATAGACTATCAAACATTAAGCCACGCTTTTCAGCTAGCCTCAAATATTGATTTTTGACAAGCAAGTCGGAAGAAAAAGCGCTCCCGAACTGCTTCATCCACGTGCGCCGGCGTAATGGCTAGTGACACGTAAATACTATGCTCTACGAAAATATAGATCTTTTCTCCATCTAAAAAAAATTCTGCGATACCATTTCTCACACATAAGCCACAATAAGGTATTTTGTGATTTAAAATTCAAAAATCATTTATGAGCGTTATTATTCGGCATGGCATATTAATCCTGACGAACGAAAGTTACTTCATATTCAAGACAATTTTATGAAGATAAACTTTGCTCTATGTAACATGCTATTTGGACGCACAGTTTAAGAGATAATGAAAAATTAAAATAATTCAACTCTCGGCTCGGCGCGTGAACGTCGCCTAGCCACCCAAAGAGATCCGAGAGTAAAAAGTAGAAGTACCAACCAACAGTGAATGCATCTATACGAGTAGATATAGTTGACACGTCGCGCGGCTCAGACTCAGAGCGTGACATACGCGAGCGACACCGCAGGTAACAGCTAGTGCAGTATAAAGTGTTTCCCATTATTTCGGTCTCCTCCGTGTGTGTGCGCTTTTAAAATAGTTGATATAACTTTTAACTGTAAAAATAAAGACTCGAATAATTAAAAAATAAAAAAAAATCGTTTAATACTCTGGTTTTTAAGTTGGCTAATAAAGAGCAAAAATTGCTTAAGATTTTGTCCGAGATCCTCATAAAATTATATTAAAGTAAGTTTCCAAGTGACTTTATCAATGCTAGTGTCCTTCGCAGGTGACGCCGTGTTCCATTTTTAACTTTTAAGGTTAAATAAGGTTGTTTTTTAAATTTACCGATTTCATTAAATGCTTTGCCAAATGTTGGCAGCAATAAATAAAACAAACTCCTGTAAAAAGTAGATTGACTGCTGTTTTTTACATAGTAGAGCCATACTACAGCTGTATTTTGGTTGTATCACGAATGCACTAGGGACCCCTTTCAGTGGAAACGAAGCATTACATCTTAGTCCTCACGGGTAACAACGCATCTGCATTTTGATTTTCAATCGAGGATAGATGTAGATGTCTATGGGCCGCAGTAACCACTCACCATCAGGTATGCTCGTTTATTGACCTTATTCTATAATTATGAATCAGATAGTTTATCGCGTTGCTAGAGTCCAACTAGCATCTTCTTGAAATAATTTAACAGCCCACTTTTGGAGCAGGGAGGAATATCTTCGCCGCATTATTTTAATTAATTAGATTAGGTTTGTTACAGGTTGGAAGGCACTCCATATTAGTACTTATAGGTGACAACGCATCTGTAGAGTTCTTTGTTTGGGTTGGTTGCAGGTGTGCATGGGCTACAGCAACTGCTTACCATCAGTTGCACGTGAGTGGATTTAAGTTCGATTGTCATTTCAGTTTTATATATTTTTTTTAAAACTATGTAGGTTTCCTCACGATGTTTCCTTGAGGTCCTACTTGATAGATAGCTTTATGGTTACAAGATTATTTTTAAAATGATTTTAATATTATTAAAACTTATAATATTGAAGTTTTAGAGAGAATGAGGAATTTACAATATTTTCACACGTATTAGTAATTTATATTGACATTTAATAAATTCCTTGAATATTCAGAATTCATTGAACTGTAGTTATCTTCCTACAGCCGTACACACGTGACCAATCACAGCAATGTGCATATTTTAAACGAATTCATAAAAGGATTTTCAATTCGTCTGTACTCTGTAAATTCTTTTAATATGTTTAGTTGTCAAACTTTACCCTTTAGAAACAGGGGATGAAATTTTTAATGTTACTATTTAGATGACATTCCAGTTGATGTTACCCTGAATTTGTGACATTTATCGGTAAAAAATAAGTAAAAACTATATAGAATAAAAATATCAAAAAATATAAAGAATAAAAAATATCAAAAACTATAAAGAATAGAACAATTTGCTCTAAACGAATGATGGAGAAAATCCATATAAAACTGGAGGGCGCTGAACCCAAAGGCTAGTGACAGGGCCAAACGACCAGTGCGAGGGTGTCTAAGTGGCGCTCACCAACCCACCTGGCACTGCACTCTATCTATTCATCAAGTGTCATTAAAATAGGTTCTGCCATTCCGAAGATTATCCCCGGAGAGACAGACAGATAGATAAAACATATAAAACGGTTATTTCTATCTTAATTGCATGCAAATCGTCGATAAGCTGTGTAATAATATAGCTGCAGCATGGTTCTAACCATAAATAAATATATGACGACGCTTTTCGCGTATACCATACATTCATCGCTTTATATGTGACTTTCAGTAGTCTGTAACTCTCGGAATTTCTATTGGATGCAAGCTCCAGTGGAGAGCGCATATTTTATCAAGCTTTGACATAAAGTTGGGCAATCGCTACTAATCGTAAAATGATTGGAAAGCTTACTGATGTAGTAACAACTAGATACTTTGCTTACTTCCGCAGTATCATATTATACTGTGGAGGTCTACAGCTGAATCCAAAATATTCTTTTTGCAAAATAATCGATACGGGTGTTCTTTTTAAATAGATAAATTTTTGATTTTTATTTAAATAATTTTATTCGTAATTGTATTCGTGTAAATATAAGAAATTATATTTATATTATAGAAATTAACTTTTAATAAAAGTAAAATCCGACTTCAAATAACTAAAAAGTAATAATTTCACATGTACAGTACCGTAGTCTATGTTAAGACATAGAGTATATAGAAGGAGAATTTGATTGCCTTCTTGTTCAATTGGTTGCGAACGTGGTTGCTGATCAAGGGGTTGTGTTCGAATTCCGGATCGGGCCAACATCATTTGTTATTGGGATTTTATAGCAAGAAATGTCCAGGAGCAGCCCCCGTGCCTCGAAAAGCACATAAAGCAGTTATTCCTGCGCTGCATCTCTTTCCGTTCGTGTCGGATTACCATCCTATAGGACTAAGAGAGTGAGGAAAGAGAGAGTGCAATAATACGCGCAACTCGTGCACTATAATCCTGCCCGACGCTGATGGCTAGTCTCCGTTGTGATTGGCTGCCGTGACCTCTGCCTCTAATGAGGTTGTGTATTTGTTTAAAAATAATTCACTTTCGTGTTAAATAACGCTGTTAAATAATGGATTACGATTGATGGAAGAAAACTGCTTGACCGATGCGATGTAAGTATCTATACTCATATAAATAATATAGAGAAGACCGTCTGTAATATCAAGATACTGCCATAAATTGAGCTGATAGGGTTAATTGCATGCTGAATAACTATTTTTACTTTACATAGAGTTACGAAACGTTTTGTACTCGTATGTTTTCGATTACAGCATAAAATATGTTCAATTTTTTTTACAGGATAAAGGTAACAAACGAGAACGCAGTCTACTTCATGGTAAGTGGTTGCTGTGAACCATAGACATATACATTTATCCTCGGTTACGCATCAAAATGTTAGATGCGTTATGACCCGTGTGAACTAAGATGTAATGCCTCGTTTCCAGTAAACAGGTTCCCCGGTTCTCTACACTCACCATACGAAACACTGCAGCTCTAAGCTGCTATGTTACGCTGATGTTCTGTGAAAGCGTAGTCCTACTGCGAATGAGCCGATCCATTCGTGCTTCAACTATAATACAGTTGCAGCATGACTCTATGTATGTCACATGTATATTTCTTGGACAAGGATCTGACGAAATTACGATAACTTTAATTTTATCCAAGAAAGCTGGACTCTAATTTCTAGACTCCAAAGATAGTCGGAAATCGGCTAGGTAGATTACTAAGTACGTCTCAATTAGGAAAATATATCATCATCATTATTATCATTACTACAACATATATCATGCGTTCACTACAAGTCTATCGCTGAATAATGAAAAATAGGCCTTCTCCGAGGAATGCCGCGAAACACGGTCCAGTATCATACGACTACAATAAAAAGAAAATGTATTTAACGTACATTTTACGTTTCATAATATTTTCTGTAAAGACAGCTCTGTATAAAATGAAGTGAAGCTAGAAATACTTAGGTAAATATTGGAAAATGGATCGAGGATGCTGCTCGGTTCATATTAGCATTGCTGCTACGTTACTTGTTACCATTTTGTTCATTTCTGTACATGCTTGAGATTATACTTTATCTGATTTAACATTAAATATGTAACAAAATTCAATAGCATTTTATAGAATAAAATAGATTAGAATGTAATAACTTTTATTCAATACAGATTACAAGAATGAATATTGAAAGTCATTTATGCTTTTACCGCTGGTGCGGAAGAAAATTTCTATCCCCGGGTAAAACCAGCAAGAAACGCCGGGATTATTTTTAAACAATTATTTACAATATAATACGTGGTACAAATAAATATTACATGGTACAGCATGTTAGCGATTAGCATTTACAGGTGTTACTATAACCCTTTTTAAAAAGATCCTGCATATGCCGGGAGATTATTGTAATGAATGAATGAGTTACTGACACTTTGGAGTCGAGTAACCGGTTTATTTAACTTGTGTTTGTTACCAGTGTTTACAGAATATACACCACTAAAACTACTTTTGACTTCCTGCTTTGAAAGTTAATAATTTTCAAAAGTAGGTTCCGATTTTGAGAATGCGAGTTTCATCACATCTCTACGTGTGCGTGCGTGCGTGCACGTGCGTGTGTGTGCGTGCGTATGCGTGTGCGTGTGCGTGTGAGACGCTATCTGTTTTCCACAGGCTGACCCTCTTGCCATCCCCCACCAAGGTGGTTTCCGAGCTAAATACTTATGCCCCACTTATGGGATTCCTCAGCGGTTTTTATTCTCGCCGTCATAAAACCATCGCGGTCTTTTTCGTCATAGCAAAGGCGTTTGATATAGTCTGGCATGAAGGCCTTATCTACAAACTATACACCTTAGGCCTCCCTGATTATCTTGTCCGTCTCGTGGCCTCCTACTTGAAGGATCGTACCTTTCGTTTCAGACACGAAGGCACGCTATCCTCTCCACGTCATAGCAAAGCCGGCGTCCCTCAAGGCTCCGTGCTTGCCCCTCTCTTATACATACTATTCACCAACGACATTCCCATCCCGTCAAATAGTGTTAAGCTCTCCCTCTTTGCAGAAGACACAGCCCTTTACTCTAAAGTCAATTCACTGCTACAGATTTGGAACAAGATCCAAAAGTCAGTTAGTGATTTAGGAGCTTGATTTCGAACCTGGAGGAGAGCTCCGCCGTTTGCTTCGAACATTAACGTTGCCGCCCCACTGCCATTTCGCCAATCCAAATGTTGAGAACCCCTGTACCCTGGCAAAAGACTGCCGATTACTGATGTGTCGTCACCCTTGGCACGAGGCACACTTTCGGGGCTGACATAGTAAAATGCCCCTCCAAAACAAACGAACCCTGTATAAGGTCTGTGTATGACCAGTCATGCCATACGCAGCCTCTATTTTTGCTCATGCTAAACCTAGCATCCTAAACGAACTTCAAATAGTTTAAAATCTTTTCTGTCGTCGGGCTATGAACGCACCCTGATTCGTCCGTAACGCCGACCTTCACCAAGACTTAGAGCTCCCGATAGTCTAAAAATTTCTAAAAGCACTCTCTGAGAACTTCTTCGAAGCCTCAGAGTCTCACTCAAATCACCTCATTAGGGAAGCAGCTTCCTATGCAGCCCCACTTCCCTCTCGCTATCGAGTTCGCAGGCCGAGAAACTCTTTCTCGGACCCCCTAACAAACTCTCGGCGTACCTGGACTGCCTTCTGGTGGCCTAGGCCGAGTCTTCTTCCAATTCCGCTGCTTAGTGAGACGCGCTACTCAGCGACCACTCACCTTGCACCCCCCTTTCTCTATGGGGGTTCGCTTCCGATACGGCAATAAAACCTTATCAGGCTAAAGCCAGTCTCAGGTGGTGTTTAGTGGGTAGGCACTTAGGTTTCTCAGTGAGTTCCACATAACCACGCAGCCAGCTGCGTGGTATGCTTAGAACATTCAATACCTCCCTCCCTGCTTCCCGGATGGTAGCCCTTTACTTTTGCTTCTGGGCACAAAAAAAACACATGTCTCTTATTAACTTGGATATACAACGTTTACACGAAAAGACAATGGACGAAAAGAAAGACCATGGACCGAAGCTTATTTAATCCGAAACGTAAAGAAAAAAAAAACGAAATGCTGATATTAAAAAAATAATAAATCTTATAGATGTAAAAGACCCAACTGGAGAACAAAAAACAGGTAGACCTCTAGAGAGATTGACGGATAAAATGGAAAGTTTCTGGGAGACAATTTGATTCAGTAACCAAGAATAAGTAAAGAGTGGAAAAAACTGGAGGAGATCTATACTCGTAGAGATATCTTTAACAACAATTGAATAAATAACAACAATTCATTAATATTGTTTTGTATTGTGAGTGCGAGAGCCGGATACCCTTTTTACTGTAAACGGGGCATTCCATCTTAGCCCCCAGGGGTGACAATGCATCTTCGTTTTTATTCGTAAACGAAGATAGATGTAGGTATGTATGGGCTACAACTTCCGCTTACAATTAGGGATGTGTGCCTGTTTGTCACTCTCAATAGTATCAAAAGCTGGTAAAATGTCCCAGAGCCTCTTGTTTTCGTCACAAAAAAGTAATTAGTTTTAACATGTGGAACGTAACAACAATAACAAAAATAGTTTTCAGTATGGAATCTGTTTATAAAAATCGGGAGGGTACAATGTATGAAAAGTTGACTAACTAGTTTCAACCGAACTGCAAAAACAAGAAGGTTCTTTAAATGGCGCAATATTTATGTATCTATGTGCAATATATAGAATAAAATAGTCCTGATTTTAACTTTTTGGTTGTTTTAAAAATTAACATCTTATTCAAGACAAGCGTGGTCCTTCTATCTCGTAAAATATAGTTTCAACAAAGATGTTTTATTTTTAATTTTGTTTGTTATTTTAATTTTATTTATATCAACGTATTTGAATCATTGGAGTAAAGAAAATGGGTAATGGAATCCAGAGTAACGGAATATTAGACGCCACCGCACCCTATTGCAGAAAGGCGTAACGCTCTTACTTTAGTTTCTTCTTTTTTTTTAATATTACCTTTTCTTCTATCGTGGACACAGTTGACACGGTTAAGTTGCACAAGGAAAAAATCTTATTCACTTTTGTCGCATTGTAATGGGTTTTTCAACAAGAACTTTGTTTATCAATTGGGGCAACACCAACAACATGACAGTTTTGACATTTAGTTTTTTGACTTATTGGTAGTAGATGCTTTGGCAATTGCTACAATGAATTCAATTTCGCTCGAAAATCGCATTAAAATAATTAAAATCCAATATGAAAATGGTGGATCTGTTAAAGTTACGTTTCGTAAAATTCGTGATATTTTCGGACAACATAATCGTCCGTCTGAGACCGCTATTAAGAATTTGGTCGCTAAATTTGAATCAACAGGCTCGGTACAAAATGTTCGACCGGGTCGTTCAACCGAAAACATCGCAGCCGTGAGCCACAGTGTTGAAGAAGATCCAAATTTGTCAATTCCTCGACGTTCTCAACAATTGGGGTTATCCAAAACAACCACATGGCGAATTTTGCGTAAGGATTTGGCTTTGAAGCCTTACAAGGTTCAACTGGTGCAGGAATTGAAGCTGACCGACTATTCACATCGCCGTAGATTCGCTCAATTCATTCAGGAACAGCCCGCTGGCTTTTCTGAAAAAATCATTTTTTCAGACGAAGCACATTTTCACTTGACAGGGTACGTCAACAAGCAAAATTGCCGCATTTGGGCTTCTGAAAATCCTAAAGCGATTATTGGAAGCCTTTGCATGCTCAACGTGTCACTGTATGGTGCACTATGTGATCTGGAGGCGTGATTGGGCCGTTTTTTTCGAAGATGAGGTTGGAAATGCGGTAACGGTCAATGGATCACTTTGTCGCGAGATAATAACATCTCAATTTTGGCCTATTATTGATGACATCGATATCACAAACATGTGGTTTCAACAGGACGGTGCCACATGCCACACAGTCAACGAAACGATCAATTTATTGTAAACCAAATTTCCCGATCGCATAATTTCACGAAATTCAGCAGTTAAATGGCCAGCCAGATCGTGTGATTTAACACCACTGGATTATTTTTGTGGGGCTATGTTAAGGAAAGAGTCTATACGGAGCCAATCGAATCGATAGCGGCCTTAAAACTCAAAATCCGTGACGTGATTAACGAAATAGACACGCCATTTTGCCAAAAAGTGATTAAAAACTTTCATGAAAGAATCGACATCTGTCAGAGTGGTCGTGGTGGACATTTGCCAGATATCATTTTTCATTCGTAATTGCCAAACTTTTCTCTTCGTACTAATACAATAAAAATTTGAATCATCTTCATCTAAACTCTTTGTTTTATTTTGTTTTAGAAAACAAAGTTCTTGTTGAAAAACCCTTTATTATACGAGTAATTAAAAAAAAGATTAACAAGCTGGAAGTTCCTGGCTAGTTACATTAAAACTTTGAACGAAGTTGCAGCTGTATTCAATAGTCGGACAATGTTTTCGATTAATTTCAAACTTTCTAGCAAACATTATGTTGTGTTAAGGATAAAAATAAATTGAATTTTATAAGATCTAGAGATCCGCCCCGGCTTCGCACGTGTAATTTCTAGATCTCGACAACAGCACCACCTACCGGATATGATTGTGAATGTGATGGTTTATAGTTTATAGGGACCCACTCAAACACACACAAAAAATTTCATCGAAATCAGTCGAACCGTTCGATTCGAGCTTTTGCCAGACTTACGAATAGCAATTGACTTTATATACAACACGTAACATAATTAACGCACTTTGAGAAAGTAGTTTGTTGAGAATCGTTTACTGAATCGATTCCTATCATTTTTAATATAGGTAATTTTTTATCCCAAAAAAATTAAAACTACGTAAATTACGGTTACACTAAATCTGTACAATCAAAACAAACTGAAATGGACCGTAACTTAAGGCAATAAGACTTTTAAGAGTGCAGTTTTATTTGTATTATTACTAATTCTGTCATTCAATAAAAATAAAGAAAAATGTAATTTATTTCAAGCACGTTAACGTCTTTGCGTTCGTAGATTTGTACTGTGACCACAACATTCTTTCGGAATCAGTATAACTAATTTGATAAATAATCGACGACTCCGTAGCGCAGTGGCTTAGCAATGAGTGGCTGCGCTGGGGGTCTCGGGTTCGAATCCCGCACGGAACAAATATTTGTATGGCCTACAAATAGTTGTTCCGGGTCTGGATGTTTGTCCTTGTGCAATTTATGTTTGTAAACTGCCTCCACGATACAAGAGAAAATCTTAGTGTAGGGGTTTAAAAAAAAACAGTGCATAAAAATATTTAACCAAAAATTCAGTGTACGTATTATGATTATAACATAATATACTAATTGGGGTGTCTGAGGGTGTGCGTTAATTACGTTACATATTGTATAAGATACAAAAGTAGTAAACTTACAGCCTATATACGTCCCACAGGTCACAGGCCTCATCATAATTCTTTAAGGGGTTTAGGCCAAAGGAATGTATGAAGCTCTGACCCAATGCGTATTCGTGAACGCCTTTGAAATATTTTTATTTCTCAGACATGCTGGGTTTCTCACGATGTTTTCCTTTACCGCCGAGCAGGTGATAATTCAGCGCTTAAAATTGCAATTAGCAATTTTATTATTGCAAGCGGGGACTTAACACGGGTTGCACGCGTACTGTGAAATTTACAGTGCAGTAAGCTCCTAAGCTGCTATCATCTTGACTCTATAATAGGATATATGGGAACTTTTTCTTTCTTTCTTCGTAGATGCACTCGTACGATTATACTTTTACCAGTAATGCTTTTCATGTGGTCCCATATAAATTTCATCAAGGTTTGACTAGTAGTTTTTGATTGAATAAAACTATTATTTACGGATTTTATCGCGTTTAATTACATTAACTTATTTTTATTATTATCCCGACGTTTAGGGTGCTTTACAGCGCCCATGGTCACGGGGGGGACTGAGATGTTTGACGTCCCAATGTCATAGTTAGTCCGGCTACCTTCAGTTTTTTAATATTAATTTTTGGTCCGATTTACGCAAAACGAGCTTATAGTATCATGAAGTCTTGCAGTGGTATGCTTGGGTTTGGGTTTAATTTTGTTAATTATAGGATCCCAAGCAGATGGTAGCACCCAACCATCCTCTCTATTGAAATTTGGATGTTTTTTAATTTCAATAGCCTCGCGTATCATCCTTGGTAGGAATCGGTGTTCTTTTGCGAGAATTTGTGGTTTATCAAATCTAATGTAATGGTGGGGACGATCTTGAACATGTTCGCAGACTGCAGACTTCCCGGAGCGTCGGTGCTTCATATCAGCTATATGTTCCTTCACGCGGGTTTTTATAGATCTCTTTGTTTGACCTATGTAAGAGAGACCACATTCACAATCTAGCTTGTACACACCTGCATCTTGTAGAGGAATATTACATTTGATGGATGGTAAAAACTGACTAATCTTCTTCAGCGGCTTCTAGTATGTCTTAATGGACGCTCGCTTCAAGATGTAGCCAATCTTGTCCGTGACTCCTCTAACATATGGTAGTAGAGCAGGCGCGCGCTCGACTGTGGCCGGCTTCACTCGTTCACTGTGACGTAGGCGCGGGACCCGAAGCTTGTTGTCTTGCAATACTTGCTTGACATGCTAAAGCTCCGCAGCCAGATGTTTTTTGTCACAGATCCCTCGTGCTCTCTGAAACAAAGATTTACCCACGGTAGCTAACTGTGAAGGATGATGGTGAGATTCATTGTGAGATTAAGACATACTAGAAGCCGCTGAAGAAGATTAGTCAATTTTTACCATCCATCAAATGTAATATTCCTCTACAAGATGCAGGTGTGTACAAGCTAGATTGTGAATGTGGCCTCTCTTACATAGGTCAAACAAAGAGATCTATAAAAACCCGCGTGAAGGAACATATAGCTGATGTGAAGCACCGACGCTCCGGGAAGTCTGCAGTCTGCGAACATGTTCAAGATCGTCCCCACCATTACATTAGATTTGATAAACCACAAATTCTCGCAAAAGAACACCGATTCCTACCAAGGATGATACGCGAGGCTATTGAAATTAAAAAACATCCAAATTTCAATAGAGAAGATGGTTGGGTGCTACCATCTGCTTGGGATCCTATAATTAACAAAATTAAACCCAAACCCAAGCATACCACTGCAAGACTTCATGATACTATAAGCTCGTTTTGCGTAAATCGGACCAAAAATTAATATTAAAAAACTGAAGGTAGCCGGACTAACTATGACATTGGGACGTCAAACATCTCAGTCCCCCCCGTGACCATGGGCGCTGTAAAGCACCCGAAACGTCGGGATAATAATAAAAATAAATTAATGTAATTAAACGCGATAAAATCCGTAAATAATAGTTTTATTCAATGTGTAGTGTTCGCGTAAATTTAAGAAATCATTAGTAGTTTTTGAGTTGTCTTTAATAATGCGTATGTAATTGACTTCGACTACATTGATAATTTTCTCATTTTATTTATTTTGAAGTCAGTTATAATTCAATGTTTTTGTTTCAGTAAAGCCTATTTTAAAACGCTTAAATTATTTGTATACAATAAAACTTTTCATACAATATTTTCGATATACAAAGCTTAAATGTCTTTTTAATAATAATTAAAACTAAGCAGTAAATTATTCTGCTGATTTCTAGCAACTAGAGTGTAATTACTCTGAAAACATTTTACTAGCATAAATTAGTTGAATGCTAACATAAGAACAAAATAAAAAAAATATTTTTAATGAAGATGATATATTTTTTTAAATATAATAAGCTAAGGCTAAGCGCTTCCTGTAAATTTCATAGTACGCGAGCAGCACCAATAAAATTGTTAACTGCAATTTTCAGTACTGATTTACCACGAGCTCGGTGGAGAAGGAAAACGTCTTGAGGAAACCCGCGTGTCTGCGAAATAAGAAAAAAAATACTTCGAAGACATGTTAAATTCGCCAACACGCATTGGATGCAGATATATCTAAGACCCACTCGGAAATGAGAGGTGGCTTGTGCTCAGCTGCGGGTCGTACATGGGCTGTAACTTTAACATATGTATTATAATGTTTCTTCCCTTCACATTATATTTGTGCTATGTTATTATATTTAGAAATATATCTACGATTAAAAACAAAAACAAAACCGGCCAAGAGCGTGTCGGGCCACGCTCAGTGTAGGGTTCCGTCGTTTCCCGTCTGTCACAATAAGTGTTCCCACTTATGAGTTTAAAGCAGCGCTCCGCGCTCCTGCAACTGCTCCCGGTAGTGGGTACTGTTGTTTCCATCGAAGTTCAAAATGATTTTCGTGAAAGTCCTTATAAAGTTCTACTTTTCAGATTTTTTTCATATTTTCTAAACTTATGGTTCAATAGTTAGAGGAGGGGGGGGGGCACATTTTTTTACTTTTGGAGCGATTATTTCCGAAATTATTGATATTATTAAAAATTATATTCCCTATTTTCCCTATTCATTTTTAAATACCTTTCCAACAATATATCACACGTTAGGGTTGAAATTAAAAAAAATCACTTCCCACTTTACATATAGGGGGGCTACCCTAATAAAACATTTTTTTCCAATTTTTATTTTACCACTTTGTCGGCGTGATTGATACACATATTGGTACCAAATTTCAGCTTTCTAGTGCTAACGGTAACAGAGATTCAGCGAGGACGGACAGACGGACAGACAGACATGGCGAAACTATAAGGGTTCCTAGTTGACTACGGAACCCTAAAAATAAATACACTAAAACTTTCATCTAAATTAGGTTTCAGTACGTGGTAGAGCCACGCAGCAGCTCTATTATGATTGTAGCACAAATGGGTCGGCTCAAACGGGAAGTACCACGCTCTCACGAACCCCAGCATAAAATAGCAGCCTGATGCTGCTGTGTTTCGTATGGTGAGTGACATAGATATAACTGTTTTCAATATTTCTATTGTGAGTGCAGAGAACCGGAGACCCATTTTACTTACAAGGCATTTCTTCTTGGTTCTCTGAGTTGACAACGCATCTACATATTAATTCTGAATCGAGAATAAATGTCGATATATTTGGCCTCGGTATCTATTTACCATCAGTTGAACTGTGTGATCATTTTTCACCTTTATTCTATATAAAAAAATTTGGATCTAGACCAATGTGATAAAAGATATTTAACGCATGGATCAATAAAAATATACCTGCTAACTATAAGCCCGTAATGCCTCCATCTCTACCTACAATTGGACAGGCGCGCGTTTCGCGTTGGACATTACTAGAGAAAGAAATCCAATCAAATAGCAAAAGTCAAAGGGCACTAGGAACAAAAGATTTGTACCTATTGAATCACAAATAACGATTTTAAATTTGATTCTCTACAAGGATAAAATTGTGTTTACTTCTTTAATAAAATGTAAAACATTATACTTTTAAAATATAAAAACTGACTCAAATAGGTAACAGCGTCTGAAGTCAGTGCTTCAGAAGCTGTTTCGAAATTATTTTATTATTTTTGAAGTGAAAACTTGTGTAGCGTTGTTATGGCTTGAAAATCAATGAAACGAAAAACCGACACTAAGCAGAGACAAACAAATAACAGATCGGGGAAAATGTTTTTGTTCGTATTTTGTTTGTATAAATTTGAAGAAAATCTCTATTGCTGACATGTTTGAATCAAGATTATGCTAGATATTTTATGATAACAAGATTATTTTTATTTTCTTAATTTAACTAATATTTACAATATTTCTATCGTAAAATATTAAAAGTTGTAAGAAAGCATGTGAAATATTACAATATTTTACTTTAACTTTAACAGCAGAAATATTTCTACAGCCACACACATGAACGCTCACAGTGTACAGTGGTATGCCTTCCTTCATCGATTAGTATAAAATTAGATTATTAAGTGATAATACGTTCTATACCTATACTACTAATTCATTTTATCCACCCAACTCTTTTATTCATCACTCAAGCCTCACCATTTCACTAAAAGCTTATTTCCTTTTTTTGTAACTTTATCAATAAAATAAAGGTTTGGAAATTTAGTTTTTTGTAATTCGCAACTGTAAAAAGAGTCTAGAATATATTGATTGTGTTTGTCTCCTATTTGATGACTTTGAGGATTGGTCTGGATGACTTTAACGATACGAAATATTTCTGTAGACCAAAGGTGTATAACTTTTATAAAAATCTCCTTTTTATTTGCTGATCCGAACATAATCGCCAACGCAAGACGTTGGTCTTTGGCGTATCTTAGGCTTTTGAGATTTCATGTTGTTTGACATAACTAAAATCGCATTTGAATCAATAACGTTGAGAGGCTTGAATTTTTTAATGTTCATATTTTAACCGAATTCATAAAAGGATTTTCAATTCGTCTGTACTCTGCACATATTTTTTGTGTATGTTTAGGCACACCATTTCTATTTATGAACCGAGTTTGATGATTATTCTTAATACACATGTTACATTGCAGATGTGTTCCCGGGGATAACGTAGGGGAAGAGATGTTTTATGTAACTATTTAGACTTTATTCTTGTTCTTATCGTGAACTTGAATTATTATTTAGATAACTAAAAAGGGTAAAAATAAACTTTAAAAATATCAAAAACTAAAAGGATTAAAATACTTTGATCTAAACGAATGACAGAGAAAAATACATACTTTTGTTTTTTATTTATAGGATAAGGGTGACAAACAAGTCCTCCATTATCTAAACCACTTACCATACATACATACTCTTTTATTCATCACTCAAGCCTCACCATTTTACTAAAAGCTTATTTCCTTTTTTTGTAACTTTTTCAATAAAATAAAGGTCTAAAAATTTAGTTTTTTGTAATTCGCAACTGTAAAAAGAGTCTAGAATATTGTTACGCGCTCAAGTCGACGGCACTAGCGCCATCTAGTCTCGAACCGAAGAACTAAACTTCTTGAAGTCGAAACACGAACTCTCGGTACCTTGCGCATGTTTACTTGAATATTCTGGATATTTCGCTGCTAATTTATAGAAATAGGCGCTGCAAGATGCGATCGGGGAAGTATTGGAGTTGGCGACGCAAGCGAAGCTTCGGAGCGGAATAAAGTGAATCAGTGTGATTAATTATTAGTGTTTTTAACTTTAATTAGTGTAAAGTGAATTAAAGTGTTAATTTAGGTAATTCTATCGGCAATTTTTACTGTCACGAACCTCAAGCTCGTAACAATTGGTGTCAGAAGTGGGATAAAATCATGCCGATTTTACCTAAGGATGAAACGGAGGGTGTCCGTACCCGAAGTCAACGCCAGCAGGAGACGGACCAACGAAGATTTGGTGGTGCAACGCCGCAGACGTCGGAGGGCCAGCCACCGGCTGCAGGCCCGTCGGTAGCTCCTACATCTGCAGCACCTGACTTAAGTGCTCTGATGGTGATGCTGCAGGAGCAGGCTCGCCGACAGGAGGAACAGGTCCGTCGGTTGGAAGAGAAGCTGCGGGGTGGACAGGATGAACAGGTTCGCCGACAGGAGGAACAAGTTCGCGGACATGAGGAACAGGTCCGTCGTTTGGAAGAGCAGCTGCGGGACGGACAGGAGGAACATGCCCGTCGGTTGGAAGAGCAGATGCTCCTCATGAAGGATCTTCACGCTACCTTCGGGAAGGAGATCAAGAAAGTGAAGGATAGGGTTGCTCAGCATGACAACCGCCTGTCAGAAGCTGAAACCCAAATCGCGAAAGCTGAAACCCGAATCGAGAAAGCTGAAACCCGAATCGACCATGTAAACAATCGGGTTAACAACGTAATGGCTGACATGAAGAAATCACTGGACGAACTCAAACTTGGAGATGGAGCTACAGCTCCCGTAGTAGCTACAACACCTTCGCTACGTGGGTTCAAGATGCCACCGTTCGATGGTACCTCTTCCTTGTCAGCCTACAAAATCCAGTTCGAGGCTGTTATGAAGGCGAACGGCTGGAATAAAAGTCAGGCCATGACTGCTCTCACACTAGGCCTGCGCGACCAGGCCTTAACAGTTCTGGAAGCTCTCGGTGAGGAAGTGACTTATGAGCAACTCCTTGAGGCATTGGAGGCGAGATATGGCGAAGCTCACCTGGAACACGTCTTTCGTGCGCAGCTTAAAGATCGCGTGCAGCGCATCAATGAAAACCTGCAGCAGTGGGCTCTAGAGGTGGAGAAGCTGGTGCGAAAAGCATACCGGTCTGTACCTGCGCTCATTGAAGGGAATCTGGTCATTCATCGACGGCATCCGTGACCTCAGAGTCAGAGCTGCTGTGAGGCTCGGGCACCACGAGACGCTTAAGGACGCCTTGGCCCATGCACTGGAGGTGGAAGCCGTAGGGCAGGATCATCGTTCCCATGGTGTCAGGGAGGTTGCAGCAGCTACAGTTCGCGACGGTAACAAAGGATACAGCCCTAGGTGCTATGGCTGTGGGGAAAAGGGCCATCTTCGATCCAGCTGCCCTAAGCGAACCGCAGAAAAGGAAAGTGAACGATATCAGGAGGGTAGTGCAGCTAACGGCACTGCCTGGCGACGACAGGATCATCGTTCACCTCACGCTAGGGAGGTTGCAGCAGTTACGGTTCGCGACCACAATAATGGATTCAGCTCTAGGTGCTATGGCTGTAGGGAAAGGGGCCATCTTCGGTCCAGCTGCCCTAAGCACACCCTAGGAAGGGAAGCTGAACGGTCTCAGAAAGGAAGTGCGGCTAACAGCACCGCCCAGCAGCAGCAGGAATACGACTTTACTATCAGACACTGCAGCGGGAAGTCTCACGGCAACGCAGATGCATTGTCAAGAAGACCTTGTCCTGAATATGGCAACCATTGTAGTAGGCAAGGTAAGGAAGTGGTATCCGTGAGGATGCTCAGGACAGACCACCTCAGCAACGGGTGGAAGGACAGCCTACGACATGCACAGCAGGAAGATCCGGACATCAAGCCGATTCTGGTATGGATGAAGGCCCGTGCTACCAAGCCTAAGTGGAGGGCCATCTCAGCGATGAGTTCGACCACGAAAAGCTATTGGGCCAAATGGGACAGCTTGCTGCTTCAGGATGGAGTCCTGTGCTGTAAATGGGAAAGTGTTCGGGGAGACAGCTGTCATTTGCAAATGGTTGTCCCTAAAGCTAAAGTACCGGATGTTCTACAGCTGTACCATAATGATTATTCAGGAAGCCATCTGGGAGTTAAACGAACTCTACTGAAGATCCGAGAACGGTTTTACTAGGTCCACTGTCGAAACGATATCGAGGACTGGTGTCGCAAATGTACAAGTTGTGCGGCTGTAAAGGGACCTCAGACTCGTTGTAGAGGTGCATTGAAGTTGTACAATGTTGGTGCACCATGGGAGAGAATAGCCATTGACGTGGCGGGGCCGTTTCCGGAGAGTGAAAGCGGTAACAAGTATTTCGTGGTTGTGATGGATTACTTCACTAAGTGGCCAGAAGTCTTCGCCATTCCAAATCAAGAAGCTTCAACAGTTGCAGATAAACTAGTTCATGAAGTCTTCTGTCGTTTTGGGGTACCTTTAGAGATTCACAGCGATCAAGGTAGGAATTTTGAGTCTCAAATATTCCAGGAAACTTGCCGAGTTATGGGTACTTATAAAACAAGAACGACTTCTTATCACCCTCAATCTGATGGAATGGTAGAACAATTTAATCAGACATTGGAGAGGTACCTAGCAAAAGTTGTAGACAATCGGCAACGAGATTGGGACAAGCACATACAACCGTTTTTGTTGTCATATTGAAGCGCTGTTCACGAAAGTACAGCAGTGACACCAGCTTTCGCAAACTTTGGAAGAGAATTACGGCTGCCGGCAGACCTGATCACCGGGATACCACCTGGTGCTCCACGCAGTATAACCGATTATGCAGGCAAATGACTTGCGGAACAAAATGAATGACGTTTATGAGCACGTCAGAAAATCGGGCCAGCAAATGTCTGAAAAGATGAAAACCCGGTACGACCGCAAGATGAACAACAAAGGGTTCGACGAAGGTTCACTTGTGTGGTTACACAATCCAGTCCGCAGCAAAGGGAAATCTCCTAAGCTTCAAGCTAAATGGGACGGCCCGTACCGGATTGTGGCCAAGATCAACGATGTAACCTACCGGATACAGAAAAGCGCAAGAGGGACTCCTAAGATCGTCCATGTGGATCGCCTGGCGCGTTATTATGGGGCCGATAATGTTCGGGACGAGCATGTCTTAGTAGGGGGCAGTGTTACGCGCTCAAGTCGACGGCACTAGCGCCATCTAGTCTCGAACCGAAGAACTAAACTTCTTGAAGTCGAAACACGAACTCTCGGTACCTTGCGCGTGTTTACTTGAATATTCTGGATATTTCGCTGCTAATTTATATAAATAGGCGCTGCAAGATGCGATCGGGGAAGTATTGGAGTTGGCGACACAAGCGAAGCTTCGGAGCGGAATAAAGTGAATCATGATTAATTATAAGTGTTTTTAACTTTAATTAGTGTAAAGTGAATTAAAGTGTTAATTTAGGTAATTCTATCGGCAATTTTTATTGTCACGAACCTCAAGCTCGTAACAATATATTGATTGTGTTTGTCTCCTATTTGATGACTTTGAGGTTTGGTCTGGATGACTTTAACGATACAAAATATTTCTGTAGACCAAAGGTGTATAACTTTTATAAAAATCTCCTTTTTATTTGCTGATACGATCGTAATCGCCAATTCGAGACGTTGGTCTTTGGCGTATCTTAGGCTTTTGAGATTTCTTGATGTTTGACATAACTAAAATCGCATTTGAATCATTAACGTTGAGAGGCTTGAATTTTTTAATGTTCATATTTTAACCGAATTCATAAAAGGATTTTCAATTCGTCTGTACTCTGCACATATTTTTTGTGTATGTTTAGGCACACCATTTCTATTTATGAACCGAGTTTGATGATTATTCTTAATACACATGTTACATTGCAGATGTGTTCCCGGGGATAACGTAGGGGAAGAGATGTTTTATGTAACTATTTAGACTTTATTCTTGTTCTTATCGTGAACTTGAATTATTATTTAGATAACTAAAAAGGGTAAAAATAAACTTTAAAAATATCAAAAACTAAAAGGATTAAAATACTTTGATCTAAACGAATGACAGAGAAAAATACATACTTTTGTTTTTTATTTATAGGATAAGGGTGACAAACAAGCCCTCCATTACCTAAACCACTTACCATCAGTTGTACACCTGATGGTAAGTAGATACTGTGGCCCATAGACACTAACATCTATCCTCGTTTAAGAATTAAAATGAAGATGCCTCGTTTCCAGTAAAAAGAGCCTCCGTATCTCTTACACTCACCATACGAAACCAAGCAGTATTAAGCTGTTATTTTACGCTGGTATTGTGTGAGAACGTGGACCACGTTTCCCCGGTCGAGCCTGCATGCGAGCATGAACCTAACCACGTATAAATATGTATCGAGTCTTTTAGCGTATACGCTACATTCATCTTTTTACATGTAACTTTCAGTAGTCTGTAGCTCTCGGAATTCTCTCGGAAGCTCCAGTGGAGAGCGCATATTTAATCAAGCTTTGACATACAGTCGTGCAATTGCCACTAAAAGGATTGAAAGCTAACTGCTGTAGCAGGAGCTAGATACTTTATAGATTCGATTTTTATGGATTCTATCTTTATGGATTTGACACAATATTCATTTTGCAAAGCAAGCGATACAGGTTTTCTTTTTAAAGATTTAGATGTTTGTCTTAACTTCCATAGTTTACGAAAAATATAAGTTAATGAAAAATATACACATTATAAATAAAAAACGGGATACTACCCTGTAGGACGTGTCGAGGTAACATATGTTTTTTTTAATTCTATTGGAATAAAAAAAAACAACACAACAACATAACAACATTTACTAATAAAAATATATAAAACCTTTTATTAGTAAATGTTGCAAACTTTATAATATTATCTTTAAAAATATAAAGAACTAATCTGATATAAAATATAAAATCTTGTTAAGGAATTTATTTAAAACGTCCTGCAATAAAAAATATCAATATTAGGTAGAGTTTATTTTGAAATTCATTGCAAGATTTGTACTAAATAGACAAACAAAATGACAGAGAAGAAAATGAGTTTATATTGCATTGTCATCCAGTTCTGAGCTAAAATTTCAAGTCTCTAGGTCATCAGAGAATTTAAACTGATCGCAATATTTCTACCGAACAGCGGATAACCTCATTTCTAAGTCTATTATGCAGAGAAAGCTCGAGCATATCTCTCTCCGTAGCACGCTGAGTGACTTTGAGCTTCTTCATACGGCCAGAAGTGAGGGACCACGTCTCAGAGCCATAGGTCATTGGCAACACGGAACGTAGCTCTCTCCATAGCACGCTGAGTGACTTTGAGCTTCTTCATACGGACAGAAGTGAGGGACCACGTCTCAGATCCATAGGTCATTGGCAGCACGGAGCGTAGCTCTCCTCATAGCACGCTGAGTAACTTTGAGCTTCTTCATACGGCCAGAAGTGAGGGACCATGTCTCAGATCCATAGGTCATTGGCAACACGCACTGGTTGTACAATCTTGTTTTAAAATTTTGAGGTATACCTAACGAGATGTATTGATGTATGTCGGTGATCTGAATGATGTGATGTAAATGTTATAATGATTAATTACACGTGGTAGAGCCCCGCTGCAGCTATATTATGGTTGCAGAACGAATGGGCCGGCTCGACCGTGGAAGCACCACGCTCTCACAGAATACCAGCGTAAAATATCAGCTTAATTCTGCTGTGTATCGTATGGTGAGTGTAGAGGTCCGTATACCCTTTTCACTCTAAAAGAAGCATTTCATCTTAGCCCGCAGGGGTGATAACGCATCTTCGTTTTTAATCGAAGATTGATGTAAGTTTCAATGCGTTACAACATCCACCAATAATTAGGAAAGTGTGCTCATTTATCACCCTCACTTGTGTCAAGTTAGTTAACTACGCACCCGTTTTTTTCGCCAAGAGAAAGTGGTTTACTTTTAACGTGTGGAAAATAACAGAAATAACAGGATTAATAGGATATTTTAATAGTTTTTTTCTTTTTTTATTTTATCAATTTTTTTCCAGCCTAGATCACCATCTGGTATTGCTCTAATCTTTTCGTGGAGTTTCATTGCAGTTGGTTCAGCTACTTTTGAGATTAGCCCGCACAGACAGACCGACAAACATCGAAAGAATGGTTATTCATGACTTAATTCAAGTTCAAATTTATTTTATTTGTGAATACAGGTTCATTACCTGTATTCACAAATAAAATAGATCTTTAAAAAATATGTTCGCTGCTTTCAACCCTTAGGTATACAAATATGACAGTTACAATTAAATCTATTACATTTCCACTATTAAATTATTTCACTGTATTATTTATATTATAACTATATTAGAATATTCAACAATGATGTAAAAATTAATTAAATTAGGATATCCTGTACCTTAAAACGAGCAATTCTTATATATATATATATATATATATATATATATATATATATATATATATATATATATATATATATATATATATATCATCAACATCATCATTACAGGCCTTCACAAGTCCACTGCTGAACATAGGCCTCCGCCAAGTAACGCCACAAAGCACGGTCCTGAGCCGGTCACTCTGGTTTTACTGCGGATATCCTCATTTCTTAGTCTATCACGCAGAGAAACTCCGAGCATAGCCCTCTCCATAGCTCGCTGAGCGATCTTGAGCGTCCTCATACGGCCAGCAGTGAAGGACCACGTCTCTGATCCGTATGTATATCATCATCATCATCATTATAGCCCTTCACAAGTCCACTGCTGAACATAGGCCTCCCTCAAGTAATGCCGCAAAGCACGGTCCTGAGCCACCTGCATCCATCGACTTCCTGCATGTCTTACCAGGTCGTCACTCCATCTAGTGGGGTGTCGCCCTACACTACGCCTACCGGTACGAGGCTGCCACTCGAGAACCTTTCTTCCCCATCGGTTATCGGTTCTTCGAGCTATATGGCCGGCCCATTGCCACTTCAGCTTACTAATCCGTTGGGCTATGTCGGTCACTCTGGTTTTACTGCGGATATCCTCATTTCTGAGTCTATCACGCAGAGAAACTCCGAGCATAGCCCTCTCCATAGCACGCTGAGCGACCTTGAGCGTCTTCATACGGCCAGCAGTGAAGGACCACGTCTCTGATCCGTAAGTCATCACTGGCAACACGCACTGGTTGTACACTTTAGTTTTCAGAGATTGAGGTATACCTGACGAGAAGATGTGTCGTAATTTCCCGAACGCTGCCCAGCCGAGTTGAAACCGTCGATTGACCTCTCGGTCGAAGTTGGACTCACCTAGTCGGACTATTTGTCCCAGGTAAACGTACTCGTCAACAACTTCGAGCATAGTGCTCCCAACAACTACCGGCATAAGTGTGACATGGACATTAAACGTGATATGTATATATATATATATATATATATATATATATATATATATATATATATATATATATATATATATATATATATATATATATATATATTCTATATATAATAGGAATGGCAATAAATCGATCTAGCTAGGATTTATTTTTAGAAAATGTCTTTATGTCCGTGTTTTAAGGCAATTAAAAATTGCTACAATATAAGAAGGTAAATTTTGACATTGTGTTAATGGTCGTGATAGCACAAGGTGGATATCGCGCGGTCGCGAAATCGTAATGCCTTGGTTCGCTTCCTGTGTTCGATCCGACTTTTTCCTTTTTTTTTTCAAGTTCCCTTCTTTTGTCAGAAAATCTATTATTTCGAGCCCTTTTTTAGTAATTTTTAAAAATACAAAAATTTTAATTAAACTAATTGCATGAATTTTTTTAATTAAAACCGAGCGAAGGTCGGTCATCCAGGTCAATCCATACTTTACAATAATATATAGTCTGATCGAATGTCAAATGAATTATATTTTATGCAATGTCATTATAATATGTCTACTCTTGCGTCACTTAAATATTAATCGATTGAGTAGTAGCATTTCTCAATTAGAAATGTTTTAATTCTTTTTTAAATTTGTGAATATTTTCCATTTTATGAAACATACATAGAACCTTATTATAGATTTTAGATAATATACCGAAAACGATTTTTCTAAGTAAAGAAGTCTGTGATGAAACTGTATGAATTTTATTTTTACGTCAAATGTTTGTTATTATGTAATCATTAATTCTTACTCAAATAATTTAATAATTAATAATTTAAAACTTTGTGCTCGAATAACAGGAAAACTAAGATTATAACATAATTTAAATTCATTATAAAACTTATTGAAAGCCTCAAAGATGAGCTACTAGTATATACATCTGTACTTTTATCTTGTTGTTTAAGTTTTCTATTGAATAATCTCGTCGTTTTTTGTACCAATATTTTAATGTGCATGTTGTTTTCACTGAAAACTGGAAAGTCCTAAGTCTAAAATATCACTTCTCCCCTTCCCAACATTGTGTATTATAAGTCGCCACTTTTTTTATTTAGTTTGAAATAAATTTTTTCAGCACTGTATCCATTTTACTAAAGAATATTTCATAGAATTTACTGTTAGTTCTTAGGCTTCTGTAAATGCACATGATAATAGTTTGATGGGCAGTAAGCTCAACAGCACTGCATTCAAAGATATTAGATATAGATAGGTTATTTAAGTTATTCAGGGGAATGTATGTATAATTATTCCTAATCAGTATACAACATCCGCCATTCCTATTATCCCTTGCATAAAATGAAGCTAATTTATATGACGGAATATACAAAAATTTTGCATCAGTATACTTCTTGTTGTGTTCCTTTATACAAAATACATCTATAGACATATTATTTTGTATTAAATCATTTAGGGTAACAGTTAACAAGTCAGCTTTACTTATGAATCCATTAATGTTTTAATGAAGCAAAGCTGTACTATTGTACAAGAAAAAACCGAATATAATCATTATTTACAATAGCGGAAGATGTATTTATATTCAAAGAATCTAATTTGTTATTCTTAGAAAAATACATTCTTCTGTTTGCGTAGATTTATTGAATAATTTGTTGGAATTAATACAATTATATGAAATTACATGATTGTTTATTTTATATGCGTTAGTGTTTATTCGATATTCATTGCGTAATATATCTTTTAGCAACGAGCGGCAAACAAAATTAGAAAAAAAAAAGACTTAATTTACTAGGAAAAAATTGACTTACTTAATATAATTTTTATGACGATTACAAATTAATATTTTATCTGAGTTCATAATTTAATTTTTTTTCATTTAAAAGTTTTTTATATGGACTTTCGGATATGATTATAATAATAATATTCCACAACCATCACACAACGCCATCTAGTCCCAAGCTAAGCAGAGCTTGTGTTATGGGTACTAGACAACTGATAAACATACTTGTATATTTCTAAATACATAAATATTATAGATAAATTACACCCAGACACAGAACAAATGATCGTGCTCATCACACAAACATTTGTCCTGGGTGGGAATCGAACCCACGACCTCCGGCATAGCAGTCAGGGTCACTAACTACTAGACCAACAGGCCTGTCAACATTTGTATTTGATAAACAATTCAGATAAACTTCTGTATTACACTTAAATTCAAATGGATTTTTGTCACTAATTCCCCCCATAACTATGGCATAATCTTGACTTGAGAGTGACAACAATTCCTGTTTAAATGAGGATAACAGATCATACATTTTCGCACCCGTTTTCCACAGACAAGAGACTAAAAATTCATCTCCTATAAGGTTTTGAAGGTAGGGACGTACTCCTCGAACCTGTTGATCTGCGATAGTAAATATTTTTCTTTTAGTGCTCTATGTTGGAATCATGGAGCTTATTCCATTCTTTACTATTATTTTTGTTTGAGATTGCAAATGCGTCAGGTCTGCAGTGCATGTGGAATGATTCTCGATATACTTTTTGCTTCTTTTTTTTGTTGTGGAGCATATTACATTACCCTGCAATTTTTTAATATTTTGGTAAAATTTTTCTATTTGTCTGTTAGCTTCTTCCAATTCTTGTTCAAGTTTCTTAATTTTGTTTTCAAGATTAATAACTTGTGTAATACTACTCTTAGGGGATATAGAATTTGTTTTTGTAGGAGTTTTACTCATAGCCGTAACGTTTTTAATTTTTTTATGACCGGAGAAGACATTACTCAATTTCAGAAATACCAATTTTTTTCATTAAACTTGGAGTATTTTCTCTTTGGGCTAGAGTTTTTTTAGGTATATGTTTTCTAGAGACAATCGCTCCACTTCTTTGTTAGCAGATTCCAGTAA
Organism: Parnassius smintheus behrii; assembly: GCA_036936625.1. Lineage (NCBI taxonomy): Eukaryota > Metazoa > Arthropoda > Insecta > Lepidoptera > Papilionidae > Parnassius > Parnassius smintheus. The sequence goes on along the minus strand of JAUPFT010000021.1, from coordinate 2,729,796 downwards.
TAATCTTTGTTCATTAATTTGATGTTGTAAGTTTTTTGTGTAGTCATTTTCCGTGATGGACATAAATTTTAGCGTAAGCGTAATCCTAGGTCTATGGCGATGGAAGTGTTTGGTAAACTTAGCGTAGATGTGTCAAAAGGATTCGAATAATTTATATTGCATTCATCGATAATTAATTAAAGATCTGTCACTGATTTTGATTTGTGTTTTTGTAAATTGGAGTTTGTTTTTTCCATTATTATTGTTTCTTTATTTGCATTAAAATTACAAATCACTATAATTAACAAAATAAATTCAGATCAGTAGTGACATCTGTTGGTAGCTCATACCAGTATTTCATTACTTATCAATGTATGTTAGTCAGTAGTACCATTACATTTTGAAAGGTGGCGCTGCTTCCAAGTTTTTAAATAAAAAACGGTTTGTATTTACATTAAATTTGTTGAAATCGTAGTTGATCAGATTATTCCACACTTCACTATATATCGTTTTGTATCAGAACACTGAGTCTGGATACACGTTCACAATTACTTGAGATATCTTAAACTTATCTGGATTAGTCACTGTCACAATTATTTATTCAGCAGTATTTTTGTTTATTTTACATCACGAATACCTTGTGGTTACGCGGAAACGATTCGTGTATTTTAATTTCGTTCGAGGGTATACTTGCCAAGTGTTTATCCATCCTTTGACCTCATGTCCCTTCCATGCACACTGAAAGGGGAAAGCGGGGGAGTCTAGAAGGTGACGCGCTCAAATTGAGTGCGTCATGAATAGTCGCCCCTTTGTCGTACGTTGTCAAGTGACGCCCAAGTGGAGCCGCACGTCGTACGGTCTATGGATCAAGAACCTTTTAGAGGTTTCTCCTACACAAACCCATTGATTCAGCAGAAACGGTTCGATTTACGTTTCGTAAATAACACCATAGACAATTTGTCCAGTGAACTAAAGACAATTTTAACGACATTTGATTTAAATAATTGCATCGAAACTTTAAACAAACGAGAAACATCGAAATACAATGAATGCAAAAATAAACAAATAGAGAATTACCAAAAATTAATGATCAAATCAAATGCCAAACATCCAAGTCAACGCCAGAACAATACACAACAGTTGACCAAAGACATAAACGATAAACAACGCACTATCTATAATTTGTCAAAACATACACTGGACGAACCGACACTGAAAGTATTAGCGAAGGGAATGAACTTCGCATTAACACCGCGAAAAATCCCGTACGAAGAAATTATCTGCAGTGTCGAGGACTGTCTGTTTAAGAATAATATCGGTAAGGAAGATTTGGAAGCTATACGTCAAAATATTTCGTCCTTGTTACGTCGTGGTTCAGTGCCGAAACCAAACCTTCCTAAAGAAGATTTTACAGCGCTGAATAATTTACGGAACAGACCAGAGCTCACGATTCTCCGCGCGGATAAAGGAAATGCTACGGTATTAATGGACACGTCGGAATATAATTTTAAAATACAACAACTTTTATCGGACGAAAGTACATATAAAAAGGTCAAAACAGACCCTACAACTAGCACGCTTAAAACAACTAGCGATTTAATAAAGAAATACTCCGAAAAATTAAATCTCGACGTGAATTCGCTAATACCACCATGTATCAAACCGCCGAGCCATAACAACCCATACAACATGGGTTACCGAAGATACACAAACCAAACGCTCCACTACGTCCCTTAGTGAGCCAGATCGATTCACCAACTTATAAGCTGGCACAATACTTAGCAAAAATACTATCACCACTGAGAGGACATACCAGAGCACACACAAAGGATTCATACCATTTTGTGAGTGATATAAACGACCTACATCTCGCTGACAGTGAAACTATGGTCAGTTTTGATGTTCAGTCACTATTTACATGCCTACCTATTGTTGACTGCATCTCAATTGTAACTAGGAAGCTAGAAGAAAATAACATGCCTCAAGAATATGCAATATTACTTGAACACTGCCTCACATCTGGCTATCTATTGTGGAAGGAGGAATTCTACAAGCAAGTAGATGGTGTGGCGATGGGCTCACCTGTGTCTCCCATAGTCGCCGACATATTCATGGAGGACTTTGACGAGGAAGCCCTTCTTACTGCTCCTGTAAATCCAAGGTTCTACAAGTGGTACGTAGACGACACTTTCACAATTTTACCATCTGACAAAGTAACTGCATTTTTAGACCACCTTAACTCCATAAACTCTAAAATACAATTCACAATGGAGTTAGAGGCAAATAATTCTTTAGCCTTCCTAGATGTTTTCATCATCATCATCATCATTACAGCCCTGCACAAGTCCACTGCTGAACATAGGCCTCCCCCAAGTAATGCCACAAAGCACGGTCCTGAGCCACCTTCATCCATCGACTTCCTGCATATCTTACCAGGTCGTCACTCCATCTAGTGGGGGGTCGCCCTACACTACGCCCACCGGTACGAGGCTGCCACTCAAGAACCTTTCTTCCCCATCGGTTATCGGTTCTTCGAGCTATATGGCCGGCCCATTGCCACTTCAGCTTACTAATCCGTTGGGCTATGTCGGTCACTCTGGTTTTACTGCGGATATCCTCATTTTTGAGTCTATCACGCAGAGAAACTCCGAGCATAGCCCTCTCCATAGCTAGCTGAGCGACCTTGAGCGTCCTCATACGGCCAGCAGTGAAGGACCACGTCTCAGATCCGTAAGTCATCACTGGCAACACGTACTGGTTATACAATCTAGTTTTTAGAAATTGAGGTATACCTGATGAGAAGATATTTCGTAATTTTAATTTTCGTAATTTCCCGAACGCTGCCCAGCCGAGTCGAATCCGTCGATTGAGATGTTTTAGTCATCCGAAATCCTGATAACACTATTGGGCACACTGTGTATAGAAAAAAGACCCATACCAACCGATATCTAAATGGTGAATCTCACCATCATCCTTCACAGTTAGCTACCGTGGGTAAATCTTTGTTTCAGAGAGCACGAGTGATCTGTGACAGAAAACATCTGGCTGCGGAGCTTCAGCATGTCAAGCAAGTATTGCAAGACAACAAGTTTCGGGTCCCGCGTCTACGTCACAGTGAACGAGTGAAGCCGGCCACAGTCGAGCGCGCGCCTGATGTACTACATTATGTTAGAGGAGTCACAGATAAGATTGGCTACATCTTGAAGCGAGAATCCATTAAAACATACTACAAGCCGCCTAGGAAGATTAGTCAATTTTTACCATCCATAAAATGTAATATTCCTCTACAAAATGCAGGTGTGTACAAGCTAGATTGTGAATATGGTCTCTCTTACATAGGTCAAACAAAAAGATCTATTAAAACCCGCGTGAAGGAATATATAGCTGACGTGAAGCACTGACGTTCCGGGAAGTCTGCAGTCTGCGAACATGTTCAAGATTGTCCCCACCATTACATTAGATTTGATAAACCACAAATCCTCGCAAAAGAACACCGATTCCTACCAAGGATGATACGCGAGGCTATTGAAATTAAAAACATCCAAATTTCAATAGAGAAGATGGATGGTTACTGCCAGCTGCTTGGGATCCTATAATTTACAAAATTAAACCCAAACCCAAGCATACCACTGCAAGACTTCATGATACTATAAGCTCATTTTGCGTAAATCGGACCAAAAATTAATATTTAAAAACTGAAGGTAGCCGGACCAACTATGACATTGGGACGTCAAACATCTCAGTTCCCCCGTGACCACGGGTGCTGTAAAGCACCCGAAACGTCGGGATAATAAAAATAAATTAAAGTTTAATTAAACTCGATAGAATCCGTAAATAATAGTTTTATTCAAGGGGATAGCTGTCCTTTTTTGTAACGTCATTCAGACGGTGGTGGTCAACGTAAAACAGCATGCTGCCGTCCTTCTTCTTTACCAGCACCACGGGTGAAGACAATGGACTAGATAAACGTTCAATAACACCATCCTTCAATAATGGTTTCCACTACCTTTCCACGTGCTTCCGGCAATCATGTTGGCCGCTGACGGATAGTCAATTCTTCTCCTGTGTTTATTTTGTGTTGAACTACCAGTCTGCCAGTCTTCCTTGTGTCGGCATCGCTTGACGAGAATACATCGGCGTACTTGCATAATAACTTCCTTGCCTTGATCATTTCAGTCTTCTTGACAGTCTTCTAAAAGTGTGGTCACTCTCGTTTGTGCATCCTCACTGGGGATAGATATTGGCACCGACGCAACCAATCCACTTCCTCACAAGTACAAACCAGTGTTCCTTTTTCTATATACTGTTCCTGATCACAAAGGTTCAGCACACGTACTCCTGAGATGTCAGTGGTTGTGACCAAGGTTCGAGCCACTTTCCATGGAAGGTCATTGTCTACCCTTTACACGAGTACACGACGATGAGCTTGCCCAGGATTCCGAGGAAGAATAACACAATCATTTCCGATCTCGGCCGAAGAACAATCTTCTTAGGGCTGTTCACATTCCCTAGTAGCGCCTCCCCCACGAAAAGTTCCTTTTGTCCACATTACAAAACATCTTGTTGCTATCGCAACAATTCTTCCTCATAAAGTCTAGGTCCAGGATGCAGTCGTCCATTATATTAGCCACGATGACATTATGCAGGTAGATCATGTTGCCTAGCTTGAACTCTATCTCCTCTCCACGGACGGGTACGCGCTGAACGGTGGCTGTCACCAAACAAATGCGTTCTCGGTTGTATGTGGAGTCCCCAAGGAATGGACTTATAAGTTGAAAACTGACGTTCGAGAGGCTCCAGTGTCTACAGGCAGTTTACACGGCATTTCGTTGACCTTGTTAATTTTGTATTGTTTGGATGCGGCAATCAAACACGGGAGTTGAGACAAGACTGTGTTTGTTATATACCTGCATCCAAAATATTATAATTTATTTTCAAGATACCTACAATCCCCTTCTTAAGAAATTATAAAGGGTCGAGGTTTAACACTAATCTTTTATAAAACCACAAATAATAATCTTAATATAATAAAAGCATTTCTTAACTAAAAGTATGAAAATTTACAAATTGATTTATAATAATACATTAATTTATTCATATAATTATAACGTGAACTTAATCATATTAATATAATTTATTAATGCGTAATTTATATAGTATTTATTAAAAACAAAATCCAATTAACTTGTTGCTTTCGACTTATTGTTATTGATAAAAAATAATTTAAATATATAATTAATAATAAAAAATCAATCCTATAATTAAATAAAATAAAATAAAGTTTTTTGCTTCACATTATTCATAGCTGTCATTTCTGTGGTGCGGAGAAGCCCCATCGATCATGAGGTCCCACTTCCCTGCCGGAAAGTGTACAATAAAAACAGTTAGTGAAAACAGTTGATCTATCAGATTGTTGCAGGTGAGGCGCTCGCAGCTGAGTACTGGAGCCGTGCGGGAAGGGCGCGTGCGTGGAGGTTTTGTTATTGTTTACAGCGATATCATCGTACCGATGATGATTCATCGATTCTCTGGTTCGAATCAACTATGATATGCTTCCTATTTCGTCTTAATACACCACCCGTTGCCATGCCTATTAAATATGACCCAGGACCTACAATACTTTTAATAAAACCTGGTACCCATGTTTTGTTAATTCGAACTTTAACTTTTTGTCTAATTATTAGTGTTTTTAATTTTCTAGCACCTTTTCATAATACATTTTTTACTTTTGTTGAAGGCGTTTTAATTTATTTATTACGTCCGTATTAATTTTTGGCAACAAAAATTTGGAGAACACGGAAGCATACCGCAGAGTTTTCTATTATATAACAACTCCGCTGGACTAGCGAGCTCCTTACTGATTGGTGTATTTAGATATTCAAGGAGCGCTAATGGGAACTCCGCCTGATCATAAGCCGTTTTTCTCATCATATTTTTAATTGTTTTTATGGCACGCTCGACCTACATATCGCATTGAGTTCGTCCTAAGTTATATCTACTTTATCAACATGACTAGTGCATATTTTTTGTTTCCTTCCTTCCTTCCCTTTCCTACCGCACGCGCTGCCGCCGAGGTGAAAAAGAGGATCTCGGCGCGCGTCATTATACTAAGTGATATTACGCCATCCGCAGCGCACGGCCACCCGTCGCGTCTTATATATATTAACCGCAAACCGCGCAGGACGAACATTGAGATCTCCTGTTTATCTTTAATACTCACCGCATCAGACATTGTGTCTTTGTAACTCATAAAAGTGTGAGACGCCCCCGTAAGGGCAAAGGTCGAGAGTGTGGGACTTCACGAAACTGTTAACCGAGAGTGCGTGTGCGCCGAACCACGTGGCGAGCTTGCTGTATAGCAGACACTCCAGGAGGAAGGCGCGGCAGCCCTCATCAGGTCAGTGCGTGCTATCCCACCTATTTATTTTCCCCTTTGCCGTATGCACCAAAATTACAGTCCACTAAATCTTTATCGAAGATACCTCAAGTTACTGGCGTCTCCAACTTGCATCCACTGAAATTTTTACTGGTTTCTGTAAGCTATAATATTTTAAAAGCGGAGGTTTACTTAGACTTTCCTTTATTTCTTTAAAACATTGATCGTGATTACTATCCCAATGCCATGCTACATCTTTCTTTAACAGTTCACGCAACACAAATGTTTTTTCCGAAAAATTCGGTATGAATTTACTCACATACGTAACTAAACCTAAGAACCGTTCGACGTCTTTTACCGTGGTTGGTTTGGGCATATTTCTTATAGCTAGTATGTGCGAATCATACGGATACGTTCCATCCTTTGTTATTTTATGGCCCAAATATGTGAGTTTCGTTAACCCAATTTTATATTTTTTTTAATTTAATTTAATATTAATTTCCCGACACCTTTGTAAAACCGACCGAAGTCTCTCATCGTGTGTTTTTTTAGAATTTGCATAGATTAACAAATCGTCTACAAATAAAATGACTCCTTCGATATCATCAAAATGCCCATACAATTTTTGTGGAAAATTTCTGATGCCGACGATATACCGTATGGCATGCGCAAAAACATGAATCGACCAAATACAGTACTGAATGTACAAAGGTCTGTACTAGACTCATGAAGCTTTAATTGCCAAAATCCTTGCTTGGCATCGAGAGTACTAAAATATTTTGCCCTCGATAAATTGGCACTTATTTCTTGCAGAGTAGGAAGCTTAAAATGTTCGCGCCTAATTGCCATATTAAGGTCCCTAGGATCAAGACAGATTCGAAGGTCCCCATTAGGCTTCTCAACAGTCATACTATTTACCCAGTCGGGGGGTCCCTCTACTTTTGAAATGATGCCCTCTTTTTGCATCTCCATTAATTTATTTTTAATTTTGTCTTTAAGGGCTAGCGGTAGTTTTCTCGGAGCATGTATTACGGGTTTAATATCATGTCTCACCCGAATTTTGTAATTTCCTGGCAAACATCCCATACCTACGAATACGTCGGAAAATTCATTTATTATTTTATTTTCTTTTTTCTCACACGAGGTTCTGCCTAAAATAGGAGGTGAATCTACATCAACAACAATGAATTTTAAAATATAAACATCATTTTTATAATTAACTGCCTGAATAACCTTGTAATTTTATTGCGGTACATGCTAACTCTGATTCAGTAATATCAATTTTTTGAATATACTTCTTGGGCAAAACGTTCACATCGGCCCTAGTATCCAGCTTGAACATTAGAAAATTATTATTTATCTTTAACTTAACCAACCAGTCCTTACCGTAATTGATATTTACCTGATCGGTGGAGTCCTCCTTTACTTCATAAACTCTGCACATCCGCGAATAATGATCCATCCGATGACATTTATGGCACTGCTGACCATAGGCGGGACAACTGTATTTCTCGTGTGACAAACCGCAGTTCCAACAACTGCGATTGTACCTGGACGGGACGGGACGATGCACTTACCTTCATCCCGAGGGTGGGTTGAGGATTTAGAGGATCGCGGCATCCGCACACCTCCGCTGCCGGCGCCACGCGCTTGCTGCTGGCGCTGGTGTTGCGGGGGCGTGACAGGTTGACGGTTCACCCAATTAATTTCTGCGTCACGTTCATTTCATGCACGTGGTGGTCCGACTTCTCTGACTTTATATTGATGGCCTGGGCTCGCGACTTTCTTTAACGTTAAGTCAGGCTCCCTTAACAGCATTTCTCTCATACATCCATCTCGTATACCACATATGAGTCTATCTCGTACTAAATCTTGACATTTAAATTCGCATCTTGCCGCCATCTTGTTTAATTCGAAAACATATTGCTCGGTTGTCTCCATCTCCCGTTGATCACGAGTGAAAACTATGTGTCGTGTCATCGTCACATTCTTTTGTGGAAGAAAAAATGTATCAAATTTCAAAAATACTTCATTAATCGATTTAAATTCCCTTTTATCATTTTCCAATAATAGTTGTTCGTACACTTCCTGACATTTGTTTCCGATAATTTGTAATAAAATGTTAATTTGTACTTTTTCATCCTTTTTTTTTATTTCACATGCCTCGTAATATATCAAGAATGCTTTTTTCCATTTTTCCCATTCTTTGCATAAATTTCCCGAAGCCACATTTACTAAATTATTTTCGAAAATAAAAGGTGGCGGTGGTTGTAATACAGATTCCATTGTCCAGACGATTGATTCAATTGCAGTTACGTTAGAATCTTCAACTTCTTCCTAAAATTCACTCTCACTTTTACAGTTCATCCAACTCAATGGAAAGTACTTATTATATTATATTATTTGTAAAATTTGTGTACCGGCTGCGCCATGTTAATTTTGTATTGTTTGGATGCGGCAATCAAACACGGGAGTTGAGACAAGTGTTTATTATATACCTGCATGCAAAATATTATAATTTATTTTCAAGATACCTAGAGACCTCGCCTTTGATGATTAGGCTGTTTCCATCATGGGTTTGTGAGATCGAAATCCTTGGGGCTCTTTTAACGTCACCCGGTACCCGCCCCACAGTCCTGATTTTTACTCATTTCCCTGTTGCTGCTGGGCGGTGCTGTTAACCGCACTGACCTCTCGAGGTCGATCACCTTCCCATTCTACACTTCACTTAATGCATCTGGATCGAAGATGTCCCCTTTTACCACAGCCTAACCTAGAGCTGTATTTTTTATTGTGGTCGCGAACTGTAGATGCTGCAACCTTCCTGACGCGATGGGAACGATGATCCCGCCGCACGGCTTTCACCTCTAAGACGTCATTAAGCGTTTCGTGGTGCCCAAGCCTCGCAGCAGCTCTATCTTTAAGGTCGCGGTTGCCGTCGATGAATTTCTGAACTATGTTCCCTTTAATGAGCGCAGGTACAGACCGGTATGCTTCTCGAACCGGCTTCTCCACCTCAAGGGCCCACCGCTGAAGGTTTTCGTTGATGCGTTGCACACGAGTTTTAATCTGTGCACGAAAAACATGTTCCAGGTGAGCGTCACCATATCTCGCTTCTAGTGCCTCAAGGAGCTGCTTGCACTTCCTTACCGAGAGCTTAAAGACCAGTTAGGGCCTAGTAGCGCAGACCAAGAGTGAGAGCAGTCATCGCCTGACTTTTATTCCAGCCGTTCGCCTTCATAACAGATTCGAACTGGATTTTGTAGGCCGACCTGGAAGAAGTCATACGTGTCGAACGGCGGTACTTTGAATCCACGTAGTGAAGGTGTAGTAGCTACTATGGGAGCTGTAGTTCCATCCCCAAGTTTGAGTTGAGTTCATCCAGTGATATATTCAAGTCAGCCATCACGTAGTTAAGCCTATTGTTCACTTGGTCGATTCGGGTTTCAGCTTCCGAGAGGCGGTTTTCATGTTTAGCAAGTCTATTCTTCGCCTTCCTTACCACTTTCCCGAAGGTAACGTGAATGTCTTTCATGAGGAGCATCTACTCTCCCTTATCGCGTTTGAGCTGCTCTTCTAAACGACGGGCCTGTTCCTCCTGTCGGTTGGCCTGTTCATCCTGTCGACGGGCTTGTTCCTCCTGTTGGCGGGCCTGTTCCTGCAGAATCATCATCAGAGCACCTAAGTCGGATGTTAAAGTTGTAGGAGCTGATGACGGACCGCCCTCCGTGGCCGGCGGCTGGCCCTTCGATGTCTGCGGCGTTGTACCACCAAACCGTCTCTGGTCCGTCTTCTGCTGGCGTTGACTTCGGGTACGGACACCCTCCATTTCGTCCTTAGGTAAAATCTGCATGATTTTATCTCACTTTTGACACCAACTGTTACAAGCTTAGGGTTCATAACAATAAAAACTGCCAATTGAATTACCAAAATTGACACTTTAATTACCGAACACCAATTAAAACTTAAAACACACTAATAATGTATCACACTTAACACTTAATTTCACTTTATTTCGATCCGGAGCCAATTCAATACTGACCCGGTCGCGGCCTTTAACGCTTTTATATAGGGCCTCTACCACCGAAACATTTAGAATGTTCGAGCAGAATGTCGAAAGTTCGAGCAAGGAATTTTCTAAATAGTTCTCCTAGTTCCGCTACTCGATAGTAGATGGCACTGGTGGCATTAGTGGCGCGGAGCAGTATGTACAAATATGTAGCTGCAAATAAAAAGATCTTACTTTCTTTCACTCCAATTTTAGCTCTTGAAAAATTAACTTTCCCATTTCTATTAGTATGCTTCGACCATCTGGCATTTGTTTCCGCACGCCTTGTTCCATTACAGCTTATTTTATAGTATAGTTTTCAATTCGTACTAGTCAGCACTACGTCATTTCTACGCACAATTACGGGTACAGTTTTTTTGAGTAATACCCTTTAAGTAACAACCGTCTTGCTATATTTGATTAAGATTTTGAACATTTCGAAATCGAAGGGAAGATCGGGCTTCATTTTTGACTTGTTTAGGTCATTGAATCCTGGAGACGCCAGCAACTTAAGGTATCTTCGATAAAGATTTAGTGGACTGTAATTTTGGTGCATACGGCAAAGGGGAAAATAAATAGGTGGGATAGCACGCACTGACCTGATGAGGGCTGCCGCGCCTTCCTCCTGGAGTGTCTGCTTTACAGCGAGCTTGCCACGTGGTTCGGCGCACACGCACTCTCGGAACAGTCTCGTGAAGTCCCACACTCTCCACCTTTGCCCTTACGGGGGCGTCTCACACTTTTATGAGTTACAAAGACACAATGTCTGATGCGGTGAATATTAAACATAAACAGGAGAACTCAATGTTTGTCCTGCGCGGTTTGCGGTTAATGTACATAAGACGCGACGGGTGGCCGTGCGTTGCGGATGGCGTAATATCACTTAGTATAATGACGCGCGCCGAGATCCTCTTTTTCACCTCGGCGGCAGCGCGTGCGGTAGGAAAGGGAAGGAAGGAAGGAAACAAAAAATATGCACTAGTCATGTTGATAAAGTAGATATAACTTAGGACGAACTCAATGCGATATGTAATGTAATGTTGATAAAGTAGATTGTTAACTGGCGTTACCAAATCCTATATACATACCACAGTAATACGTTAAGAAAAGTACATCAATAATAAGACGAAACACAGGGGAAAAATACAAGAAAGGAAGAAAACTCTTGCTTTTATTTAGTTTTACGTACGTATTGCGTACGTGTTATTATTAAAATAAAAAAATAGTACAAATGAAAAAGAAATTGTTATAAATAAATTCTTATATTTTTACATTCATTTCATCATCGTCATCATAACAGCCCTTCCCAAGTCTCCTTCTGAACATAGGCCTCCCCCAAGGAATGCCACAAAAGCACGGTACTGAGCCATCTGCATCCATCGACTTCTTGCATGTCTTACCAGGTCCTCACTACGTCTAGTGGGAGTGTTGCCCTATACTACGCCCACTGGTACGACGCTGCCACTCGTGAACCTTTTTTCTCCATCGGTTTACAGTTTTCGAGCTATATGTCCGGCCCTTTGCCACTTTAGCTTACTCATACGTTGGGCTCTAGCAGTCACTCTGGTCTACTGCGGATATACTTGTTTCTAAATACATCACGCAGAGAAACCCCGAGCATAGTCTTCTCCATAGCTCGCTGAGCGACCTTGAGCGTCCTCATGCGGCCAGCAGTGAAGGACCACGTCTCAGATCCGTAAGTCTTCACTGGTGACATGCACTGGTTGTACAATCTAGTAGATTTAATGATTTCTTATATTTACGCGAATACTACACATTGAAATAATACTAGTTTTTACGGAATTTGTAGCGTATATTTAACCGTTTAAATACCCGACGTTTCGAGCGCTTTACAGCACCCATGGTCACAGGGGGGACTGAGATGTTCAACGTCCAGATGTCATAGTTAACCGCGGTTACCATAGATTAAAATTTAAGTTTTGTTCCGATCTACACAGTATGAACTTATGGTATCTTGAAGTACGTTGAACATCTCAGTCCCCTCCGTGAGCATGCTGTGCTGGGTGCTGTAAGGCGCTCGAAACGTCAGGTATTTAAAAAGTTAAATTTACCCGACAAATTCCGTAAAAACTAGTATTATTTCAAAATCTAGTAGATATTTTAAGATTAAGGAGAGATTTCAAGCTGCTGGACTGAAAAGGATACGGTAATAACATCATTGGCTATTACATCACTCACCTCCGCTTTGCCGACGATATAGCGGCAGAATCGCTGGAGAACCTTATGCTGAATGACCTCAATAGTGTCTCCCAACGAGTAGGTCTTAAGATGAACATTGACAGAACAAAGATTATGAATAATATCCATGTCACACCTATGTCGGTAGTTGTTGGGAGCACTATGCTCGAAGTTGTTGACGAGTACGTTTATCTGGGACAAATAGTCCAACTAGGTAAGTCCAACTTCTACCGATAGGTCAATCGACGGATTGAACTCGGCTGGGCAGTGTTCGGAAAATTACGACACATCTTATCGTCAGGTATACCTCAAAACCTGAAAACATTCATTTCAATCGATTCAAATTCGACACGTTAGCAAAAGATGGTGTGTAACTTACTTTTAGGGCCGAAGTGCTCTAGACTGTATCTAAGCTATAAAGAGCTTATACATGATTTATACTAATCTCGACAAAAAGTGGAAACGTTACTGATCGTTTATTTTTATAGGCAAGTTTTTGCCCCTTTTGAAACTTTTGTCTTGTAAAACGTTTTTTATGAGGTAAAGCCGCTTTGATATTTGATAAAAATATACAATATACAAATAAAATGAGAGAATCTCGCATTCGAAACGTATAGTGCCCAAATGTTCAAGAAAAAAGAAATAGGGAATTATTCCGGGTCAAATATAGTAAACACACTCCTGAATTTTACAAAAGATTTTACAAATTGAATGAAAAGCAAAATCTAGGTATAATAACTTATGATAATTCTTTAATTTAATAATTTTTTATTAAATTAACGATGCATGGATTTACCAGTAATGTAACTGTATCTCATAGACACCGAGCGGTTTGGCACTTCAAATTATACTAAATCCTGTATTTAAAAAATGTAAATATACCAACAATGAAACTAAGCATATAATATGGGTAGCCTATTTGTTTCGTTTTTTTTCCTTTTCTTTCTTTTAAAATAATTTAAAAATCCTTATACGAGTTGTGTGTATTTACCTTAGTTATTATTTTATTTTTTTACTAATACAAAACTGTAGATATTGCTTCCATACGTATCCTTTTTGGAAAAAAACGGCAATTCTACTTTCGGTCCAATTATATATGTATATGGGTATGCATATGTATATGTATATTATATATTAGGAATTTTCGGACATCAAGAGCGAGAGTGCACTCAGCTGCCCGAGCTGCCTCCGGGTAAGGGCTGGACTGAAAACCAGCGCTATCACTGAGTGCGGTCCGTTTCACGGTTTCATGCTGCAGCACGGGGTATTTTTAAAAGGTTTCCTTATATTTATAATAATACTAAATTACTTTTAATTTAGTTATATTTATCTTTTGGCATTTAACTACTTTTTACTTGTTATGCTGCATGCTTAAACTGGAATAATATGCATTTCTTTCTTTCTTTCAAAATCTCGAATAAGTGGATCGCAAGATTCTAAATACCACAAAGACGGCTCTGACGATATTATTCGCAGTGCGGTGTATATTATATAATATCCACTAACACATATCACCCCGTAAGTATCGAAAGAGCCGACAGGGGAAAGAAGCAGATCTGCAGCAGCGTCTTCCTGATAACAAACAAAATAAAATTGCGGTTGCCAACCAACTGTGTGGCAACTATGGCAAATACCCCCTTTATGAGGCTTATCTATGAGTAAACCTGAATAGCATAGCAATTCATACGAGACATGCAAAGAAACATTCGTTACAGCCTATCAATAATCCATTGCCAAACATAGCGCTCCACATAGATTACTTAATTTTTTATAAAATAAGGCGACAAACGGGCACATCCACCTAATGGTGGTGCTGTGGAAGCTGTGGTCCACAGACATCTACATTTATCTTCTATTAAGAATCTAAATGCAGATGCGTTGTTATCCCCGAGGACTAAGATAAAATGACCCTTTTCCAGTAAATAAGGTCTCCGGTTCTCTACGATCTCCATACGAAACACAGCATCATTAAGCTGATATTTTACGCCGATATTTTGTGAGAGCGTGGTCCTACACCTGTCAAGCCAACCCGTGCTACAAACTTAATACGAGTATAGCTGCAGTGTAGCCTTATCTCATAGCTTGGCTGGAGAGCTGGCAACATTGGTTTTATAAGATGGTATTAGCAAGACGCTGCTGCCCATCTCCTGATCAGTCTTCCTCTGTGCACCCACGGGACAATACTCTTACACAGCTACTACACGGTGAAAGAAACATTCATTCCGAGCACCGAAAAAAAAAGAATAAATGGCAAGATTGTGCAAAGTCTGTGGTGACATATCAAAGAAAGAAACTGGGAAACGTGGACGAAAAGAAATTATACTTTACTGTGTACCTACTTGTTATTACTTATTACCCTTGCTTCAAAAAATATCACTCAATTACAAAAATATATAATACGTTTATGTTAGAATTTTTGTGCGTGTGCGTGTGCGTGTGCGTGTGCGCGTGCGCGTGCGCATGCGTGTGCGTGTGCGTTCATAACTTTGGAACGTCTTAAATGATTGAGACTCGGTTTGCAGCATTCCAAAGTTCTCGATGTGGAATTGATTTGGGGATTATACGAACTCGTTCGGACGAGTAGATTTTGCGAAATCTCAAAAATAAAAATTTTAAAAAACTGTTTTTTGGACTAACTTTTAAACGGATTAACCCATCGACTTTAAAAACTAATCAGCTCATAACCTAAAAAAATGACGTCGAATGCCGTTTTGGAAATAAAAATTGGTTTAGTCGTTCGTCAGATATCAAAGGTGAAAGATTTTGAAAAAAGAGTGTTTTTAACATAACTTCGAGATTTCTCAACATAATTTGGTGAAATTTGGAGCGCTTTGCATTTGAAATTAGCGTGAAGTTTCAGAGATGGCCTGCAGGGTCAACCAATTTTTTAAAATGTTATTATAAAAAAACTATACAAGTAAAAAAAGTAAAGTAAAGTTACAGCCTGTATACGTCCCGCTGCTGGGCACAGGCCTCTGCTGATTTTTGAGAGGGTTTTAGGGCAAGGAATTGTCCACCGCGCTGCCCCAATGCGTGTTGGTGAACTACACATGTCTTCGAAATATTTTTTTTCTTATTTCTCTGACATGCAGGTTTCCTCACGATGTTTTCTTTCACCGCCGAGCATGTGGTAAATCAGCACTTAAAATTGCAATTAACAATTTCATTGGTGCCGGCGGGGATAGAACCTGGTTTGCTCGCCTACTGTGAAATTTACAGCGAGCGCTAACCATCTGAGCTACCACGGCTCTTGAGCTCAAGAGTTGTTACAAATTAAAGAGATCATCATTCAAGGAATGCCACCAACACGTTCCCGAGCCACCTGCATTCATATCTTATCAGCTCCATCTAGTGGCGAGTCGCCCTAAGCTCCGCTCACAGATACGAGGCAGCCACTCGAGAACGTTACATACATAAACACTCACACCTGTCACCCAGAGGGGTAGGCAGAGACTACAGACTTCAATTTGGCACGATCCTGACACACCTTTCTCGCCTCCTTCACATCCATACACCTCCGCATACATGCTCGTCGGTTAAGGGTACTCCTAATTTGGCCCGTTTTCAATAAATCGCCAATTTGGTCGATAAATTTTCGCCTAGGACGTCCCTTTCCGACTCTGCCATTCACTTCTGCAACATAAATTTTCTTTGTCACACTTTCCTCATTCATTCTTTCTACATGACCAAACCACCGAAGCATTCCTTTCTTGGTCCTGGTCACAACATCAACTTGCAAACCACACTCTTCTCTTATTACACAATTTCTTACCCTGTCATTAAGATTCAGCCCTAACATACTCCTTAACGACCGCATTTCTACTGCGTTCATTCTACTCTCGTGCTTCTTCTGCCACACCCAACTTTCACTACCATACGTTAAAGTAGGGACCAACACAGCATTGTGAATTGCCATACGTGCCTTTTTCGACACATTTTGACATTTCACAATAGAGTGCAGGGCCCCATTTACTCTATTTCCCGCATTCACTCGTCGTTCTATATCCTTATCATATCTCCCATCCCTGCTAAATACGCAGCCCAAATATACAAACTCATCTACTTGCTCGATCAACTCCCCTTCTATTCTTATTTCACAAATCGTTTTACTTTCTTATCTTTCAAAAACCATAACCTTCGTCTTACTTGCGTTCACTTTCACACCCCTTTCTTTTAATGATCTGTTCATTAATGTAACCATCATTTGCAACTCGGCCGCCGACGACGCAAGGATAACTTGATCATCGGCGTACAAAAGGCATTTGACGGTTAAATCACCCATTCTTAATCCGCATTCTTCAACTTTCAAATTTTGCAAACAACTGTCCATAAATAGGTTGAACAGCCACGGGGAAGCCACACAGCCCTGTCTGACACCTTTATGGATGTCAAACCAGTCCGAGTAGACCCCGTTGATCCTAACACAAGCACTAGAGTCCCTATAAAGGAACTCCAATGCCTGTATCAAGCCAGCGCTCAACCCAAATGAGTTCAGTGTTTGCCATAACACATCCCTATTCACTCTGTCATAGGCCTTTTCCAAGTCCATGAACGCACAAAAAAACCTTTTGGTTTTTGGCCAAAAACTTCTCCGCGATCATGCGCATGGAAAAGACTTGATCTGTACATCCCATTCCCTTTCTAAATCCCGCTTGCACATCCCAAATTTTTCTATCAGTTTCTTTCATGACCCTTTCAATCAGTACCTTAGCATACAGTTTTCCCACAATGCTAAGAAGGCTGATGCCACGGTAGTTTTTACAGTCCTGCTGCTACCCTTTTCCCTTATGTACTGGGACTATCACGGCTTTGCACCAGTCTACCGGTACCCGCTTCAGTTCCCAGCATAAATTAAACAAGGTGTGCTGCAGGCCTGCCACCACTTCCTCTCCAGCCCTTAGCATTTCGAGTGAAACTCTATCATATCCGGCAGCCTTACCTGATTTCATGCCTTTCATTGCTTTCATTATTTCACTTATACTAATCTCGCTACCTCTTTCCTCTTCTTTCGGAATTTCTACTTCACTTAGTACACACGTTGTCTCCTCACTCATAAACACGCTTTCAAAATATTCGTTCCATCTCTTTAAACTCAAAACTTCATCATTCAGAATATAGCCATTCTCGTCTCTTATAGCATTCATCATAGGCTGTTTTGAATGTCCCCTGGCAGTTCTTACAAGTTTCCAGAACATTTTAAGAGTTTCGAGAACGTTAATTTTAGAGTAGCTGACATATTCAAAAGGGTCAGTAAGCTGAAGTGGCAATATTTTATGTATATACTAGCGACCCGCCCCGGCAGCGCATGGATTAGTTCTATTAATATGGCGTTATATATTGATGGATATTGTTACACTGCCTCTTCATACACGGTTTTTATCTAAAATTTTATTAAAAAATTCCACGTGAGTGGTGTGGACATAAGAGACAACTTACTTGTGGTTACTCGTGGTAACTGGATCACTACACCCATCCAACCATAAATAGCTGGAGTAGTAAATTTTTTTTCTTTTTCCTGGGGTTTTAAAATTTTATTTCCAATATAAAATTTGATATAAGTTTTGTATTGGTAAAACTTATATCAATGGACTAATTTATTAGTCCGCTGGTGAATAATTTAAAAGGCTCTTAAAACTTTTAAAAAATAAAAACTCACCTGAACTGTGTTCTCGTTGGCCACCCATACTTTTTAAAAAAGTATTTTTTACCGAGCCCACAGTCCATCTGATGGTAAATGGATGCTGTGACCCTTAGACATCTATTAAGTATCAAAATGCAGATGCTTTTGTCACCCCTGAGTACTAATATGGAATGCCTCGTTTCCAGTAAAAAGGGTCTCCGATTCTCTATACGCACCATACAAAATACAGCAGCATTATATTGCTATTTTACGTTGGTATTCTGTGAGAGCGTGGTCCTTTACCTGTCGAGACGACCCATTCTTGCCACAAACGTAATATAGCTGCAGCATGGCTCTAATGAAGGTTGCTATTCATCATTCAATCGTCAAAATCGGTTCACAATTAAAAAAGATATCGCAAATATAACCGAAAAACGCACTAGAATTGTACATATTATATCTGCCCCTAATTCTTTTCTATCCTATTCTATTCCAAAGGTAGGTTTATTTTATGGCCAGTCACTTCATCAATGAATTTTAGTTTTCAAATTTCGATGAAAGTAATAAGAAATACGACTACATCCCGCCCATCTCATGTCTGGACTGCGGTTTAAAACCCTTTTAAAATTAAAGATTTTAAGTGTAACAATTCAGGACGAAAGTCCTTTACAATATTTCTTAACATAAAATAGTAAAGTGCTTACATATATATCAAATTTTTTATGTGTCAATGTTACATTTAAAAATAATATATATGTATATAAAAATAACTAGATGGCGACACCGATATTTTTAGACATGATATTATATTGAATTGATAAATGTTCAGGACCATTTCTGAAGTATGTAGATTGATGTATGTAATGATATCATATCATATGATATGACATGATATTACACAATATGATAAGATATAATGTAATTTTATCCCTGGTTACCTCTGAGTAACATTTGTTTATTAGCTTCATATTCATACCATCACATTACATCTCTACCAACTGAGATTATCGACCAATACACGTACGCGAACGCGATTATACCAAATTATTGGTTTTTATATATTGCAGATTATAAAGTAACCGTAACAGTGAAAGCCATTTCTACCAAAATACTAATTAACCTAATGTATGTTATACGATTTATTCATTTATTAATTACAGCCTACTGAAATCTACTTCTGAACATAGGCCTCCCTATAATATGCTCCATAAAGGTGATATTTGCCATAGTTGCCACACGTTGATAAGCGGGTTGCCAACCGAGTTTTTATTTTTTAGATTTTATAAGAAAGACTCTGCAGCCCATCTCCTCTTTTGTTTCTCTCTGTAACGAAACGATTTTTCATCCAAACCATTTCAGAATCACTCAGGTGCTATGGCTGGTTATTCCCGGGAGTCATTTTAACCGCGTACATAACATTGAACTAATATTTACTACGTACTAGAAGCGACGCCGTGACTCGGATTTTTGCGACGCGCGTTAGAGCCCACAGGCTCAATCTGAATTTGTGAGCGACCCGCACTGTTGCACAGATTTCGTTGGCGGTGTTTGTTCTAGTGTATATATGTTACTTCAACGGTACCCAGTTATATTATTATAACCTTTGAAATGAGTCATTAGATGCAAGTGGCTCAGGTCCGTGATTTGTGGCATTCCTTGAGCGTGGGCCACGTTCAGCTGTGGACTTGTAAAGGGCTGTAATGTTGATGATGATGACGATAACAACAGAAACTGTACAAGTCTTTGTTCAATCTAATTTTTATAGAAATATCTTGTATATTTGCTGTACATTTGTTGTAAAAGCGTATAGATTGACCCATAATTTAATTACTTGACTGATTACTTAGTCAAGTTAACGGTACTACTAGCTAGTGTTTGTTTATTTATGTAATTTTATCTTCAGTCCGTTTTTTTTGGTGGCATATTACGAACACAGTCCACTTTCACTTATCCTGGATAAAAATAAATATGAATGTTACTCCTAAGATAAGTAGCATCGTAGCTTATAATAGGGTTTCACAGCTGATAGGAGTACTTTCTCCCTAGCAGTCCATCCGGGTAGACACCGGCGTCTTGACTATTTCTGACAAAAAGCAGCAGTGCAAGCATTGTGCTATGTTGTGGTTGTAGCATGTATGGGTCGCCTCGATCGGCGCGGGACCACGCGCTCACTGAATACCAACGTAAAATAGCGGCTTAGTTCGGTTGTGTTGCGTATGATGAGTGTAGAGAATCGGGGACCCTTTTTTGACCTTTTCTGGATACGAAGCATTATATCCTAGGCCTCAGGGTGACAACTTATCTGTATTTTGATTCATAGATACCATGAAGTAGACTGCGAGCTCGTTTGTGACCCTCATTTTATAAAAGAATAAGATGTTTTAGTTTTGAAGTCAGTTCGTACTTTTATTCAAACATTTATTATTTTAATTATACACAATTATCGTTGACAAAGGTTTTTTTTTTAATTTCGGAACTGTAAAATGCAAGCTTAGTCATACACATTAAAGTTATATTTTTTCTTAATACAAAGCGTACAGAACGACATTCGATTTCAACTTGCAGTATTGGCACGTACCCACGCCAACTGCGCCAAAACATTAACACTTATTATGTACGTAGTTATCAGTAACAGCTAAGTGTGCTCGTACGAATGTGATAAAAATAAATGAAACAATATCTCTTTATTTTTCGAAGTGGGAATTAAAGATTCATTTTATATAATATAGAAGGGGCAAGCGAACGTGTAGTTCACCTCATACCAATCATTCGGTCTGTCGGTCGGCTCTACCGGGGAAGGACCACACTCTCACGGAATACCAGGTTAAATTGCAATTGTATTTCTTATGATGAGTGTAGAAAACCGCATACCATTTTTACTGGAAACGCGACACTACATCTTAGTCCTCAGGGGTTATAATGCATCTATATTCTAATTCTTCATTGATGATAGATGTAAATATCTATGGGCCACGGCATCCACTCACTAACAGGTGAACTGTGTGCTTGTTTGTCTCCTTTATTCCATACATAAAAGAAAGACTCGTAGGTATCCTGCATCGCACCGGCTGGTTTTTTATTGTTTTTTTAAAATAAATTCGAGTTAAATACATCCTCTTTCGTAACACGCTCTTCAAAATGTAGACGTAATGGCGTCACTTGTTGCCAGGACCCGTTAACACAAGCTCAGCCACGGTGATTGTTCTTTTGAATGATAGTATATCATTCAGTTTTAATGAATGTATTATCATTGCTAATTAAATAATATAATTCTTCCAAATTTAAAAAGACATTTCTCCAATTATTTCTTCTGCGGCAGCAAGACGCCGCGTACCAGCTAGTATTGAATAAAAATCTATTCTATTCTATTATTAAGGAAAGGAAATTGTAATGAGTTCAGGTAAGCTCTCAAAGTATTAGAGTTTTAATAATTAAACATAGCTTTTCATTAAGCAACCGAAAAGAGGCTTTGAAGATACGACAAGATACTACATATATACGTTGACTTCGTATCAAAGTAATGAGCGGCTTGGACGTACCTTTGAAATGCAATTGAACCGGTTAATTCAATTTAATTGCTTGTTAGCAGAATTCAAGTGTTTTATACGAGGGCGGCACTGAAAATGTCGGGAATCAAGGAAGTGACACAATATTATTATTTAAAAATGTATTTATTGCTTTTCGAAGTATTCTCCGCGAAATTTGACACATTTTTCCATACGATGGAACCAATCATTGAAGCAACCATTCCATTCGGAAGTTGGGGTCTCCAAAATGGCCGTTTTGTAGGCGTCCACAACTTCTTCAGGTGATAAAAATCTCTGTCCACGCAATTTATTCTTTATTTTAGGGAAATTATAGAAATTATTAGGGCTTAAATCGGGGCTGCACGGCGGATGGTCTAATAATTCTATGTTTTCTTGCTCTAAAAATTCTTTTGTTCTGTGTACGGTGTGAGAACTCGCATTGTCGTGATGGAGGATGATGCGGCGGTTGCAGTTCTCTTTACGGAGTTTAGAAACGACTTGTGGCAAACAAATGCTAGCATACCATTCTGCATTAACCGTTCTTCGTCCCTCAAGAGGAATAGTCGTAACATGACCGGTTTTGGAGACAAACGTGGCCACCATTTTTTTTGCAACACTCCGTGAACGAACAATTTTTGTTGGCTTTAACTCATTTTCGAACACCCAAACTCGTGAATTGTTTTTTGTTTCGGGTTCGTACGCGTATATCCAGGATTCGTCACCTGATACGATGTTGTATACAGCATTTGAGGATCCTGCATGGAATCTTTCGAGAGGTCTGACGCACCAAGTAACGCGAGCCGCTTTTTGCTCTTCACAGAGCGAATGTGGTATCCATCGGGAAAACAACTTTTTCACACCTCATTGTTCATGCAAGATTATTTGTATTTGACTCATGCCAATGTCTAAAGTTGCCTGAATTTCGCGGTATGTCACATGTCGATCTTTCTCAATCAGCTTACGCACAGCATCAACGTTTTCTTGGGTGACTGCAGTTTTTGGACGACCTTGACGGGGATCACCTCTGAGCTTGACACGTCCACGTTAAAATTCAGCAAACCAGCGATAAATTGTGCTTCATCACCAAATGCATAAATCATCCGGTCAACACACTGTTTTTGTGTGAAACCACTTCGAAAGTCATAATAAATCATCGCTCTTGAATTTTCTCGAGTCAATTCCATTTCCTCAACGACTAAACAAGTTTGACAAAACCTTGTGACAAGACCGAGAATCTTTTTTTATATAAATAAATGGTATTAAATTTTTAAAAGATTACTAAAAATTGTACTGGAAGCGCGGGAAGTTCTGAAGTAGGCGGGCGTCCTTTTTTGGCTAAACTTTTGAAAATTAAATTAAATTGATATTACAGGATCAGTTAAGTTGTAAAGTATATATATATTAGTAGTTATTGTTGATTATTTATAGTTTTAGCTTGATTTCTTCATCTGGTAAGTCATTTCATTGTATTATATGTAAATAGGATTTTTCTCTTGGCGTCCATGTTGGAGCCTGAAGACCCTGGAGGGACATCCCTCCAAGTGTCTCATGTAGTCACAATCGATCCGTCGGGAATGGAAACGGAAGGTTCAATTATAGATACAGACTGTTCGGAAAACACGAAATCGGTGAAAAGAAAGAGAATTTCAGCTAGAAACCAAAAGAAGAGAAGGAATCACAGACAAACGGGTCTATCAGATTGCCAACTTTCCCCTAACGATTTAAAGGATAATGTTATTACTAAATTGCTTGATTCTGATGATAAAAACACTGAAATTCACCATAATGATGACACTCACTCTAACAATATTACAAGTAACCCCCGCGCTGCTAGGTTGCTTTACCAGGCGTCAGATCCTGCGCCTTATGTTGTCCATGTCCAAAAAATCTTACAACCAAATCAAACTGGATCTATTCACCCAGTACAATTTGGATTATTCCTTAAAAAAAATTTAATAAAAAGCATTGTAGAGGGAAGCATCAAAAAAATTGGAAGAAACAGATTGTATTTACAATTTGAAACATTTCAGGATGCTAACACATTTCTAAATCACAAATCTCTTGATGTTAATAAATACAAAGCATTTATTCCAGCCTTCACTATCACCCGCATGGGAATAGTGAGAGGTGTTCCATGTGATTGGGATGAGAAAGATATAATGGAAAATATAGACCTTCCGCAGAACTGTGGAAGTATTTTGAAAGTTCGGAGATTAAACAGAAAGGTATATGACGGCGAAACGCCCAAGTTCATTCCAACTGAAACTGTAGTTTTAACCTTTGATGGGAAGGTGCTACCTCCCAGGGTCTTTATATGTTTCAACTCCCTATCTGTAGAGCTTTATATTTACCCCACGCTGCAATGCTTTAATTGCTGTCGTTTTGGTCACACCAAAATGCAATGCAGAGGCTCTCCAAGGTGTTACAAATGTGGAGACAACCATTCAGGTATAAGCTGCGAGACTGAAAGAGATGATGCTGTGTGTATCTTATGTTCTGGTTCCCATTTCGCCACAGACAAAAAGTGTCCGGAGTACGCTAGGCAAAAAGCTATAAAAGAAACAATGGCTAGAAACTCTATATCTTATTCAGAAGCCAGTAAAATCCACCCACCAGTTTCGAAATCTTATGCTGACGTTACTGCTTCTGCTTCATTGGCCCCTTCTGGTCGAACTATTACTTATTCCAGCCCCTATAATTCAACAAGCCCTTCTAAGAGTCACACACAGTCATATAGGAAAACAGTATTCTCGAAACCCAAAGCTCGTCCCAGAAATACTAGTAAGGGATATGATCAAAAAGCGCATGCAGAGCTTATCCAAGATTACAGCAACATTCCTTCCTCTTCTACAGGTTGTCTCAAAAATTACAAAGATCTATCAGAAATAATAACAAAGGATCTCATCATTTCTATAATTCAGTACCTTTCACAATATAACCTAATTAAAATACCGTCCAACGATGCTGCTTCTTCAAAAAGTTTTTTAACACATGGACAGTCAGGACCATCCACGAAACCAGTCTCTGGTGATTCAATGGAATTGCCGGAGTATTAATAGCAAAAAAAGTGACCTAATTTTCTTATTGAATAGTTACAAACCATTTGCAGTCTCTCTTCAAGAGACTTGGCTTCGTCCCGGATTCAACTTTAGAATTCCAGGACATGTCTTAGAGAAGACAGAACAGATGGGTATGGAGGAGTTGCACTAATTCTGAAGGGCGGTGTGCCCTTTGTCCACATACCCATACCTAATCACAGTAATAAATTTTCAATTATTGCTGTTAGTGTAAATAATATTTGTTTTGTAAATATGTATATACCTCACCCTTCCACTGAAGTCTTTGACGATATTCGTAGCATTCTATCTTCCCTCCCACGCCCTATATTGGTCATGGGAGACTTCAATGCACAACATTCTATGTGGGGAAGTTCTAAGTCTGACCATTATGGGGCTAGAATGTTAGACATCTTAGATGATAATAATTTATGCCTTCTAAACTATGGTTGTCCTACTAGAAGGACTCGACCCCATGAGGGTATTAGTGCACCAGACCTTACCCTGTGTAGTCCCTCCCTAGCTCCTACATTAAACTGGTGGCCTCTATCGTCGTCATATGGAAGCGATCACTTTCCGTTAATTACATCATTTCCTCAAAAAATTGGCGAAAAGATGTATAAGGCTCCTCCCCGGCTAAAATATAAACTTAACGATGCCAACTGGTCATTATATAGAGATAAAGTTCAACAAAATTTATCAACTATACCTTCACTAAATGACAACAATAATCATCTTTGTGCTGAAGCTTTTACACGGGCCCTACTACAGGCTGCTGAGGAAGTTTTTCCTATTAAAAATAATAGTGGCAATGGGTATATTCCATCACCTCCATGGTGGGACAGTGAGTGTTCTGCTGCGATAGCTGAGAGAAAGATAGCTGAAAAAAATTACAGTAAAAATTCTACAACACAAAATTTTAATATTCTTTGTAACCTTATAACTAAAACACGTAAATTATTAAAACAAAAAAGATTTAATGGCTGGAAATCTTTTTGTGCCTCAATTTCACCACACATTTCTCCATCTGAAGTTTGGCAAAATATTCGTAGATTCAGATCCGCTTTTAAGCCTCCAAGGTTTCCTTTTATGGATAGCAGTACAGTTGATTTGTTTCTTGACAAATTAGCCCCACCATTTGTCCCATCTATAGATAATATTTCTTCTGACCTACAGTCTTCTCTCCTCTCCCAGCATGATAGTAGCGATTCATTCATTTTCTTTAGCCTTTCAAAACTTAGGGACTCAGCCCCAGGTTGTGATGGAATCCCATATTCTTTTCTTCAAAACCTGAACGACTCCTGCCTTTCTTATTTTCTTAGTTTAATTAATTCAATTTTAACAACGGGTAATATTCCTCCATCATGGAAAATTCATGAAATTATCCCAATACATAAGCCAGACAAACCGATTAATGATCCATCATCTTACAGACCAATTGCATTAGCTTCAGTTATTTCCAAAATTTCTGAACATTTAGTTAAAAATAGGTTAGAATGGTTTATTGAGAGTAAGGGGTTACTATCTCCAAACCAGTTTGGATTTAGGAAAGGTAGGAGTACAATGGATAGTCTCAGCATTTTTATGACAGACTTAAGATTGGCATTTTCGCACAATAACTCTGTGTTAGCAGCATTTTTAGATGTATCTGCAGCCTATGATAATGTCAACCTTTCAATTCTGAAACAAAAAATGATTAATTTGGATATCCCACAAATTTTTATAAGATTTACAATCAACCTTCTCTCTGGTAGAATGCTTAAAGTAATATCAGAAGACTCTTACCAATCCCGTATTGCCTGGAAAGGTATACCGCAGGGCTCAGTTTTAAGTCCTTTAATTTACAATATATATTCTCATGATCTGGAAGCCTCCCTTAAGGGTAAAGTTAGCACTCTCCAATATGCAGATGATTTACTCCTCTATGTCTCTGGTGATTCTGTTCACAACATGTCTGATACTATGACATATTCCCTTAAGTTACTAAAAGTTTGGCTTGACAATAACTGTCTCAGCCTTTCAGTTTCTAAAAGTAGTATAGTCTTATTTTCTCGTATGAGGATTCCACCTCCAGTGTCTGTGCTTTATAATAACATTAGAGTTCCCGTTAAAAGCGAAGCAACATTTCTTGGAGTAATTTTAGACTCGAGACTTACAGGCATCCCTCATTGCTACTATATAAGTGCCAAATGTGAGAAGATTTTAAATATACTGCGCTGCCTCTCTGGAGTTTGGTGGGGAGCCCACCCTTTCTCTCTAAAGCTTCTATATAATGCCCTTATAAGGAGTATTTTAGACTATGGAACATTTATTCTTGAACCCTGTAATGCAGTAGCCCTCCATAAATTAGACATTATCCAGTCTAAGGCTCTGAGAATAATTGCTGGGACTATGCGTTCGAGCCCTATTAACGCTTTGCAGGTTGAATGTTCTGAAGCGCCCCTGCATCTCAGACGACAATTTCTTTGTGACAGGTTCCTGTTTAGAGCATTCCAAGTCTATAATCATCCTCTTTACTCTAAGTTACGGTCTCTGTTGGAATGTATGGATTATCCGTACTGGGCTCATAAATCGTCGCCATGCCTTATTGTTAGTCTCCAAAAATTCTTAGCTCTTCAAGCTCCAACACATAGATCACAATTTCTTCCTATATTTTGTGTTAACTATGATGCCTTAATTTTAAAACCATCTATTTTGTTTGATTTCGGTGTATGTAAACAAGATACTTCTGCCAACGTCAAATTTATTAATATAGTTGACAGTGACAGCCGATGGAAACATTTTGGACAACGTGGTAGAGCCATGCTGCAGTTATATTAGTAGTATAGTTGTAGCACGAATGGGTCGGCTCGACCGGGGAAGGACCACGCTCTCACAGAATACCAGCGTGAAATAGTAGCTTAATGCTGCTGTATTTCGTATGGTGAGTGTAGAGAACCGGAGACCCTTTTTACTGGAAATGAGGCATTCCATCTCAGTCCTCACGGGTGACAACGCATCTGCATTTTGATTTGTAATGGAAGATAGATGTAGATGTCTATGGGCCGCAGCAACCACTTACCATCAGGTGGACTGTGTGCTCGTTTGTCAGCCTATTCTATAAAAAAAAAAAAAAATTTTTAGTGATTCTTCCAAACCCGGTTCCGAGAAGTGTGTGGGAGTTGGTGTTTTCCATCAACAGTTTGGCATTGTACAAAAACTAAAATTGCCTCCAGAGACTTCAGTATTTACTGGAGAATGTTTTGGTCTGTTGAAGTCTCTGGAGTACATTTTAATTATGAAGTTAAAAAACTCAATAATTTTTACCGATGCTAAAAGTGCCCTCCAAGCCTTGGAAAGATTTCCTTTTAGCAATAACAGAAATAATCATCCAGTTATTATTGCATGTCGTGATTTATTGTATCAATGTTACATCAAAAATTACACAGTTTCCTTTACTTGGATTCCGGGGCATTCAGGTATCTATGGCAATACCAAGGCCGATAGCCTTGCCAAAGCTGCAGTCAATGACGGAGATCTAGTTCCGTACAAAAACTTTTGTTGTGATTTGGCTCTCCTTCCTAAATCCCAGTTATTGAATTCTTGGACACATATTTGGCGTTCTTCAAGTCAGACTATAGGTCGATATTATAGCACGATCAAGGTGGATATACCTCATAAACCGTGGTTTTCAAATCTGACGTTTGGTAAAGCTATCACTTCGACCCTTATACGTATGAGGCTGGGCCATGCATGCATTCCCTTGCATTTGGCACGACTTAAAATTTTACCTAGCGATATATGTGAGTGTGGCAATGACGTTGGGGATTTTAACCATATATTTTTTGCTTGTCCTCGACTTGACCGTTCCGCTTTTATTTCCTCGCTTTTATCCATTAAAATTCCTTTTCCTACTTCAATTTCTGTCCTTTTATCTTATGTAAATATTGATGTATATAGAATTTTAGCCAGTTTCATTTTTCATAACAATATAAAATTATAATCATTTATGTACTCATATACTAAATTTACCTGATCCTTTTTCAAATTCCGTTCCAATTTCCAATTCAATAAAATAAATCTTACTTCCTAACCTTCTTGCATGGCTGACGCACAAACCGTGCAGGCCAAGAAAGGGAAAAAATTTTTTTTAAAACCAAGGAGTTTTCAATTAATTTTTTTTAATGTGGCAGGAACAGTGGAAATATTCCATTCCCGATACTTTTAGTGCAGCCTAGTAACCCTGAAGGGATAAACTTACAGGCCACCTCATAGCAAGAGGGTAATTCAGTCTATAGACGTCTGCAGCCAACTTCAAGCATACGTAGAAGGCTGCAGGTACGTTGTGACCTTTGAGTAATAAGACAGAATGCTGCACAGGTTGTAATTATACTAGCTCTGTACTTTTCAGACCGGAATACAGTTCTGCAAGTGCTGCTGGTTAGCGACAGAAGTAGGTTAGGGTGTGGAACCTGTCCAGGCGGACTTTTAGACAGAAAAGAATTCTTATCAATTCGTACGCAAGATCATTTCGTTCCTACAGCTATCACTACAGGGTAGAAGTAAGTGGTGTGGAAGTAATTAAACGTCAAGTTGGTCTGATCCATGTGATAAAATGCTTAACTCCCTTATTGAAACGTTTCCAGCTAACAGCGAAAATTCTCGCGTCACTGGTTCTTTTCCGACCAGTATGTTTACCTGACCAGTATGTTTTTAAGGCAGATAAATATTTAATAGCCTAGTCACGATAACTTGTCGCTATAATAATTTTTTTTTAATAACGATCGGTGTCGGTCGTACCTTGAACGGCTTGAAGTGACCGCGGTCATCAACCTTAACCAAAACGTATAAATCTTAATAATAAATGGATGACTGCTTGTACAAAGTATAATAGCTTTTATATTATTACAACTGAACGTACATGTGCCTACAGCATACCTTATTTTAATTCATCCATACATTACAGATTTTCAAGAGCCTGCTGCTGAATTCAGGCCAGCCCTATAGATTGCCTCATAACGAATTTCACTACAACTCCTCCTTGAGCCACCTGAATCCACCGACTTCTTGTGTGTCTTTTACGTAGTAGAACTTACAGAATACCACAGTGAAATTACAGATAATGTTGCTTTGTATAGTAAGTGTAAAGAACCGGAGACTTTTTATACTGGTAACGCGGCATTCCATCTTAGTTTTTAGAGATGGCAATGGATCTGGTTTTTGATTCTTAACCGAGTATAGCTGTAGACGTCTGTGTGTCACAGCATCGACCTACCATCAGGTGGACTATGTGCTAGAGTGTACCAGAATCGAAATGCAATTTTACGCTGGAATTCATTAAGAACGTGGACCTTTAAGGCCGAGCCTGCTCATTTGTACTGTAACCACTGTACAGCTGTAGCGTCTAAGTTGTCCGGAAGAGATCGCTAGGTTGTCTGGAAGAGATCGCTCTTAGCGATAAGACCGTGTACCATATTTCTCTGTCTCCTTTTTTTGTTAATATTTATGTTTTTGTTTTGGCATGCTATAAAGTTTTATCTATCTACCTACCTTTACCTGTCGATTTCAATTATACTGAAAAATTCTGAAATTATTATAGAGGAATTAGTCCACCGCCTTGGTGAAGTCCACCAATATGCACTAGACAACATATCATCCGCACTCCCAGGAAAACTCACATAAGAGTAAGTAATTATAATCAAATCACGTTTTTCTTTACATACATAACAGCCACTCAATCCAGGAACAAATGAAGAATATTATAAAAAAAAACTTGACTTAGGTGTAGCAATTAAAAGAAAACAAAGAGAAATAAAGGAACTAAAATAGAACTAAATGGATTACATAAATGACTGTCTAAAGGACCTAGCTCTATATGATTCTAAAGATAGTGAAAAAAATTAGGTCATTTCGTTGCGTAGTTATAGAGATATCAAGTACACACAGAATTTATAAACCACCGACTAAAGGACATCCACTAGTTTAGCATAGTACTTAGGTCCTCCAGCGATTCTGCCATAAGGACTATATCGTCAGTACATCGAAGTTGAGTGAATTAATCGCCATTGACGTTAATACCGTATCCTTTGCAGTCTAGTAGCTTGAAAACGTCTTTCAATGCAATTGTTAAGAGTTTCGGGGACATAACATCACCCTGTTCTAAACCTCTCTGCAGTCGTTTCTGATTCTGTACTCGGATAGCCATCGTAGCCCTACTGTACAAACACTTCAGCACTTCGATACACCGACAGTTCACTAGGCACCGCATCCAAGTTTCGACGGAATCAAAGGCTTTCTCATAGTCCACATACGCAGGGTAAAGTGCAGTATGTACACTTCGCCATTCTGTATAATTTGCCTAAAGATTAACATGTGGTCTATGGTGCAAAAGCCTTTTCAGAAACCAGCTTGTTCGAGAGGCTGGAAGTAGTCAAGTCTGCGTGCGAGATGATTCGTAATGACTATCAAAAACAACACTTAGACTCGCTCAGAAGGGAAATCGGTAATTCTTCAAGAGAGCGTTGTCGCCTTTCTTCAAGAATCGACCACCGCACTTCTGTTCCACGCCTCCGGAGTAGTGCCACCATAGAGAACGGAATTGAAAAGCTTCTGAAGAACTTTAAATATCACTTTTCTACCCGCTTTCAGAAGCTCCGCTGTAATTCCATCCTCGCCGTTTTTAAAGTATTGGAGATCCATTCTACTCTCCATCAAACTGGCGTCCGGGATATCATCGGAATAGAGTGGGATAAGACTTGCTCTTGCATCCTTACTTACATTTGCGTATTGCTCCAACAGTTATCTGTACAGCTGCCCATAGAACCTCTCAATCTCCCGGAAACGATACTGTCACATTCGATCCTCAGTTTCAACAGTTGGCTCTTTCTAGCAGTCAGATCTCTGGCAAAGAATTTGGAGCCCTGGTTCCGCTCAATCGCTTCTTCAATACGAGCTGTATTAAAGTTGCGTAAGTCTCTCAGCATTCATTTGCTGACCTGTCTGTTTAGATTCCTGTATGCTGTCAAATCTGTTGATGACAGCAGCTTCATTTCCCGTCTAAAAATAGAGTAATCGGAGAGTTTTTGTACTTTTCTGCGACGGGTCTTACAATAGTTAGCTCCGATCGCAAGGACAGTTTCCACAAGCTTGTTATTTATATCGTCCACTTCTTTGCAGCTTTATAGGCACTGAAAACGATTTTGTAACTCAAGCTGAAAGTTTTCGGGGCTTTGGATTAGAGCACGAGGGGGACGGAGCGTTGACTTCAGTAGACGTGACCTCTACAAATAAGCGTTTAGATTCAGGGTGCCTCTCACCATTCGGTGATCACTGCCAGTTTTGACTCTTGCGATCACTAAGATATTACTGCAAAACTTAAAAGCATTCGTCATTCCCCTTCCAAAAACTTCTAATCCTAAATCTTTATCCCAATTCCGCCCCATTTCCATTCTTCCGATCTTATCTAAAGTACTAGAAAATATAGTTCAGAGGCAACTATCTCAATTCCTAACTGTTCACAGCCTGCTGAGTCCTTTTCAATCTGGTTTTCGTCCAGGCCATAGCACAGTCAGCGCTCTGATTAAAGTGTCTGATGATATTCGCTGGGCCATGGACAAAAGACTTCTCACTGTTTTAACATTATTGGATTTTAGCAGTGCATTTAATTCCGTTGATTATGACATACTTCTTGGTATTCTTGCGTCCTTAAACATTTCACCATCAGTAATCTCTTGGTTTAATTCTTACCTTAGGGGTCGCTCGCAGTGTGTCCGCCATGAGGAGGATTTCTCCGAGTGGTGTGATCTTACGGCGGGTGTTCCTCAGGGTGGTGTTCTTTCCCCACTTCTCTTCTCTATTTTTATCAATGCTCTCACTACTGTTCTCTCCTCTCATTATCATCTCTATGCTGATGACTTGCAATTATACCGTCATTTCAAAGTCCAAGATATAGATGAGGCTATTAATAAGATGAATGCTGACTTAAGTAGCATAAGCAGTTGGGCAAAATCGTTTGGTCTTCGTGTTAACCCTGCTAAATCCCAAGTAATGATTATCGGTAGCTCATATATGCTTAATTTATTAGATCGTTCGAAGATCCCTGCAGTTACGTATGATAATACTCAAATTCCATATACAGAGACCGCTAAGAACTTAGGTGTTATTTTTGATAATAATTTGTCTTGGGTCGCTCACATTAATATGATTAGCAGAAAAGTGAACTACTCTTTTCAATCTCTCAAGCGTCTCCAGATGTTTTTACCGTTAAAAACTAAGATAACCTTAGCTCAAGCACTTCTTCTTCCTCTCATTGACTACGCTGATATTAGTTTTTTGGATGCTTCAGAGGAGCTGTTGAACAAACTGGAACGTGTTCAAAATTTGTGTATACGTTTTATTTTCGGTCTTCGTAAGTTTGATCATGTTTCAGAGTACAGGGCTCAATTAAAATGGCTTCCTATCCGTAGACGTCGAGACTTACATGTGTTATCATTTCTATACTTTCTACTCTTTAATCCTCTTGCACCTCCATATCTTCGCGAGCGTTTTGAGTATCTTGTACCCCGTGAAACTCAGTGCCGGACCACTAAACAACTACTTCTCAAAACTCCTTCTCATTTCACAAGCCGATGTGGTGGATCCTTTACAGTAAGGGCGGTCAAGCTATGGAACTCACTCCCACATGACATACGTGCTAGCTCTTCTCTTGATATATTTCGGAGCAGAGTAAAGAAATATTATCTGTCAACTTAGAATTATAAATATTTACATATTTTATGTATTTATATGTATAATTGTATATATATGTAGGTGTACGTATGTATGTATGTGTATATATATATATATATATATATATATATATATATATATATATATATATATATATATATATGTATGTATATATATGTGTATATATGTATATATTTATTGTCTTTATTGGTATATATGTATGTAAATCAATAGAAATAAGAATAAAAGAAATAAGAAAATAAATTATACTTATATGTTATACACTTATATGATAATTGTTAACTGTAACTTATAGCCAATTTCTATTAAGTAGCGTTATGTTAATTATTAAGTACGCACGCTGCTACCTACTTGCTTTATATATAAAACTATTTCTCTCTCCCAATAGGTTTGCTGGAAGAGAACTCTTATTAGGGTTAAGCTCGCCTTTGTACATTTATTTAAATATTTAATAATTGTTACCAACTTATTGTGTGTACAATAAAGAATAAAGAATAAAGAATACTGAACAGTTGTCGTATGGCCGTCATAATGAAGTTAATCTCATTTTTTGTCAAACCGTTGGGGCTCAACCAGGTCCACTTTCGGTGAGGTCGCTTCTGGAATAAAAAGCTCATCATAAAGACTGCCCTTTTTTAAATTTGGCCAGCTTTCGGCCCCTTGGATTTCGTTGCCCTATTCGGAATTTCCCTACTTTCAGCTCACCGTTCTCTCTTGTGCCTAGTTTTGCGCTGAAGTCTTCCATTAACATCGTATAGTGGGTATGGAGGAACGCATGGCTCTATAGATATCCTCATACATTTTCTCTACCTCTTCAACGAATTGTGTCGAGGTTGGTGCGTAAACCTGTATGACCTTCAGCGAATACGGTTTGGTAATTCTGAGTATAAGTTACGTAACCCTCGTCGACACACTCCGAATCTTTACCACGTTGTTAACGAGAGACTTGTGGACATTAAATCCAACACCTCCTTGAGACAGATGGTCGCCCTCCTGGTGATAGAACAAGCGGCCGGATTAGAGGATTACCGTGTCCTTCCCTCTGTTCGGACCTCAGACAATCCTATAATATCCCAGTGCAACTTGTTTTCTTCCAGCTCCAGGATCTTCTCGTTAGTCTTCAGTGTGAGTGCGCTATATGTTGCCAGGTCGAGTCGTCTTAGTTGGCAGCTGAACCTCCACCAGAGATTCTTAGCATCCCCTCCTCCATCCTGAGCATGGTCGCCACCGCCGCCAGGAATAGTGGGGCAGACGAGGACTGTGGGCCGTGTCTTCATAATCATGGGGGGGGGGGTATATTTGCCTAGTTGCAACGCTTGGCAAGTGGATTGGAAGCCGCAGTTTTTTTATTGCTGTTTGCTGTTTTCAGAAGGATACTAGATTCCATTTTCTGCCTCAGTTTCCCTCTGACACCTCTAACGACACCCACGGAAAGAAATGGGGTAGTAGGTATTCTTACACGCCACTACACGGAAACCTTATACTTTGTTTTAATACATTCCTACCCGGTGGTACGTAGTGATATGAAGCCCTAAAGCGCTTGATAGTAATTTGTTTATTACAGTCTCAAAATTTAACTGCAGGGAAATAGGTCCCTTCAAAAGAATATTCCATAGGGGCTAGATTTGCCAAAATTGCCTCGCTTTACGAATTGGTAATTTTACACACTTTTTATTCTTTTTCAGTTTTTATTAGAAGGACGCTCCTGTGCATCCCTGTTTGATTTCCCTAAGTCAACTCTTACAACACTCATGGAATGTGTAAATGGAAAAAATTGGGTAAGTAAATTTTACCAGGATGTTACTGTTCGCCGTATTTGTATTATGTGTATTTATAAATGATACGAAAATATATATCATAATAGCTAAAACCCGCTCGCTTCGTTGAGCACACGATAATATTTTATTGCGGAACCTAGATGTAAAATATCAAGATTTTTTTCTGACAAGACTCTCGTAAAATTCGTTCTTTAAATACATATTTTACACATACAGACATGCGAAAAGGCAAATACTTCGTATTTATATACCACAAGTAATAAAAACCCTGTGGTTTCCATTAAGTGCGTTATCGGAATCAGTATTCTAACTTATAGAAATTACTTTAACACAGAAAACTCTATCATAAATAAATTAAATAAAATAAACGTTTATTTGAAAATTGCACGTGGGTTTATTACATCTACATTGGCCGGGGATTTGGCATGATCATGACACACCTCTCTTGCCTCTTTCACGTCCTTATAACTACGCATACACGTTCGTTGTTAAAATTAAACTTCATTTGGCCGATATTCAATATATTGCTAATTTGGTCAATACAGTTCCATCTAAGATATCATTGCCAACTTCGCTTTGCTTTAAATTTTTGTCACTGTTTCCTCATCGAAACTACACAACCCTTTTATACTTGAGAGGGCCATGCATTAAAATAGTGGTTAATGCTGCTGTGTTTCATATGGTGAGCGTAAAGAACCGAAGACCCTTTTTCTCTGTCTCTGACTCTTCGAATTTTGATTCTTAAGGGGATACCTTGAAAATAAATCGAAGTTTTGAGTGAAGCTAACGGACGACTGAGGGTGTGTCAAAATTAAAGGGGTGCAATGACTTCATAGTTCGCAAATTATGAGATAGCCATACCGAGCAAGCGCTCGGAAAAAAATTAAGTAAGCGCCAAACAACATTTTTATTTATTTTAACAAAACTTCGTTATGGATTAAAAAACTGGTTTATGTGAACTTAGATATGATCATTTACTATGCTTTAAAAATAATTCCACGAAAATAATTCGTAAGAATATTGTGGTGTCATGGAGAAATGTAAATAATTAGAGCCTAATTTGCAATTTTTTTTCTATCGAGAAAATTACATAATATCGTGTTTTCCTTTTATGCAATCCAAGGTCATAAAAAATCATACACCAAAATTTTGGTTTGTAGTCTATAAAAGTTAAAAAAATATGTTAAATAGAAAAATCACCAAATTTTCGAGGTTATCACCATAATCAAGGATGAAATATGGATGTTTATGGTCAACTCCATCCACTTACTATCAAGTGGATTAATTGTATGTTGGTTACCCTTTTTCTATCAAAAAAACCATTGTCTGATACCTTTGTGGATACCAAACCAGTCGGAGGCCTCGTTGAATTTTGTGCCTGTATCAGCCCAGCTCTCAACCCAAACGAGGCTAATGTTTGCCATAAAACGACACTATTCGCTTATTCGTAAGCCTAAGTTCATAAAACCACAGAACACTTTTAAATTTTCCCAGTCCAATCAAGTCTAGACTAGAGACGCTATCTCTGCTATACGTAGTACATATTACTTTAATAGTTTTAAAATTCAAATTCACTTGAAAAATATTTTTCAAGTGAATTTTTATGTTTGCAAATTTATACGGGGAAAAGTACTGAAATTTACGAGAAAATCTTCGAAAGCCTTAACTTATTTTTAGGGATTATATTTCATTTCATCATATAAATAAATTCATCTCGCACAGTTTGGAGGTGAGTCCGCGGCGGACGTGACTTGACCTTCAGTCCGTAAATAAGAATCATACCGTTATGTTTTCTTTTTCTTTTTAAATAATACTTAAGTAACAAACATACTTACAGCTCGTGTACACATGCGGTTCGCTACACACAGAGAAGGCTACACACACGTTGTCACCTCTGAGAACGAAGATGGAACGCCTCACAGCTTGTTACTGTACCGGCTCTCTACACCCTGAGGACAACATTGTAGCGCACGCACTGCTACTTGCTGTTGAAAATAAGTTTAGTTTAAGTTTGGTCTTAAAGTTAACCCATCCAAATGTCAGGCTATAATAATAGGTAGCCAACGGATGATAAAGAAACTGGATCCCACAGCTTTGCAACCTGATCGGTTGTAAAGCTGTGGGATCCAGTTTCTTTTAACGGCTTTATTTTAAAACTGAGTAATACCGTGAAAGACCTTGGATTGCACATTGACTCCACCTTGAGCTGGCAAACTCAAGTGGCAAATGTTTGTCAGAATGTGACAGGTATTTTGCGTTCTCTCTACCGCCTGAAGAACTTTCTCCCGTCCAGGACCAAGACGATTATTGTGCAGACCTTAATTTTTCCCATTGTTGACTATGGTGATGTGTGTTATTTTGACCTGAATGCAGAACTCTTGAACAAATATGACCGTCTTCTTAATAACTGCATTCGATTCATTTTTAATCTTCGAAAGTATGATCATGTCGCTCTCAACTCAACTGGTTACCCATTCGTCAGCGCCGAAGTCTACGTGCACTCACTACTCTTTACTCTATCTTGATGTCTCCTAATCCTCCATCTTATTTAACTCCTCATTTATTTTTCAATATCTACCTCCAACCATGATAGAGTTCTCCGTTCTAGTAATAACCTTTTCCTTCAGTGCCCCCCTTTTAGTAATAATTTTGTACAATCATCGTTCTTTGTTCAATCTGTTCTTCTTTGGAACGCTCTTCCTTCCGAAATCAGGAGTGCCGAAAACCGGATTTCGTTCAAATCTAAAGTGCGAGAAATGCTCGTCAATAAAATGGCAGAATCAACTTAGCGTTCGTAACTACGAACTAACTATAATATTAAACACGGCTAACTAGCCGTGTTTAATATTATAGTTAATATATGTGTGTGTGTATATATATATATATATATATATATATATATTGTACATACTTCTTATTACACCTAATACACGGACACACGGGCAGAGGAAGGCCGAATAAAAGATGGATCGATTGTGTGAACAGTGATATGAGAATGAAAGGAGTAAGTATGGAAATGACGGCTGATAGAGAGGAATGGAACAAGAAGATTTACTGCGCCGACCCCAGATAATGGGAAATGGTCTAGAGAATGATGACTTCTTATTACACCTACCTCTTTTATCTCTGCACTACTCTAAGGTAGACTGGTAGATAATGCCTCAGGCATTAAGTCCGCCTATATACATCTAATGTGTATATGAAGTTTAATAAATAAATAAAAATAAGTGAGAGAATGGTATCAACCAAGACGGGCTCCTAGAAAGGAGTCCTATAACCTAGTAGAGACGAAGATAGATGTTGCTCTCACCTACTATTAGTAAATTAAAAAAGTGTGATACGAACCTTCTTCTTTATCAGCTCCATGCAGTCCATTATTGGGCATGGGCCTTTACCGTTGTATTAAGGAGTAGCATTAACCGCCACAGATTGCAGATCACAGTACCAAGTTTCCCGCACCTTTGACGTTGCTCCCCGTGGCCGGTCTGGGTAGTTCACATCCGGTTTAAAAGGGGTGGTATGTCACCATCAATTTAAGGGGATGAAATCTATCTGACCCTTCTTTTTTACAATACATACTACTATGGCAATGTATCCACTTATATTATTGGAGCTCAATGCTGCTATGTTTCATATGGTGAGTGAAAAGATTTGACGACAGTGTCCCAGTCCCTGCAGCGGTGCTAAGATGACAGTCGGTGTATTGAAGTGCTGTAGTGTTTGTACGGTAGGCCTACGATAGTTATCCGAGTATAAAACAGAGTACAAAACCTATCCAACTGCAGATAGATGTAAGACAGGGTGACGTTATATTCCCGAAATTCTTCACCATTGCATTGAAAGACGTTTTCAAGCTAATTGACTGGAAAAGATGGTATAAAATCAATGGCGAGTACATCAGTCACCTTCGATCTTCCGACGATATTTTATTTATATATATTTTTTCAGTTCTGAGTACATAATACATAAAATTAATCTGCCAAACTGTGAACACAGTTTGTCAGCAGCAGCTCTCATGGATGACAAATGTTTATGTACTACTTATATAAAGAGCAAAAAAAAAGGAAAAATAAAATAAACGTCAAATAAATAGCCCGACGATATAGTCAGAATCGCTGAATGACCTAAGCATTATGCTCAGTGACCGCAATAGTGTCTCCCAACGGATAGATCTTGAGATGGAACTAAGGACAAAACAAAATTCACGTGTTACATCCATGTCACACCTATGCTGGTAGTTGTTGGGAGCACTAATCTAGAAGTTGTTGACGACTATGTTTACTTGGAGCAAATAGTCCGACTAGGTAAGTCCAACTTAGAGCGAGAGGTCAACCGACCGATTCAAATCGGCTGGGCGGTGTTTGGAATTCTGGTGAGATATACCAGAAAACTTAAAAATGCGATTATACACGTGATGGATTACGGATCAGAGACGTAGTCCTTCACAGCTGTCCGTATAAGGAAGCTCAAAGTTGGTCAGAAAGTTATGGAAAGGGCTATGCTCAAGATAAAAAATAAAAATATAAATTTCTTTGCAACCTTCCGCTAAATAAATATAATGATGTGTCTAACTGGATTGAAGAGCACCTCCCGCCCTCCCTCAATTGCATGCACTAACTCCGTCACCATTAGTCCCAGCACCACTATTCCCAACAACACTATTCCAGGTAAGACACACCAAA
The DNA here is from genome assembly GCA_036936625.1 of Parnassius smintheus behrii. Classification (NCBI taxonomy): domain Eukaryota; kingdom Metazoa; phylum Arthropoda; class Insecta; order Lepidoptera; family Papilionidae; genus Parnassius; species Parnassius smintheus. The sequence goes on along the minus strand of JAUPFT010000021.1, from coordinate 2,689,804 downwards.
GACGATAATACGACAGGTGTTTCGCCTCCAAAAAATAAAAGTAATATAAAAATACGTGCTTATTCAAATGTAACATTATGTCGAAATTTCAAAACAATCGGTGCTGAGCTTTCGGAGATTTCATATTCAGAACTTTATTTCACGAACAGAAACAACGGGCTTAAATTCTAAAAATGGTTATTCATGTATATGCAAAGTTATGGAAATTGTTTGTTGCACAATATGTTTCGGGTATAATCTCGCGTATACCCGATCGATATATTAGAAAATGTTTACAATTCCCAAATACATTCTCAGTTTTCTCAGTAAATAAAGTAGAAAATTTATTCCACTTTTCTGGCATAATTTATGTAAACCCTGAAAATAAATGAATTGCTTGTTATGTTTTCCAAACTCTCGTGGCGGTTCGTACTGCCTGTATTCATGCCATTAAATACTAATATCCTACAATTTTTCTTCCACTTCTTTTCAATAACATCCATATATTTTTCTTTTATAATTACGTATGAGTTACTTAGGCGTGACGCTTTCTTAACTCACATTTTTGTTTGATCCACCAACCACCCCAACGGCTTTGCTCCCTTCGAACTACGTCGTTCGGATTGGAAATCACGCCAAGTTTATTTATAGTTGCTCTCCGTAACGTTATAAGAATATCCTACTCAACATCATTCCGTGAGTGTCGTATGAAGCGGCAGAGCGAAATCGCAACAGGTGATGGCAACAGCATCTTCCTACAACAACGAAACTTAACTACTCTTATAAAAAACTGCGTTTTCCAACCCGCTTGCTGAGTGTAGCAAATATGGCTTTGTTTGTCCTATGTAAGAGAGACCACATTCACAATCAAGCTTATAGACTCCTGCATCTTGCAGAGGGACGTTACACTGATGACTGATGGTAAAAACTGACTAATCTTCTTCGGTGGCTTTATATATGTTTTAACGGAAGCACGTTTCAAGATGTGGAGAAACTTGTCAGTGACACCTCTGAGATATGGCAGTACGGCAGGCACAAGCTGGACTGTGGCCGGTTTCACTCGTTCACTGTAATGTACCCGAAGCTTGTTGAGAAAAATACGACACTTTTACAATTCTGCCATAAGATAAAGTAAATACATTTTTAAACCATCTTAACTCCAGAAAATCTAAAATTAAGTTTACAATGGAGTTAGAAGCAATACAATTCTTTAGCTTTTCTAGATGTGTTAGTCATTCGGACTCCTGATAACACCTTGAAGCCTTTAGAAGAAATTCCCATACAGATAGATATTTAAACGGTGATTCTAACATTCCCTCCTCACACTCCTTTAATACTTCACAGATAGCATCCGTGGGTAAATCTTTATTTCAGAGAGCACAAGGAATCTGTGACAGAAAGCACCTGGCCGCCGAGCTACGACACGTCAAGCAAGTTTTGCATGACAAAAAGCTTCGGATCCCGCGCCTACGTCACATTGAACGAGTGAAGCTGGCCACAGTCGAGCGTGTGCCTGCTATACTGCCATATGTCAGAGGTGTCACTGACAACACTGGACACATTTTAAAGTTGCTTCCGTTAAATCATACTTCAAGCCGCCGAAGAATATTGGTCAGTTTTTACCATCAGTCAAGTGTAATGTCCCTCTACAAGATGCAGTAGTGTACAAGCTTCATTGTGAATGTGGTCTCAAGAGATGTCCCATATAAGAATATAGGACAAACAAAACGATAAATAAAAACCCTCGTAAAAAGAACACATAGCTGATGTAAAGAATCGACGCTCCGGAAGTCTGCAGCCTGTGAACACGTACAAGATCGCCGCCGTCACTACATCAGTTTTGATAGACCACAAATCCTCGTTAAAGAACACCGATTACAAGGATGATTCTCAAGACTATTGAAATCAAAGAACATCATAAATTCACTAGAGACGATGTTTGGTTTCTACCATTTGCTTGGGATCCTATTATTAATAAAATTAAATACCAACCTTAGCATACAACTGCAAGGCTTCAATATACTATAAGTTCATACTGGGTGGATCGGAAAAAACATTAATAATTTTAATCTGAAAGTATCTGTAGTTAACTATGACATTGGGATGTCAAACACCTCAGTCCCCCTCGTGACCATGGCTGCTATAAAGTGCTCGAAACGCCGGGGATATAAAGTAAGTTAATACGCGATATAATACGTAAAAACTAGTTGCATTTAAATGTGTAGTGTTCGCGTAAACATAAGAAATCATTAATTATTAGTAATTATAATTACCTGCGTACTGTATAACTTAGATGGAATGCCTCACGGCCTGTCATTATACTGGCTCTCTATACACTTCTGGTGCAAAAAATTCTGTTTAGCGGTAGAAATAGGTGATAGGATGGTAGCTACCCCGGCGGACTCCTGGGTAGATCAGAAGTCCTACCACCTAGTACAATAAATGTCAAGCAATTTCTAAAAAATGCTTATTTTAACAACTCCAAAAGGATATTTTCGACAGGCCTGTTGGTCTAGTGGTTAGTGACCATGACTGCTATGTCACTAACCACTAGACAAACACGGAGGTTGTGGGTTCGATTCCCACCCGGGACAAATGTTTGTGTGATGAGCACGATCATTTGTTCTGTGTCTGGGTGTAATTTATCTATAATATTTATGTATTAAGAAATATATAAGTATGTTTATCAGTTGTCTAGTACCCATAACACAAGCTCTGCTTAGATTGGGACTAGATGGCGTTGTGTGATAGTTGTGGAATATTATTATTATTCATGGGGTATCTATATAATTTTCTCACCTGGTTGGGTTCTATAAATATATGATTATAAATTAAAATGAAAAGATAAATGTACATAAATATCAATAAAATAAAATAAATACAAAAACTACATAAATAAATAAGATCCAAGCAGATGGGAGCCCTCGGCGGGGGAGACCAGATGGCCGAGGGTTAGGGGGAAAGGGAAAGAAACCGGCGGACGATGCGGGCGGTATCGAGGAGCACCGCCTTCTGCATTTGAGCCCCGAGCGGTTATTATTATTATTATTATTATATTTAAATTTTACTGACTAAATTGACATTATATAATAACCTTTACAGAATTTAAGTTAAGAGCCACTGTTAAAAAAAATATTTGCGTTTCAAAGCCTTCAACCGACATTTCTCGATAATAGAAGGAACGTTGCACTTAATGGGCGAACCTTTCTCCAATTACCGCTCAACAAGGATGTCTGCTAAAAACGAACGAAAACGTACCTGAAGTACGTAGTACTATTATTTATTCTGTGCCTGAAGTAGGTCTGTTAACTTTTTTATTTTAAATATTGTACTGCAAGGCCATAAACTGAAAAATATAGTACAATATAGCAACAGAGGTAGCTTAAAAATATAGTATGTTTCAAATTCAAATTTTTACCATTCATATGAATTTAAATTTTATTATTAAAAAAATGCTTCGGTGGTTTAGTCATATAAAAGAATGAGGATAGTGACAAAACAAATTTATGTTACAAAAGTGAACAACAGGGTGGGTATGGGACGGATGTTTATCTACCAAATTGGCTGTAAATTGAAGATCGGTTAAATTAAAAGTACTCTTAACCGTCGAGCATGTGTGCGTAAATATATGGATATAAAATGCAGAGAGGCGCGTCAGTATCGTGCTAAATTGAAGTCCGTAATCTCTACTTACCCCTCTGGGTGACAGGTTTGAGGGTTTAGTATGTATTCAAAGGAAAATTTCTGCTGTTTCAAGCCTTTATTAACATTATATTCACGCATCATGTCTTATTCAGCTTTAATTAAAATTCAGTAGTGCCACCTACTAAATATATAGCTGGAGTAATAATGTATTTTTTATTTTAGTTTAAACATCCTAGCTCGTATGCAGTTTGTTGAGTGATTTTGTGTCTAGGAAAACATTAGTGGTCTTTTAACAGGAATATTAGAAATCAAGAAATATTTAAATTACTTGTTTGTCACCCTTATTTTATAAATATTAATTAAAATATTTATAAAATAAGGGTGACAAACAAGTACACAGTCAACCTGATGGTAAATGGATGCTGTGGGTCATAGACATTTACCCTCGATTAAGAATCAAAACACAGATGCGTTGTCACCCCCGAGGACTAAGATGGAATGCCTCGTTTTCCGGTAAAAAGAGTTTTCAAATCAGTCTCTGCACTCACCATACGAAACCCAGCGGTATTAAGCTGCTATTTTACAATGATATTGTGTGAGAACGTGGTCCTTCCTCGGTCGAGCCGACCCATTTGTGCTACAACCATAATATAGCTACAAGAAAAATAATCCATAGCATGTACATTTACTAATATTAAACATGTTTTAGACATTTTATGTTAATTATATTTATTTCAATTGTTTGTATAGAATAACAAAGACCACAAGCACACATTGTACCATATAGAATATGCTGTGGCCCATAGGCATCTACACCTATCCCCGATAAATAATTAAAATGTAAATGCGTAGTCTGCCCCGAGGACTATGATAGAATGCCTCGTTATCAATAAATAGGATGTTCGATTCTCTACACTCATATTACGAAGCATAGAAGCATTACACAGTTATTTTATGGTGGCGTTCTGTGAGCTCGTATTCCTTGCCTTGTCGAGCCAATCCATTCGTGCTGCAAGCATAACATGGCTTTACCACGTATGAATCGTTACAAAATTAAAATGAATCTACATATTTAATTCCGTAAACCGTAATAAAATCCAACAATGTCACTAATTAGACTGAAATTTTTATGTAATAGTGAGTCTTTTAAATAGTGATCATTCCTTGTAAATCTTCTTGAGTGTGTTTTGTTCTCAGACATAGTGCATAGAAGAATTAAAGCCCCAACGTAAAGGCTTCAGAAGCTTTAACATTATTTTTTTTCCTTGATACATTGTTTATGTAAAAAAAAAATCATTGACCCTTTTAAGTGGACTCCACAAAGTGGCTAAGTAATAACTGGAATGTCGTTTAAATAGTAATGTGCATAATATTCATCCCCTGCCATTTGCCACCCTTTGAGGTGGTACTCTCTACGAATGTATATGGAACTACTCCTAAAATATAATACATTTAATAAATAGAAATAATAAATAAAATATATTTTATTAAATAAGTTAACAATTGACGAAGATATCGCGTAATAATACAAAAATGAAAAACATTTGGATTGCGAACCCTCTCTTTTTATTTTAGGTTAATAGCTAAAGGTTATTTGGGACTATGATATCGTGACGTCGAATACCTCAGTCCTCCCCTAGTGAGTGTAGTCTAGTACACGTTTCCTCCGTGGGTTTAGCCTGGTACACGTTTGTAGCACTATGGGTAATGAGTACTGCAAATCACTTGAAACTTGTACTAGGTGGTTGAACTTCTCTTCTGGTTCAAAGTCCGTCTGGGCCTGGGTAGGGACCACCACACTTAACTATTTCTGCAGGTAAATAGCAGTGCTGCACCACTATGTTCAGGTCTGCAGGGTATAAGATCGAGTACAATTACAGCCTGTGAGGCATTCCATCTTATTCCTCAGAGGTGACAACGCACCCGTAGCGTACGTTGTTTGAAGTTGGCTTCAAAGCCAACTTCAAACAAAGTTACTTGAGTAAGAAAGAAACTGCAGTCCATGGGACTGCGGTTTACACTTACCATCAGGTGTCAGGTGTCACTTCCTATTTAAATTTTTTGTTGAGAAATTAAAAATAAGACAAGTTTATCGCGACAATATCCGTAAAATTAGTTTCATATAATTCGTCGTTTGTGGAGTAATAATAATAATGTAATTTATTTAGTTCCAAACATACACACAAATTAACATAACAAAATAATTTAATATAATAGAACTATAAAGGCGTCTACTCAGCAGAAACGTTATAGAAACCACATAGTGGTAACTACAACTACTGATTTTCATTAAATCCAGAGACATAGGTGGAATAAAATAAACTAATCATGCTTATCACAGGTTCCAGCACTTATAAAAATAGACACTATACTTGGTTGCACGGAAAAACCATTCGTAATTTTATTTTATTCGACGGTATGCTTGCCAAGATTTGTCCTTCCTTCGACCTTTCCTTCACCTGTTGTCCCTCCGTACACACCGGGGTGGTGGGGTGAGAGGGGAAAGAAGATGATTCTAGAATGTCACGTGATTCTCGCAACGCCTACGTAGGCGTTGCGAGAATCACAGAAGAAGAAGAGAAGCGGCCGAAGGGAAGAGAGCGCACGTGCGCTCTCTTCCCTTCGGCCGCTAGTTGGAACCGCACCGCCTAGGACAGTCGCGTCCTAGAGGACTCTTGCCCACGCGCACCGCTAGTTTAACCGCACCACGCATGGAACAGTCGCGTTCCAGGAGTAACCGCCTCACACATGACATAGTCGCGCACCACTCTCTTCCTTCGCATCACCGGACAGGAACGCATCTCTGGGGCCCCAGAGAATCCGCCAGAAGTCGCACCGCAGCAACAAAGCGCCCAAGCCGCATCGAAGTAACACCCCGGTGAGTTACTTCCAATTATAAGCCTGCTTGACATAATTGTGTTTATTAGTTAATCCGCTCCAATTTCATTTTCTCCTAGCGTGATCATCATCGTTTAGGGAAGAGCGAGTGCATTGTCAGGAAAACCGCATGCTATAGTCACCATTTTGTGGAGACGGAAGAAGCCATCCGCTTATACATCCATTTGGTGTAACATCTCGCGTAATAGGCTTAAGGCTCGACTGGGGAATTGGAATTCGGTAACCTTAGGCCCGTCGCTCAACCAATACTTATATTAAAAAACACACCTACACTACTTAGTAGAAATCACAACTCGTTTTATTTAGTAATACAAACCATGTTATACATACAAGCATCATACAGGTGAGGATTACTTTAAATCCAGTATATTTTCCACATGGCACGGCGATAACGTCCAGTGATGAATAATGGAACAGTTCCCGTACTCGATGAGTGCTTTGTCGCCCACCTCCATTACAAAGAATAAATTACATGATTGAAAAACGAATGTAAAGGGTTCATTGTTGTTTTTTGTTGAATATAAGTTTTGGGCTTAATACTCTTTAACCGTGTATGGTGATGTAAAAATATCCACTACCTAATATCGTGCCGTGGGCGTCGTAAGCGGTGACAGAGTAAATTGAAACAGGAGGTGGCCAGCAGCATCTGCCTGATAACAATCCGAAATAATAAAAGAAAACCGTTTTTCTTTTTACGTAATAAGTGTGACAGCACAGCATACATAGTCCTCCTGTTGGGAAGTGGATGCTATGGCCTATAAACATCTGCATCTATCCTCCGAGTTGTTACCTCCGAAGGTTCCTGTCATGAGTGCACTATATATATGTTTTACACAAGTGATCATTAGTTTCAAAGTACAGACTATAGTATATAGATAGACGAGGTTTTACTTCGCGAAATTTCTCATTTCGCATTTATTTCGGTAGAGATACCGTCGCAGACAAAACTAATTCGCTTCGTTAAAGCTTAATCACAGTTTGTAGATTTTCGTAAGTCTTTATTGGATTTTCTACTCGCGGAAAAGATTCTGAAACTATATTTTTGTATTTCTCCCTTGTTTCTTACATTACGCTATTTAGTCCCATTAATTAAACCGACGAAAATTAAAGAGACTTTTCTCTTAAAAGTCAACGTTAAAGAAGACATCTACGACTTTTTCTTACCACTTAGGTATGAAATAACCATTTTTTTAACGTGATTAAAGATCCTACATCTGGCAGACAATAAAACTGTGGCCAGTTTTGATGTGCACTTACTGTTCACATGTTTACCTACTGAACACTACATCTCATTTGTAACTAATTAGAAGGCTGGAAGCAAAACCGACGGTTTGAATAACACTGCATATTCTACGGGCAATACGTCCGTATTTGCAGTGTTACTCAAACACAGCCGTATATCTGGCTACCTATAACAGAAGCAGGAGTTCTACAAGCAAGTAGATGATGTGGCAATGGGCTCGCTTGTATCTCTTAATGTCACAGATATATTCATGGAAGACTTTGAGGAGAGAGCCCTGATTAATTATACCGTAAATCCAAGATTCTACAAACGGTACGTAGACGACACTTTCACAATTCTACCTTTAGTAACTGCATTTTTAAACCATCTCAGCTTCATAAATTCTAAAATTCTGTTCACAGTAGAGTTAGAGGCAAACAATTCTTTAACATTTCTGAAGAAGTGCTGGTAGTTCGGGATATTGATAACACCTAGAGCCACACTGTGCATAAAAGAGACCCATACAGATAGATATTTAAAAGGTGATTCTCACCACCATCCTTCACTGTTACCTACCGTTACTAAATATTTGTTTCAGAGAGCACGAGGGATTGGTGACAGTAACCACCTGGCTGCCAAGCGACACCACGTCAACCAAGTTTTGCATGACATCAAACTTCGGGTCCCACGACTACGTCACAGTGAACGAGTGAAGGCGGCCACAGTCGAGCGCGTGCCTGCTGTACTGCCGTATGTCGGAGGTGTCACTGACAAGATTGGCAACATCTTAAGGCGTGCTTCCATTAAAACATACTTCAAGCCGCCGAAGAAGATTAGTCAATTTTACCATCAGTCAAGTGAAGTGTCCACGCGGAGTGTACACGTTTGATTGTGAATGTGATTTCACTTACACAGGCTAAAGAACACGTTGCTGATGCGAAAAATCAACACTCAGGGAAGTCCCCGTCGCTACATCAGATTTGATAGACCACAAATCCTTGCTAAAGAACACAGATTTCTTTCAAGGATGATTCGCGAGACTATTGAAATTAAAAAAAGAACATCCTAATTTCTATAGAGAATATGTATGAGTGCTACTATCTGCTTGTGATCCGTAAAATTACTTTTATTTAAATTTTTATATTAAACTTTAAAAAAGAAAACCTTTAAGAAGAGGCCCTTATTTCGGTGGTAAATATTGTTTATATAAGTTTTTCAATTTTCTTTTCAATACTTAAGTTAACTTTGTACTAACTCTAGGTCCATAGACAGAATACTGCATGCAACATTAGTTTGTTACTATTTTTACGAGCTTAGGGTTCGTGACAATAAAAAACTGCCGATTGAATTACCAAAATTGACACTTTAATTACCGACCCCAATTAAAACTTAAAACACATTAATAATTAATCACTCTGATCACTTTATTTCACTCCGGAGCTTCGCTTGTATCACCAATTCAATACTGCCCCGATCGCGGCTATCAACGGTGGAAAGTTCAAGATTGGCATTTTCTTGGAAGCCCTCCTCGCTTTGTTCCCCAACACTAGATGACGCTAGTGCCAGGTACCAGACATCAACTTAGGCGCGAAACACTGCCCCCTCCTAAGACATGCTCGCCCCGAGCATTATCAGCCCCATAATAACGCACCAGTCGATCCACATGGACGATCTTAGTAGTACCACTTGCACCTTTCTGTATCCGGTAGGTTATATCGTTGATCCTGGTCACATTCCGGTACGGGCCGTCCCATTTAGCTTGAAGCTTAGAATATTTCCCTTTGCTGCGGACTGGATTGTAGTACTTAGGCGCGCAACACTATGTACGAGTAAACAACATGTGCGAGTAACAACAAGCACCTCATATGGGGAGGTGGTTATATACTGCGATACTCGAAATCTGACGTGTTGGAGCTCTCGTGCTTAATTTGTAGTGAACAATTTTAAAATATATAGATTTTGAATTTGAATATAAAAGTTGCAAACAAAATGGACCTTACTACATGGCATTCACCAGCTGATAGTTCAGTGAAGATCGTACGTAATCGAATAGATTTCTTGTTGATTAACAGAAGGCATAGAAATTGTATTAAATCTGCTAAGACATATCCCGGAGCCGTTATTGGATCTAATCACAACCCTATTGTGGCCGTTATTAAAGTTCAGCTAAAGAAAATGAAACTTCGCCCAGCCATTAATGACGAAATGTGTAGGCTAAAGCACGAGAATGATAATCTTGTTTTCTCCAATACGGAGCAAGCATGGCATAATTTTAAAACATCAATTATGGATGAAAGTAATAAGATCTTAGTTTCAACACCGCGATATAGGAAAACTGAGTGGATTACTAACGAAATCTTAAATTTGATGGGTTTAAGACGTTAAAATAAATTGAAAAAGGAAAAGTATGCATATACAGCTTTCGATACGGAAGAAAATAAGACAGGCAAAAGAAAAGTGGTATAAAAAGTTTGACTATTTTAATATGCATAAGAAGATTAAAGAGGTTATATCCCCTAAACATCAAGGACGCACACAAAGAACTCTTCTTAATAAAGATAGCAAATATGCCTCTTGTAACTGAACTCTTTTGTGACATTCGTTCTGATCCTGTTGATTTCATTTACGAAGACACGGGACCTGCCATTACAAGGAGTGAAGTCTATTATGCCATTAGAAATGCAAAAAACAAGGAAAGCTTATAGTCCCGATGACATACCAGTCGAGGTAATTAAAGTGATTGAGGAGTATAATCTGGATTATCTTGTTAGCCTCTTCAACGCTATTTACAACTCTGGCACGATTCCATCCGACTGGCTCAAATCGACATTCATCACCTTACCCAAGCCCAGGAATCCTAAAAGGTGCAGTGATTATCGTACCATTTCGCTCATGAGTCATGTTTTGAAGCTGTTCTTAAAAATAAACTATAATAGAATTTACTCAAAATGTGAGTCTGCACTATCATATACTCAGTTTGGTTTTGGAAGCGGTTTGGGAACTAGAGACGCACTTTTGGCTATCAAATGCTGGTACAAAGGTGTTGGGATATGAATAAAGATCTGTTTGTCTGCTTTATTCACTATAAAAAGCCTTCGACCGCGTTCAACATGGCAAGTTGATTGAAATACTTTAGAAAATTGGCTTAGACTTCAACGACCGCCTATTGGTAAAAACTTATACTGGAACCAGCGTGCAAATATAGGGGTCAACGGGAAATCATCATCATACATACATTGACATAGAAAGAGGCGTACGACAAGGATGTATTTTGTCACCCTCACTGTTTAATTTGCATGCTGAAGCCATATTTTCAGAGGCACTAGATAACAGTTCAGACGGCATATCAATTAATGGCAAATTGTTGAGCAACATTAGGTACGCAGACGACACGATATTAATCGCCGATAGTCTTGTGGGTCTTCAAAGGTTAGTAGATTCAGTGGCTTCCGTTAGTGTTGAATACGGTATTAACATCAATACCAATAAGACGAAGTACATGGTAATAAGCCGAACACCTGAGCTTATCACATCTTTATCCCTAAATGATCAGGGTCTTGAACGAATCACCAAATTCAAATATCTAGGCACAATGGTTGACGAAACAGGAGATCACAGCCTCGAAATACGATGCAGAATAGAGCAAGCATGCACCGCTTTTTCGAGAATGATAAAAGTTCTTTGTGACCGGAACCTAAGTATTTCTCTTCGAACACGCATAGCGCGGTGCTATGTCATTTCTGTACTTCTCTATGGTGTCGAAGCTTGGACGCTGACAGAAGCCATGTCTAAAAAACTGGAAGCGTTCGAGATGTGGGTGTACATACGTTTGCTAAGAATTTCTTGGAGGGACTGCATACCAAACACCACCGTGCTACAAAGAATGGGGAAGGTCACAGAGATACTTACAACCATAAAGAGGAGGAAATTGGAATATTTTGGGCATGTGATGCATAACACCAAAAAATATGAACTCCTTCAAGTTATTATTCAGGGGAAAGTGGCAGGCAGAAGGAGGCCTGGCCGCAGAAGGATATCGTGGCTGAAGAACTTGCGCCAGTGGTTCGGGAAGAGCACAAGATCACTGTTTAGAGCAGCGGTCTCAAAAGTTGAAATCGCCCTAATGATTGCCAACCTTCGCAGGGAGACGGCACCTTAAGAAGAAGAAACAAAATGGATAAATAAAATTTTCCTGTTTCATTTATTAAATAATTTAAATTCCTTGCGTCACTTCCGGCAACATTCTACGGGACCGAATAGACCGAATCAAAGCGACGCATTTGATACAAGATGAAATAATTTATTTCCCCCAACATTTCAAGCACTCTTCCATAAAAATAAACGCCTGATATTTTTCAATACTAGGAATGAACGTAGGAAATAAAAGAAATATAAACTGACATACTCTTTTTCTTTAACAGCGTTTTAAGTAATAATAATAATGATGTCCTCCAAATCGAATTTCTACCACGGTGGACAGCCTCAACGGAGACCAGCCATCCTCTATTCCCTTATTCTCATAATCTGAAGGGACTGTAAACCGACTGATCAGAGAAAGATCTAACGAGTAGTACGACGGTATTTTTCAGATAAGCTAGGGAACAAAAATACTGTGAAGAATATCAAACAAAGTGGTTAGAAGGAATAAAGCAACACCAATAGATCCTATTCGACGTGTCGTTAGTTTATTATAAAATAGTTTAACATTCGGATGACAATGCATTCAAATTTCGAACTTGAGTTGATATATTGCCGTGTGTCTAGATACTATTTATTTATTTTATTTTTATTTTATTGATATATTTTTTTATTTTATTTATTCTGAACAATACAAATTGTGTTCAATAATTCATGCAAAAATACGATTGAAAAGTTTAACAACAAAATTTACAAAATTATATAAAATTGCAAAAAAATATAAAATTACAATAATTAGTATACAATTAAATTATACAAAATGGCAATAACTACAAAATTACAATTATATAAAAATGTTATGTATGTTAAAGTCAAATCCCACCACTGTCAATGAAGTATTAAATACCATATTAAATACACAATATCACACAGTTACGTATTAAATATCACAAAATAATAACATATTTATTAGAAATAGAATATATTTGTCACAAAAAATACAATTATTTCTTAAAATGTCATCAAAGGTTTAAAAACATTGAATTTTATGTAATCGCATTAGGATGTAGAAACTCCTCAACACCGTAATAACGTTTTTCCAGTAGGAAATTTTTTAAAGTATTTTTGAAGCTACTCTTGTATAACGTATTTTTTAAATCAATTGGTAATTTATTAAACAGAAGTACTAATTGATAATGAGAGGAGTGTCTTAGTCACAACCATACGGGTGATGATTTTATTATGAAAGTCTTTTCTCCTGGTGTTTTTTCTTATGGTTTTTTGGTCTATAGTCTCATATTCGCCAATAACTTTTGCAATTAGTGTAAGTAAGATCAGTATATACAGGCATGGAACAGTCAAGATTCCAAGTCTTTTGAAATGTATGCGACATGATTCTTGTCGGTTTATCCGGACTATGGTTCTGATTGTCCTTTTTTGCAGAACAAAGGCTTAGTGTACATTAGATATGTGGTAAAGTTAAGCTACACATATGTAGTCTCCGGTTCCTTATACTCACCTTATGAAACCGAGCAGCAGCTACTATTTTACGCCGGTTTTCTGTTAGAGCGTGCTACTTCCCAGGTCAAGGTGACCCACTCTTGTTACAACCATAATAAAGCTGCAGCACGAGGGGGTTGTCAATTTAACATGTGTTCAGCGCTGAAGGAAAATATCGCGAGGATACCTGCGAGGCTGAGAAACCTAAAATATTTTGAGAACGTGTTACCACCCTATGGTAAAAAATAAAAAGTCCACCTTATGGTTTGTGTGAATTTTGATTCTTAATAATGAAGATAAATGAAGATGTTAATATGTCGTAGCAACCATTTACCATCAGGACGGCTGTGTGATCGTTTATCATCCCATTATTTAAAAAAGAAAATGCTGTGACCCACGGACATCCACATTTAAGACTAAAATCAAATGTCTCATTTTCAGTAAAAAGGGTCTTCGATTCTCTACACTAACTATACCAAACACAGCAGAATTAATCTGGTATTTTACTCTAGTAGGCTGTGAGAGTGTTATTCTTCCACAGCCGAGCTGACCTAATCATATTACAACCACGATATAGCTGTAGCATCGCTATACCACTTAAAATATATTTATATATTTATCAATTATAATATTAAATGCTTTCACTGTTGCAAAGTATGTAGCGTTGTTTACTTTGTTTTTCAAATATATAGTTTTTACTTACATGTTAACAGCATATCCTACTTATATCAAATTGCATCATTCCGTGTCTTACGTAGGTAACATATCTAGAAAAATATGAAATGTGTATTTGAATCCAATAGAGATATATGACCTACAAATTCTTATTAAAGGCAACTGCGAGCAGAGTTTATTTTAGACAAAGGGGATCAAAATTGCTGCTATTGGACGAAGGCTAATGAAAATTTTAATAAAAATCTAACATAGTTGTAACCTAACAAGTGAGTAAGCTGTTAATATCCAAGAACAATAACTTTGGAGTATGCGTTCCAACTACCGTGTAGTGACGATGTAAAAATAACCACTACCCTTTATCGAAAAGGTGACAGTAGAATATAAACTAGAAGATGAATGGTTGCCAACCCGTCGCCAAGCGTGGATATAGGCCAAGTATATCCATGCTTGCTTGCTTTCCAAGTATATAGATGCTAGATGAGATCCACTTATCATCAAGTGGACTGTGCCCGTATGTAATTTTATTCTATAAAATTGTACTATATAATTCATTTATATATATATGAAGAAAATGTTCAAATTTCTTTTGCTATTTCCCTTAACAGAATATTTTCTCTTATAAATTTATAAACATGTCAACAAAAAGAACGTCATGTGGTCGCAAAAAAGAAAAGTCCTTACATTGGCAAGAGATCTCGCTATCGTATTTCTCATTACATTTTTAAATTAAACGCATAAGCGAAGTAAAACATGATTAAAATTAGCAAAACTCTAGTAATTTATTTGTATTATGTTTGGCAGTAAGATAGCATCCAACAATAAAATTCTTTACTAAAAATTCTTATATATGACAATATGTGACAACTGTACGATGTTTGTTACATTTGCATTGATGTACGGCGTACGACGCCGCGATGTCGCGTCAACACTGTGGTCGTGGGAACTTGGAAAGATCGTGACGGGTCGATGATGTATTGCTGACTTACTTATATCTAATAATTTCTTATATTTACGCGAACACGATACATTGATTCAAACTACTTTTACGGATTTTATCGCGTTTATTTATGATATTTTTAATACCCGACATTTCGGGTGCTTTCCAGCACCCATGGTCACGGGGAACTGAGGTGACTGAGGTCCCGATGTCAAAGTTAGCCCGGAGTACCTTCAGCTTTTTAATTATTGTCTTTGGTCCGATCTACGTAGAATGAACTAACGGTGTTTCAAAGTCTGGCAGTGGTCGCTTGCGTTTTGCTTTAATTTTATTAATTATAGGGTCCCAAGCAGGTGGTAGTACCCAGCCTCCTTCTCTATTAAAATTAGGATGTTTTTTTTAATTTCAATAGCCTCACGTATCATCCTTGGTAGGAATCGATGTTCTTTCGTGAGGATTTGTGGTCTATCAAATCTGATGTAATGGTTGGGGGCCGTCTAGGATATGATCGCAAACTGCAGACTTCCCGGAACGTTGATGCTTCATGTCAGCTATGTGTTTGCCCTATATATGAGAGACCTTACTTATATCTGCTATAGATGTTCTTACACTTAACATGTGTAGTGGTGGTGTAACATGTTAAGTGTAAGAACATCTATACTGTACATCCACTAGCCCATATCGTCCCGCGGGTGTCGCAAGAGGTGACATTGGGAAACTGAAGCAGGAGATGGGAGATCAACTTTCCGATAACTCAAATTTAACTGTGGTTGCCAAGATTTAGACAATCTATGTGGAAGGGCTATTTTCAGACCGCCATAGCGGACTAGTAAGGTGAAATGGAAATTGACCGGCCATAAAGCGCTAAGAACAGATAACCGATGGGGAAGAAAGCATCTCGAGTGGCAGCATCATATCGGCAGGCGAAGTGTAGGTCGTCCCCCACTAAATGGAGTGACAACTTGCTAAGATATGCAGCTAGTCGGTGAATGCTGATGGCTCAAGACCGTGCTTTATGGCATTCTTTGGTAAAGGCCTATGTTTCAGCAGTGGACTTGTAAAGGGCTGTAATGAAAAAAATCCCGCTGGCTTTCTTGCTGATTCTTCCGAGAACAAAGGTTTTTTCCGAACAGGAGATAAATTGAAAATAAGAGTGTCTTTTCATTAGTGTTATTTATAATGTATTATAATCTATTTTGAATAAATAACTTCTGCTTTAGTATACCCGCTGTTTTTTTACCGTGAGGATATAATGGATGAACAAATTAGAAACCTATGGCATAGATATTTTTCAAATTTATGTTTAGAATAGACATTTTAATTATGAAAAATGTGAGTGTGATGACCTTAAATTATGTGAAAAGCGTCAATGAATTTGTAATGTTCTTGGCCTTTAACCGACCGCCAGGTAAAAGCTTACTAAAATTGAGTATTATTTATTGATAGATCAATTTGATAAAATATTAATGGAAACACAATTAATCCGAAAAATATCTGTACCATTTTAAAAAAATTGTTATTACACCCATTTTTTCCTTTTGATAAAAAAGTCAACAGTTTAAGTTTGGTTTCCAAAAATCTTAACCTTTAAAATTAATTTTTGTCGTGTCGTGACGGTGTGAGAATATCCACAGCTCCATGTCATCCCGTGGGTGCCGTGAGAAGCGACAGAGGGAGATCAGGAGATGGGCAGCAGTGTCTTACTGATAACAA
This sequence comes from Parnassius smintheus behrii, assembly GCA_036936625.1. Lineage (NCBI taxonomy): Eukaryota > Metazoa > Arthropoda > Insecta > Lepidoptera > Papilionidae > Parnassius > Parnassius smintheus. The sequence goes on along the minus strand of JAUPFT010000021.1, from coordinate 2,673,098 downwards.
CTAAATACAAAACCTTGCGGCTTCCAACCTGTCAAGCGTCAATCAAAGGGGGGGGGGGGGCTATGTTCAGCAGTGGACTGCAATAGGCTGTAACGGTAACAATTTCATTAAAAAAGTCGACTTGAAACAATACGTAGTAGCTGTGGATATCCTAAACTCAAAATTGTACTTAATGGCAATCTATGGGAGGGGGGAGTGGGAATATATGGAAATATTTTTTCAGCCGTGGACCTTTAGTAGGATGTAGTGATAGAACAGAATAGAATACTTTTATTCAATATAAGTTATAAGCTTTTCATAATGAAAGTCATTTTATACCATACCAATGGCTCGGAAAAATCTTTGTCCTGGGAAGAAGAATGATACAGCCTTTAAAAATCTATTAGACGCAGACATCATCTCATTCATAAGTGGAGGAAAATAAATATGTCGAAGACATATAAAGCCTTCAAACATGCATTGGGCCAGCGCATTAAAAACTTCCTTCTAAAAACCTTCTCAGAATTGATGGTATGTCAGTTCCAAATTCGGAATACCACATAAACTGTTCACCATCCGTAGTGATAGTTATGTGGTTACGTTGGATGAATCTTTTATATTTTTAGTAATATAGTTCAGTTAAAATATTTTTAAAAAAGCGTAAACTTAACAGAGAATTAACAGGCGGTTAAATTAATATTAGGGTTTAAATCTGATTCAATAAATAGTTTATACCGAAATGTTTGTCAACACTAAATCCTAACTAACAATAACATCGTTTGGAAAGTCCAACCTCTCAAATTAATTCTATTGCTGTATTAATTATATTGTATTCTATTGCACAGTATTTCACGCATCGCTTGCAACTTTTACGTGGTAGAGCCACGCCGCAGTTATATTAGTAGTATAGTTGTAGCACAAATGGGTCGGCTCGACCGGGGAAGGACCACGCTCTCACAGAATACCAGCGTGAAATAGTAGCTTAATGCTGCTGTATTTCGTATGGTGAGTGTAGAGAACCGGAGACCCTTTTTACTGGAAACGAGGCATTCCATCTTAGTCCTCACGGGTGACAACGCATCTGCATTTTGATTCGTAATCGAGGATAGATGTAGATGTCTATGAGCCACAGCAACCACTTACCATCAGGTGGACTGTATGCTCGTTTGTCACCCTATACTACAAAAAAAACTTTACAAAGCCTAAGTTTGGCCCCACATGGAATACTGTTGTCATCTCTGGGCCGGGGCACTCAGTGCCAGCTCTTTCCACTAGACCGCATCCAGTGCAGAGCGATTCGAATCGTTGACGACCGAGTTCTTTTTCATCGGCCCGATTCGCTGGCGCTGCGTAGGGATGTTGCATCCTTATGCGTTTTCTATCGTATTTACCATGTGGAATGATCTGAGGAATTGTTCGGATTAGTTCCAACCACCAAATTTCACGAACGCACATCGCGTCAAAATTCCCGATACCATCCTCACCATCTGGATAATTGGCGGTCCACCACTGTGCGTTTTACTAGGAGTTTTCTTCCTCGTTCCTTCCTTCGAAACGTTTACCACCGGCTATTTTCCATACCGATACGACTTAAGGAACTTCAAGAAATGAGCTTACTCCTTTCTAAAAGGCCGGGAAGGCGCCTGTTATTCCGCTGGTGCTGCGGTTGTGGCGGCGGTAGTCACTTACCATCAGGTGAGCGGCTTGCTCATTTACCCCATCATCTATTAAAAAAGGATAAAAATAGACTGAAATGAAATGATCAACTGCTAATTGAATGACGAGTCAATCCATTTTTTTTAATAGAATAAGTGAGAAAAACGAGCACACAGTCCACCTGATGGTACATGGATGCCGGAATTTTATCCCCAATTAAGAAACAGAACACAATACAAAGGGTTTTCTGTACACCACAAAGGGTTTTCTGTGCACCGTATTCTGTGAGAGCGTTGTCCTTCCCCGGTCGAACAAACCCATTCGTGCTACAACCATAATATAGCCGCAGCGTAGCTTTAACAAGTTGTGAAAACATTTCGCTGACATCAACAACCTATTTTATAAAAAAAGAAACGTTTAAAACGATTCAGCCTTTTCGAGTAATCGCTAATCATAAAAAAAAAAACAAACAAAACAAACGCGTCGCATATAGCTCCGTTTTTTGAACTCGGTTAGTAAATCTAAAAATAAAAGTATATCAGTTCTCTGTATTACGATTCAAAACATTTCAAAATTTTATTTTTTGAAAATACTTTTTATAATACCACTAATTAATTATGAGGTTGTTCTGGGCAGGTCCTTCTGTGTAGGTACGACCCTCTTAACTATTTTCACCGCCGAAGAGAAGTGACGTGTTCAGACCGGGGGGTATAGGGAGATATTTACTAAGTCGGTTTATAAATTCTGCCAAAATCTTATTATTTAAAATTTCTGAATACTGGCTAGATGAACTTCACCAATTTTAAAAATTTTACGTTTGCGCTTGCCAAAAATAAAAAAAGACCACTAATTTTCATTCATTTTCAAATATGGAGTGGTCAAAGAAAGAAGATAGAGTTAGCGGTTATCGCGTTGCACCACTGTGTTTACGCATCAAAAGAGATTTGTTTATCGTACTATCAAACGATTCACTGAAGATTCAGGCTTCGAAGATCATAAGAAGACCGGCCGGCCTCGTGCAGTTAGGACACCCGCAATCATCAAAGCAGTGAAGGCGCGAATCCAACGAAATCCTGTTCGTAAACAAAAAATCTTGGCTCTTCAGATGGGCCTAAGCAGAACCACGGTCAAAAGAGTGATCAATGAAGACCTAGGACTACGAGCTTATCGTAAGAAGACCGGACATTTTTTGAATAAGCGTTTGAAAAAAAATGGGCTAGATAGATCTCACGCTTTGTTACGGCGGTACGCAGGAAAAATACCGCGAAATTTTATTTTCGGATGATTTTTTTAACATCCAATAAAGTTATAATAAACAAAATGATAAGGTGTATGACCACATCGGTGAAGAATCTGACACGTGTATTTCGTGGGTTCAACGAGCATATTATCCTTCGTTACTCATGGTTTGGCTTGAAGTCTCATATTCAGGCTTAACTGCGGTATTTTTCTGTGAAAAAGGTTTAAAAACCAGTGCCGAGGTATACCAAAATACCGTTCTAACAAACATAGTGGAACCTATTTCTCAAACAATGTTCAAAAACAGACATTGGATATTCCAACAGGACTCTGCACCAGCTCATACGGCACGTAGCATACAAAACTGGTTAACCACCCATGGAATTGTCTTAATCGGACATGAAGACCGACCCTCTTCTAGGCCAGATGTAAGCCCATTGGATTATTAGGTATTGCCATACCTAATAATCCAGTGGGCACATTTGGAGGAGAAAGTCTGCGTTAAATCTCTTCAAAATTTGGAATCTCTCCGAGCATCTTTGGCTAAAGCAGCGGTAGAAATATATATGAGTGTGGTGCGTGTTGAGATTGATGACTGGCCGCGTCGATTAAGGGCATGTATTCAAAATAGGGGAGGGCATTTTGAATAATGTAAATAAAATTGTATTTTAAATTAAATTAACTTTAATTTCATATACTATTTCTTTATAATTATCAAAAAGTGTATCATTAATTTCAGAAAAAGTTTTTGACAGAACTTATGACCTGACTAAGTACGGACTGTGAGGTATTCCGTGTTAGTGCTCAGAGGTGACAACCCGTCTGTAGCCTTCTTGGTTGAGATTTGGTTGAGGTTGACTTCAGGTATTTGTGGACTAAGTGGCCGGATGGTAAGTGGCCAACAGGTGGACTGCAAGTTCGTTTGGGACTTCAGTTTTATAAATAAAAATAATGAAGATGCCATATTATGCTGCACTTATCCTTATCTTTTATTTTTCTGTATTTTTTGAAAACGTTAGGTTTTTCCTGTTTCATAAAGGTTATGCTGATTTTGATCGTAGTTTGCATACATAAATTTCACAAGAACAAACATCCAGACCCGTAACATATATTTGTAGGCCATACAAATTTTTACTTGATCCGTGTGGGATTCGAACCCGCGGCCCCTAGCTCTAAATGACAACGTTGTGCGAAGACCGGGCGAGTCTAGTACAATTTAAATAAATGTTTTAGTGTAATAATTTTGGGCAGTGTAATATGTAATATAAATTAAATTCGCGGTCTACATTAGATCGCTTGCTATCAATTAGCATAATGGATGGCAGTTATAAAATATATTTTAACGCTGATTTACTGTTGTTGGCTTGGTGGAAAATATACTAAGTAATTTGAACAAAGGACATATTTATTAAATACGAAATAATTTAGCATGTCCGCTTAAAATTGTGGAAGTTATCTATTTTACTAGAATAATTATATGTACAGATAATATTTTATTTTAGATTGCCATTTAGTTGTTGATAAACAAATAATTAAAAACTTATCTTCGGAATTATTATTTATGTCACAAGAAACATTAAATGTAGTTAAAATTGTTTTTATTATTTTTTATACCGGCGTGGACCGGCCTCAGATTGTTCGATCTAAAGCTCTTAACTCCAGAGCTACTCCAAGCTAAGCTGCTCCAAGAAGCTGTCACGTTATGTAACGATATTGATTAGAAGAAAAAAGACCATAGCGGCATCCAGGCCTTATTTTTGTAGTGTCCAATTATATCTGCTAATTATTGCTTAATTGCTGTCAGTTAGTTGGTCTCGTTAAAATTCTAAAACGGCTCGAACGATATTGATGAATGTTTATTATGCATTTAAGAGTGTCCCTAGACGCTTTATAGTTAAAATCGGACCCAGCAGGTGGCGCTGTTGTCAAAATACAGAAATAAATCGTGCGACGCTTTTCCAGTGCTAAAAATCTCATTACATTTTGACGTAAGATTAACATTTCTATCCCCATAAAAATCCAATGCAGTCGCATGCGCCCGACAAATCCCGAGCGGTCGCATGCAACCTCACCCAACCGCAGCACTTAAAACCATTAAAAGTTATATTTAGAGACTACTTTTCTATGAAGAAGTTTAGCATTATAAAATCTATACAAAATTCTCTATATAAAAGTCAGGTTCATTACAAAAAGACTATTGGGTTTTAATAACAAAAATAAAACATAACAAGTCAATGTCGGCAGCGTGAAAATCACAATTATTTCAATAGAAATCACTCGAAAGTATTTACGTAAAAAGATAAATTACATTCACACCAAAACTTTCATTACAATTTTATAACAAAATACTATACTAAAACACTAATAAAATACTAGTAAAATCCAAAAATCAACACAATAACATTCACACGAAAATGGCGTACGAAATTAACGTAGATTATAAATAATTATCCATAAGATAATTTGACTCTTTATTGCACACGATAATAGAAAATATCATATTAATTCTATAATGTCAAATTTCTTCATAAAAAAGTAATCTCTAAATATAAGTCTTAATGGTTTAAAGTGCTGTGGGTGTGCGCTTAAATTTTGACGGAATAGCGCCGCGGTCGGATTCGACCGCTTGGGGGCTGAGGGGTTAAGAATTAGGTACTTATGTTCTATGCACTACTTTTTTGGAAAGGTTGCTCTGCTGGCTTAGCCATGAGTGGCTCCGCTAGGGGTCGCGGGTTTGAATCTCGCACGGAACAAATATTTGTATGGCCTACAAATAGTTGTTCCGGGTCTGGATGTTTGTCCTTGTGCAATTTATGTTTGTAAACTGCCCCTACGATACAGGAGAAAATCTTAGTGTAGGGGTAACGTTTTAAAAAAATATACGCCATGATGCAGTTATATTAGATGTATAGCTGTAGCACGAATGGGTCGGCTCGACCGGGGAAGAACTACGCTCTCACAGAATACCAGCGTGAAATAGTAGCTTAATGCTGCTGTATTTCGTATGGTGAGTGTAGAGAACCGGAGACCCATTTTAATGGTAACGAGGCATTCCATCTTAGTCCTCACGGGTGGCAACGCATTTATGGTTGGAAAATACAATAATTAAATAAAATAAAAACTAAATTTAAACGTGCGTCAGTTTACAAATTTAATAGCCCTTAAAATAAAGAAGAAACGGTGTATAACAGTCTACAGAAACGTGCTTTTATTTTCAGCAGTTCATGTACCAAATAAAATTGTTTTTCCAAAAGCCAATTTATTTATTTTCCTCTAAACCGGTTATAATCTAAATGCGAATGCGTTGCCACCCTCTAAGGAGTAAGATGGAATGCCTCGTATTTAGTAAAAAAGGTCTCTGGTACTTTAACTCACCATACGAAACACAGCAGGATTAAGCTGCTATTTTACTCTGGTATACTGTGAGAGTGTGGTCCTTTTGACCCATTTGTGTACAATTATAATGGGTTTTTCAACAAGAACTTTGTTTTTCAATTGGGGCAACACCAATGACATGACAGTTTTGACATTTAGTTTTTTGACCTATTCGTAGTAGATGCTTTGGCAATTGCTACAATGAATTCAATTTCGCTCGAAAATCGCATTAAAATAATTAAAATCCACTACGAAAATGGTGATTCTGTTAAAGTTACGTTTAGTAAAATTCGTGATATTTTCGGACAACATAATTGTTGGCGACGCGCCTATAAGAATGTTTCAGTTTATTAAATCAACCGATGACGCATAGTTATAAAAAGCAAATTATCGAGCCACGACGCTCTGATAAGAAAATGCTTAGTTAAATCTTAAAGAAATGTCGAATTAATGATAAGAAGGTCTTGGGTTCGACTCCCAGGCCAGACTAGTTTGTTCGTTTTCCTAAGTAATATCGCTTAATAAATTCATAAGGAATTTTATGTTATAAATTATATTACCGGATTTGTTCCCCGGTTGAAATCATCTTTCCAATGATGTAAATTCAAAGGAATATTAAAGTGAAGTTAAAGATCGGATTTGTTCCCCGGTCGAGATAATCACTCTGTGCATAGACAGAATTAAAGGAAATTAATTGCATAAGTATTGTCTTGTATAAGTATGATACGTTTGTACGAAAACAAATGCCTATTTGTTATGATTGATTAATGAAAACATTCACTTGTATTGTTATCTGATAAGAAGCATGATAACGAATAAGAGTCTTATCAGAAATAGTTTCCTACTGTTTGAAAACTATGTAGAAGCACTTGTTTATTTAATATTGTTAAAATTAAGTGTATTTCAGACTTTCATTTTTCTGATAGCCGAGAGCCGTGCAAAGTTAGTTGTTCAAATAGTGTGAGTTCACGGAAGCACGCTGGCCACGCCCTTAGGAGGCCGAATATGTAAAAATTTAAAATGTTTGTAATTTCAGCAATTTATGTAAAAATGACTTGTAAAACATTTCAGGTTGATTGTACGTGCTAAAAAGGTGAATTCTGTGTTATTTTATGTGAAAATTCCTGTGCATAAGTGAAATAATGATAGTTTTGTATAAGAAATTTAAAAGTGTTTTAAATAGTGAAATAAATAGAGAAAATGTAAATTAAACTATTGTATTAGTTAACATATGTATAAATTCAAGTAGGAAACATTGTTTTAACTTTCTGTGTTAAATATTTAAGAAAATTCGATTTCGAACTTGTGAGTAAAATAGGTGGTTTTCGTTTAATAAATGAAAGGTTTTTTGTAATATGAAGATATAATGCATATCATGGTGTAGATATTGTTTTGTACTACCTATATTGACAAATTGTATTTGTATATGACTTGAGTAAATAAAGATATTAAGTGAAACGTGAGAGAGTAATAGTACAAATTCATGTTGTTAAGTTGCGCAGGCACGCGAATGGCGCGGCTCACTTTCGCGTTTAGCTCTGGGGGTAGCTTAGTAAACGGGTTTTATTGCAATTCGTTCGGGGAAGAAAATAGTTCGGGGAAGAAAATAGTTCGGGGAAGAAGATAATTCGGGAAAATAGTTCGGAAAAACAAGAAAATCCTTCGGGAAAAGTGAAAATCAGCAGTCAAGAAGAAAAGTATAGGGAAAAGTGATTACTCTCTCACGGAACGGTTTGAAGATAATTGCTGTTTCATTCCCAAGATCCCTTAAGTTATACAGTCCACATCGAAGAATTAAGGCGTCGGGACCGGGACGACTTCGGAAGACCCGTAATCCCCGTCTGAACCTACTTGCTGAAAAGGAACGAGGTTATCGCCCTAGTGTGTTACTCCGTTGCGGAGATCACATACGTTGTTCCCGAACCCAACGTAGGCGTTATAGGAGGCCGGATCGAGAGAAGCCTCGATTCCTCCCTTCTGTTTCTTAGTTTCCGTCCGTTGTGTCCTTTTCAATAATTGTCCTTCTGAGACCGCTATTAAGAATTTGGTCGCTAAATTTGAATCGACAGGCTCGGTACAAAATTTGCCAACACCAACGCGTGTTCGACCGGGTCGTTCAACCGAAAACATCGCAGCCGTGAGCCGTGTTGAAGAAGATCCAAATTTGTCAATTCCTCGACGTTCTCAACAATTGGGGTTAACCAAAACCACCACATGGCGAATTTTGCGTAAGGATTTAGCTTTGAAGCCTTACAAGGTTCAACTGATGCAGGAATTTAAGCTGACCGACCATTCACATCGCCGTAAATTCGCTTAATTCATTCAGGAACAGCCCGCTGGTTTTTCTGAAAAAATCATTTTTAAAGACGAACCCCATTTTCACTTGTCAGATGAGGCTGGAAACGCGGTAACGGTCAATGGATCACGCTATCGCGAGATGTTAACATCTCAATTTTGGCCTATTATTGATGACATCGATATCACAAACATGTGGTTTCAACAGGACGGTGCCACATGTCACACAGCCAACGAAACGATCAATTAATTGCAAACCAAATTTCCCGATCGCATAATTTCATGAAATTCAGCTGTTAAATGGCCAGACAGATCGTGTGATTTAACACCACTGGATTATTTTTTGTGGGGCTATGTTAAGGACAAAGTCTACATGGAGCCAATCGAACCGATCGCGGCCAGACTAACGAATTAACTGTCCAATTGCTGGTAAACGACACATTCATGGTGCACCTGCAACCAACTTTAAACTAAGAAATCATTTTCACTTTTGAGGACTAAGATGTAATAGTTCTCGATCTGTAATTATGCCTTCATGTTACGTTTATTTATTATAATATCAAACGAGAAAACTTGAAAGACATTAAAACAGAAGATCAGGAGAGCGGAGTTGTTACAGACTCACAACCATTAATAGTCTTCCTTCTAAGAACGCATATTTTCAGATTAAGAATAGATAGAAAGAAGGAATAGGTTTATTTAAAGCTACAATATAATATTATGTACGTTAACTTTATCTATATAGTTCTTCTTTACGTGTGTTTGTAATTGAACTTCTGCTAAACAGGTGGACCGATGTTAATGAATTTTTTGTGTGTGGTTTAGTGGGTCTTTGGATGGTTTAGATTCACAGTTAGACCCGATAAGATACGCTGTTATCGAGATCCAATAGTCACCTTTGCGGAACTGGACCGGATCTCTAGTTATATTGTATAAATCTACTTTCTTCTTTATTAGCCCGTAAGAGTTCTCTATTGGACATGGATCTCTACCGCCGTAGGAAGATTAGCCTTAATCGTCACGCATGGTAAGTATAGATTGGAAACTGCTGCCGTCCCTTGTATTACTTTCCCTCTGTCACTTTGTACACAACTATGGGATAACAAGGGGCTGGCGCTACTACATGGTACAAATGAGAAATTAAACAAGCTTTTTATACAATTTGGTTTTAAGCTTGAACTTCGATTTAGCGACAGCATACTAATGGCAGGGTGCGCACCGAAAACTCAAAAGGTTGTGTGGTGAAGAACTCCTACAACAAGCATCTTAGGCCTACCAGAAGTAGTTAAAGGGATATTTTAATAGCATTGCCAGTTTTTTAATATTTTTTATATAAGAAAAGGGTGACAAGCGAGCACACAGTCCACCTGATCGTAAGTGGTTGCTGTGGCCCATAGACATCTACATCCATCCTCGTTCGCGAATCAAAATGAAGGTGCGTTGTAAGCGTTGAGCACTAAGATGGAATGCCTTTTTTCCAGTAAAAAGGGTCTCCGGTTCTCTACACTCACCATACGAAATACAGTAGCATTAAGCTGCTATTTGACGCTGGTATTCTGTGAGAGCGTGATCCTTCCCCGGTCGAGCGATGCTGCAGTCTCTTCAGCGGTGCCAAGTCGACCGTCGGTATATCGAAGAGCTGAAGTGTCTGTATAGTAGGGCTACTATGGCTATGCGAGTACTGAACCAGAGTATGAAACCTCTCCAACTGCAGAGAAGTGTAAGACACGTTGACGTTATGTCCCCGAAACTCTTCACCATTGCATCGGAAGACGATTTCAAGCTACTGGGCTGAGAAGGATACGGTATTAACGGCAATAATAAGTACATAATTCGCCTTCAATTTATCGACGATATTGTCCTTATGGCAGAATTGCTGGTAGACCTAAGCACTATGCTCAATTACCTTAATAGTTTCCCCCAACGGATAGGTCTTAAGATGAATATGGACAAAATATAAGTCATATGTAATGGGGGCATTAAGCCGGAAGTTATTTAATATTAATATTTTCTTTCATTTTCCTCTATTGCCTCTCACGATAACCACGGAATGACATGGGGTAGTGGATAATCATATGCTGCCACCAGATGGCGAACGAAAAAGTAATTAAATTACTTCTCAACACAGTAGGACTCATTATTTGCCTATGAGTCCGCCTGAGTAAGTACTATCCTTTTACCTGTTACTGCCACCATATAGCGGTGCTTATGTTGCTATGTTCCAAATGTGTGGCAAGAACCTTTTTAATTAAAAACTGTGAGGCATTCTATCATAGTCCTTTGTTCGACGTTGACTGCACGTTGCAGCCGCTGCCATAAGATAGACTATAAGGTGTCACTTCAATTTTATTTAAAATAATGTTATCCAATATAAAACGACCAGTTCTTCTGCAGTGCTAGGTCGTGCTTCCAAAGCAGGAGTTTAAATGATGCCTTACTAGTAGCCGGACGTAAGTTCTTTCGTAAATCATTCGGTTTGTGGAAGAAGCCGGAAGTTATTTAAGATTATGTTTACCTGAGGCAAATAGTCTAACTAGGAAAGTCCGACGGTGACCGACAGGTCAATTGACGGATTCAACTTGTCTAGGCAGCGTTTGGGAGATTGCGACACATCTTCTCGTCAAGCATTCCTCCAAACCTAAAAACTAAATTGTACAACTAGTGCGTGTTGACCAATGGATCTGAGACCTGGTCTTTCACTGCGGGTTGTATGAGGCAGCTCAAGGTCGCTCAGCGAGCTATGGAGAGGGCTATGCTCGGGGTTTCTCTGCGTGATAAATTCAGGAATGAGGATATCCGCAGTAGAAACAGATCCAATGACGTAGCCCAACGGATCAGTAAGCTGAAGTGGCAATGGGATGGCTAACTCGAAGAACCGACTACCGATGGGGAAGAAATCGTCTCATGTGGCAGCCTCGTACCGGCAGGTGAAGTGTAAGGCATCCCCCCATTAGGTGACCTGCTAATATATGCAGGAAGTCGATGGATGCAAGTAGCTCAGAACCGGGCTTTGGGCATTTCTTTGGGGAGGCCTACTATGTTCAGAAGTGGACTTGCAAAGTGCTGTAACGATGATGATAATGATAATTAATAATAATTCCATCAACTCATGCTGATGCAATGCGATGGACTGCTCCCTCCTAAAAATTTCTTGAGTCGAATTTCCATTTTTATTTTATTTAAATGTTTTGTAACCTATATATTATCTAAAATCAGGCGTTACTTTGGAGTTCCAAAAGTTTCTTTACTTACGGAAATCCATTATATTAAAGATGTTAAATGTTCATTTTTATTATTTACATGGATCTTAGCTAACTAATTTTAAAACTCTTTAAAAATAAATAAATTAAGTCAGAGAAATGAATGCAGTTGAACAGATTAAATAACAACAAGTCGGACTGTGGTTTGCCCCAGGCGTTACAGTAATTTTGACGTTTTGAGTTTGAATTTTATGTACCTACGACGTTTTATTTATGCTTTTCCAACCCTTATTAATTGAGATGTTACTACCTACTTTTAATCTTTAACAGATTTAATGACGTTTGAACGATACTTTATATTTTTATAGAATTATAGGACAAACGAGCACACGGTTCACATAATAATTAATGGATGATTAATGGTTCATCAACATTTATTCACGATCCAGAATCTAAATGCAGATTTGTCTTCACTCCTAAGGACTAACATAGCATAAAACTGCTACTGCTCACTGGTATTGTTAGAGATCGAGGTTCTTTCCCATTTGAGTTGGCCAATTGAGGTGCTATAACCATAATATAGCTACAGCATAGCTCTATCACGTATTACGTAATCGATACGCCCTGAGCTTTAAGCCCAAAAGTTTTTAAATCTCTTTTTTAAGTTATCAATTATTTTTCATTCTGTTTTTATTATGTTATTGTATTATTTACTTTTAAAACGACAAAGAAGAGGTTACCTGTCACCAGATATACAATTACCATTCTTTAGAATTTTTTTCACCGGCTCGTTTCAAATCGTCAGGGAAAGTTTGTTTTGAAACAGAGCGGGTAATTCAATTTTGTCAAAACTATTCGACCTTTGTTCTGTACAAATTGCTGGCTGTGTGTCCCTATACTTTATTAAGAAAATTAATCGTGACAGGTTTTTTTTTTAATTCACGTTATTGCCTGAGTCTAAATGCACTCTTCATATTATTATAATTGCATTAGTTGTTTGTTTTACTTAGTTTCGTGTTGGGCTACATGATAAGCTGTTATTTTTACTTGAATTCTTTGACAAAAACAATGGTTTCTTTATCTTATTTCAGAGACGCTGAATCCGTACCAACTTTTCAATTCCCGGGAAAGTTTGTTTTAAACGGGTAATTAAATTTCCGTCAAAGCTTTTCGACCTTTGTTCTGCGCAAATTGCTAGTTGTGTATTCTGTTAAGGCTAATAAGATTAGATGAGATGTAGGTGATGATACACTTAAGTTAAATGATCAAAATGATGAGATATGGGGATAACTCGTGTGTGGCCTTATTCGCTTGTTGCAGATTATTCTTTTACGGACCTTTGAAATCTATTGGCAGGCATAGCGACCCTCTCTTGTAGAAAAATACAAAATCGTCACGTATGGCAGGCGGTCGCAACGCCTAGAGAGTAGGAGTACCGGAACAGACGCGTTAGAACCAGGGTCAACTCTGGATCACACGTCTTCTGTACAATTGAAAGGATTTCGTCAGGCCCACTCGACTTGTGAATGTCTAGGGAGAGAAATGCTTTGAGGACCGAGCGCTGTGTGACAGACGTCTATCCCAGTGCTTCTGTTCGTTGGCTTGTAAAACTGCGACCTGTCCTGGCATTGCCTGGATAGAATATATTAGAGAGGAGTATTTAGATTCAATAATAAATAATATAAATGACTATATTTATATTATTTATTATTCGTTTTTCAAATGTCCAAGTTTTTTGGTTAATGTATTGCCTAGATCACTCCTGGTATCACATTCTCCGAAGATCAGCCTGGGTAGACAGACCGACAGACACACAAAAATTTACAAAGCGTTATTCTGGTCTTAGTAGCATTAAATAACCTAATATAAGCTAGCTACTTAGATATTAAAGACAGACACCTTAATTTAATGTAAATGTAGAGATTTTGCAACATTAATCACTGCTTGAAATAACAAGATACTGCATAAGTTGGTCTAACATATTTGAATCTACTCGTACGCTTGTTGCGATACCACAAATTCAATTTGTATGCATTTAAGTGGTAATTTTGCTCTTCATTGAGTCGCGACCGCAAACCGAGTCCGACGTTAATAACGGTTATGGAATTTCTGTTGACTCATAACTATTTACAAAGGGCGTAATATTTCGCATGTTATCGTATATTACTCCCTTTCGTCGTATTTAACAGTTACTGATACGATACTGGTATGGAATGTACATTGTTAATTTTCACTCTTTTTTAATTCTTCACTGTCTTGCAGTGTAGTGTTCAAAAATAGTATTAGCTATTTGATTATTAAATACAAACACGTAAAATAAAGAAAAAGATGTATTGAAATTTTTTTACCTAAGTAGATACCATGTCTGTATTTTATTTTTCACGTTGTCATTCGACTCTAAACTCTCTAAACTCAAGTCTCTAATGTTAACATAGTAAGAATGTAGGTATTTTATTATATTGAAGAAAATCATGGATATTATTATAAATTTTCGGTCATCTTATAACAAGGTTGAAAACTGTCATCAAATAGGCAATTTTAAGTATCCACTTATTTTTTTTTTGTAATTGTAAAGTTTTATTATAATTTATTATATTAACTTATTAATATTATATTTATGTACATTGTATATGTACTGGTATAAGTCCTACAATTTATAACGCACCTGGCCGCGATTTTGGTGACGTAATCTCGTGACATTGAACACTTAGTGTAGGTATAAATAGTGTCGGTCAACCCCCACTAGATGAAGTGACGAAATGGTAAGAGGTGTAGTAAGTCCATGGATGCATCCATGGCGGCTCAGGGCCTTACTTTGTGGCATTCCTTGGTGTAGCATTTTGTTCAGCTTTTCACTATACCATCTATACCATCTAAATGATTGGCGGTCCACCATTGTGTGATTTAGAAGAATTTTTCTTCCACGCACAACTTCCTTATAGAATTGATACGACTAAGGTACCTTCATGAAAAGAGCCTACTCTTTTTCAAAAGGCTGGCAACGCACCTACAACTCCCCTGGTGTTGCATTGATCGTGGGCGAATAGTTCGCATTGATTTTGCTTTATTTATAGTCAATATTTGTTTATTTTAAAATAATTGTAGAAAATCTATAACTGACTTTATAAGAACTGCTTATTTTGAGTGTGTAATTTGGACAAGCCGTGTGTGCCTATAACCGTTTACCAAATTTTGTTGTTAGTATTCGACAGTGGGTAAAGAAAAAGAAATTGGATTTTGTTGATTTTCCCTACAAAATGATTTAGTTTTTTATCAAGATGTTTAAGATTAAATGAATAACATGGGTTTAGAACAATATACTCAACATAATTGGCGACTT
Source organism: Parnassius smintheus behrii (assembly GCA_036936625.1). Taxonomy (NCBI): domain Eukaryota; kingdom Metazoa; phylum Arthropoda; class Insecta; order Lepidoptera; family Papilionidae; genus Parnassius; species Parnassius smintheus. The sequence continues at coordinate 2,658,014 of JAUPFT010000021.1, read as the reverse complement.
TTCATAGATTGTAGAAAAAGGAGCTAAAAATGTGTTTTGTTTTACGAAATTTATAGAAGCGTATTAAAATATTTCGGGTTGGGTTTGAAATGAAGTCGCCTGAATTTGAGGATTCTGACACTGTGGGGGGGGGGTGTCAAGGGGCTCTATCTGAAGCACCCCCATGCTATTTTTGCTGCCGGAGCGGCGTCGAAGTATTTTTAATTATAGTGGATTTTAAAATGGTAATTTTTATTCCAAGGAAAACTACATTATTTAAACTGCCACCTGGATCATTTTCGGTCACTTTAGTGATGAACAAGTAGAAAGATTCCACCAAGAAATTTGTACCATGGACGAATGATATAAGGGTAGATGGGACCAGCATATGATGGCAGATTACTGCTGTAGTTTGAAAAGAGACCTACCTCAAGTATCTCATTCAAGAAAATCACTAAACAGATCATTTTTAGCTACTTTTGTAAATTAAATTTATTACACATATGTCAAAGCTCGAAAACTGAAGATGATAGATAAAAACGGTTCTAATTTTAAGAGTCAAGGCGCCGAATATCTATAGAGGAGCTGTTTATCCTTCTGGGAAAAAATCTTTGTAATTATGATCCGCCCCATACAGAACGAGATCAAATTATCTTGAAGTCTTGCAGTATTATGATTGGATTTGCATTAAATTTTATTTATTAAGGGATCTCAAGCAGATGGTGGTACCCAGCCATCTTCTCTATTAAAATTAGAATGTCTTTTAATTGCCTGCCTGATTTTTACTGCCTCGTGAATCGTCCTTGGAAGGAATTGGTGTTCTTTTGTAAGGATTTCTAGCTTATCAAATCTGATTTAATGTTTGGGACGATCCTGAACTTTTTTAACCGACTTCAAAAAGGAATTGGTGTTCTTTTGTAAGGATTTCTAGCTTATCAAATCTGATTTAATGTTTGGGACGATCCTGAACTTTTTAACCGACTTCAAACAGGAGACTCTCAATTCAGGTATATGTTTTTTGTATGTATGTTACGCGATATCTTCGCAGATTGTGAACCGATTTTTATATTTTTTTTTATTAAGTAGGCTTTACCTCAAAGGTGTTTCTATTAAATTTTGAAGAAAAAATTCCAACCTCTAAGGTGAAAATTAAAGTTTTATATTGTTTAAGGATATTTCATGTAATATCTTCGCAGATAAATAATCGATTTTAATTCTATTTTCTTAAAAAAATTTACTTCAAGGTTGATCCCCTATAAATAAGTAGAAAACTTCCAGCCCTAAGGGTTGCAATTAAATAACTTCTTTTTAAGCATTTTGAAGTCGGTTTTTACTTTTTGTCGAAAGTTGTAATTATTAAAAATTATAGTTAGTTCATTAGTTATAAAGAAAATTAGTTTAATGCCATTTGTATTGTTCGCGTAAATATAAGAAATCATTACGAGCAACTATTTTTAATTAAATATATAATAAAACTTTATAAATTTTGTCTGAAATCATGAACATGTTTTTTTTTTAAATAGAATTATTGTTTAGATGTAATAAATTGTCTTTGATGATTATCTTATATCTAAACAAAGCGAGATCAATATATCTTACTCAAGCGAAACCGGGGCGTTTCCCTAGTATTATTTTTTTTATTGTGTTTGATTCATCTTTTTAGTTGAGGTTAAGGGCCGTATAGCCAATGCCAAAATAAAGAAGAAAAAGATGATGTACTTGCTTATGGTGTAGTTAACAAATCAATTTGTCAATTATATTTTTAATTCTATTTATAAAGATTCATTACTTACCCCAAATCATCCCGTGGGTGTCGTGACCTTCTCGCGAACAATGCAATAATAATTAAAAAAATCGGTTACCGAACTGCCTGTTAAGAGTGGCAACTATGGAAAATATTCCCACTACGAGGCGATGAGATGTTGCCACTGCCACAGGGCATTTACTCTTCTTCTGTCTGTACGAAATACTTACCGAACAATTGTCGGATATATTTTTGTATTATGCATGTGTATGAATTTTGAACACATTTTTTCGACTTACATGACAGGTCTATGTTCGAAATATTGTACTGAATACTGAATCAGTCAATACCTGATACATTAATAATGCTATCGCCTGCAGACTCCCTTAGGGCAGCTTATTATGTGACTTTGCTTTGTTGCTTATATAAATACAGTTACGCGATAGCGAAGTGGATTTAAAGTTTAGCTGTTGCACTGAGGTTCTTGGGTACAAATCCAGTACGGAACAAGCATATGTTAGACCTATATTTCAGGCCTAGTAAACCTGTGATTTTGTCACGCTCAATGAATAAATGTAATGATTTCTCATATTTTACGCGAACACCCATTGAATGAAATTATTACAGCCCATCAAAGCCCAACAGCTGAACACAGGCCTCCCCCATAGAGGTCTCATAGAAGGGCTATTTGCTTATTGCTACTGCGCCGGCCAAGCGTGGTAGCAAAATATTTGCTCCATGTGGAATTCGAACCCGCGACACTCAACGCAGCAATTTGACGCGCCACGGAACCATAAGATTGTATTTAACTCAATCGATGCTAGATCTAGCTGTCTGTGGGCCACGGTATCCACTTACCAGTTGAGTTGAGTTGAGTGTGTGCTCCTTTGTAACCCTTATTCTATAAAAAGATAGCTAAGTTCACTTTATATTTTTACAGAAATTTTCTTGACTTCCCTAATATATAATTAATTCCCGCAACGTAACGTCTGATTCTATAAATTATCTTCAAACTAGGTAAGATACTCCAATTTATGCGGATCTCAGTTCTTCCCAGCACAGAGGTTTCATTCAGAACTAGTGGTAAAAGCAAAAATAGCTTTCACTAGGTATTCTTGTTAATTAATATTCTTGAATAAAATTTTTTTTTCTATTCTATTCTAAAAAAGATTCTTAAATAACGTTAATTATTAGATTTGAAGTACTAAGAGTGTTTAATTTATCAACGTAACTTCATTTGTTAAATTATAAACTGGAGGGTCACAAGTGCTTGAAGTCCTTACCCCCTGGCCTTGCCATTAATTGTATATGCTAATTTTTTACACCGCCGCGCCTGTGGGAAGAGGGACAGTGCAGATTATAATTATTTTACAGTATTGATTGTGCGTTTAGTATTAATTTATCTCTTTTATTGGCCCCGACAAGTCCAATACTGGGCAGGAGAGTTTTGCTTAGGGGGATGTATGGATAAGTACAGCATCTTAGGAACCTATTTCTATCGGCAATCTGCAGTGCGTGCACCGCTGTGATCTTGTCTGGAGGGTAGCGAGAGCCAGTGTAGCAACAGGCTGTTAGGCATTCCCTCTAAGTCTTCAGAGGTGACAACGTATCTGTGGTCTTCTTTGTTTGAAGTCTGTTGCAGGTGTCTATTCCATGGCCACTTGCCAAGTAGACTATACGTAAGTCATTACAGTTTTAAAAAACATTTCAACCTTATGTCTGACTGGTCTGTGACTTCGTCTCTCACTACAGTTTCATGTTGAAACAACACTGAAACATAAAAACAATACTGAAACATAGAAATATAAAATATATGAAATCCATGTTAAACACGTTTTGAAAGTCTTTTCAATGAATAACATGATAAAAGCAACAATATGTTTTTATTGTTCCACTTCGCGTTGAAATGACACATAAGGGCGACGTGTGCTCTAAATCATACTTTAATATACATTTGTGGCCATGTAAGATTGGAAAATAATATTTGTTCTACTATCAATTACTAGAAAACATGAAGTTAGTAATAAAATGTTCATGCAAATACACACGTTTAAATCGTAGTGTGTAATAATGTTGCTGCCTACATACATCCTACCGCTGGGCACAAACCACCTTCCTTTTCTGGGCAATTATTCCACCGTACTACTAAAATTATGGTTAACTTCGGGCTAAAATTAAACATTTAATAAAAACTGAAAACCGACTTCTAAAACTCAAAGCATAAAAGTAATTTCCAAGTAACAGCTTAGTAATAGCTAAGCCAAATCGTACCGGGGAATTGAAATCCCGTTTTAGGAAGTTATTAAGCGATAATTATTCTTTTGGACTTTTGAAACCAAACCGCATAAAATTAGCAAATAAAAATGTATTCAAATTTTATTTAATACTAACGATCCGCCCGGCTTCATGCGGGAGATTTCTGGATCTCGACAACAGCGCCATCTTCCAGGTCCAATTGTAAATCCAAACCATAGAGAAACCCACTTAAACACATAAAAAATCGTCGAAATCAGTCGAGCCATCTTCGAGTTTTAACGAGACTAACAAGAGAAATTGATTTTGATGTGTACATATCGAGATATATTGTCAAGTTTTCTGAGGTGAAGCTATATCTATACGTTTACTGATTCTAATGATGCACTTAAAGAGAACCACATGGTTTACGTAACATGTTGTATAAGCTGAATAAAATATTTTTATTCTAAAACTACTTGACTACTTGCGAATTAGAAGGATGTATGTATTTTGACGATTCACTGGAGCCTTGAGGAGACCGTGATGGTAATCGTAACAGGTATAGGACTGTTATTTGAACGACGTGAAATCCGAAATCCCTCAGTTCACCTTCGATACAATTCATTATTATTTACTATAGCCTATCAAAGCCCACTGCTGAATTTATACCTTTTCTATAGATTACGTTACCGATTATATACCCCCCGTATTGCAAGTATTTGTGGGCCAGAATTCAATTAAATAATTAGCCACCCGAACTTTAAAAAAAATTAATATTTGCTTTGTCAAATTGTTCGATATCACTCCGGACCACAGACTTAATACATTATCCAAGCCAGGTCGGGATGCCAAGGGTAATTAATTTTGCGTGAATCCAATTAGTTTCAGTGACAATTGAGTGATTTCCAAAGCGAAATTCAGCCTTTCTTTTGCAAATACGAGCATATTGGGCTCATATAGTACGTACCACATAATTCATCAATAAATAGATCTGAAAAAAGTCTTAGAACCGAAAAATAGTAAAGATTTTTTGCTGTGGTGACGGTGAAATTCTCTTTCACCACATGATATATCCTCTTGGTTGTAATAAATGGCGAAAGTGGAAAATACCAGATGTTACATCTTTTTGCATTTTCAATTGCATTAACAACAGGCGGTGCTCCGAGAAATTATTCGGATTTTTTTAAAAGTACGAGCCATCTCTCATCGGAACTAAATCTAATCAAATAATTGCACATTCTGAAGTCGTATTCGACTACACATATCCAGTTTCTAGCCACCTTTCGCAGATCGTTGCTTCATCTAGTTAGGGGGCGGTCCACATATTGTAAAAGTAAAGTTACAGCCTATATACGTCCCACTGCTGGGCACAGGCCTCCCCTCATTTCTGAGAGGGTTTTAGGGCAAGGAAATGTCCGTCGCGCTGCCCCAATGCGTGTTGGCGAACTTCACATGTCTTCGAAATATATATTTTTTTTCTTATTCCTCAGACATGAAGGTTCCCTCACGATGTTTTCCTTCAACGCTGAGTACGTGGTAAATCAGCACTTAAAATTGCAATTAGCACATCTTGTACATAAGAGTATAAATTATAGATAAAATTGTATTATTCATAAAAATAAGCCGATGATGCCATAATATGCTGATGATGCAGTGCTTAATGCACCATCAGAAGCAGAACTGCAGGCATTAGTCACGTGTATGAAAGAGGAATGTGAAGTTAAAGGTCTCCGTTTAACTGCTAATAAAATTAAGGTTGTGGTATTTGAAAAGGACGAAGAGAGAACGAAATGTGAAATATGGGTAAATCAGGAATGTCTAAAACAGGTAAATGAAATTGTATACTTGGGGAGTGCTTTCAGCCGGGATGGAAGATGTGATTTGGATGTGGACAGGCGTGTCGCTGCCGGGAACAAAGTCAGTGGTGCTCTGAATGCGTTAGTCAAAAGGCAAGGCGTAGTGAAGAGTGCACGCCTTGCAATACATAACGCAGTGTTGGTACCGACTTTCTTATATTGCAGTGAAACCTGGGTATGCCAGAAGAAGCATAAAAGCAAGTTGAATGCAGTGGAGATGCGATCTCTTTGTAAAATGGTCGGCGTTACCATAGCCGACCGAAAGCGAAACAAAGAGATTCGCAATATGGCAGGATTGAAAGATGACCTTATCACAAAAATTTATAGGGGCGTACTCCGATGGTTTGGGCACGTTGAGCGAATGAGTGAAGATCGAATGGTGAAGAAAATATATAGCGCGAAAGTAAATATTAAAAGGTGTCGAGGTAGACCGAGACTCACATTCGAAGACCATGTGAGCAAATTACTCGAAGAGAGGAAGGTCAAAAGTACTCGGATACCTAGACGTGCATATAAAGTAGATAATGAACCTGAAAGAAGCGAAAGAGGTATGTAAGGATTGTGACACTTGGCGATCTGTTCTCTCTGGCTACCCCGTTAGGGATTGTGCGTGAAGATAAGTAAGTAAGTATAAAAAATTAGAATATAAAAACTTCCTTCAGACATTCAATTTTATGGCCCGATAGTTCGGAACGATTCGTTAACCCCAACGGAAATAAAACTCGCTCCGAAACGCAATCAAAGCTGATTATGACTTTCAATTTTATTTAAATACTAGCTTTTTACCCGCGGCTTCACTCGCGTGGGCTTTAATTTAGCAACATTAATAAATGTTGTTCCGTGCCATATAATAACAAAAGTCGATCACTATCAGAGTCACCTCTGTGTCTGTGTCTCTATATACGTTTGTTAGGGAGTTTTTTGGAATTCTCAAGAACCATCAGACATATATGATTGCTATTTGCCATAGATATAATATGTTACAGGAACACGTGAATAAGTAAGTTTTTCGTGTTTGCATTAATATCTTATGTCTACACCTATTATTTTTTATATTAGGTGTGTCTTCCAATGTATATATATATATATATATATATATATATATATATATATATATATATATATATATATATATATATATATATTTATATATATATATATATATAAGAAAGGTCAATTGTCTTGGAATTAATATTTCGATATGATCAAAGAATATAAAATGTAACATGTAGATGTTTTACACTTTATATTCCTTTATCATTGTACTTAAATTAGTTGCAAAACAATGATGAATTTCACTGTCGACCATTAATTTAAGGCATGATAATGACTGTATTATGGCAATATCATGTATCAATATTTAATATTTTATTTATGGTATACGTAAACCCCTTATTAATTAATTTAGTGATGAATTTACATATGTCACAAGCAACATAATCTTATGAGATTAATACCTAGGTTTTTTTCTTTTTAAAATTATTATCCTTAAACTTTTACTACGACGGATAAACACAATAATAGCTTAAAACTTTTTTTTCAGAATGTTTGTGGTTTAAGTACCAAAACTAATGTATTTTTAACAATCTTTACACATCGGATATTGACATCGCATATAATACTGAGTCGTGGTTATGCGACGGTATTCTCGACGCTGAGCTGTGCAGCTCGGACAGGTATGATCTGTTCCGTCGTGACCGTGGGACGCTAGGCGGAGGAGTAATGGTCGCTTGCGCAACTCGGCTTGGGGCGCGCAGGCGTACTGGCCTTGACCGTGAAGATCTCGAATGCATTTGCATAACTATACCAGCGCACGCAATCAGTTGTCGGTACGATTTAAATATTATTTCCGCCTATATTCCTCCAAACCGCGTACTTTTTTCGCGAATTATTAAACTGGTTGAATTACTGACGTTCTTATTCAATTCTCAACCTAATGATTACTTTATTATAGCCGGCGATTTTAACCTATCATGTATTGACTGGAATATTGAATACCCAACAGTATTAAAAAAGGGATGTGTGCAAAATCAGAATGCAGCAACTGAATTATTAAATTTAATATCTTACTATGGTTTATCTCAATAAAATTACTTCCAGAATGCATTCGGAAATGTACTAGATTTAGTGTTTTCCAACGTGCCTATAATAATTGACAAAAGTCTATGTCCATTAGTCAAGGAGGATGTGTGTCATCCAGCGATAGAGATGTGTGTTACAGATATATCGATATCTCCAATAAAACCATGTAATATCAAAAAAAAATATTTCTTAAAGCGGATTACCACAAAGTAAACTTATATTTCTCTGATTGTGATTGGTAATTTTTACATTCGCAGAACTTAGGAAGTGCCATTGAAAATTTTTTTTAAATTTTTAAATTTTTTATACGTGGTAGAGCCATGCTGCAGTTATATTAGTAGTATAGTTGTAGCACGAATGGGTCGGCTCGACCGGGGAAGGACCATGCTCTCACAGAATACCAGCGTGAAATAGTAGCTTAATGCTGCTGTGTTTCGTATGGTGAGTGTAGAGAACCGGAGACCCTTTTTACTGGAAACGAGGCATTCCATCTTAGTCCTCACGGGTGACAACGCATCTGCATTTTGATTCGTAATCGAGGATATATGTAGATGTCTATGGACCACAGCAACCACTTACCATCAGGTGGACTGTGTGCTCGTTTGTCACCCTATCCTATAAAAAAAAATTTATTCAATATTATATACTGCTATTATTAAATATTTACCTCAAAAAGTTATTTCTCATTTATATATATACCCTGTGTGGCATAGTAATACCCTTATAAAATTAATAAAAGAAAAAGCTAAGTATCACCATCTCTGGAAAAAATTCAATAATCCAGAAGATTATGCCTCTTTCTCCACAATACGATCTAGGGTAAAGAAACTCGAAAAAGAATGCTATTTCTCTCATATCAAATTATATCAAGATAAAATCAAATCATCGCCAAAGTTATTTTGGAGTTACATAAAATCAAAAAGAAAGAACCGATCTAATTATCCTCATGTAATGCAGTTAAATGGCTGTAATGTCCTTGATGAATTTGAGATCTGTAATGCTTTTAATGAATTTTTTTGAGGATTTTGTTGAAGATGTTGTACTGTGGAAGCTGAGTTCACTAGATGCATTATCATTTGACGACAAAGACAGGAAATCGTCAGAATCATTACCTACATCATAATTATCTAACAACATAGTAAAATGAAATAAAATATATAATAAATATGATATATAAATATAAAACTAAATAGTTAAATTAAATATATAAGTAAGTACCTAAACAGATCTCTATCCCGCCAGCAGTCTGTAAGAGATGAATCAAAAATAATAATAATAATAATAGATGTTTCAGAATAACTGAAATAAAAAAGAGACAATTTTTAAACAAACCAAAACTACCAAAAACTGTAAACAAATAGAATTTTACAAATAAAAATATATAATAAGCACAAAGAGAATTGTTATAGAAATGTTGCTTTGTGATAAGAAAAGAAGTCAAAAATTCCATAAGGTACGGCTGTATGACTATGAGACCTTTGCCTACGCCGAAGAAAGAAATAAAAATGTGCAACCATTATCAATGTCACGTCAATTCACTTATTGTTTGTTTACATTGAAATGGTTTTTTTTTATATATAAGTTACAAGTAACTACCTCACATCGTATATATAAAAGAAAAATGGTAATATATATTAATTAATAAATAATGGTAATATATGTATATAAATAAAAATTTTTACAATAAAAGAATGTAAACAAACCAGAAATACGGTAGTCGCACAAGATTCAACAGATTTAACCAGCTCCAAAAAAGGGTTCATTTTTTACCAATTCTCTAGGTTCTTACTTGAGCAGACCTGGAGTCTTTCACCACACTTGGAACCGAGGTTGCAGCAGATGTGGCTCGAGTCACCGATTCAGAAGTCGAAATAGCATCAAGATCAAGCCTAGAATGGATATTATACATAGTTTCAAATTATTCAACAAAGGTTAAAACTAATTTGAAACTTTATTTATAAATATGCTATTAATTTGAAAAATTACCAGTCATCCTGCATATACGAGTACATGAACAGACAAAATCATAATAGAAAATTAACATCTAAAGGAAGGAAAATATTTAACCTTCCTTTTTTTTGAAGTTCCGTAATCGGATAAAAAGTAGCCTATAAGTAGCCCCGGTTCACTAACTGCCTGCATACAAAATTTCATGGAGATCTGTCAAGTAGTTTTTGCGTGAATATTTAATACACAGACAGACAGAAAGACAGACAGACAAAAATTCTATAAACCAGTAATTTGGCTTCAGTATCCTTTATTTAGTCCCATGGACTTGTTTTTTCCAGGAAATATTAGAATTACAGACACGAATTTTCTACAGATTTATATATGTATAGATATAGATATGTAGATAATTCAATTTTATTAAATATAATATTTACGAGCATGTATGCGTAGATATATGGATGTAAAGGAGGCGAAAGAGGTATGTCAGGATCGTGCCAAATGGAAGTCCGTAGTCTCTGCCTACCCCTCTGGGTGACAGGCGTGAGTGTTTATGTATAATATTTAATTCTAGCTTGAGTTCTGAGAATTGATATTTTAATAAAAACTTTTATAAGGGCTTAATTAAATACTTTTATTTGCAAAAGAATGTAGCGATAATTGTCATTATTATATATCTATTCATGTTGTGAGTTCGTATGAAGGCAGTACCTATTCTATATTATAATACAATGCTTCCTTTAACCCACGGCTTCGTCTTGCAGATCTGGTTATAGTGCAGGTTATAGTGATATTTGGGCAAGTATTATATTTTGGTCATATCTCTCGCCGCGGGGACGAAAGTATTGAGAAATTGATAGTTGTTGGAAACGTAGAGGGAAGAAGGCCCAGAGGTAGATCTCCAACGCCGTGGTCTGACCAAGTCGAAGAAGGCGGTGCGCGAAATTTCTACGACGCTCTCCGTATGGCCAGCGATAGGAGCCGGTGGAGTCAGATCATACACAATAAACTTACTCTCCGTGATGGTGATCACGATCCTTAGTCATGAGGGACCGAGTAAAGAGAGAGAGTTCTATTATCAAAAATTACTTAATCCTAGTTTTTTGCTATCTCGAAGATTATGTCAGATATGGGAAGTATTTAAAAAGAAATGTGTTTTCTACCAAATTTCGATCACGACGGCCAGCCTCAACGAAGATGAGCCACCTGCGTAGGACAGAAATAGAGTGACCGAGTGAATGAATGAGCACAACTGCACTCTCTATTCCCTCACTAGTCCGATGGGGCGATTATCCGACACGACCGGAGAGAGATCAGGCACATGACAGACCCAGGAGGTTGTTGTTATGCAAGCCCGGTACCTCATGATCATTAACCGTGTCTGCGGTCATTAGACCATCGAGAGAGTCAAAGGGAAATATATTTAAATTATAAGTGGAAGATCGATTTATTACATTTCATTTTATGTGATTTTAATTTCTTATTTGATATTTACATGTGTAATATATAAATAGCACATAGCAATAAATAAAATATAGAAAGAATAAAATAGGTTTAATTGAAGCTACAAAACAATGTTATTTTTTACGTGATACATACTGCAGCTGTATTAGAAGTATTGTTGTAGCACGAATGGGTCTATTCGACCGGGGACGCACCACGCTCTCACAGACTATCAGCGTAAAATAGCAGCTTCTTCTCTACTCTTACCGTATGAAAAGCAGCAGCATTAAGCTGGCAGCAATACTTACAGATAAAAAAAACTGTAACAATGTGAAGTGTGTGCCTTCATTCAAATTTATAGACTGAGTCACGGCCACGTTTGTCTCCAAAACTGAATCCAAAATTGAAAATCAATTATTTTTATAATATTTACGTCAATCCTTACCACAGATTACATCGAATTCTCGCCATTGAACGTTCGTTTTCCGTACACTTAAGTTGTCATACGTTCGGTAGCATTTTATTGTACATTTTACGTAAATAATTATATTATGTACTTATTTAAATAGTTTTCATGCATACTCATATATTTAACAGTTCATATTTAAATTACAAAATTATTATCATTATGAGCTATTACAATTAAAATGTGTAGTGTTTACCGATTTTTACCGGTTTGTGGGACGTAACGTAAAACTGACGATTTCTAAGAATTAATTAAAGCAATATGTGTATAAAATTGTATAAAACATGTGCATAAAACAGTGCCCACCTATTAGGGCAGATAACAAATAAAATAGGTTAGGTTCAACTTATGTCAAGGAACCAAATTAATAGACCCGGACTCCACATGGTACGAGTCTGTCCTACCCCTAGAGTGGTTTTATAGAGCCGGAGGCGTGTAGGGAGAGCAGCCTCCGCCTGCTGTGCAGCCTCGCCTCCGCAGCTTCGGCTTGTTGGTCGCCTTCAGCGACCAGCCTCAGCCGCTCCGGCTCGTCCGATGCCTACGATTTGTTACGCAAAGGCGTAGAGACTGCTCTTCCCGCAGCGCCGGAGACGTTGCAGTCTCAAAATAGATACAGAAATCCCTCTGAATGAGTCATTTTTGGTGAAGGGGTTCCCCCTTCCTTAGGGGTTACCCCCTTCCCCCCCAAGAGGTCCCCATGGTTTTTAACACGTAATATTTATCCATAAAAAATAAAATTTCCTCAGAATTAAAATTCAAAAAACTCAAAAAGGGGGGGGCTCCGCAACTTTTCCTTTTAAGGGGGAGTAGTACACCTCCTCCCGCCCTCCCACCACCCCCCTCCCACCTCCAATTCGACGGACGTCAATGGAAAGTCGTACCAACAGGTTTCCAATTGTACCTAGACTAAAAATATGGCTAAAAAGCATAAATATTGTGAATTGGCGTCCGAAACAAAATGATCATATTTGTTCCAAACATTTCACAGACGACTGTTTTATTAGACATGAGAACTGCACCACTTTGAAAAAGTGCAGTATACCGACAATATTTTCTGGTAGTACCAGTACCAGTAAGTATAAAAGTATTAGATTGTTATTTCGAATGTTTTTTTTTATTTCTTCTTTCCTCATTTTCCACTAAACTCAGTCGAGCCACGTTGTATGTGTTTTAGTGGGCTGCGGCTAGAGGAGATTCCTCTCCCTGTACCGCTGTAGTCGAGGTGGAGTCGTAAGAGAAGAGGAGTGTTGGTATGGCGATTGGCGATGCTCCACTCGACTATCTTTTGCGACTTTGGTGAGTCTGCACCACTTGATGCTTTCAAGTGCTCGTTTTTCCCTGGCTCCATTCACATATCGGGCTCGGGGAGTTCGTACTGCAGGTGGAGTTAGAGGACGCGAAGGTCAGTGTGGCTTGCTTCTGGTGCGCCTTACCTGAGAATGAAAACGGAGAGGAGAAGTCAGCAACTAACGAGGGGCCGCCATTTGGCGGCTGGCGGCGGAGGGGCCGCGGATGTGCATGAAAGCATTTTCGTGGAACTGCCAATTTGCGGCGGAGGTAGAACACCATAGGGTTTTAGTAAGTGCGAGTCTAGAGATTTAATTATCTCTCGAGTCTCAAAATTTATTTTGTGCCTTAACTTTATAGTGGCCCTACTTTATTTACAAATTCTTGCCATCGTTTACATTCACGGTTTTTGGCAGCTTCCTCTCGCGCAACATCCACCGACAAAGATAATCAAGTGTTAGATCAAAAACCCATGAATTGCGATACGTCAAGTCCCCCAGAATACGTGGCACTGCCGAAGCTGGAAAGCTTAGGAGCTAGTGCAATATGCGCTGATAAAGGTGATCCGTATTTTGATCCCAAAACTAAGGAGGTACGTTGCTGCCTCCAGAATACATGGAGCTGCCGAGATTGACAGCCCGGAAAATTCTTCTTGTTTATGTTGGTACCTTGATTTTTCTTTTATTTTTTATTACAAGCAAACCGTGGCAAATTTCATGCGTAATTTTCTGAATTGTTGTTTTCTCGTGTTATTTATCAATATAAATTTGGTATATAGGTCGGAACACAAGTTGCTACCGTAAACAGACTGTCGCTTCAAAGAAGGTTTTGTCTATTTCTGAAGTCCGTAATAATATCAAGCATGATCATTGTTATAAATACTCCTCTACATCATCCAAAAAGACATTGAAACGAGTTCAAAAATCTTTGAAAAACACACGAGCTCGTATAAAAGTCCTATCGCAACATGTGAAACGATTAAAGGTCAGCATTATTTGTTTAAGAAATGTAATTATTGAATCAAAGAGAAGAAAATTAATTAACGATGACTGTCTAAATCTATTAAATCTGTATGACGACTTTAAGCCACAATTGTTTAAAAGGATGATATTAAATGCTGGTAAAAATGTCAGCCGTGCTAAGTGTCCCCCGAAATTAAGAGCTTTTGCTATTACTCTCCATTTTTTATCATCAAAAGCATATGCTTTCGTCAGAAAAAGTTTAATATAGCATTACCACATCCTCGGGTAATACGCTCCTGGTATAACTCTGTAGATTCGAATCCGGGGTTTTTAGTTACTTAAAAGTAACCAAGCAAAACAGAATGGAGAAACACTAATTTGTGCTTTGATCGTAGACGAAATGAGCTTAAAGAAAAGTTGGTCTCGCAGCCGTGATGTTGTAACGCGTGGTTACGTTGATTTTGGCATTGATTTCGAATGTAATGATTTACCTGATTGTAAGGACGCATTGGTTTTTATTATTGTTCCGTTAAAAGGCAATTGGAAAATACCAATCGCCTATTTTTTTTATTAATGGGTTGCCTGCTGAAACAAAAAGATCCTTAATTAAACAGGCTTTAATTCGCTTGCACGATGTTTCAGTAAAAATATGCCTCCATAACTTTAGATGGACCACCCGAGCATTTTTCTACGGTAGCTAAACTAGGGGTAGTGTTGAAAGCAAGAAACGACACTAAACTTTTCTTTTATCACCCAATAGAAAAGAACTACAAGATTTATGTAGTATTTGATCCCTGTCATATCCTTCAAAATATAAGAAATTGTTTAGGTGACTTAAATATTTTAAAGGATCAAGAAGGTAATTTAATAAAGTGGGAATATATTGAAAATTTGGCAGCATTGCAAGAATCTGAGGGCCTGAGGTTAGGAAATCGACTAAGGAGTTCGCATATACATTATAAAAAATTATAATGAAAGTTTATCTTGCAGCTCAAACACTTAGTAGCAGTGTAGCAGATGCAATTGAATTTTGCGACACTATTTTACAACTTCCAGAATTCACCATGAAATAACTAATTCCACGGGTAGTGTCCAGGGAAACGACATATCAATATTAGCTGTATCTTCTAGTTCTTCAAAAGGGGCTAAAAGCAACAAATTTAATGTAAATGACTATAGCAATGCTGAAAATATACGTAAAATAAAATAATATCGTTTAGAAGAAATAGGTTCGCCAACCCTGCTTGATGAAATAAGTGAATTTTTACAACTGTTTTGGGCAGTACCTGACTCAAACGTAAACGAAACGTCTAAACAGTATTTAGGATATATTGCAGGATTTGTCATTCGAGCGATACGAAAGAAAATTATATGTGACGATTGCTTGATAGCTTCGAATCTGTACCACAAGATCCTGTGAAGAATCGCAGAAATGGTATTGCTCTCGTTGTACAAAAAACGAGGTGTGGTTTAACTATGCCTTCTACAAGTGTGGTAAATATTTGTTTACAGGTTGAGTCATTATTCCGCCATGCTGTTAAAAATAATAATGGTAATCCTCCGATAGAACTAAATAAGGTACTAAAAGATCTTATAGTTAAAACGGAAATATTGTTTCCTGATCTATAATACCATTTTAAGGACACTTTGGTTTCAGATAATTTTACTAACTTTCACATTCAAGTAAAACATATCATCAAATATATAGAAATCCGTCTGTGTGCAGCTACAAAAACTTATTCCCTGTACATTACAGGCGATAAAGTACGTAATTTTTTGACTCGTCAAATTATTTGGGCTCGTCAATGATATTATAATAATAATATTACATTCCATTACAGCCTATAAAGGTCAACTGTTGAAAATAGGTCTCCTTCGTAGATTGCCTCATGGGGAATTTTGTTTTAGTTGCCAGTTGCCACGCTTGGCAAGCGGGTTGACAACCACGGTTTTGTATTTTTAATCGTTATTAGGAAGACGTTGCTGGCCATCTCCTGTTCCAGTTTTCCTCTGTCGTCTCTTACGACACTCTCGGGATGATACGGGCCAGTGGAAATTCTTACACCACCACTACACGCAGTAACAACTTTTACATAAGGAAATATTAAAATAGTTTACTTCCTTTTTTGCTTAAGAGTAGTTCCTAAAAAACTGTATCTGCGACTGATCATCGCGGCTGGTAATAAGAAATTGTTTAGTTTGTTGTTTCCCCGCTTGAAGGCTAAGTATAGCAATTTAGAGAGGACACGTAGCCAGCATTCTTGGGACGATACCACGGAAAGTAGGACTGTATGATAATTTCAGTTATCTTTTATTTTATTTTTTGATATCGTTATTTTAATTTCGATAATGGCGTTGTAAATAACTGATAACTATGTAATTCAAAGTTTATATATTTTTTATATTAACTTGCTAGCTCGTAAATATCGTTAAAAACTTGGAACAGTTATATTGTATAATTCGGAATGATAATACAATCATTGAAATAGAATGATATATAACTTTCTGTAACTTTAAAATAAATAGTCAGTATAATACGCAAGCCACCTAGTGTCAGTTAATTGTACCATGCGTATAATCTTCGCACAAGTGCAACCAATAAGTTGACAAAGTTTTACCGCAATCTGATGAACGGCATGGCATCGTAGAAAGTACGAGCAAACATAAATTTTTATATAGTAGAAAATATTTTACTGTCTAGAGACAGACCTGTAGTTGAATAGAATAGGCGTTATTATAGCAGCTGATTTGTTTTTTATAATACTAGAACTAAATGAACGGTTGACGATAAATTATTTTAGAAATTATGTTTTTATTTTTATTTTGCGTAGTTAGTTTAATCTTAATGATTTCTTATATTTACGCGAACACTACACATGATTAAAACTACTTTTACGGATTTTATCGCGTTTATTTTTGCTTTTAATTACTTTTATTTTTAATTCCCGACGTTTCGGGTGCCTTCCAGCACCCATGGTCACGGGGGACTGAGATGACTGACGTCCCGATGTCATTGTTAAACCCGGAGTACCTTCAGCTTTTTTAATTATTGTTTATGGTCCGATCTATGCAAAATGAACTGACTATGTCTTGTAATTAAAAGCAAATAAAAGTAATTAAAAGCAAAAATAAACGCGATAAAATCCGTAAAAGTAGTTTTAATCATAGTTTAATCTTAATAATTTTTTAGTTGAATGCTCTAAGGGCTACAATTGCTATCCGAGTACAGAATCAGAGTACAAACTAATCCAACTGTAGAGATGTGCAAGACAGGGTGACGTAATATCCCCGAAATAAAAGTATTATATTATCACCCTAAACGTCATCGTAAAGACCGATGCATTGGAAGACGTTTTCAAGCTACTGGACTGGAAACGATACGGTATTAACATCAATGGCGAGTACATCACTCACCTTCAATTTGCCGACGATATAGTCCTTATGGCAGAATCGCTGGAGGACCTTAGGACTATGCTCAATGACCTCAATAGTGTCTCCCAACGGAAAGGTCTTAAGATGAACATGGACAAAACAAAGATCATGTTTAATGTCCATGTCACACCTATGCCGGTAGTTGTTGAATGTCACACTAAGCTCAAAGTTGTTGACGAGTACGTTTACCTGGGACAAATAGTCCGACTAGGTAAGTCCAACTTCGACCGAGAGGTCAATCGACGGATTCAACTCGACTGGGCAGCGTTCGGGAAATTACGACACATCTTCTCGTCAGGTATACCTCAATCTCTGAAAACTAAAGTGTTATACACTTTAGTTTTCAGTGCGTGTTGCCAGTGATGACTTACGGATCTGAGACGTGGTCCTTCACTGCTGGCCGTATGAGGACGCTCAAGGTCGCTCAGCGAGCTATGGAGAGGGCTATGCTCGGAGTTTCTCTGCGTGATAGACTCAGAAACGAGGATATCCGCAGTAAAAACAGAGTGACCGACATAGCCCAACGGATTAGTAAGCTGAAGTGGCAATGAGCCGGCCATATAGCTTGAAGAACCGACAACCGATGGGGAAGAAAGGTTCTCGAGTGGCAGCCTCGTACCGGTAGGTGTAGTGTAGGGCGACCCCCACTAGATGGAGTGACGACCTGGTAAGACATGCAGGAAGTCGATGGATGCCGGTGGCTCGGGACCGTGCTTTGTGGCATTGCTTGGGGGAGGCCTACGTTCAGCAGTGGACTTGTGAAGGGTTTTAATGATGATTGATGATTATTGCATTATATTAATATGATACATAAATAGAATGGACGTTACGGGTAGATTCCATCTATCCATTGAGTCCATTCTATTTATTTAGGTATGGTAGGGTATAGAATTTTTATCGATATAATTTGGTACACTGTCTTATCCCTATTATTAGTTCCGTGGACGTGCACTTTTGCTGTCAGCGCCAAAATGGTGGAAATCAAATCGCTTCATCATGTCACGTCTATAGCCAGTCCAGCGTACTTGTATATAGAGGTCAGTGTCCCCTATAGATCGCATCATAAGGACATCACCACTCCTGTTATGAGCCACCTGAATTAACCAACTTCTTGTGCCTTTTACGTGGTTGGGATCACATAATACCACCGTGAAATAACAGTTTAATGTTGCTGTGTTTAGTATAGTAAGTATAGAGAATCCGACACTTTTTACTGGTAACGCGGAATTCTATCATAGTCTTTAGAGATGGCAATGGATCTGATTTTGATCCTTAATCGAGTATAGATGTAGACGTCTATGTGTCAAGCACCGACTTACCACCAGGTGGACTGTGTGTTAGTGTGTGCCAGAATTGAAAAGCAATTTTACCCTGGAATTCTGTATGAACGTGGACCTTCAAGGTCGAGCCGACTCATTTACTGTAGCCGTTGTACACCTGCAGCGGCTACCGTTACCTGTCAATTTCAATTATACTAAATAATTCTGAAACTATTATAGAGCAATTAGTCCGCCGCCTTGTCTAGTTCATATTGGTGGACTTTACGTCTTCGAAATATTTTATTCTTCAGAAATGCAGGTTAGCTCACTACGATTTTCTTCGCCGCCGAGCATGTACTTAGTCAGTTTTTAACATTATTATTGTCAATTTCATTATTGCCGGTGGAGATCGAACCTAGGTTGCTCGCGTACTATGAAAGTACCCGGTTGACCGAGCTTTGCTCGGTATTTTTCGCTCGATTTTTTTAATTCGTGTGTTTTGAAAATTATATTTAGATACAAATTACATACTGATGAATTATAAATAATATTTTTTGATCTTAGCGACATAACAGAAAAAACTGAACTGGTTATTTGAATAAAAAATCATGAGTGCAATTATTTTTATTTAAAATTTCGTGTTTTTAAAAAATACTAAAAAAAGGGCTCGAAAAAAATATATTTTCTCAAAAAAGAAAGAAACTTGAAAAAAAAAATAAAAAAGTCGGTCGGTCGGTCTGGGCTCGAACCTGGGTTTTACGATTTTGTGACCGCCCATTATACCAATAAGCTATTTATAATCATTACCAAACTGTCAAAATTTACCTTCTTATTCTAACTATATTGTAGCAGTTTTTAATTGCCTAAAAACACGGACAAAAAGACATTTTCTAAAAATAAATCTTAGCTAGATCGATTTATTATCCCCGAAACTCCCTGGACACTAAATTTTATGAAAATCGTTGGAGCCGTTTCCGAGATCCCGATTATATATATATATATATATATATATATATATATATATATATATATATATATATATATATATATATATATATATATATATATATATATATATATATGTATATATATATATACATATATACAAGAATTGCTCGTTTAATAGTATTTAGTATTTAGTATATGAAATTCAGGGCGAGAGCTTAGTTCCTGAGCTTCTTTGGCTGAATGTAAGAACGCTTGTGCCCAGCTATTTAAGAAAAATAATGTTCTTTTTCCATATATTATGCCTGTATCAGCCTAGTGCTCAACCCAAACGAGTCCAATGTTTGCCTTAAAGCTACACTATCCACTTCGTCGTAAACCTGAGTTCATAAATGCACAGAAAGATTTATGATTTTCTAAGTCCCAAGCTTTCTAATCCCAGCCGCCAAATTTCGTGAAAGCACTACGCGGCAAACGTCCCGATACCATCCACACCATCTGGATGCTTGGCGGTCCACCACTGTTGAGTTTTCTTCCGCCTACAACCTCTCTGTGGAATAATTTACCACCGGCGATTTTCCGGACCGATATTACCTGGGGATCTTCAAAAAAAGAGCTTACTCCTTTCTAAAGGGCCGGCAACGCATCTGCAATTCCCCTGGTGTTGCAGTTGATCATGGGCGGTGGTAGTCACTTAACA
This sequence comes from Parnassius smintheus behrii, assembly GCA_036936625.1. Classification (NCBI taxonomy): domain Eukaryota; kingdom Metazoa; phylum Arthropoda; class Insecta; order Lepidoptera; family Papilionidae; genus Parnassius; species Parnassius smintheus. Next base: position 2,637,677 of record JAUPFT010000021.1, on the reverse strand, counting down.
TCAGGTGAGCCACATGCTCGTTTGCCCCTTCTTCTATATGAAAAAAAAACCTGAAAAATAATTTCCTCGATCATCCAGATAGATATCCAAATAGCTATAAAGTCATTTTATTGTCTTTCTTAGATTTAATATTTTTTATCTTACAGTAAAATACTTTAAAGGCACTTTTTACAAAATGAAGTACATCATCCTCAAAGCCTCATAGCTCAAAGAACCGACAAACGATGGCGAAGTAAGGTTCTCGCGTGGCAGCCCAATACCGGTAGGTAAAGTTTAGGATGGTTCCTTACTTACTGAGTGACTTGGGTGAGGCAAATAAATGAATTTTATAATGATTTCTTATATTTACGCGAACACTACACATGATTAAAACTACTTTTACGGATTTTATCGCGTTTATTTTTACTTTTTATTTTTAATTCCCGACGTTTCGGGCGCTTTCCAGCACCCATGGTCACGGGGGACTGAGATGACTGACGTCCCGATGTCATTGTTAAACCCGGAGTACCTTCAGCTTTTTTAATTATTGTTTATGGTCCGATCTATGCAAAATGAACTAACTCTGTCTTGAGGTCTTGCAGTGGTATGCTTGGGTTTAGTTTTAATTTTATTGATTATAGGATCCCAAGCAGGTGGTAGTACCCAGCCTCCTTCTCTATTGAAATTAGGATGTTTTTTAATTTCAATAGCCTCACGTATCATCCTTGGTAGGAATCGGTGTTCTTTCGCGAGGATTTGTGGTCTATCAAATCTGATGTAATGGTTGGGGCCGTCTAGGATATGATCACAAACTGCAGACTTCCCGGAACGTTGATGCTTCACATCAGCTATATGTTCTTTTACGCGGGTCCTAATTGATCTTTTGGTTTGTCGTATATAAGAGAGACCACATTCACAATCAAGCTTGTACACTCCTGCATCTTGTAGAGGAATATGACACTTTACGGATGGTAGGAACTGACTAATCTTCTTCGGCGGCTTGTAGAATGTTCTAATAGAAGCTCGCTTCAAGATATAGCCAATCTTGTCTGTGACACCTCTGACATATGGTAGTACAGCAGGCACACGCTCGACTGTGGCTGGCTTCACTTGGTCACCGTGACGTAGGCGCGGGACCCGAAGCTTGTTGTCGTGCAGAACTTGCTTGACGTGCTGAAGCTCGGCGGCCAGGTGTTTGCTGTCACAGATCCCTCGTGCTCTCTGTAACAAAGATTTGCCCACGGTAGCTAACTGTGAAGGATGGTGGTGAGATTCACCGTTTAAATATCGGTTTGTATGGGTCTTTTTCCTATACATTTCTTAATTAGATCGCTAGTTGTTTTAAGCGTATTAGTTGTAGGGTCTGTTTTGACCTTTCGATAAGTAGTTTCATCCGACAAAAGTTGTTGTATTTTAAAATTGTAATCTGACGTATCCATTATAACCGTAGAATTACCTTTATCTGCGCGGAGAATCGTAAGCTCTGGTCTGTTGCGTAAGTTTTTCAACGCGTTAAATTCATTTTTGGGGAGATTTAATTTCGGCGCTGAACTTCGACGTAACATAGACGAGATGTCTTGACGTATGGCCTCTAAATCTTCATTACCAATATTATTTTTATACAGACAGTCCTCAACACTACAGATAATGTCCTCATACGGTATTTTTCGCGGTGTAATTGCGAAATTAATACCTTTTTCTAAAACTTTTATTGTGGCGTCGTCCAGTGTTTGTTTTGATAAGTTGTAGACAGCGCGTTGTTTATGATTCGTGTCTGTGGTCAACGATTTCGTATGTTGGACATTTGATTTAGTTGTTAATTTATGGTATTTATCAATATGTTTATTTTTGCATTCATTGTATTTAGTTGTTTCGCGTTTGTCTAAAGTTTCCATGCAATTTTTATAATCAAATGTCGATAAAACTGTCTTTAATTCACTGGACGAATTGTCTATGGTTTTGTTTATGAAATATAGATCGGTACGTTTTTGCTGAATCACCGTTATTAACAACTTTTTACTAGCCTGATTTAAGATCTTAGCGCTTCCTCGAATGTCTTTTTTAGTGGATATCTTGACACACGTAGGAATGAGATTATGGTCTCTGCATCTCTTCAAGAAATTTAAAGCTGTTATGTATCTTGCGCGCTTGGTCTTTAGATCTTCTAATCGGCGTATTTTATTTGCTATTTTCAGTCCGTACTGGTTAACATAATGATTTCTTATATTTACGCGAACACTACACATGATTAAAACTACTTTTACGGATTTTATCGCGTTTATTTTTACTTTTTATTTTTAATTCCCGACGTTTCGGGCACTTTCCAGCTCCCATGGTCACGGGGGACTGAGATGACTGACGTCCCGATGTCATTGTTAAACCCGGAGTACCTTCAGCTTTTTTAATTATTGTTTATGGTCCGATCTATGCAAAATGAACTAACTCTGTCTTAAGGTCTTGCAGTGGTATGCTTGGGTTTAGTTTTAATTTTTTTTTTTTTTTTTTTTTTTATTATGTATGATAATAATAATAATAATAATAATAAATTACAAGACATAGTCAGTTCATTTTGCATAGATCGGACCATAAACAATAATTAAAAAAGCTGAAGGTACTCCGGGTTTAACAATGACATCGGGACGTCAGTCATCTCAGTCCCCCGTGACCATGGGAGCTGGAAAGTGCCCGAAACGTCGGGAATTAAAAATAAAAAGTAAAAATAAACGCGATAAAATCCGTAAAAGTAGTTTTAATCATGTGTAGTGTTCGCGTAAATATAAGAAATCATTATGTTAACCAGTACGGACTGAAAATAGCAAATAAAATACGCCGATTAGAAGATCTAAAGACCAAGCGCGCAAGATACATAACAGCTTTAAATTTCTTGAAGAGATGCAGAGACCATAATCTCATTCCTACGTGTGTCAAGATATCCACTAAAAAAGACATTCGAGGAAGCGCTAAGATCTTAAATCAGGCTAGTAAAAAGTTGTTAATAACGGTGATTCAGCAAAAACGTACCGATCTATATTTCATAAACAAAACCATAGACAATTCGTCCAGTGAATTAAAGACAGTTTTATCGACATTTGATTATAAAAATTGCATGGAAACTTTAGACAAACGCGAAACAACTAAATACAATGAATGCAAAAATAAACATATTGATAAATACCATAAATTAACAACTAAATCAAATGTCCAACATACGAAATCGTTGACCACAGACACGAATCATAAACAACGCGCTGTCTACAACTTATCAAAACAAACACTGGACGACGCCACAATAAAAGTTTTAGAAAAAGGTATTAATTTCGCAATTACACCGCGAAAAATACCGTATGAGGACATTATCTGTAGTGTTGAGGACTGTCTGTATAAAAATAATATTGGTAATGAAGATTTAGAGGCCATACGTCAAGACATCTCGTCTATGTTACGTCGAAGTTCAGCGCCGAAATTAAATCTCCCCAAAAATGAATTTAACGCGTTGAAAAACTTACGCAACAGACCAGAGCTTACGATTCTCCGCGCAGATAAAGGTAATTCTACGGTTATAATGGATACGTCAGATTACAATTTTAAAATACAACAACTTTTGTCGGATGAAACTACTTATCGAAAGGTCAAAACAGACCCTACAACTAATACGCTTAAAACAACTAGCGATCTAATTAAGAAATACTCCGAAAAATTGAATCTGGACGTTAATTCGATAATACCTTCATGTGCCAAACCACCGAAGTTGTATGGGTTACCAAAGATACACAAACCGAATGCTCCTTTACGTCCAATAGTGAGTCAGATTGATTCGCCAACTTACAGATTGGCTCAATACTTAGCTAAAATATTATCACCACTCAGAGGACACACAAGAGCACACACTAAGGATTCATACCATTTTGTCAGTGAGATAAAAGACCTACATCTTACTGACAATGAAACCATGGTCAGTTTTGATGTTCAGTCTCTATTTACATCCCTACCTGTTGAAGACTGCATCTCAATTATAACTAGGAAACTAGAGGAAAATAACATGCCAGCAGAATATGCAGTTTTACTAAGACATTGCCTTACATCTGGCTATCTATTGTGGAAGGAAGAGTTTTACAAGCAAGTAGATGGTGTGGCGATGGGCTCACCTGTATCTCCCATTGTCGCCGATATATTCATGGAAGACTTTGAGGAGAAAGCCCTCCTTACTGCACCTGTTACACCAAGGATCTACAAGCAGTACGTAGACGATACTTTCACAATTTTACCATCAGACAAAGTAACTGCATTTTTAGAACATCTTAATTCCATAAACTCTAAAATTCAATTTACTATGGAGTTAGAGGCAAATAATTCCTTACCTTTCCTAGATGTGTTAGTCATCAGAAATCCTAATAACACCATTGGTCACACTGTGTATAGGAAAAAGACCCATACAAACCGATATTTAAACGGTGAATCTCACCACCATCCTTCACAGTTAGCTACCGTGGGCAAATCTTTGTCACAGAGAGCACGAGGGATCTGTGACAGCAAACACCTGGCCGCCGAGCTTCAGCACGTCAAGCAAGTTCTGCACGACAACAAGCTTCGGGTCCCGCGCCTACGTCACGGTGACCGAGTGAAGCCAGCCACAGTCGAGCGTGTGCCTGCTGTACTACCATATGTCAGAGGTGTCACAGACAAGATTGGCTATATCTTGAAGCGAGCTTCTATTAGAACATTCTACAAGCCGCCGAAGAAGATTAGTCAGTTCCTACCATCCGTCAAGTGTCATATTCCTCTACAAGATGCAGGAGTGTACAAGCTTGATTGTGAATGTGGTCTCTCTTATGTAGGACAAACCAAAAGATCAATTAGGACCCGCGTAAAAGAACATATAGCTGATGTGAAGCATCAACGTTCCGGGAAGTCTGCAGTTTGTGATCATATCCTAGACGGCCCCAACCATTACATCAGATTTGATAGACCACAAATCCTCGCGAAAGAACACCGATTCCTACCAAGGATGATACGTGAGGCTATTGAAATTAAAAAACATCCTAATTTCAATAGAGAAGGAGGCTGGGTACTACCACCTGCTTGGGATCCTATAATCAATAAAATTAAAACTAAACCCAAGCATACCACTGCAAGACCTCAAGACAGAGTTAGTTCATTTTGCATAGATTGGACCATAAACAATAATTAAAAAAGCTGAAGGTACTCCGGGTTTAACAATGACATCGGGACGTCAGTCATCTCAGTCCCCCGTGACCATGGGTGCTGGAAAGCGCCCGAAACGTCGGGAATTAAAAATAAAAAGTAAAAATAAACGCGATAAAATCCGTAAAAGTAGTTTTAATCAAATGAATTTTATTTACACTGAATAATTCATTTCAAAAATTCATATTTTTCCTTACATTATTATTTTCTAACTATACACGGGCAGCCAATGCTAAAACTCAATTAAAAAAATTGAAATTGATATAACACCAGAGCTTATTGAAATGTAACGTTATGTCGAAATTTCAAAACAATCGGTGCTGAGCTTTCGGAGTTTTCATATTTTGAACAAATGAGCATTTGCTTTTTTATTTATAAAGATATGAAATATTTTTATTTCCATAAAGTAGGTTTTTGAATAAATTGCAGCTAGTATTATACAGCGAACAGAAACAAACAGGCTTAAATTTTATTTTATATAAATATAAAATTAGGTAAAATCACGCGTATACCTCATCTAAATATTAGAAAATGTTTACGATTCCCTAATACATTCTCAGTTTACTCAATAAATAAGCTACAAAATTCATTCCACGTTGCTTCCAAATTTTTATTCATATAGGTACGCAAACCCTACAAATAAATTAATTGGTTGTTTCGTTTCCAAACTCTCGAGCTCTCGGCTGATCGGACTGCCTGTATTCATTCCATTAAATACTAATTTTCCTTTCATTCTTTTTCAATAACATCCATATATTGACCTTTCATAATTACGTATGCGTTAAATAGCATAGGCAGGACGTTCTTTTAATTCACATTTTTTTGTGTGATATACTACCAACCACCTGCGGCTTCGCTCACGTCGAATTACATCGTTCGGAATGTAAATTACGCCAATTTTGTTTATAGTTGCTCTCTGTGACGGTGTAAGTATAACCTGCCTCATATCATTCCGTGAGTGTCGTAAGAAGCGACCGAAGGAAATTGCAACAGGCGATGGGCCACAGCATCTTCCTGCAACAACAAAACTTAGCAACACTAATAAAATACTGCGTTTGCCAACCCGCCTGCCAAGTGTGGCAACTATGGCTTTGTTTGTCTTGGGTAAGAGAGACATTCACAATCAAGCTTCTACACTCTTGCAACTTGCAGACGGACATTAAACTTGACTGATGGTAAAAACTGACTAATCTTCTTCAACGGCTTGAAGTAGGTTTTAATGGAAGCACGCTTCTATATGTACACAATTTTGTCTGTGACACCTCTGACAAATGTCAGTACAGCAGGTACACGCTCGACTGTGGCCGGCTTCACTCGGTCAAATCGGGAAGTCATCAAATCAGTTTTGATAGACCTCTAGATCCTCGCTAAAGAACACCGATGCTTTCCAAAGATGATCCGCGAGGCTATTGAAATCAAAAACATCCTAAATTCAATAGTGAAGAACTTATAATTAATAAAATTGAATTCCATCCCAAGCATACAACTGCAAGACTTCAAGATACTATAAGTTCATACTGCGTGTATCGGAACAAAATTAATAATTATAATAATTTTAATCTGGAGTTAACCGTGGTTAACAATGGATATGGGACATCAAACACCTCAGCATCCTTCGTGAACAAGGGTACTGTGAAGTGCTTGAAACATCAGGAATACTAAATAACTTAATATACGAGGTATAATCGGTAAAACCTGGTTTTATTTCAATGTGTAGTGTTCGCGTTAACATAAGAAATTATTAGTTATTAGTAATTATAATTACCTACGTATTGTATTACTCAGATGGAATTCCTCAAAGCCTGTAATTACACTGACCCTCTATACACTTCAGACTGCAGCACAGCAGAGCCAGTCGTACTCCTGGACAGAAGAAAAGTCTTACGTCCTATTAAAATAAATATCAAGCAATTACTATAAAAATTGCTTATTTGGACAACTCCTTAAGGGTATTTTGATTTTACTGACCAGACTGATATATATAAATAATATAACATTAGATGTATAAAGATACATCTAATGTATACCGAAGAAACTAATAAACCTTTTTGACTTTCAGAAAAAGCCTTGTAGTGACCAATTTTGACTTTGAATATAAAAATTGCAAACAAAAAGGCTGCATCAAACTTTCCTCTTTCGTTTATTTAATAATATAAATCTCTTACGCTACTTCCGGCAACATTCTACGGGACCGAATGGACTGAGTCAGATGGACGCAACTGCTACAAGACGAAATAATTTATTTCTCCTAACATTCCAAGCACTCTTACGTAAAAATAAACGCCTGATATTTTTCAATACGAGAATGATAGGAAATAAAATAAATATAAATATAAAAAAGACAAGCCACTTGCCGACTACTTACACATCTTTTTCTTTAACAGCATTTTAAGTAATTGTAATAATTATGTCATCCAGATCGAGTTAAGAGCACGGTAGCCAGCCTCAAGGGACACTAGCCATCTTCCGAGGACAGGATCGTAGTACCCGAGTACGCGCAAGCACACGTGAACTCTCTATTCCCTTACTCTCATAATCTGACGGGACGGTAAACCAACTGATCAGAGAGAGATCTAACAAGAGGCTTTAAGTGCTTTCCCACACACGTGGGTGAAATACGCCAACATCCTGACTCCGGGCAGCTATTGAAATTTTCTTGACAGTAGGCCACTATGACTGATTTTTCCCTGACTGGGGATTCGAACCCGGCACCTTATGATCAGCAACCACGTTTACAACCAATAAGGCAGACATTTTTAGGAAAGGCGACAAACACAGTCTTGATTCTACCTACCTACAAGTTTTACTTCGTTATCCCTCCGTCTATAGGGGACCACCCCACACTCCGTTTACCAATACGAGCTTGTCACTCGTGAACCTTTCTTCCTTTTTCAGTTCTTCGAGCTTAATCATCAAGGTATTGCAAATTTAGCTTACTGATAAGTTGAGCTATGTCGGGTACTCTGGTTCTACGGCGGTTGTAGGTATTCGTTACGGATTATATCACGCAGAGAAACTCCCTCTCCCTGGAAATATATGGACAATATCAATAAAAACACGCTCTCTTAAAATATATGGAGATTTTTTTTGATATTAAAAACTACAGATATTTTATAATAAACTGGAGATACGCTCCAGTTTCGCCGCTCGGCCAGGCTGCGAATAGGATCTATTGATGTGGCTTTATTCCTTCTAACCACTTTGCTTGGTATTCTTCACGACACTTGTTCCCAAGCTTATCTGAAAGAACGCTTTTTATACTTCGGCTTATCTCGTTCCAATATAGCCCAGATCCCTCGTGTAATTGACAGACAGACAGGCAAATATAAAATATGGTTGTTTGTGTCTTAATAGTATTCAAATAAATACCGAGCATAACAGAAGTCGGTTATTTTAATATTATTTACATGTGTAGATTACGCAGTAGTAGTAAAGGTAGTTTGCTCTGTATAAAAAAATATTCATATATCATATTTTATAGGACTTCTCCGAATTACGAAGTTAGTTACGCCAGTTTATACTGAATCTATGAGTAATACGGTTACATACTTTCAAATATGATCTAAACTGTTCTTGTATGAAACCTATTACGTGTCGCATATTATACGTGTAGAATGCTGTGAAACGTAATAGGCTCCATACACTATTTTTTAATTGACGCATTTAATCACTAACTGTAACGCGCAGCTTCAAATAATAAAAATAATATCAAGAAATAAATTGTTTAATCATTATTTTAGCTATTGTGTACATTATTATAGTATTCATGTCGAGTATCCTTTGCGCATTCTTTTTCCTTTGTTTCTAAATTTAATATGTATATTATAGTATTTGTCATTGTAAGTAAATTTTTATTTTGATAAATAAGGGAAAAAAGAAAATATCTATTTTGAATGCAATCACAACGCCATCTTGTACATAATATTTCCCATATAAAACTTTATTAAATATTACTAGATGTCGTCGAACAGCATTTGGCGTGTCGCCGCTTTGTCAGCCGCTTTTTTTTTTGTTGTGGCTCGATTCGTCACTTTCTAGTAGTACAAGCAGTGGCCTAATTTACTATATTTCAAATAAATCCTGACAGTAAATAGCAAAACCAATAAACACGATACTACACTATACTATTTGTGCAAATACTACACATTAAATGAAATTTCCGATGTTTCGGGTCGGGTTGAAATTAGAAAGTCAAATTAAACGTAACAAAATCCGTTAAATAAGTTATATTTTATGATAAATAAAAACCGGCCAAGAGCGTGTCGGGCCACGCTCAGTGTAGGGTTCCGTAGTTTCCCGTCCGTCACAATAAGTGTTCCCACTTATGAGTTTAAAGGTGGGTATCCATTATGTTCGCGCTCCAGCAGCGCTCCGCGCTCCTGCAACTGCTCCCGGTAGTGGGTACTGTTGTTTCCATCCAAGTTCAAAATGATTTTCCTAGAAAGTCCTTATAAAGTTCTACTTTTCAGATTTTTTTTCAGTACCCGGTTGACCGAGCTTTGCTCGGTATTTTTCGCTCGATTTTTTTAATTCGTGTGTTTTGGAAATTATATTTAGATACAAATTACATACTGATGAATTATAAATAATATTTTTTGATCTTAGCGACATAACAGAAAAAACTGAACTGGTTATTTGAATAAAAAATCATGAGTGCAATTATTTTTATTTAAATTTTCGTGTTTTTAAAAAATACTAAAAAAAGGGCTCGAAAAAAATATATTTTCTCAAAAAAGAAAGAAACTTGAAAAAAAAAATAAAAAAGTCGGTCGGTCGGTCTGGGCTCGAACCGAGGTTTTACGATTTTGTGACCGCCCATTATACCAATAAGCTATTTATAATCATTATCAAACTGTCAAAATTTACCTTCTTATTCTAACTATATTGTAGCAGTTTTTAATTGCCTAAAAACACGGACAAAAAGACATTTTCTAAAAATAAATCTTAGCTAGATCGATTTATTATCCCCGAAACTCCCTGGACACTAAATTTTATGAAAATCGTTGGAGCCGTTTCCGAGATCCCGATTATATATATATATACATATATACAAGAATTGCTCGTTTAATATTATAGGATATTTTCTAAACTTATGGTTCAAAAGTTAGAGGGGGGGGGGGGTGACACACACATTGTTTTTAATTTTGGAGCGATTATTTCCGAAATTATTGACATTATCAAAAATGATTTTGGTAAACCCCTATTCATTTTTAAATACCTTTCCAACAATATATCACACGTTAGGGTTGAAATAAAAAAAAATCACTTCCCACTTTACATATAGGGGGCAACCCTACTAAAACATTTTTTTCCAATTTTTATTCTACCACTTTGTCAGCGTGATTAATACACATATTGGTACCAAATTTCAGCTTTCTAGTGCTAACGGTCACAGAGATTAAGCGAGGACGGACAGACGGGCAGACAGACATGGCGAAAATATAAGGGTTCCTAGTTGACTACGGAACCCTAAGAATGAAATAAATTTCTTAAGCCGTAAACGATGACTTCCCTTATACCTCGTACCCTTATACCTCGTATTCATAATTTCTATAGAAAAAAATTTACAGCCCCTATATATTATTTCAAGTGACATGAATGTGCAAACATTGACAAAACACTGAACGGAAAAAAATCGATAGTTAGTTGCTGATTTAGGAAACCTAAACAAAACGACCCAATCAGTGTACACATTTGCATGTCTATTGGAGGCCGTGATTACACGACTTGTAATTCCCACGCATTGTCACATACGGTCGAATGAATCCCTTGGTTCATGGAACAAAATTTTGTACGGAACACAAATAATATGTATTTTAAACGTACAAACATTCCTTACAAGGGTTAACCTTGTAAAGCCTTGTTAGACCTTCAAAGTTTGAGAGTAAAGAAAGTTTACCTATTGTGACTCATCCCAGGGGGACCCCGTTTAGAGCCGGGACGGCATCGGAGGCAGCTGAATTTAGTGACACAAATATGAGTCTCTGAGAGATGACTACATATCTGTGCCATGTACTGTAGATACTATCGGTCCGTGGGTCCACGTGCGGTGAAGTTCCTAAAGGAACTGTATCTACGACTGACCGTCACTGCTGGTGATGAGATGGTTAGCTTTTCGCGCTCGAATGCTAAGTACAGTGATTCAATGAGGAAACGCAGCCAGCCTTCTTGGCACTATACCATGGAGAGTGGAACTGTGTGATAATTTAGGTTTTTAGATTTTTTTATTCAGATATTAAATAGAATTTTTTTTATGAAAATATTGGGGTTGTTGTTTTGCTCGCGTGGGCTTCGCTTTACCGATATCAGTAGTGTTTCATGCCATTTTATGTCCGTCTGCCACAAACGTTTTCTTCATTTATTCTCTGAAAAGGGTCACATGAATAGAAACAAGATACCGATAAACACCCTAATAAAACGACAAGATTTTACATATTGTATATTGTAATTTACATTGTTTCCTGTTCTAATGTTATTCGAGGACTGTGCTCGAAAATATTCGGTTAAAATAAGTTTCCAACCCTTATCGTTATCTAGTTTATAACCCTAGTTTATATTTAGATTTGTAACCAACCCTTGTGCATATAAGTGTACTTAACTTTTAACCTTCTCTAGCATATTACATCATATATTTTGAGTGAATTATTATAAATTGTGGGATCGAATTGCATAAGTACGTTTTTTGTTTATACATATATACATTAACTCCCAAGCCTGTAGTGCCCAGAGGGGTAGAAACAGAACATTAAATAGAAATAGGAACGTTTTATTCAATTATATTCATAAAATATTTTTATTTAAAAACATAAACTTGATCGAAACGATCCGCCCCGGGTCGCTCTGCCCGGGTCAAATTGTCAATCTAACTCGTTCGAAATGTTTTCGAGGTTATTTATTTGAGATAGAATCTATGCTTTATATAATAAAGCGGAAGCGGAATTTTTTTGCTTGTTTAAACAAGCTAATCTCTGGAACTACCTGTTTGATTTGATAAATTATTTTTGTGTGTAAAGGCCAAATTCGTAAAAAATAGTATAGACTATCTAACACTAAGCTGCACCTCTCAGCTAGCCTCAAATATTGATATTTGTCAAGCAAGTCGGAAGAAAAAGCGCTCCCGAACTGCTTCATCCTCGTGAGCTGGCGTAATTGTTAGTGATACGTAAATACTATGTTCTAAAAAAATATAGATCTTTTTTTCGTATAAAAAAGTTCGCGGTATCATTCCTCATACATAAGCTACAATAAGATATTTTGTAAATAAAAAATTGAAAATTATAAAATTATTTATGAGCGTTATTGTTAGGCATGGTATAATCCTTACGAACGAAACTTACTTCATCATCAAGCCACTTTTTGGAAGATAAACTTTGCTCTATGTAGCATGTTATTTGGACGCACAGTTTAAGAGATAATGAAAAATTAAAATAATTCAACTCTCGGCTCAGCGCGTGTACGTCGCGTAGCCACTCAATGAGATCCAAGGGTACCAAGTACCAACCAACAGTGAATGCATCTATATAGTTGACACTTCGCGCGGCTCAAAGCGTGATATACGCGAGCGACACCGTAGGGAACAGCTAGTGCAGTATAAAGTGTTTCCCATTATTTCGGTCTCCTCTGTGGGCGTGTTTTAAAAACAGTTAATATAACTTTTAACTGTTAAAATAAAGATTAGAAAAATTAAAAATTTAAAAATAAAATTAATTTAATAGGTACCCTGGTTTTAAAGTTGGCTTTAAAGTTGGCAAAAATTGTTTAAGATTTTGTTCAAGGTCCCTATAAAATTATATTAAAGTAAGTTTCCAAGTAACTTTATTTATAAGGCTTTTTCAGGTGACGCCGTGTTTCATTATTTACTCTTAAGGATGAAGAAAATTGTTTTTTAAATTTATCGAGTTCATTAAATACTTTGACATATGTTTGATTTAAAAGTAGAGTGACTGCTTCTTTTTACGTAGTGGAGCCATACTACAGCAATATTTTCGATGTAACATGAATGGGTCGACTCGACTACCACACCACGTAGGCAGCTGTACATATCATCTTTGGAGCCATACGAAAGTGTGGGTAACGACCCAAGAGCAAGTCGTATTCACTACTCCAGATGCGTGGAGTGAAAGTGCGGTGGTCTTGTTCTTTAAGAAAGGTGACAACGCTCTCTTGAAGAACTACAGACCAATTTCCCTCTGAGCCCCGTCTAAGTGCTGTTTAAGAGAATCATTACGAATAGTCTCGCACGCAGACTCGATGAATTCCAGCCTCCTGAACAAGTCGGTCTCTAAAAAGGCTTCAGTACCATATATTACTTTTGTACCATGCAGCAGATGGTAAAGAAGACCAAAGAATAAAATCTGCCACTTTGCCTGGCGTATGTGGACTATGAGAAAGCTTTTTATTCCGTCGAAATTTGGGCGGTGCTACAGTCTCTTCAGCGTTGCCAAGTTGACTGTCGTAATATCGAAGTGCTGAAGTGTTTGTACAGTAGGGCTGCAATGGCTATCTGAGTACAGAACCAGTGTGCGAAACCTTTCCAACTGCAGAGAGTTGTAAGACATGGTGACGTTTTATCACCTAAACTCTTTACCGCTGCGTTGGAAGACGTTTTCAAGCTACTGGACGGGAAAGAATACGGTATTAACATCAATGGCGAGTACATCACTCACCTTCGATTTGCCGACGATATAGTCCTTATGGCAGAATCGCTGGAGGACCTACGCACTTTGCTCAATGACCTCTATAGTGTCTCCAAACGGATAGGTCTTAAGATGAACATGGACACAACAAAGATCGTGTTTAATGTCCATGTCACACCTATGCTAGTATTCTTTGGGAGCCTATGCTCGAAGTTGTTGACAAGTTCGTTTACGGACAAATAGTCCAACTAGGTAAGTCCAACTTTCACCGAAAAGTCAATCGACGGCTTCAATTCGGCTGGGCACCATTCGGGAAATTACGACACATCTTCTCGTCAGACCCTGAAAATTAGATTTTGTAACCAGTGCGTGTTGCCAGTGATGATTTACAGATTTGAGACATGGTCCTAGAATGAACAAAGTGCTTTCGAGAACCAATGACGTCCTCTCAGAAAAATCGGACGTCATGCAGCGATGGAGTGAATTTTATAGAGAAATGTATGCGTGTCATGATCTTAGTGAAGAATTCGGGGGTGACGCCGTGACTAGCACGCCAGACATGGACCTCGATGACACTGAGGTCATTAGCATGAAAGAGATTGAACGTGCAATTCGAAGTTTGAAATGTGGTAAGGCTGTGGGACTAGACAGAGTTACTGCTGAAATGGTCAAGTACGGTGGGCCTCGCGTCTGGGACAGCTTTCATCTGCTGTGCAATTTGTGCTGGCGGACGGGAGATGTCCCGGATGATTGGCGATCCGCGGTCGTTGTGCCTTTATGTAAAGGTAAAGGTTCACATTTTGACTGCGGGTGCTATCGGGCGATCAGCTTGACCAGTTTAGCAAGTAAAGTTTACTCGAAGGTTTTGACACGTAGGATGTAAGAGAAATCGGAAAGATTCTTATGGGAGGCACAATGCGGATTTAAACCTGGAAGAGGATGCACGGATCAAATATTTTCTCTCCGCATGATCACGGAGAAGCTTCTAAATGTTAACCAGAGGATTTTCTGTGCTTTTGTGGATCTGGAGAAAGCATTTGATAAGGTTATAAGGAAGAAAATGTGGGAACTGTTGCCGGGATATGGTGTGGATGGTCGATTGTTAAGGGCTGTGCAGTCACTTTACTATGACTGTAAAGCCTGTGAGCGGGTAGGGCATGACCTGTCACCCATGTTTAGCGTCCAAGCGGGCGTTAAACAGGGTTGTGTCATGTCTTGCTGGATGTTCATACTGTATCTCGACAGCTGTTTACAGAAGCCGAAAAATAGCTGTTTGGGTGTGAAATCGGGTGACATTTAAGTTAATTGTCTGCTGTATGCAGATGATGCAGTGCTTATTCCACCATCAGAAGCAGAACTGCAGGCATTAGCCACGTGTATGAAAGAGGAATGTGAAATTAAAGGTCTCCGTTTCAATGCTAATAAAACTAAGGTTCTGGTATTTGAAAAGGACGAAGAGAGAACGAAATGTGAAATATTGGTAAATCAGGAATGTCTAAAACAGGTAAATGAAATTGTATACTTGGGGAGTGCTTTCAGCCGGGATGGAAGATGTGATTTAGATGTGGATAGGCGTGTCGCTGCCGGAAACAAAGTCAATGGTGCCTCGAATGCATTAGTCAAAAGGCAAGGCGTGGTGAAGAGTGCACGCCTTGCAATACATAACGCAGTGTTGGTACCGACTTTCTTATATGGCAGTAAAATCTGGGTATGCCAGATGAAGCATAAAAGCAAGTTGAATGCAGTGGAGATGCGATCTCTTCGTAAAATGTGTGGCGTTACCATAGCCGACCGAAAGCGAATCGAAGAGATTCGCAATATGGTAGGATTGAAAGATGACCTTATCACAAAAATTGATAGGGGCGTACTCAAATGGTTTGGGTACGTTGAACGAATGAGTGAAGACTGAATGGTGAAGAAAATATATAGAGCGAAAGTAAATATTAAAAGGTGTCGAGGTAGATCGAGACAAACTTTCGAAGACCATGTGAGCAAATTGTTCGAAGAGGGGAGGGTCAAGAGTACTCGGATACCTAGACGTGCATGTATGAAGAAGCTAATGAACCTGAAAGAAGCGAAAGAGGTATGTGAGGATCGTGACACTTGGCGATCTGTTATCTCTGGCTACCCCGTTAGGGATTGTGCGTGAAGATAAGTAAGTAAGTAAGTAAGAGACATGGTCCTTCACTGCAGGCCATATGAGGCCTTCAAGGTCGCTCAAGGAGCTATGGAGAGAATTATGCTCGGGGTTTTTCTGCTTGATAAACTTTAAAATGGGGATATCCGCAGTAGAACCGGAGTGACCGACATAACCCAACGGATTAGTAAGCTGAAGTGGCAATGGGCCAGCCATATAGCTCGAAGATCCGACAAAAGATGGGAAAAAGGGTTCTCGAGTGACAACCTCATACCGTTCGTAGGGTGACCCCCCACTAGATGGAGTGACAACCTGGTAAGACATGCAGGAACTCGATGGATGCAGGTGGCTAAGGACCGTGCTTTGTGGCATTCCTTGGGGGAGGCCTATGTTCAGCAGTGGGCTTGTGAAGGACTGCAATGATGATGGTGACGAACATATCGTACACGTGCCTACAGCAGATCTTATTTTTATTCATGACGCTGCTAAATATTCTCTGTCACCTCTTACGACACCCACGCGATGATATGGAGTAGTGGATATTCTACACCACCACCATACTTTCAATAATCGCACCTCAAATTACCCTTATTGGTTATGATATTGCTTCTTTGCAAAGCAAGAAATGAAGACCAGTTTTTGATTATATTAATTATATTAAAGCCTGGGTGGGTCGTTAGCTGTAAGATTAAAATAACAGGAGTCCTCTAACTTACAACAGAAATCTTACAGCATTTTTATAAGCGTTCCATCTTAGTCCTCACGGGTGACAACGCATCTGCATTTTGATTTGTAATCGAGGTTAGATGTAGATGTCTATGGGCCGCAGCAACCACTTACCATCAGGTGGACTGTGTGCTCGTTTGTCATCCTATCCTATAAAAAATGCATCTATGACCTTTTTAGAATCAAAATGCAGATGCGTTTTCACCTCTGAAAACTAGGACGGATTCGTTTCTAGTAAAACGGTTCTCCTGTTTTATACACTCACAATATGAAACACAGCATTAATGCTGCTATTATACGCTGCTTCCTTCTCCGATCGAGCCCACCCATTCATTCCACAACTATAATGTAGTTGCATCGTGACTCTACCACTTGTAACTTCTAAATAACACGTCTTTTATATATTCTGCTAATTTACCGACTAATATAAAGGTTGAATACGTATACTTTGAAACTTTTTATAAATTTGTAGTGATGAACATACGATCTATTTAATTATAAGAAAATTAATAACTTTAATCTGTAAGTAGCCGTGGTTACCTATGACGTCGGGACATTTAACACTTAAATATCCCCCCGTGACCATGGGTGCTGTAAAGTGCTCGAAACGAGAATATAAAATAAGTGAATATACGCGATAAAATCCATCAAAACTAGTTTTATTTAAAAGACGAAATGCCTTACAGCTTGTAACAATGATGGTTCTCTTTTGCTCTAGATCGGAACACAGCAGTGCAAGCACTTTTGTTCGGCGGCAGAGATACGAGTGGGTAAGAAGGTTTAAACAGACCCTGACGGACTTCTTTTTTACTTTATAGCATTGGGTGACAAACGAGCACACAGTTCAACTGATGATAAGTGAATACTGTGGCCCATAGACATCCACATTTATCTTCAACTAAGGATCAAAAGGCTGTCACCCCTGAGAACTACGATGGAAAGCCTCGCTTCGATTCAAAAGAGTCGCCGGTTCTCTACCCTCACGATAAGAAACATAAAGGCATTACGCTGCTATTTCACGCTGGTATTCTATGAGAACATGGTCCCGCCCTAGTCGAGCCAACCCATTCGTGCTACAACTATAATATAGCTGTTGAATGGCTCTACCACGTAATTCTAAACAGAGAGCAGGACGCCTTTTCACCTAACATTTTAAAATCTACTATTCATTAAAAGTGTATCGTTCGGAGTAATAACAGTTAAAACAATGGACATAATTTGAATAGCAAAGAAGATTAGTTCCTGTATTAAATTAAGAGAAGATGGTAATTAAAACGTTGAATATAACACCACAACACTGATGCCGATCATTTACTGTGATTAGAGAGGTTATTGTTGTTTACAGTAATATGAAAATGTGGTGATTATATACTCTGAAATATGTCTCAATACACCGAAGAGAATTTTTTTATCGTAGGGCAAGAATTAGGATGTAATATTTGAACAGAGTAGATGCCTATTGCTTATATTATATTTTTTAGAGTAAACCTAAATTTAAAAATCAAGAAAGCCGTTATAATAAAAAAATTCAAATCATTTACGGACACTTTATAACATCTTTGTTTGACCTTGAACCGGTCCCTAGGTTAAAGTTTATGCTTAAAGTTAATGCTAGAAATTATTAGTACTTATTGCTGGATTGAAAAATATTTGAATTTCTTAGTTCTTCTCCTTACTTATGCGTTTAGTGTATAGTACACACTCTTTTTATTTTGTGGTAAAAAAGTCAGTTGGTATAGTTATGTTTCATAAGCGGTAAAGTAAAGTTAAATAAACTAATGATGAATTAAAACTAATTCCCGTGTGGTGGCGGTGTAAGAATATCCACTACCCCACATCATCCCGTGGGTGTCGAAAGGCGACGGAGATAAACAAACCAGGAGATGGGCAGCAGCATCTTCGTGATAACAACTCAAAATTATAAAAACTGCGGTTGCCAACCGGCTTGCAAAGCGTGGCAACTAAGGCAAAATCCCTTCTATGATACAATATATGGAAGAGGCTTATGTTTAGCAGTGGACTTCTATAGGCTGAAGTGGATGATGGATCACGGAAATGATGGATAATTGAGTGCTATGCTGACATCCTTAACTCTGCAGTTATATTACTATAAGGACTATACTTGATCGAATTCTATATGCAACTGCTTAAAGAGCGGTCATAACCTTGCTATGACCAGCAATAAGTAAACAAAAATTTAGTAAGAAACGATGTCATAAAGATCTCAAAGCCTCCTATAGATGGCCGCCGAGTTGTTACAGTTGCCGTACTAGACAGGCGGGTCGACAGTTGCAGTTTTTATATTATTTTGTGTCGTTATCGGGAAGATGTTGACGACCATCACCTTTTTCAGTTCCCCTCTGCCGCCTCTTACGACAACCACATTACTGATATTCTCGCAACGCCACAACGTGATTTACGTCATTATAAATACTTATAAGTCCGGCTCAATAAGGAAAATAAATTCAACGTTACCTTCTAAATTTCATAATATTTTCTGTAAAGACTATAAAATGAAGTGAAACAAGAATAAAAGTGCTTACGCAAATATGGGAAAGTGGATCGAGGATGCTGCTCGCTTGATATTAGCATCGCTTCGTTACTTGTTTTCATGTTGTTCGCTTCTGTGCAAGCTTTGGATCGAACTTTATTTGCTTTAATATAAAATATACCTATTATATAAAATTAATTACAAGTTATAGAATGTAATAGAATAGAATAAAATGGAATATAGATTACAAGAATATTTAATGAAAATTATTTAAGCATTTTTTAAAGGAAAAGCGAGCAAACGAGCAAACGGCTCACATAATGGTAAGTGACCACTGCAGCCCATGTACAACTACAACACTAGAAGCATTGAAAATGCGTTGACTGCCCTTTAAAAGGAGTCGACTCTTTCATTTACTATGCTACCAAGCTATAATAAATATGGATAGCTATGTTACGAGCTTGAGGTTCGTGACAATAAAAATTGCCGATAGAATTACCTAAATTAACACTTTAATTTACTTTATACAAATTAAAGTTAAAAACACTAATAATTAAACACACTAATTCACTTAATTCCGCTCCGAAGCTTCGCTTTGTCGCCGAGTTCAACTCTCTGCCGCGATCGCATCTTGCGCCACCTATTTATTTAAATTAGCAAAATATCCGGAATGTTCAAGTAAACACGCGCAAAGTACCGAGAGTTTGAGTATAGATTTTCTAGAATCTTAGTTCTTCGGGTGGCGCTGTCGGTCGAAAGATGTGTGATGTCATAAACTGCAACGCTCCCCTCGCTCTCGTTCCTGACACTAGATGGCGCTAGTGCGCTGATTTGAGCGCGGCGTAACACTGTCCCCTCCTAAGACATGCTCGTCCCGAGCATTATCGGCCCCATAATAACGCGCCAAGCGATCCACATGGACGATCTTAGGAGTCCCTCTTGCGCCTTTCTGTAACGGCTCCGCAACGTCAAGGGATGTCCTATCCCGTGGTGCACCAACATTGTACAATTTCGGTGCTCCTCTACTACGTGTCTGAGGTCCCCGCACGGCCGCACAACTTGTACATGTACGACACCAATCCTCGACATCGTCACGATAATGGACCCAGTAAAACTGTTCTCGGACCTTCAGTAGAGTTCGTTTAACTCCCAGATGGACTCTTGAACGACCATTATGGCACAGCTGTAGAACATTCGGCACTTTAGCTTTAGGGACAACCATTTGCAAACGACAGTTGTCTCCTCGACCATTGTCCCATTTACGGCACAGGACTCCATCCTGAAGCAGCAAGCTGTCCCATTGGGCCCAATAACTTTTCGTGGTTGAACTCATCGCTGAGACGTCCCTCCACTTAGGCTTGGTAGCACGGGCCTTCATCCATCCCAGAATCGGCTTGACGTCCGGATCTTCCTGCTGTGCATGTCGTAGGCTGTCCTTCCACCCGTTGCTGAGGTGGTCTGTCCTGAGCATCCTCACGGATACCACTTCCTTACTCTCTTGCCTACTACAGTGGTTGAAATCTTCAGGACAAGGTCTTCTTGACAATGCATCTGCGTTGCCGTGAGATTTCCCGCTGCAGTGTCTGATAGTAAAGTCGTATTCCTGCTGCTGCTGGGCGGTGCTTTTAGCCGCACTTCCTTCCTGAGACCGTTCCCTTCCTAGGGTGTGCTTAGGGCAGCTGGACCGAAGATGGCTCCTTTCCCCACAGCCATAGCACCTCGGGCTGTATTTTTTATTGTAGTCGCGAACCGTAACTGCTGTAACCTCCCTAGCGTGAGGTGAACGATGATCCGGTCGCCGCCAGGCAGTGCCGTTAGCTGCACTACCCTCTCGAGGTCGATCAACTCTCCTTTCCACGGTTCGCTTAGGGCAGCTGGATCGAAGATAGCCGTTTTCCCCACAGCCATAGCACCTAGGGCTGTATCCTCTGTTGCGGCCACGAACTGTAGCTGCTGCAACCTCCCTGACGCGATGGGAACGATGGTCCTGCCGCACGGCTTCTACCTCCAGTGCATGGGCCAAAGCGTCCTTAAGCGTCTCGTGGTGCCCGAGCCTCACAGCAGCTCTGACTTCCAGGTCACGGATGCCGTCGATGAATGTCTGCACCTGGTTCCCTTCAATGAGCGCAGGTACAGACCGGTATGCTTTTCGCACCAGCTTCTCCACTTCTAGAGCCCACTGCTGCAGGTTTTCGTTGATGCGCTGCACACGATCTTTAAGCTGCGCACGAAAGACGTGTTCCAGGTGAGCGTCGCCATATCTCACCTCCAATGCCTCAAGGAGTTGCTCATAAGTCACTTCCTCACCGAGAGCTTCCAGAACTGTTAAGGCCTGGTCGCGCAGGCCTAGTGTGAGAGCAGTCATGGCCTGACTTTTATTCCAGCCGTTCGCCTTCATAACAGCCTCGAACTGGATTTTGTAGGCTGACCAGGAAGAAGTCCCGTCGAACGGTGGCACTTTGAACCCACGTAGCGAAGGTGTAGTAGCTAATACGGGAGCTGTAGTTCCATACTCAAGTTCGTCCAGTGATTTATTCATGTCAGCCATTACGTTGTCAACCCGATTGTTTACTTGGTCGATTCGGGTTTCAGCTTTTTCGATTCGGTTTTCAGCTTTCGCGATTTGGGTTTCAGCTTCCGACAGGCGGTTGTCGTGCTGAGCAACCCTTTCCTTCACCTCCTTTATCTCCTTCCCGAAGGTAGCGTGAAGGTCCTTCATGAGGAGCATCTGTTCTTCCAACCGACGGGCCTGCTCCTCCTGTCCGCCCCGCAGCTGATCTTCCAATCGGCGTGCCTGTTCCGCCTGCTGGCGAGCCTGTTCCTCCTGCTGGAGAGCCTTTTCCTCCTGTCGGCGAGCCTGTTCCTCCCGCTGCTCTTTCAACCAACGCGCCTGCTTCTCCTGTCGGCGAGCCTGCTCCTGCAGCATCACCATCAGAGCACCTAAGTCAGGTGCTGCAGATGTAGGAGCTACTGACGGGCCTGCAGCCGGCGGCTGGCCCTCCGACGTCTGCGGCGTTGCACCACCAAATCTTCGTTGGTCCGTCTCCTGCTGGCGTTGACTTCGGGTACGGACACCCTCCGTTTCCTCCTTAGGTAAAATCGGCATTATTTTATCCCACTTCTGACACCAATTGTTACGAGCTTGAGGTTCGTGACAATAAAAATTGCCGATAGAATTACCTAAATTAACACTTTAATTTACTTTATACAAATTAAAGTTAAAAACACTAATAATTAAACACACTAATTCACTTAATTCCGCTCCGAAGCTTCGCTTTGTCGCCGAGTTCAACTCTCTGCCGCGATCGCATCTTGCGCCACCTATTTATTTAAATTAGCAAAATATCCGGAATGTTCAAGTAAACACGCGCAAAGTACCGAGAGTTTGAGTATAGATTTTCTAGAATCTTAGTTCTTCGGGTGGCGCTGTCGGTCGAAAGATGTGTGATGTCATAAACTGCAACGCTCCCCTCGCTCTCGTTCTTGACACTAGATGGCGCTAGTGCGCTGATTTGAGCGCGGCGTAACAGCTATATACAACCCATTTAATATTCAAGTTTTTTATTCATCTTACTTCAAATGGATGGACATGGTAAGTATTATTTGATTGACTGTGGATGTTTAATCAAAAGACGGTGTCTAACCAACTTTTACTTTTATGGGCAGTTTTTTGACCGTATCTAATTTTTGTCCGCTCGCTTGCTTCTGGCAACGGTCGTTTCCAACGTTATTATTTCATTAAACGTCGCCAAACTCGATAAACCGTAAAATCCTTTCAAAACAACAAATTTTTAGTACAATTATGAAGTAAAGTTTAAAGTCGCCATTTCTAGTGGTAAAGAATGCAACGGCGGGTAGCAACTTTTTTTTATAAAGATTTTCTACCATAATTTTTATTATTTCTTATTCAATAGTACAAATTACTATTCTAGTTTGTAAAAATGATGAAAAACTAATATATTAACAGTCCCTGGCATGTACATATTGGAAATATATAAATTTGTCAAACAACATGCAGAGTTATTTAAGTCAGCTTGTGATATATATCCACGAAGCACTAGAGATAGTAAACGGCTTGTCTTAGACCATAAACCAAAAACTTCTGTATATCAGAAAGGTTGTTACTGTATGTGTGTAAAAATATTTAATAACATTCCAAACCAGTTCAAACACGGCTCTATGATTCTCATGACCAAAAAGTTACGTGAATGGCTAATAAGAAAATGTTATTATAGTGTTAAAAAATTTCAAAATGATAATAATATGCATGTTGACATGTGATAGACGTAATTGTTGTGTATCACTGCGTATCACTCTTTTATCAGACCTTTATTTAGATTGAGTGTATTTAAGTTTTAATTATGATATTGATATAGTAAATTATGACATTTTGAATTATATAACTTACATTTAATAACTTGACATTTTAGAATCGACTACCACCTATATTATTTGGTAATTTAAAAAAAAACAGTTGCATGTCGTATCTCATGGCTAAATAGGTCTTTAAGCAACTTATTTTTATTGTAAAAAAACCTATCACTTACCCTATTTATGGCAATTAAATAAATTTGAATTTGATTTGAATTTGAACCATATAGCCATCGCAAAAAATTTTTCGCAATTTCACGTTGTTCGCCTGAAACAACCAATATATGCTCGACCTTAACTTTAGTCTCATATAAAATATTATATTATACACACCACTTTTATCAAAATAAAAAATCTCACAATAATTTCCTATATTTATGTGAACACCGCACATTGATTAAAACTACTTATACGGATTTTATGCCGTTCATTGTTTTATTTTTAATACCCGACCTTACGGGTATTAAAAATAAAATAATTAAAAGGGAAGTCTGCAGTTGGTGATCTTTTTAAAAAAAGAAAATTAACAATTCTATAACATTACTAAATATTCTCCTTAACCACTCGTGGTAAGCTTAAATTGCTTGTGTTACGAGTGGTTCACGCCAGTATTCGAATGGCGGATTCGAACCCACGACCTTTTCGAGTTCACGGGCCGCGCCCTACCATTAGGCTAGTGTCGCTTTAAAATTTTATTCATTATATAGATTATATCCTAGACGGCCCCAACCATTACATCAGATTTGATAGACAACAAATACTTGCGAAAGAATATCGATTCCTACCAAAGATGATATGTGAGGCTATAGAAATTTAAAAAGACATCCTAATTTCCGCTAATTTCAGTAGAGAAGAAGGCTGTGTACTACCACCTGCTTGGGCCCTATAACCAATAAAATTAAAACTAAACCCAAGCATATCACTACATGACATCAAGACACAGTCGGTTCATTTTACATAGATCGGACCATAAACAACAATTTAAAAAGCTTGGCACGATCCTGACACACCTCTCTCGCCTCCTTCACATCCATACACCTACGCATACATGCTCGTCGGTTAAGGGTACTCCTAATTTGGCCCGTTTCCAATAAATCGCCAATTTGGTCGATAAATTTTCGCCTAGGACGTCCCTTTCCGACTCTGCCATTCACTTCTGCAACATAAATTTTCTTTGTCACTCTTTCCTCGTTCATTCTTTCCACATGACCAAACCACCGAAGCATTCCTTTCTTAATCCTGGTCACAACATCATCTTGCAAACCACACTCTTCTCTTATTACACAATTTCTTACCCTGTCATTCAGATTCAGCCCTAACATACTCCTTAACGACCGTATTTCTACTGCGTTTATTCTACTCTCGTGCTTCTTCTGCCACACCCAACTTTCACTTCCATACGTTAAATTAGGGACCAACACAGCATTGTGAATTGCCATACGTGCCTTTTTCGACACATTCTGACTCTTCACAATAGAGTGCAAGGCCCCATTTACTCTATTTCCCGCATCTCGTATCATGAAATCTCAAATCGCATCGCATCATGAAAGATCAAAGAGTATAATAAGTATATACAGGAAAAGAGAGCCCTCTGATGACATTTTAACGCAGGTTCGGCCGCACATGGAATGCTGTTCCCATCTCTGGGCTGGGGCTCCCCAGTACCAGCTCCTTCCACTTGACCGCATCCAGCGCAGAGCGGCTCGAATCGTCGACGACCAAGTGCTTTCCGATCGGCTCGATTCACTGGCGCTGCGAAGAGATGTTGCATCTCTTTGCGTATTTTATCGCATCTATCACGGGGAGTGCTCTGAGGAATTGTTCGGATTAATCCCAGCCGCCAAATTTCGTGAACGCACTACACGGCAAACGTCCCGATACCATCCACACCATCTGGATGCTTGGCGGTCCACCACTGTACGTTTCACAAGGAGTTTTCTTCCACGTACAACCTCTCTGTGGAATAGTTTACCACCGGCGATTTTTCCGGACCGATACGACCTGGGGACCTTCAAGAAAAGAGCTTACTCCTTTCTAAAGGGCCGGCAACGCACCCGCAATTCTCCTGGTGTTGCGGTTGATCATGGGCGGCGGTAGTCACTTAACATCAGGTGAGCCGCAAGCTCGTTTGCCCCCTCTTCTATAAAAAAAAAAAAAAAAGACAAAATTGAACTACTAGCGCCTCCTACAAATTGAATCCGAACTAATTCGCTATATATATAGTTCTACATATACCTCTACTATAATAGTAAAATGTATAATATTGTTCTTTAATTCGTATACATACTGAAACAGTTTTAAAGTTAAGTTAAAGTATGTAAGGATGTGTAGATATACGGAAGTGAAGTTATATTATTTTACTTAAAGTGTCCGAGTCTCTTACGTAAATATATTCTGAATTTTCATCTTTTCTAACGAAGATTTTACCCTTTCTTACCCAAACGTATTTATATCCTTTTTCTTTTGATTTCAATCTAGCAGCTGCATGTAAAGCTTTATTAGATGGAGACAAATGCTCGACGACATAAACTGGTTTTTTGATACCAGTATGACCTAAGTGCACGCTGTTGAGTTTGTTTTGCGGATTTGATTTATTGAAGCTGATAACTGCAGCCAAAATCTGATCACGTACTTTAGGAGAAGCCAATTGGATTACGATAGATCGAGAACGAGTGTTGTTAGAACTCATTTTAGCTATCCGGGTACAGTGAAGTATATCTTCATCTTTTAACTCACATCCAATTACAATTCCCAGCTGTTTAACAGTCGAGTATAAGTTTTCATGTTTGTTTTCAGGCAAACACTGAAGCTCCAAATTATTGGATCGAGATTGCTGCTCCAAATAATTAAGTCGTTGCAACATGTCAGAAACTGTATTTCCTAAATGAGAATTTATATCTTGCAGTGTTTTAAAAGATTTTTTAGCTGCGAGCTGTTCCGACTCGATTTCCACAAATTTTTTATTAATAAAGGACGTAGATTCTTTAAGGTGACTCATTTCGTTTTTTATAGGTTCCAGCTCCTTAGTGATAACACCGATCATACTATTATTTCGTTGTTTTAGCATATCGTTGAACTCTTTCTTAATAACCTCTTGGACAATTGTACGAACGTTTTCACTTGTAACAGGACTTGCTTTTGGAGGAGAGTTTAATGCCGGTCTTTTATTTCCTCTGGTCGTAGGAATAGTACGAATAGGTGTGCAGTCTTTTTTTGAGGTCTTTGGTGCTGAATTTATACATGCCGGACATTTCCATTTGTCATAAGCCTCAGAGTTCCGAGCGATTTCAGGAATGGATAAACATAAAAAATGGTAAGATTTATTACAGTGCGTACAATTAATAAACTGTTCAAATTCTACAATCGATTCATTAGAGCAACATCCCCATAATTGCAATGACACAGCCATAATAATTAATTTTAACTTAACTTATTAAGTGAAATGAAATTATCTGCTTTCTTCACCGTACGAACTTAATAAATATCAACTCCAAGTTAAGGCAGCCGTCGGAATCGGTGCTAAAGTGAAGTTACGACAAAAACGTCTTAAGCGCCGTGCAGACTGTGTCGCTTACGCGTTTTACCAAAACACAACTCATTAACACTAACTGACGGTAAACTTATGTTAAAATGTTTAAACAAAATATTAGAACACTTGAAATTCACCACTTTTAATGAGTTAAGCACGGTATAGAATGATAACTAAAGTGTTAATATACTTGTTACAAAACTTATTTTTCTTAGCACTGAGTTTAAACATTAACAATACGATATTTTGAGGAGCAAAGATAAAAAACCCGCTTGATTTGAATGGTTCAAAGGAGTCAACAGCCCACTGTACCAGGTTTGGCCTTATTATCTTTGCAGCCCTACGCCAGTCCTCATTGCAAGGCCTTTGTAGGGCTCTGAAAGAGTTCAAGGCTGAAGTTTTGTATGACCCTGGGAAATGGGTTGACGCTAGTAACTCCAATGTTTCTGTTTCACTATTAGTGAAGTTACCATCTGGCTTTTTAAGAAGCCCGATCTGATTAGGTTTAGCTTTCGATAGTATCTTGTGTAGTCTTGCACTGCGAGGCAAAGACTCAACTTCCTCGCATAGCTTCCTCCACGATGCTCTCTTGGCTTTCCTAATTTCTTTATTATATTCAGTTAGGGCTGCACTATAAATGTCCCACTCTTTGGTTTTCTTAGCCCTATTAAATAGTTTCCTGGTCTTTTCCCTAAGGTCTTTCAGCTTAGAATTCCACCAAGAAACTTTTCGTGTTGAGGTCTTGGTTTTGACGGGACAACTGTCCTCGAAGGCTTCACGGATGCCTACGGTTACTGTCTCCGTCGCTAACTCCAGACCTTCAATTGTTTTGATGTTTTTGGGAAACGTTTCCAAATTCCTCCTTAGGCTATCTCTATAGATATCCCAGGAGGTCGCTTTCGGATCCCTAAAAGTAACGGTTTCAAAGGATGGTGATGCTCCAATCACAAACTTAATGTGCTTGTGATCAGACATCGAGTTCGCTACTAACATGCCAGTCATTTATCTGCCTGGACATGTTATTGGTAGCAAAGGTTACCTATGTCTAACACTTCTTGCCTAGCACGCGTTACAAAGGTTGGTATACAACCTAAGTTTAGGCTTACCAGGCGGTTGGAGATGAAAAAATCATAAAGTAACTCACCTCTTTCGTTGATGTTGGTGCTTCCCCAGGCTGTGTGGTGAGCATTAGCATCACAACCCACCACAAGTTCGCCGTTGTGTTTTCGGGCGAACTCCGCCACTCGCTCTAACTCGATGGTAGGATCTGCGTTCTCGCCGGGAAGATAGGCTGAGCAAATGATTACTCTGGCCCCTGTGCATCCCTTGAGATTTATGAAGGCTGTATCCAGGTCATCATTGCAGTACTCTGGAACAGCTAAAAGTTCAATATTTTTATTATAAATTATACAAGCTCTGGAGCTACTGCCTTTGGTATTGACAAGAATCTTACCGGCAGCCGCCAATCCCAGAACTTGACCGTTGGCCACCCAAGGCTCTTGTATAAGGTCGAGGTCAATGTTGTCCTCTGCAAAGCAAACCTCCACCACGGCAGAAGCAGCCGCTGCACGGTGAAGATTTGCTTGGAGGACCCTCGTCTTACCCTTGGGTTTTGCTATTTATGGGCGTGGAGGGACAGGAGTCTTTTTCGCCTGTTGAGGACGAGGACGTCCTTTTCCTGCGAACTTGACTCCCGCCTTTCCTTTCTTCAAACCGCTCCCACCTCCCCTCCCCCCGGCCTGGACGACACCAGCGGAGGCCGTCGGACCGAGGCGAAATCTACGCCTTGGGTCTTGTTCACTCTCACCGGTGGCGTTCCAGCCTCACCCCGAGAGGTGGAGGGCTGGGGGGATTGGTGTTGGTGTTGGGGCGGTTCGGGCTCCATTGTCGCGTCAGAGCCTCCCCTGACTTTAAAAGTTATCATCTTAAAGCCAAGGATGACTCTGCCACCTGCCTTCCTAAGAGCCTCCGCCGATGGGTCATCCAGAGAAAAGGTTACTAGGAACCCATTCTCCTCATCCCTACGGTGGAGGATTCTCCAGAGCTCAGTATGGAGTCCTTCATTCTGTGCCCTCAACAGCACAGCCGCCTCCTCTGGAGAGTCGGCTTCGCTACGGGGCAAGTAGGTAAAACCCAGCGTAGGCTTAGGCAGTTCGCCCTCGGGTAATACCGAGAGCTCTGCCTCCGGCCAGGGCTTTAGTTTTCCGATTTCACCCACAATCCAGTCCTGGCTTGCCTTATTCAGGCACGTTACCAGAATCCAACCTGGCTTGTGTGTGAAACCGGAAAATTTTGGGCCCATTCCCGGTTGCGACCCACAGGCCGTCTTAGCGATGGCCTGTGTTAGTGCCCGGTAGACCAGCCGCATCTTTATTAAGTTCGTACGGTGAAGAAAGCAGATAATTTCATTTCACTTAATAAGTTAAGTTAAAATTAATTATTATGGCTGTGTCATTGCAATTATGGGGATGTTGCTCTAATGAATCGATCGAAGAATTTGAACAGTTCATTAATTGTACGCACTGTAATAAATCTTACCATTTTTTATGTTTATCCATTCCTGAAATCGCTCGGAACTCTGAGGCTTATGACAAATGGAAATGTCCGGCATGTATAAATTCAGCACCAAAGACCTCAAAAAAAGACTGCACACCTATTCGTACTTTTCCTACGACCAGAGGAAATAAAAGACCGGCATTAAACTCTCCTCCAAAAGCAAGTCCTGTTACAAGTGAAAACGTTCGTACAATTGTCCAAAAGGTTATTAAGAAAGAGTTCAACGATATGCTAAAACAACTAAATAATAATATGATCGGTGTTATCACTAAGGAGCTGGAACCTATAAAAAACGAAATGAGGGACCTTAAAGAATCTATGTCCTTTATTAATAAAAAATTTGAGGAAATCGAGTCGGAACAGCTCGCAGCTAAAAAATCTTTTAAAACACTGCAAGATATAAATTCTCATTTAGGAAATACAGTTTCTGACATGTTGCAACGACTTAATTATTTGGAGCAGCAATCTCGATCCAATAATTTGGAGCTTCAGTGTTTGCCTGAAAACAAACATAAAAACTTATACTCGACTGTTAAACAGCTGGGAATTGTAATTGGATGTGAGTTAAAAGATGAAGATATACTTCACTGTACCCGGATAGCTAAAATGAGTTCTAACAACACACGTACTCGATTTATCGTAATCCAATTGGCTTCTCCTAAAGTACGTGATCAGATTTTGGCTGCAGTTATCAGCTTCAATAAATCAAATCCGCAAAACAAACTCAACAGCGTGCACTTAGGTCATACTGGTATCAAAAAACCAGTTTATGTCGTCGAGCATTTGTCTCCATCTAATAAAGCTTTACATGCAGCTGCTAGATTGAAATCAAAAGAAAAAGGATATAAATACGTTTGGGTAAGAAAGGGTAAAATCTTCGTTAGAAAAGATGAAAATTCAGAATATATTTACGTAAGAGACTCGGACACTTTAAGTAAAATAGTATAACTTCACTTCCGTATATCTACACATCCTTACATACTTTAACTTAACTTTAAAACTGTTTCAGTATGTATACGAATTAAAGAACAATATTATACATTTTACTATTATAGTAGAGGTATATGTAGAGCTATATATATATAGCGAATTAGTTCGGATTCAATTTGTAGGAGGCGCTAGTAGTTCAATTTTGTCTGCAATAAAATGTCGTCAGAGGGCTCTCTTTTCCTGTATATACTTATTATACTCTTTGATCTTTCATGATGCGATGCGATTTGAGATTTCATGATGCGAGATGCGGGAAATAGAGTAAATGGGGCCTTGCACTCTATTGTGAAGAGTCAGAATGTGTCGAAAAAGGCACGTATGGCAATTCACAATGCTGTGTTGGTCCCTAATTTAACGTATGGAAGTGAAAGTTGGGTGTGGCAGAAGAAGCACAAGAGTAGAATAAACGCAGTAGAAATGCGGTCGTTAAGGAGTATGTTAGGGCTGAATCTGAACGACAGGTTAAGAAATTGTGTAATAAGAGAAGAGTGTGGTTTGCAAGATGATGTTGTGACCAGGATTAAGAAAGGAATGCTTCGGTGGTTTGGTCATGTGGAAAGTATGAACGAGGAAAGAGTGACAAAGAAAATTTATGTTGCAGAAGTGAATGGCAGAGTCGGAAAGGGACGTCCTAGGCGAAAATTTATCGACCAAATTGGCGATTTATTGGAAACGGACCAAATTAGGAGTACCCTTAACCGACGAGCATGTATGCGTAGGTGTATGGATGTGAAGGAGGCGAGAGAGGTGTGTCAGGATCGTGCCAAATGGAAGTCTGTAGTCTCTGCCTACCCCTCTGGGTGACAGGTGTGAGTGTTTATGTATCTTTCACTACAGGCAGTCAATCCGGGTTTAACAATGACGTCCCGATGTCATTGTTAAACCCGGAATACCTTCAGCTTTTTAAATTGTTGTTTATGGTCCGATCTATGTAAAATGAACCGACTGTGTCTTGATGTCATGTAGTGATATGCTTGGGTTTAGTTTTAATTTTATTGGTTATAGGGCCCAAGCTGGTGGTAGTACACAGCCTTCTTCTCTACTGAAATGAGCGGAAATTAGGATGTCTTTTTAAATTTCTATAGCCTCACATATCATCTTTGGTAGGAATCGATATTCTTTCGCAAGTATTTGTGGTCTATCAAATCTGATGTAATGGTTGGGGCCGTCTAGGATATAATCTATATAATGAATAAAATTTTAAAGCGACACTAGCCTAATGGTAGGGCGCGGCCCGTGAACTCGAAAAGGTCGTGGGTTCGAATCCGCCATTCGAATACTGGCGTGAACCACTCGTAACACAAGCAATTTAAGCTTACCACG
This sequence comes from Parnassius smintheus behrii, assembly GCA_036936625.1. Classification (NCBI taxonomy): domain Eukaryota; kingdom Metazoa; phylum Arthropoda; class Insecta; order Lepidoptera; family Papilionidae; genus Parnassius; species Parnassius smintheus. Next base: position 2,605,737 of record JAUPFT010000021.1, on the reverse strand, counting down.
AGTGGTTAAGGAGAATATTTAGTAATGTTTATAGAATTGTTAATATTCTTTTTTTAAAAAGATCACCAACTGCAGACTTCCCGTTTAATTATTTTATTTTTAATACCCGTAAGGCCGGGTATTAAAAATAAAACAATGAACGGCATAAAATCCGTATAAGTAATTTTAATCAATGTGCGGTGTTCACATAAATATAGGAAATTATTGTGAGATTTTTTATTTTGATAAAAGTGGTGTGTATAATATAATATTTTATATGAGACTAAAGTTAAGGTCGAGCATATATTGGTTGTTTCAGGCGAACAACGTGAAATTGCGAAAAATTTTTTGCGATGGCTATATGGTTCAAATTCAAATCAAATTCAAATTTATTTAATTGCCATAAATAGGGTAAGTGATAGGTTTTTTTACAATTAAAATAAGTTGCTTAAAGACCTATTTAGCCATGAGATACGACATGCAACTGTTTTTTTTTTAAATTACCAAATAATATAGGTGGTAGTCGATTCTAAAATGTCAAGTTATTAAATGTAAGTTATATAATTCAAAATGTCACAATTTACTACATCAATATCATAATTAAAATTTAAATACACTCAACCAAAAATAAAGGTCTGATGAAACAGTGATATGCAGTGATACACAGCAATTACGTCTATCACATGTCAACATGCATATTATTATCATTTTGAAATTTTTTAACACTATAATAACATTTTCTTATTAGCCATTCACGTAACTTTTTGGTCATGAGAATCATAGAGCCGTGTTTGAACTGGTTTGGAATGTTATTAAATATTTTTACACACATACAGTAACAACCTTTCTGATAGACAGAAGTTTTTGGTTTATCTCTAGTGCTTAGTGAATATATCACAAGCTGACTTAGATAACTCTGCATGCTGTTTAACAAATTTATATATTTCCAATATGTACATGCCAGGGACTGTTAATATATTAGTTTTTCATCATTTTTACAAACTAGAATAGTAATTTGTACTATTGAATAATAAAAATTATGGTAGAAAATCTTCATAAAAAAAGTTGCTACCCGCCGTTGCATTCTTTACCACTAGAAATGGCGACTTTAAACTTTACTTAATACTCATAATTGTACTAAAAATTTGTTGTTTTGAAAGGATTTTACGGTCTTTCGAGTTTGGCGACGTTTAATGAAATAATAACGTTGGAAACGATCGTTGCCAGAAGCAAGGGAGCGGACAAAAATTAGATACGGTCAAAAAACTGCCCATAAAAGTAAAAGATGGTTAGACACCGTCTTTTGTTTAAACATCCCCAGTCAATCAAATAATACTTACCATGTCCATCCATTTGAAGTCAGATGAATAAAAAACTTGAATATTAAAGGGGGTTGTATATACCTATCCATATTTATTATAGCTTGGTAGCGTAGTAAATGAAAGAGCCGACTCTTTTTAAAGGGCAGGCAACGCATTTTCAATGCTTCTAGTGTTGCAGTTGTACATGGGCTGCGGTAGTCACTTACCACTATGTGAGCCGTTTGCTCGTTTGCTCGCTTTTCCTTTAAATAATGTTCTTTCAATAAATATTCTTGTTATCTATATCCCATTATATTCTATTCTATTCTATAACATGTAATTGACTTTTTATAATAGGTATATTTTATATTAAAGCAAATAAAGTTCTATCCGAAGCTTGCACAGAAGCGAACAATATGAAAACAGGTAACGAAGCGATGCTAATATCAAGCGAGCAGCATCCTCGATCCATTTTCCAATATTTGCCTAAGCACTTTTATTCTAGCTTCACTTCACTTTATAGTCTTTACAAAAATATTATGAAATGTAAAAGGTGACGTTGAATTTATTTTCCTTATTGAGCCGGACTTATAAGTATTTATAATGACGTACATCACGTTATGGCGTTGCGAGAATATAGGTAATGTGGTTGTCGTAAGAGGCGGCACAGGGGAACTGAAACACGTGATGGTCATCAACATCTTCCCGATAACGACACAAAATAATATAAAAACTGCAACTGTCAACCCGCCTGTCTAGTACGGCAACTCGGCGGCCATCTATAGGAGGCTTTGAGATCTTTATGACATCGTTTCTTACTAAATTTTTGTTTAATTATTGCTAGTCATAGCAAGGTTATGACCGCTCTTTAAGCAGTTGCATATAGAATTCGATCAAGTATAGTCCTTATAGTAATGTAACTGCAGAGTTAAGGATGTCAGCATAGCACTCAATTATCCATCATTTCCATGATCCATCATCCATTTCAGCCTATTGAAGTCCACTGCTGAACATAAGCCTCTTCCATAGATTGTATCATAGAAGGGATTTTGCCATAGTTGCCACGCTTTGCAAGCTGGTTGGCAACCGCAGTTTTTATAATTTTGAGTTGTTATTAGGAAGATGCTGCTGCTCATCTCCTGGTTTGTTTATCTCCGTCGCCTTTCGACACATACGGGATGGTATGGGGTAGTGGATATTAAGGTAACAAACAATCGACGAGGATATTAAGATTAATTTTCTGATGATTTAGGTATAGTATATCGTCGCTTTCATCTCATATAATCTTATCAGCCTTAACAGCCAGGAATTTGCGCGGAACAAAGGTCGAATATTTTTGAGGGAAATTTAATTACCAGCTTTGTGTTTCAAAACAAATTTTCAACGGAATTGAAAAGTTGGTACGGATGCAGTGACACTGAAATAAAAGAGCGAAACTATTGTTTTCGGCTATTTCTGCTGAATTTTAAAGTCCCATTAGCCACCCTAACATTTACTTCAATGGTATCAACCAATTAAAGTAAAAATAAAACTTGTGCTGTTGCTCACCTTGAAAGTAAAATTTAAAACCGAATGAATATATAATAAAATGAAGGGTGCATTCAGACTAGGACTAAGGGTTACGCAAAAAACATACCTGTCACGAGTTAGTTTTTTTTATAGAATTAAGGCGACAAGCCACCTGATGGTAAGTAATTGCTATGACCCACAGACATCTACATTTATCCTCGATTAAGAATCAAAATGCAGATGCGTTGTCACTCCTGAGGACTAAGATGGAACGTCTAGCTGTATGTAACATATAGCTCTAAATTACAACCCACTACAAAAGGTGTGCCACAAGGTACAATTCTTGGTCCTTTACTTTTTATTTTATATATAGATATATTAATAACCTTCTATTGGCAATCGATCAATATTGTACTCTATATGCCGACGATATATCAGTTATAATTACAGGGAAAGAAAAGCCGTCTGATTATGAACTTAAAGTTAACAATTATGCCACATCTACAATTAATTGGCTCGAAAGTAATAATTTGTGTCCCAATTTACTCAAAACTAAATATATTATATTCTGCACTAACCGGGCAAATATCCCTAAAATAAAAGTCGTGAGTCATAATCAAGAAATTGAAAAGGTTGCTGAAATAAAAGTCCTGGGCCTTATTTTAGACCAGCACTGTAGTAGGAAAGGTCATATAAGTTTAATGTGTGATAAATTAGATAAATTCGTTTATGCACTTAAAAGACTAACGAATTTAACAAGTAAAGAAGCTGTTATTTATTTCAAAGATGTATTGATAATTATACAGATAAAACATTTCCGCATAGAGTTACAAGACTAAATTTACGAAAGTGTAAAACTGTCTTTTATCAGAAGAGTTGTCCCAATATATGTATATGAGTATATAATAAAATCCGCAGTGAAAATTGCCATTTAACTTTTTTTTAAAAACATTGAAGCAATGGCTTATTCAGAATTGTTTTTATCCCCTTAATGAATTTTGTTGTTATAGACCAAAGTGATATTTAATATAATCTTGACAACTGTTGACGTGTACACCTAAACTTGACGACATTTTCTATTTTTTTATTTTTTTTATTTTGGAATTAAGACTGGATCAAATGTTGTATTATTTTCTTGTTTATTGTTAACGTCTATGTATATGTGTGTTATTTATCTTGTGATATTTTATTCTTAGGTTTTCACTGCGCAGCCGTTGCCATCGCCAATCTACTCATCTTCGCCCAGTAAATCATCTTCTTGCAGCCTCTTTCAAGAAAAGAAAAGAGCTTACTCCTGTGTAAAGGGCCGGCAACGCACTCACAAATCCTCTGGTGTTGCGGATTTTCATGGGCGGCGGTAGTCACTTAACATCAGGTAAACTGTTTGCTCGTTTGTCCCCTCTTCTATGAAAAAAAACCATTCATTTATGATATCTGAGGCTAAATAATCTGCAATGTTTACCGATTCAATCCTTCTACGTTTAGATGCCATAGTAAAAGGCTACAACAAAAATAACATAGATAAACAAAAAAGTCAGTAAATCCAATTTTGTCACACAACACTCCACCATGAGTCCCTAGGACTCACACTCGATCATATTTACCTTTCCGAACGACGTACGCATACGTCCGCTCACCTCTGCGTCCTGCACCTCGCCACAGGAAGGTACTAGAAAGCGTAAGTCTAAACTTTTTGGGTGGGGGTTAGTCTACTCCTAACTTTTTGATTTTATAAATAGGACTAGATTAACACCTATTCTGCTCTCCTGTCCAGCGAGCAGTTTGGCGTATGACTCTGGGGGAGAGAGCAGGTCGTGTTGATCCCCAAGGCAAGTCTGAAGAGTTCTCCTTCACGTGGTTGCCGCCTGTTATTTGGTCTGGTTCAGTAGGAAACAGACAGAACAGAAACACTCGGACGATCCTCTTTTTCTTTTGACGTGACAACGTCTTATAAATTGGTTTGCCGGGTGACACTTCAAGAAACTGCGTTACGCTCCGCTCACGTTATGCGCTCACAATGAGAGCGAGTGAGAGGCACGCGTCCCTTCCACTCGGGCATGGTTAGCCCGCCTAAGAGCGAGAGAGTCAGACATAAAAAGTGTTATTTCATCCTTCTTCCTACTATACGAATGAATATTCACATTAAAATTATTTTACCACTCAAAGTCGTTGTCACGTAAAACTTTCGCCCGTATACCGACTTTACAGGCAACCAATTTTTTTCTTTTATCCCTCCCCCTTTTCCCATCCCAACCCAATCCAAGGTGTCAAGCGTACCGTGCCAATGGACGCGTGGCTGGAGGGAACCCAGTCGCAAACAGTGCCTACCCGAGTCCTGGGCGATTCGGGTAGTATTTTAGCCCTTCCCTCGGCATGCGGGGCTCTGCCGGGGGTGACCAAGTATTTCCCTAGCTACTCGTGGGAACAAAATGGACGAAAACCGACATTTTGAAAAAGATATTAAATCTCCTTTAATGGAACTATCTGCAGGTTTGGAAGAGGCTGTTTTAGCCTCACCAACACCCTGCAACAGTGCGCCCCAACCTGGGACGAGCCGTGAAGTGGAGGGCACGTTTGCAGCCGAACCACAATCGCAAACGAACCAGGGAGGGGAAAAGAAAAAGTTCGCTAGGCCTTATAAGCTTAGTGGGGCTGCGAGGAAAAGGTACCGAAGGCTGATAGAGGCTGAGATTGGAGCCGAAGAGGCCCTCTCTCTCTGCCAGAAGCCTTGGGACGAAATTCCTCTGCCCAAGTTCCGAAGGCGAACTGGTTTTTCGCCAGTTTAAAACATGAGTTCCGGGGACTCATGGTGGTGATAGGTGATATTTTAATTAGGGTGATAAATCAAGGGTTAATAGTTTGGTATGGTACAATCGTATTTCGCCAGTGGCATGCAAATATACAATTTTATAATTTTCAGTCTAGTGCTGTATAAATGTTCTATGGATATCTATGATTAATTACAAATTAGTGAAAAACCTAAGAATAAAATGTCACAAGATAAATAACACACATATACATAGACGTTAACAATAAACAAGAAAATAATACAAAATTTGATCCAGTCTTAATTCCAAAATAAAAAAAATAAAAAAATAGAAAATGTCGTCAAGTTTAGGTGTACACGTCAACAGTTGTCAAGATTATATTAAATATCACTTTGGTCTATAACAACAAAATTCATTAAGGGGATAAAAACAATTCTGAATAAGCCATTGCTTCAATGTTTTTTAAAAAAAAGTTAAATGGCAATTTTCACTGCGAATTTTATTATATACTCTTATACACATATTGGGACAACTCTTCTGATAAAAGACAGTTTTACACTTTCGTAAATTTAGTCTTGTAACTCTATGCGGAAATATTTTATCTGTATAATTATCAATACATCTTTGAAATAAATAACAGCTTCTTTAATTGTTAAATTCGTTAGTCTTTTAAGTGCATAAACGAATTTATCTAATTTATCACACATTAAACTTATATGACCTTTCCTACTACAGTGCTGGTATAAAATAAGGCCCAGGACTTTTATTTCAGCAACCTTTTAAATTTCTTGATTATGACTCACGACTTTTATTTTAGGGATATTTGCCCGGTTAGTGCAGAATATAATATATTTAGTTTTGAGTAAATTGGAACACAAATTATTACTTTCGATCCAATTTATTGTAGATGTGGCATAATTGTTAACTTTAAGTTCATAATCAGATGGCTTTTCTTTCCCTGTAATTATAACTGATATAACGTCGGCATATAGAGTACAATATTGATCGATTGCCAATGGAAGGTTATTAATATATCTATATATAAAATAAAAAGTAAAGGACCAAGAATTGTACCTTGTTAACTTTAAAAAATTAACTTTCAATAAGAATTACTTGTAATCTGGCACGGTACGCTTGACACCTTGGATTGGGTTGGGATGGGAAAAGGGGGAGGGATAAAAGAAAAAAATTGGTTGCCTGTAAAGTCGGTATACGGGCGAAAGTTTTACGTGACAACGACTTTGAGTGGTAAAATAATTTTAATGTGAATATTCATTCGTATAGTAGGAAGAAGGATGAAATAACACTTTTTATGTCTGACTCTCTCGCTCTTAGGCGGGCTAACCATGCCCGAGTGGAAGGGACGCGTGCCTCTCACTCGCTCTCATTGTGAGCGCATAACGTGAGCGGAGCGTAACGCAGTTTCTTGAAGTGTCACCCGGCAAACCAATTTATAAGACGTTGTCACGTCAAAAGAAAAAGAGGATCGTCCGAGTGTTTCTGTTCTGTCTGTTTCCTACTGAACCAGACCAAATAACAGGCGGCAACCACGTGAAGGAGAACTCTTCAGACTTGCCTTGGGGATCAACACGACCTGCTCTCTCCCCCAGAGTCATACGCCAAACTGCTCGCTGGACAGGAGAGCAGAATAGGTGTTAATCTAGTCCTATTTATAAAATCAAAAAGTTAGGAGTAGACTAACCCCCACCCAAAAAGTTTAGACTTACGCTTTCTAGTACCTTCCTGTGGCGAGGTGCAGGACGCAGAGGTGAGCGGACGTATGCGTACGTCGTTCGGAAAGGTAAATATGATCGAGTGTGAGTCCTAGGGACTCATGGTGGAGTGTTGTGTGACAAAATTGGATTTACTGACTTTTTTGTTTATCTATGTTATTTTTGTTGTAGCCTTTTACTATGGCATCTAAACGTAGAAGGATTGAATCGGTAAACATTGCAGATTATTTAGCCTCAGATATCATAATTGAATGGTTTTTTTTCATAGAAGAGGGGACAAACGAGCATACAGTTTACCTGATGTTAAGTGACTACCGCCGCCCATGAAAATCCGCAACACCAGAGGATTTGTGAGTGCGTTGCCGGCCCTTTACACAGGAGTAAGCTCTTTTCTTTTCTTGAAAGAGGCTGCAAGAAGATGATTTACTGGGCGAAGATGAGTAGATTGGCGATGGCAACGGCTGCGCAGTGAAAACCTAAGAATAAAATGTCACAAGATAAATAACACACATATACATAGACGTTAACAATAAACAAGAAAATAATACAAAATTTGATCCAGTCTTAATTCCAAAATAAAAAAAATAAAAAAATAGAAAATGTCGTCAAGTTTAGGTGTACACGTCAACAGTTGTCAAGATTATATTAAATATCACTTTGGTCTATAACAACAAAATTCATTAAGGGGATAAAAACAATTCTGAATAAGCCATTGCTTCAATGTTTTTTAAAAAAAAGTTAAATGGCAATTTTCACTGCGAATTTTATTATATACTCTTATACACATATTGGGACAACTCTTCTGATAAAAGACAGTTTTACACTTTCGTAAATTTAGTCTTGTAACTCTATGCGGAAATATTTTATCTGTATAATTATCAATACATCTTTGAAATAAATAACAGCTTCTTTAATTGTTAAATTCGTTAGTCTTTTAAGTGCATAAACGAATTTATCTAATTTATCACACATTAAACTTATATGACCTTTCCTACTACAGTGCTGGTCTAAAATAAGGCCCAGGACTTTTATTTCAGCAACCTTTTAAATTTCTTGATTATGACTCACGACTTTTATTTTAGGGATATTTGCCCGGTTAGTGCAGAATATAATATATTTAGTTTTGAGTAAATTGGAACACAAATTATTACTTTCGATCCAATTTATTGTAGATGTGGCATAATTGTTAACTTTAAGTTCATAATCAGATGGCTTTTCTTTCCCTGTAATTATAACTGATATAACGTCGGCATATAGAGTACAATATTGATCGATTGCCAATGGAAGGTTATTAATATATCTATATATAAAATAAAAAGTAAAGGACCAAGAATTGTACCTTGTTAACTTTAAAAAATTAACTTTCAATAAGAATTACTTGTAATCTGTATTGAATAAAAATTATTCTATGCTATAGTATTAATCAAATTTTATTATGTTTGATGCATGCAACAATAAATAGAAAAAAGGATGATGTAGTTGATTGTGGTGTACTTAACAAATCATTTTTTCAAATATACTGTTGCATTCCTATTTGAAACCTTTGTAGTGTCGATAATCCTCTACCTCCTCACATCGACTCGTGGGTGTTGTAAGAAACGACAGAGGGAAACTGAAACCAGAGTGGGACAACAGCACCTTCCTGCGAACACTTCAAAAATAATTTAAAAATTCGGTAACCAAGCCGAGTGGCAACTATGGCAAATATTTCCGCTATGAAGCAATAAAGGGTGTTGCCTCTACCATACGGCTTATATTCTCCTTCTATCGGAGTGATTCAAATGTCATATATATATTTCTGTTTTATGAATATGTTTGAATTTTGGATAAATGTTTTCTACATATATGTCAATTCTATGCCCGACATATTGTACTGAATACTGAATCAGTCAATATCTGAAACAGGCTCTCGCCTGCAGATTATCCCTCAGGGCAGTGTGTTGTGTAACTTTGTTCTTAACTTTGTTCAACAACTTCGTTGCATGTATAAAGACAGTTGCGTTGTAGCGCAGTGGATTAAAGTTTAGCTGTTGCACTGAGGGACATGGGTGGAAATCCCGTACGGAACAAGCATAATATGTAAAATCTATGACTCCACCGAGTCAGTAATTCATTCTTGGGGCGATGTATACGCTTTTACAACAAAATCCTAGAAAATATATACAAAATTTGTCATACGCAAAATTCAAAAATTTTATTAAACTAAGTTTGTATAAAAAGGATTATTATAATATTAAGGAAATTATGGATGCAAATAACCCCAGGGAGGGTGATCGCTACCAAGCTATTTCTATTTGGTCTTGTGTTGTTAATTGTAAACGTGATTGTAAACTATTATTTGAAAAAAAAATAGTCCCGCTGGGTTTCTCGCTGGTTCTTCCCAGGGCAGAGGGTTTTTTTTTTTGCAAATTTGTAAATGAAAAAAGTGACTTTCAGTAAGTATTATTTATAATCTACATTGAATAAAAATGTTTCTGTTTCTGTTTCTGTTTCTATGTTTTAAGCCTAGTAAATCTGTGCTTATGTCACGCTCAATGGATAAATATAATGATTTCACATATTTTACGTGAACACACATTGAATGAAATTATTAACATTGCAGCCCATCGAAGTCCAACAATTCAACACAGGCCTGCTCCATAGATTGTCTCAAGAGGGGATATTTGCTTAGTAGCCAAACCCCCCGACCAAGCGTGGTAACAAAATATACGTTCTTTGCCGAATTCAAATCAATGGAACTTAACGTAGCAACTTAATAAAAAGTTACATCACAGGTTATGTGTACCTGTTGTGTTTTTATTGGAATGTTGTGTAGGTGGCTAGCGCGGGCGGTGATTTTTACAGTGATTTCTTCACTCGGACGCATAGGGTATCCATGAATTTACGGACGGTGTCGGACAGAAACTTTTTAAATTTTATGAAAGAAAATAGCGTTTTTTTTTAATTCATTGAATTTACGTTCTATAAGTGAAACCAAACCACTGCTTTCAAGGATAATGCTGTTTACACTAACATCCTGTATAACTAATCCCCGCAACGTAACGCCTAAGTCTATACATTAATAATAATAAGCTTTATTGATAATTATACAGTGAATATATGAAGTCTCTGATTGCTGAACTAGGAATTATACCTGTATCTCAGCCATAAATTATCTATATAATTATCATGAAGATGATTTATGACTGATAATTATATATTATATATATAATTATCAGTCATAAATTATCTTCAAACTAAGTAAGACACTACATTTTACGCGGATCTTAAATAATTAATTTCTACATCTTCAGTCTTAATTTTGTTATATAACAGGGAAAATGAACATATTTTAAAAAAGCTTCTTATATAACGTCAATTATATTAAATTACTTAGTGCGCATAATTTGTCAATGCAGCCTCATTTGCTAAATTATAAGCTGCCATGTCACAAGGGCGAACTCCTTCGCATCGCCGCGACTTTGGGAAGAGGGAGAGCACAGTTTATAATTATTTTTTTAGTTTTCATTGTGCATTCAGTATGAGTTTATCTCTCTTATTGAACCGGACAAGTTCACTACCGGGCAGGAGTGTTTTGCTTAGGAGTATGTATGGATAAGTACAGCCCTCTTAGGAACCTATTTCTATCGGCAATCTGCAGTGCGTGCACCGCTGTGATCCTGTCTGGAGGGTAGCGAGAGCCAGCGTAGCAACAGGCCGTGAGGTATTCCCCCTCAGTCCTCAGAGGTGGCAACGTATCTGTAGCCTTCTTTGTTTGAAGTCTGTTGCAGGTGTCTATTAGTGTTTATTGCAGTTGGTTGCAGGTATCTATTAGGTGTCTATTAGTTGCCACATACCATCAAATAGACTGTAAATTTGTAATGTTCAACATGTTTTGAAAGTATTTTCACTGAATAACGTAAAAATAACAATATGTTTTCATTGTTTTAGTTCGCAATGAAACGACACATAATGGCGACGTGTGCCATTTTATGTGTGACGTGTGTACATTATAGTTTAATGTACATTTGTGGCCACATAAAATTGGAAAATGATAATTACTGTTCTAGACGTAGCCATCAATTACTAGAAAACATGTAGTTAGTAATAAAATGTCCTTGAAAATTTAGTGTGTAATAAAGTGGCTGCCTATATACGTCCCACCGCTGGGCACAAACTTCCTTCCTTTTCTGGGAAATTAGTCCAGAGTACTACTAAAATTATTGTATATTATGTGCTAAAATTAAAATTTTAATAAAAACTATAAACCGACTTCAAAAACTAAAAACAATAAAGTAATTACTAAGTAATTGCTTAGTTATAGCTAAGACAAAGCGTGCCGGGGAATTAAAACCCGGTTTTAGGAACTTAGTAACCAAAAATTATTATTTTTAGCTTATGAAGCAAAACCGCGTACATTTGGCAAATAAAAGTATATATAATTTTAATTAATTACTAACGATCTGCCCCGGCTTTGCACGACCTTGATTTGATGACAGGCCTGTTGGTCTAGTGGTTAGTGACCCTGACTGCTATGCCGGAGGTCGTGGGTTCGATTCCCACCCAGGACAAATGTTTGTGTGATGAGCACGATCATTTGTTCTGTGTCTGGGTGTAATTTATCTATAATATTTATGTATTTAGGAATATATAAGTATGTTTATCAGTTGTCTAGTACCCATAACACAAGCTCTGCTTAGCTTGGGACTAGATGGCGTTGTGTGATAGTTGTGGAATATTATTATTATATTATTATTATTATTTTTGGATCTCGACAAAAGCGCCACCTACCAGTTCCAATTATTAATCTAAACCATCGAGGAACCCACTGAAACACACACACACGAAAAAATCATCAAAATCAGTCGCCATTTTTGAGTTTTAACGAAACAAACAGACAACAATTGATGTATATAAATGTTCATATGGAGTCGTATTGTCGAGTTTTCTTAAATAAAGTTATTTCTATACGTTTACTGATTCTGACGATGCATTTAACGAGAACCACGTGGTTTTTGTTACATGTTGTATAAGCCGCATAGATTATTTTTATTCTAGACTAGACTAACATTTGCCTACAAAACTACATGACGGCTAGTAGCGATGAAATTCAGGGAGATGTACGATAGATAGTCACTTCACAGGAGCCTTGAAGAGACCGTGATGGTAATCGTGATAGGCAAGGAAAGGTAAAAGTAAGTATGAAGTTTCTTTCAATTCTTTATTTTGAATGATACGAAGTCCGAAATACCTCAGTTAGTCTTCGACACAATTCACTATTGTTACAGCATACCGTAGCCAGGAATAGCACGGCCGTCTGGGGACTGGAGACCGTCTCTTCGTAACTCTTTATAACTAACTATGGAGAGGGCTGCTTCGGGGTTTCTCCACGTGATAAACTAAGAAATGAGAGTAGACCAACCGATTAACAAGCTGAAGTATTTTTTTTTATAGAATAGGGTGACAAACGAGCACACAGTCCACCTGATGGTAAGTGGTTGCTGCGGCCCATAGACGTCTACATCTATCTTCTATTACAAATCAAAATGCAGATGCGTTGTCACCCGTGAGGACTGAGATGGAATGCCTCATTTCCAGTAAAAAGAGTCTCCGGTTCTCTACACTCACCATACGAAATACAGCAGCATTAAGCTACTATTTCACGCTGGTATTCTGTGAGAGCGTGGTCCTTCCCCGGTCGAGCCGACCCATTCGTGCTACAACTATACTACTAATATAATTGCAGCATGGCTCTACCACGTAAAGTAGCAATGAACCGGCTATATAGCTGGAAGAACCGACACCCTATGGGAAAAAATGGCATGCAGGAAGTCTATGGATGCGGTTGATACAGGATCGTGCTTCGTGGCATTCCTTGGGAGAGGCCTATGTTTAGCAGCTAAAGGGCTGGAATGATGATAATGATAGACTAATTGTTATAAGTTCACTGCTGAATTTACGATTTATATACAGATTGCATTAGAGGGATGATATTTGCCATAGTTGTCAAAAGTAACCTCAGTTTTTATTGAGTCAAACGAGCACACAGTCCGCCGGATAGTAAGTGGATACTGTGGCCTATAGATATCTATATCTATCCACGGTTAAGAATCAAAATGCAGATGCGATGTCATACCTGAGGACCAATAAGGAATGTCAATGGAAATTGGAATTTCCAGTAAAATGGTCTCCGGTTCTCTACACTCAACACACACAAACACACACACACACACACACACACACACACACATATATATATATATATATATATATATATATATATATGCTCAATGACCTCAATAGTGCCTCCCAACGGATAGGTCTTAAGATGAACATGGACAAAACAAAGATCATGTTCAATGTCCATGTCACACCTATGCCGGTAGTTGTTGGGAGCACTATGCTCGAAGTTGTTGACGAGTACGTTTACCTGGGACAAATAGTCCGACTAGGTAAGTCCAACTTCGACCGAGAGGTCAATCGACGGATTCAACTCGGCTGGGCAGCGTTCGGGAAATTACGACATATCTTTTCGTCAGGTATACCTCAATCTCTAAAAACTAGATTGTACAACCAGTGCGTGTTGCCAGTGATGACTTATGGATCTGAGACGTGGTCCTTCACTGCTGGCCGTATGAGGACGCTTAAGGTCGCTCAGCGAGCTATGGAGAGGGCTATGCTCGGAGTTTCTCTGCGTGATAGACTCAGAAATGAGGATATCCGCAGTAAAACCAGAGTGACCGACATAGCCCAACGGATTAGTAAGCTGAAGTGGCAATGGGCCGGCCATATAGCTCGAAGAACCGATAACCGATGGGGAAGAAAGGTTCTCGAGTGGCAGCCTCGTACCGGTAGGCGTAGTGTAGGGCGACCCCCCACTAGATGGAGTGACGACCTGGTAAGACATGCAGGAAGTCGATGGATGCAGGTGGCTCAGGACCGTGCTTTGTGGCATCACTTGGGGGAGGCCTATGTTCAGCAGTGGACTTGTGAAAGGCTGTAATGATGATGATGATGATGATATATATATATATATATATATATATATATATATATATATATATATATATATAATGTACTCAACATAAGAAATACGCTATTAACACGGTCGTGGTACAATCACAATGTAGATGTAGAACGAATTGAAATCAAAATGCTGCTGCCCATCTCCTGTTTTATTTCTATTTGTGGCTGTTAAGTCCCTCCGTAATCTTAGTGTGATCACCGCCCCATGTCATAGTACGGGGCTGTCATATTGATAGAGTGAACAAACTAATTGAAAAACGCTTTTCCTGCGCACTCTTCGTAATGTAATCTAAGCAACTTATCATGGGAAAACGTGGCTTACTATTGGTAACGCCAGTTAACAATCTACTTTATCAACATAATATTACATATCGCATTAAGTTCGTCCTAAGTTATATCTACTTTATCAACATGACTAGTGCATATTTTTTGTTTCCTTCCTTCCTTCCCTTTCCTACCGCACGCGCTGCCGCCGAGGTGAAAAAGAGGATCTCGGCGCGCGTCATTATACTAAGTGATATTACGCCATCCGCAACGCACGGCCACCCGTCGCGTCTTATGTACATTAACCGCAAACCGCGCAGGACGAACATTGAGTTCTCCTGTTTATGTTTAATATTCACCGCATCAGACATTGTGTCTTTGTAACTCATAAAAGTGTGAGACGCCCCCGTAAGGGCAAAGGTCGAGAGTGTGGGACTTCACGAAACTGTTAACCGAGAGTGCGTGTGCGCCGAACCACGTGGCGAGCTTGCTGTATAGCAGACACTCCAGGAGGAAGGCAAGGCAGCCCTCATCAGGTCAGTGCGTGCTATCCCACCTATTTATTTTCCCCTTTGCCGTATGCACCAAAATTACAGTCCACTAAATCTTTATCGAAAATACCTTAAGTTACTGGCGTCTCCATTTTTAATGGTCACTTCTCGCTGGATTGACCTTGACTTTCCGCCCTTATTAGATCGTTATCGTAATAAGCGTTTATATAATTAATTATTTATATTTTAATCCGACTTCGGATTAACCCCGCCCTTATTAGAACACTAGAATAGGTCCTAATAGGTGACATTCATAGTAATTTTAAAACTATATTCATAGAATGAATAAGCATATAATTATCTATATAAATTATTTGTTGTATGTTCACATCACGTCATCAACTTTTAACTACATCTATAGATTATACTGTTAAATTACATTTATTATTTGCACATATATTTAAGCATTATATTCGTTATAAATAACTTCATAATTATTATAAAAGTTAACAATTAAAGTTCATCGTTAACAAAACTAATATTTAATAATTCAACCGCGTAGCGAGGTCGCTTACATACTACCCGCTTATAATTATATTATTTTTGCCGCATAACTTAAGTTGTAATGCCGCCTAAAAAACAAATAGCATCGAATAATAGCGATTCCTCGGATAATGAGGGCACACCTGATGCTGAGTTGGTTTTATTGTTAGCTAAACGAGATGCTTTATTTGAAATAGTGCAAAAAATATATGATATGTCCTCGGACATCCACATAAACACTTCAACGATGGAGCGTTTTCTTGATGGAAGTTCTAATATTAATGCTTTACGTATTGAGTTTAAACAGGTCTTAGATAATTATAATTCACATTTATTAAAAATAAACCCTATTGCTAAACCTGATTATAACAGCCTCATTGCGTTTGAGTCTCTTTGCGGTAGAATAAATAGGCTTTATTTACAATATTCGCAATCTAATTCACAAAGTACTAGTACACCATCTAAAGCCAGATTCTCAATTCCGCCTATCGAACTTATGCCATTTTCGGGTGACATTCGCTCATCAACCCCATCAATCAACCGTCCATGACAACACATCGTTTACCGACGCTGAAAAGTTATACTATTTGCTAGGTAAACTAACGGGCAAAGCCCTATCTGTATGCTCAGGTATAACTCCTTGCGCTGAAAATTATAAAATTTTATTGCAAGCACTCGTTGACAAATATGAAGACCGGCGTATGCTAGCATCTACATATATTAATCAGATGTTCGAATTTAAGCCATTGCAATCGGCCACCGCAAATAATTTTGATTTATTTACTGATAACTTTATAAGTGCAGTGCCCGCTTTACAAAACTTAAAGTTAGATAATCTCGCGGACTTAATTGTTCTTCATATCGCGCTTAAGAAGCTGGACCCGGATACCATTCGCTCTTTCGAATATAGTCATAACTCGATGGTACCTACCTTTGATGATTTAGTAAATTTTATTAAGACCCGCTCCAAAGTTTTGCAACGCACCGATTCTAGTACAAATTCTAATAGCGCACCAAACAATCGACGAGGTAACGGTAATAATCGTCGCTGTAATAATACTTCGTCGCCGAAGTATCAGGCGTACGTAAGCACGACGACTAGTTGCTCAAAGTGTCTGTGCGATAATATTGTGCATCAACACCTATTTAAGTGTGCAGACTTTAATAAAATGACGCCGCAGGAACGATTTAAATGCGTAAAGAGTAACAATGCATGTGTGAATTGTCTCAGTTTAAGTCATCGAGTGTCTAGTTGCTCTTCAAATTATAGTTGTCGAGTTTGTAAATTTAAACATCACACATTGTTGCACTTCCACCGCAGAAGCGATAATGCTTCCCCTGCGCTGGCGCGTTCTCCACCGCTTCAGCCAGTTACACTGAAGCCTACAACCCCCGCGCCCGCACACTCGCCACCCCTCACCGCAGGTGCGCGTTCAGACGTCGCGCTGTGTACTTCGTTCAAGAATGTTTCTCAACGTTCCCCGCCTCAAGTCGTTCGCAGAGAACTGTTTTATTATCAACCGCTCAAGTATTTGCTTACGATGCTAAGGGAGAGAAACAAATTATTCGTATATTGTTAGACTCCGCGGCTCAAAGCCATTTTATGACTAAAGAGTGCTGTCATCGTTTAGGCGTTCAACAACACGATACCGAATGTACTGTAGTAAAGGGATTCGGTGGAGTTGAAAAAATTGTAAAATCGAAATCGATTGATATTAAAATTTTCTCACGATTCGACTCGAATATTAACTTCAATATTTCAACGCTAGTTGTTGATCAAATCACCGACCTTTTGCCCACCGCTGTGGTAGACACATCTGTCTTATCACACTTCCATGGCATAAGACTCGCTGATGAATGTTATAGCATGCCTAATAAAATTGATGTTTTGATAGGCGCATCCCTTTTCCCGCACTTACTATGTCCAGACGTAATTTATTCGTCTAACGACTTGTCCGGGCCCTCGGCTTTGAATACGGTATTTGGTTACGTTATTATGGGCTCAGTGCCGACACTTCAGGTAAATCATTCTTTAACGTGCTGCTCAGTTCTAGAGTCTCCTATCGTTGACAAATTAGTGCAACGATTTTGGGAGCTTGAACAGCCACCCTCCGCACCGCCCATTCAGTGTCCTTCAGACATTGAATGTGAAGAGTTTTATAAATCTACGACATCCCGCGATCCTTTTACTGGTAGATATATTGTTGGCCTGCCATTTAAAGATGACGTTTACTCTCTCGGAGATTCTTATGAAACCTCTCGACGACGATTCATGTGCTTGGAGAGGAAACTTAAAGCCTCGCCTACATTAAGGTTAGCATATGATGACGTCATAAAGGAATACTTAGCTAAAAATTATATATCCCCCGCACCGCCGTATGACTCTCATGAACCCGCTCCAATATATGTCATACCGCATCATGGAGTCTTACGCGAAGATAAGAAGTCAACGCGTCTGCGCATCGTCCTGGATGCTAGCAGTAAGACTAGCACTGGGCGATCATTAAATGATATTCTGCATTCAGGACCAAATTTGCAAGGCGACTTGTTCAATATAATTTTAACTTTCCGCTTACATCCAATCGCTATGATAGCCGACTGTCGCCAACAATTTCTGCAAATAGTTGTTCGCGATTCTGATCGTCGTTACCAATGCTTCCTATACCGCTTCCGTCCACAAGACCCACTTGTGTTATACCACTTCAATCGCGTGTGCTTCGGTTTAACTTCGAGTCCATACCATGCATTGCGCACGGTAAGACAGCTCATTGATGACGACGGCGCAAAGTATCCACTTGCGAGTCGTATCGCATTTACTTCGCTATATATGGACGACATCGCGTTCTCTATGCCCAGTGAATCCGAGGCCAGTGAGACCTCTCGGCAGCTGATAGACTTATTCAAGGGTGCCCAATGGGACCTGATAAAATGGCATAGCAACCGTCGATCTGTTTTAGATGACCTCCCTACTTCCCATAAAATTACAGGAGAAGTAGAGTTCGATAAATCAATGCCACATAAAATACTAGACTTGCATTGGTCTATCGATAGTGACGCCTTTTATTTTAAGATATCTGTTCCCGCTGATGTGACGTGCACTAAGCGCGCCATCTTATCTACTGTCGCTCGCCTGTGGGACATAATGGGTTTCGTTGCTCCCACAGTCGCGTACGCCAAATTGTTAATAAAGCAGCTTTGGCAACTTAATTTAGATTGGGACGACATACCACCACCGCCAATTATTAAGATGTGGAGGCAATTCTGTGCTGAATTACCAGCTCTTAATGATTTACGTATCCCGCGACATGTTGGTGTATCCAAAAACTGTACTGCGTCACTCCTGGGGTTTTCCGACGCCAGCGAGCGCGCATACGGTGCCGTAGTCTACATACATGTAAAGAGCGTCAATGGTAACACCGTCCAGTTGATTTGTGCAAAGACTAAAGTCGCACCGACGAAACCACTATCTATTGCACGCCTTGAGCTTTGTGGAGCGGTTTTACTCTCAAAATTGCTTCGCAGAGTACTCGACAATTATTCTCTTGACCTTGCAATATCAGTCTATGCCTTTGTAGATTCAAAAGTAGCTCTGTACTGGATAAAGAGTTCGCCACACAAATGGCAGACCTTTGTTGCAAACCGCGTTGTTCAGATTACCGACAATATTCGCGCTGATAACTTTTATCATGTCGCAGGTACTGAGAATCCCGCTGACATACTTTCACGTGGCGTTACGCCAAATAAATTAGTTTCAAACCCCCTGTGGCTCCATGGGCCTCAGTGGACTTCGTTAGATCCATCTCAATGGCCTCTTCGTACTTTAGACAATGAGGTTATTGCAAACATGCCTGAGAAGAAGATTTTGTCGCACACTGTGTGCACATCCGTCTGTAATTCTGCGATTTATGAGCTCGCACTCCGCATCTCTTCTTGGAGTAAACTTCTACGTATAATTGCGTACGTGTGTAAGTTTGCTAAATTATTGCCCCGCCGCAGCACTACTGTAGTGACTGCTGATGATCTCAGTTTCTCTGAGGTTATAATCCTCCGCGCCCTGCAAAAACAGCATTTTGCAGTGGAATATTTAAATATTGAAGGTAACAAACCTTGCTCGCCCGCTTTCAATCGTTTAAGGCCTTTTATTGAGAACGGTTTAATCCGCATTGGTGGTCGTCTTTCGAACTCCGCATTAGATTACACGCAAAACATCCAATTATACTCCCGCGCAGTGATCATGTAGTGAACATGATCATTGACTATTATCATATTAAAAATTTACACGCTGGGCCTGAATTGTTATTGTCATTGCTCCGTCAAAAATTTTGGATACTTTCCGCACGCCGCACTGTGAGAAGCAGAGTCTACAAATGTAATATATGTTTCCGGCTTAGACCCCGTCCAACTTACCCTTTGATGGCTGATCTTCCCCATAGTCGTGTAAGACAAGCTATTAAGGCATTTACACACACGGGCTGCGATTATGCCGGTCCTATCGCATACACTCCTGTACGTCGCCGTAGTGTACGCAGCGAGAAGGCGTACTTATGTGTTTTCACATGCCTCACGACTCGAGCTGTACATATAGAAATCGCTACAGATCTTAGTAGTTCTAGTTTCCTCGCTGCGCTTAAACGTTTCCTCTCTAGACGAGGGCCGATTCAGTTTTTATATTCGGATAATGGAACGAATTTTGAAGGTGCCGCTTCGTATCTTCGCGATCTCTATAAATTTCTAAACGTTGAATACCGCCCAAAGCTTGAGCAAGAGTGTGCTGAGAATCGTATAACATGGAAGTTCATCTGTCCCAACTCTCCTCATTTTGGAGGCGCCTGGGAGAGTATGATCAAAGTCGTAAAAACGCATCTGTTCCGAGTTATCGGACATCAGTTACTTTCATACGAAGAGCTTAATACTGTTCTTGCGCAAATTGAGTGTTTGCTAAACTCGCGGCCCTTGACAGTATTAAGTTCTGATCCTGCAGAGCCTTCAGCTCTTACTCCGAGTCATTTTTTGAATACCGCACCTTTATTGTCATTACCCGCACCCAAAGTCAAATCTGACTCTACCAGTCTGTTACACAGGCATTCTTTACTGGATAAATTAGTTCAGTCGTTTTGGGACCGGTGGAGGACGGAATACCTTCACGGATTACAAGTTCGTCAGAAGTGGAACACCCCGTCTACGGCTATCGTACCAGGCATGGTTGTAATTGTGATAAATGATAATGAACCGCCCCTTGCTTGGCCATTAGCGATTGTCGAGTCTGTTCATCCTTCGAAGGATGGCGTAGTTCGAGTAGTGACCGTGAGAACTACTAAGGGAACATATCTCCGTCCTGTTGCTCGTATTTGCCCTCTCCCAAGACAATAAATCACGATTATTTTGATTATAATTATTTATCTAAATTAGGAATTAAGTTTATATTTATATATATTAAAAAAGTATTAAACCGCAATATTATATTTATGTATACATTTTCTCGCTTACCAAGTAAGGTTAGTAGATGAGAAATGCGCATTGAGCGCATCCTCTCACTTTATATACCGCTTATTTATTTGTTTTCCTTTTACTTTTTATATTACGGTTGTCTTTTAAAGGTGACCCTTTAAGGGCGGGAGGAAATGGTAACGCCAGTTAACAATCTACTTTATCAACATTACATTACATATCGCATTGAGTTCGTCCTAAGTTATATCTACTTGATCAACATGACTAGTGCATATTTTTTGTTTCCTTCCTTCCTTCCCTTTCCTACCGCACGCGCTGCCGCCGAGGTGAAAAAGAGGATCTCGGCGCGCGTCATTATACTAAGTGATATTACGCCATCCGCAACCCACGGCCACCCGTCGCGTCTTATGTACATTAACCGCAAACCGCGCAGGACGAACATTGAGTTCTCCTGTTTATGTTTAATATTCACCGCATCAGACATTGTGTCTTTGTAACTCATAAAAGTGTGAGACGCCCCCGTAAGGGCAAAGGTCGAGAGTGTGGGACTTCACGAAACTGTTAACCGAGAGTGCGTGTGCGCCGAACCACGTGGCGAGCTTCCTGTATAGCAGACACTCCAGGAGGAAGGCAAGGCAGCCCTCATCAGGTCAGTGCGTGCTATCCCACCTATTTATTTTCCCCTTTGCCGTATGCACCAAAATTACAGTCCACTAAATCTTTATCGAAAATACCTTAAGTTACTGGCGTCTCCAACTATTATAATACATTATACTAGCATTTAAAACACAGACATGACCTAGTTTAAATGCTAGTAATTCTTATCTTGCAGTAAACACATTTCGTTTCAATTTTCCTTACTGAACATTTTAGTATAAAATGAAAAATTATGTTCTTAAGAAATGTTCATAGTATTATTGGTTAAACTTATTTGTTGTTTAAATCAATTTACATGTTACTACAGAATAAATAATAGTACTACGATATTACACATTCAAGTAGGTACTTGACTAAAAATTTTTGTTCTAAACATTTCATCTTAAGAATTAGAGTGTGTACAACATCTTTAAAATAAACATTGTAATTATTATTATTACTAGTACTTTGAATAAAGATAAATGTATATTAAAGCTTCCTGTTATATTGTTGACACACAAAATACATTAACTCTCACGCCTATTACTCAGAGGTAGACAGAGACTTCGGACTTTTATTTGGCACGTTACTGACAGATTTTCTTCTCGCTTCTTTCACATCTATGTACCTACGCATACATGCTCGTTGGTTAAGGGTCCTCTTAACTTGGCCCATTTGCATTAAATAACTAATTCGGTCTATAAACTTTCATCTAGGGCATCCCTTGCCTACTCTGCTACTCACTTCTGCAGTATAAATTAGTCACAACATCTTGTGACTCACACTTTTCTTTTAAAACACACTTTCTTTCCGTATCATTCAGAGTCATCATCATCTTTATAGCCCATCACAAGTCTACTGCTAATCACAGGCCTTCTCCAAGGAATACCACAAAACAGTGTCCTGAGATGCACCTGCATGTCTTACCAATTTGTCACTTCATATAATGGGCGCGTCTAAGCTTCGCCTACTGGTATGAGGCTGCAAATCGAGAACTTGTCCTCCCTATCAGTTGCCTAGTTTTCGAGCTATATGGCCGGTTCATTGCCACTTCAGCTTACTTCAGAGTCAGCCCTAAATACTTCTTATGACCAAATTTCAATAGCATTGATTTTACTTCCCTGCTTCTTTCGCCACACCAACTTTCACTGCCATACAGGTACAGAAACAGAAACTTTTTATTCACCATTGATTATAATTATAAATAATATTCATTGAAAGTTACTCTGGTTGCGCGGAAAACCATTCGTATTTATTTTTTTTGACGGTAGGGCTTGCCAAATCGTTTATCCCTTTCCAAACGATATAATTCATACCCTCCTATCGACAAATCGGGGTGGTGGGGTGGGAGGGGAAAGAAGATGATTTTAGAATATCACGTAATCATCGCAACCGAAGGAATAAAAGGCACGCGCGACCGACGCGTGCCCTCTTCCCGCCGCGCTCGTCGTTGGAACCACACCGCTAGTAGAATCGCTTTAGCCTGAAAGCAGTCGAGCTCCAGGAAACCCGCCTTACCTCGTGTGAGAAATAGTTCCAGAAGAAGTTCCAGAAGTCGCAGCAATATAGTGCCTAAGCAGCATAGAAGAAACACCCCGGTGAGTGAACATTCCTAATAATATTTCCTGCTTGATATAATTGTGTTTATTAAGTTAATCCGCTCCAATTTTGTTTTCTCCTAATCAAGCAGGATTCCTTTCATAGATTTGGCAAATAATAGTTCGTTTTAGGGAAGAGCGAGTGCATTGTACCGCGTGATATAGTAGCCATTTTATGTAAGCGTAGAAGCATTTCGCAGATACAGTCCACTTTGGTTAATATCTCGCGTAATAGGTTTAAGGTTCGACCGGGGAATTAGACTTCGGTAACCTTAGGCTCGACCATTTTATGGTCACTTCGGCAGGATTTGGACTGGTATTTTAGTAGTCGTTCAACCATTTTCTGGTCGAATTATTAGATTAATTATTAAGATAATGTACTCTAATTTATGGAATAGACTTAAATAATATTCGTTTAAAAATAGAATTATTCATTTAAATAGTGTTTGTATTTGGTTTAAATTTAAAGCTTATCAGTCGCTTAAACAATTGAAAGAGTGTAATCGCAACCGTTTTGTACGCTTACCCGACAATTTTGATAAAAATATATTGAGTTTAGCGAGCGACACGCGTCACCTCGACTCGCTGTAACAGGTTTTCGATTTGATTGCGTAATACGGCGTACGAGTGTCCATCCTCCATTATTTGTGCGTTGTGAGATTAATTGTGATTAATATAACTTTATTATAATAATTTAAAGTGGCAGCTTTGCGCAATATTAGTACTCACCAAGCTTATTACCGCAGTTATCAGCGCATGTAGGGATAGAGTTCACATAGAAAGGATATTTGCCTTTTCCAACTCCACCGTCGCCTTATGCTGGGTTCATTCTTCACCCCACCGTTGGGATACGTTTGTCGCGAACCGAGTGGCCAAGATCCAAGATGAGTTAGAAACGCGGAACTTTTATCACGTGTTCGGTACGGAAAACCCTGCCGATTGTCCATCCCGTGGACTCACCCCGATGCAAATAATGGACCACCCGCTTTGGTTCCACGGACCTTCTTGGGTTCACTTGGATCCTTCGCAACGGCCAATAACCGATTTCGAACCTTCGTCAGTGTCACAACCGCCGGAATAGAAGAGACACGCTCTAGTGACGAAGGTTTCGAGCGAGGTTTCTCCAATCATCGCTTTGGCGAACCGCTTGTCCTCTTGGTCGAAATTATTGCGTAGCGTAATTTACGTTTGTCGATTCGCGAAGCTTTTACCGCGACGTTCGTATGTCTTAGCGTCCGACTACAACTATGCCGAGTCGGTAGTATTGCGTGAACTTCAACGTCCGCATTTTTCTGAAGAGATTACAAGAATACAATCGAATAAAGCTTGTAGTCGCGCCTTTCAACGCCTTAAGCCATTTTTGCAGGATGGGATTGTAAGGGTAGGTAGACGCTTGTCCAACTCGCAGTTGAGTTTCAACCAACGGCACCCTATAGTTTTACCGCGTAAGGACCATATCATGAATTTATTAGTCGATTACCATCATAAATTGAATTAGCACGCTGGCCCCGACTTGCTGATGTCGATCTTGCGTCACAATTATTGGATTCTTTCTGCACGTAGTTTAATACGCAATCGGGTGCACAGATGTATAGCTTGCTTTCGGGCACGCCCCAAGCCGTCATTTCCGGAAATGGCGGAACTTAGATCTTGTAGAGTAATACAATCAGTAAAGCCCTTTACGCACACCGGGTCTAATTTCACTGGTCCGTTTAAGGTCACGCTCACTCGCGGGCGTGGTATAAGATCCACAAAGGCTTACGTCTGCATTTTCGTATGTCTAACTACTCGAGTGGTGCATATAGAACTCGTTGGTGATCTAAGCACAGCAGGATTTTTGGGTGCATTTAAAAGATTTCTTTTCCGCCGTGGCCCTGTAAGTAAATTGTATTCGGATAACGTTACGAACTACGTCGGTGCAAAACGCATTTTATCAGAACTACATGAGCTCTTAGCTAGCAAGTATTATAATTCGGAGTTCGCTCATATTATAGCCGAGAACCGCATTGAGTGGTCTCTGAACGTCCCAGCCGCGAGTCATTTTGGGGGCAATTGGGAGACTAATATTAAGAGTCTAAAGAGTCACTTATACCGAGTAATAGGAGATCAAATTTTGTCGTTCGAAGAGTTAAGTACGGTGCTCGCTCAAATTGAATGCGTAATGAATAGCCGCCCACTTTGTCGTACGTTGTCTAGTGACCCCTCGGAACCGCTGGCTCTAACTGCAGCACATTTTTTGAATTTAACGCCTTTAAAGTATTTGCCCGCCGTAGATATGGATGAGAACAGACTTAGCATTTCCGCACGCCACAAATTATTAGACCGGTTAGTGCAATCGTTTTGGAAACGATGGAGGATGGAATACTTGCATACTTTGCAGTCTCGGCAAAAATGGAACACAGCAACTGAGCCTTTAGCTGTAGGAAATGTAGTTGTGCTCACCAAAGAGAATACGCCGCCTCTCCATTGGCCGTTAGGAATTGTCGAAGAGGTCTTTCCCGGTTCCGACGGAGTAATTAGGGTAGCTCGCGTTAAGACCACGGTTGGGTCTTACATGCGTCCTGTTGTCCGTTTGTGCCCCTTGCCTCTTCCGTAATTTAAATTAGCTTTCTAGATTAGAAATTGTAGTTGAATTTACGTAATCTTAGCGTTAGTTAGTTATTTTGTTAGTTTGATCTTAGCTCTAGTTGTTTTAGTTAATTTTGAAGGCAATCCTTCAAGGGCGGGGGAGATGGTTGCGCGGAAAACCATTCGTATTTATTTTTTTGACGGTAGGGCTTGCCAAATCGTTTATCCCTTTCCAAACGATATCATTCATACCCTCCAATCGACACATCGGGGTGGTGGGGTGGGAGGGGAAAGAAGATGATTCTAGAATATCACGTAATCATCGCATCCGAAGGAATAAAAGGCACGCGCGACTGACGCGCAGTCTTTTCCCGCCGCGCTCGTCGTTAGAACCACACCGCTAGTAGAACCGCTTTAGCCTGGAAGCAGTCGAGCTACAGGAAACCCGCCTCACCTCGTGTGAGAAATAGTTCCAGAAGAAGTTACAGAAGTCGCAGCAATATAGTGCCTAAGCAGCATAGAAGAAACACCCCGGTGAGTGAACATTCCTAATAATATTTCCTGCTTTATATAATTGTTTTTATTAAGTTAATCCGCTCCTATTTTATTTTCTCCTAATCAAGCAGGATTCCTTTCATAGATTTGGCAAATAATAGTTCGTTTTAGGGAAGAGCAAGTGCATTGTACCGCGTGCTATAGTCGAAATTTTATGTAAACGTAGAAGCATTTCACAGATACAGTCCACTTTAGTTAATATCTCGCGTAATAGGTTTAAGGTTTGACCGGGGAATTAGACTTCGGTAACCTTAGGCTCGTCGCTCCATCACACTCTTTTATTTAATTACCACTGTTTTGGAAAAAAAATGCTGCCCTGGGAAGAACCAATAATTAACCCAGTGGGACTTTAAGAAAATAACAGCTTACAATCATGTATGTTACACAATTAATCAACACAAAACAAGTTAGAAATAGCTTGGTAGCGATCACCTCATTCCCACTCATTCAGGGTTTATTATCATCCATAAATTTCTTACTATTATAATAACCACAGTCTACCTGATGGTAAGTGGTTGCTGTGACCCATAGTCATCTATATCTCGTACCCTCAGGGGAAAAAAGCATAAGATGAAAATTGCTATTTTACAGGAGAGGAAAAACACTGTAATAAAAGTAAATCCTTTGACAACTCTATAAAATTTATTAGCAGTATACTTTTGGAGATCGTAAATACTTTTACTGCATTATTTCCTTTAAATATTTGTTGTGTTTTTCCCAATAACCTAAGCTTGAATAAAACTATTATTTACGGATTTTATCGCGTTTAATTACATTAATTTATTTTTATTATTATCCCGACGTTTCGGGTGCTTTACAGCGCCCATGGTCACGGGGGGGACTGAGATGTTTGACGTCCCAATGTCATAGTTAGTCCGGCTACCTTCAGTTTTTTAATATTAATTTTTGGTCCGATTTACGTAAAACGAGCTTATAGTATCATGAAGTCTTGCAGTGGTATGCTTGGGTTTGGGTTTAATTTTGATTTAAATTAAATTTGAATTAGGATCCCAAGCAGATGGTAGCACCCAACCATCTTCTCTATTGAAATTTGGATGTTTCTTAATTTCAATAGCCTCGCGTATTATCCTTGGTAGGAATCGGTGTTCTTTTGTGAGAATTTGTGGTTTATCAAATCTAATGTAATGGTGGGGACGATCTTGAACATGTTCGCAGACTGCAGACTTCCCGGAGCGTCGGTGCTTCACATCAGCTATATGTTCCTTCACGCGGGTTTTTATAGATCTCTTTGTTTGACCTATGTAAGAGAGACCACATTCACAATCTAGCTTGTACACACCTGCATCTTGTAGAGGAATATTACATTTGATGGATGGTTAAAATCGACTAATCTTCTTCAGCGGCTTGTAGTATATCTTAATGGACGCTCGCTTCAAGATGTAGCCAATCTTGCCCGTGACTCCTCTAACATGTGGTAGTAGAGCAGGCGCGCGCTCGACTGTGGCCGGCTTCACTCGTTCATTGTGACGTAGGCGCGGGACCCGAAGCTTGTTGTCTTGCAATACTTGCTTGACATGCTGAAGCTCCGCAGCCAAATGTTTTCTGTCACAGATCCCTCGTGCTCTCTGAAACAAAGATTTACCCACGGTAGCTAACTGTGAAGGATGATGGTGAGATTCACCATTTAGATATCGGTTGGTTTTATACCTCCTTCCACAATAGATAGCCAGATGTGAGGCAATGTTCAAGTAGTATTGCATATTCTTGAGGCATGTTATTTTCTTCTAGCTTCCTAGTTACAATTGAGATGCAGTCCACAATAGGTAGGCATGTAAATAGTGACTGAACATCAAAACTGACCATAGTTTCATTGTTAGCGAGATGTAGGTCTTTTATCTCACTCACAAAATGGTATGAATCCTTTGTGTGTGCTCTGGTATGTCCTCTCAGTGGTGATAGATAGATATGACAAAGTAGGCGTGTGTTGATATAGACGTGTTATTGTAATTCGGAGCGATTTTAATCAAATTAATGTGCAAAAACTATTTAGATCATTCTTTGAGTTATACCACCGTGTTTAGTGTATTAAAGTTGGTGAATCTGTGCAAAAGTTATAGCTAATTATTGTGTAAACAAGTGAATAAAACCAAAAATTGTTTTAAAATATTCCGTTGGTAAAACTATTTACCACACGGAGAACAAAAGATTGGACTTCGGACTCACTAGACGCGATAAGCTTGTAGCAAGGAGTGCTTGACCATAGTTAGAACCATTCTTAAAATCCAAGCGCATCGTCGTAGACGGCGTGGTGTAGCGGTGCAAGTGTATTACTCATAGAGTGAAGGTCGGAAGATCGATGCCAACCGAATAAACTTTTTTCCATTTTTTTTATCAATAATATCAGACTTTTTAAAATATTATTCCGTTTGCTGATATATTTTTTCTAGTATCATTATTATTATATTTTTCTTTTGAAAAAAAAAATTTTTTTGAGAAAAATGTCTTCTTCCACAAAGAAGTGCTCTGGCTGTAAAAACAATTTGCCAAAAAGGGAACATATGGTATGTGTCACGTGTAATCTCGGGTACGATTTATTCTGTGCTAATATAACACCTAAACGCTTCTACCTTATGGATCAAGAGCGGAAAAATAATTGGAGATGTCAGGAATGCTCTAGTAAACAACCCAAATCCGATAATACAAATACACCTGTGCGCACAACATATCGTCCCATGGTATCTGGCGATGATAACAATGTTGAAGAGGAGAGTAATATCACTGTACGGACAAAAAAACAACGCTCTAAATCCGATAGCAACGATTCCTACATTAAAGAAGATTCGTTACGTTCAGTAATAAAGCAGGAGATAACTGACACCATCAAGCAATTGGTTTCTGAACACCTAGCAAATATCGCGTCTCAGGTGACTGGCTTCCACGAATCTCTAGCATTCTTTAGTAAACAATATGACGAACTTATGCAAACTGTGAAGGAAAGAAACGAAGTAATACAGAGTTTAATTCAGAAAAATGACAATCTATCGTCGCAGGTAAGGAGTTTGACAGAGAGGATAGAGCAAATGGAGCAAAACATGCGTGCACCTAACGTCGAAATCAATGGGATCCCAGAGCATAAATCGGAAAATCTTCTAAAAACTATAGAGCAGCTGGGATTTGCGATTGAAAACCCCCTCGGTGACAATGATGTTTTGCACGTATCCCGTATTGCGAAGCTCAACAAGGAGAGCGACCGACCCCGCTCCGTAATTGTCAAACTACGTAGTCAACGCCGTCGGGATGAGTTGTTAGCAGCAGTAACAAAGTTTAATAAAAAGAATCCTGATAACAAATTAAACTCTGAGCATTTGGGAATTGGTGGACGTCGAGTGCCTGTATATGTTAGCGAACATTTAACACCGAAAAATAAGCACCTACATGCGGCGGCTCGAAAAAAAGCAAAAGAGACCGGCGCCAAATTTGTTTGGGTGCGGGACGGTAGGATCTTTGTTCGGAAACATGAACAGAGTCATGCCATCTATATTAAACATGAAGAAAGCTTGAAATTAATTGTCTAGTGTTAGAAACTCAATGTTACGATAGATTATCCTTTAAAATGTCTGTAACAATTTACTATCAAAACGTACGAGGTTTGAGGACTAAAACGGAGGATGTTCTTAAAAATATACTTATGAATAAGTATAGCTTAATTGTATTTACTGAAACATGGTTGAATAGTAATATAATGAACAGTGAATTTATAGATAAACGTTACGTTGTATATAGAAAGGATAGATCATGCTCAAGGAGTTCAAAGAAAGACGGAGGAGGTGTGATGGTTGCAGTATCTAAAAATATTCCTTCTTCTCGACAATCAAATTGGGAAAGTAATGCAGAAGATTTATGGGTATCTATTGATGTTAAAACTAACAACACACTCCAAAAAATTTCTATCTGCGCCGTTTACTTACCTCCTCCTGTTTCTTCTGAAACTTTATCTAGCTTTTTAGAAAACTCTACTGATATCATAGATATATCAGATAAAGTCATAATATTGGGCGACTTTAACTTAGGTTTTATTGATTGGTCCCGTAAGTTGGATAGTGACCCATGTATTGCAACAAATTATGGTTCGAAACTAGGACTCTCTCTTATTGACTTTATGGCTGTCAATAATTTATCGCAAATGAACGATGTGTCTAATGTTGATGGTAGAATACTAGATCTAGTTCTATCCAATGTTGATTGTTTAAATGTTACTAAATCTATAAGTATGCTTAGCAAAGTAGATCAAAAACATCCTCCAATTTTGATATCGATCCTAAAACTTACTTCCGAGTACCTCAAGCCGATAATAAGCCATCGTTACAACTACTTTAGAGCAGACTATGGCAATATTGTACCTTACTTGAAGAGCATTAACTGGCAAGTGGAGCTAGAAAAATGTCAAAATGTTAACGAAATGACTAATATATTTTACCACTTTTTAAATATAGCCGTAGCATCCTATATTCCTAAAACAAGACCTAAACTAACTAAATTTCCTTCGTGGTTTAGCAATTCCCTAATTAAAATAATTTCCGAGAAAAGCAAAAAAAGATTAAAATATTTAAAATATAAGAACCCTCGTGATCAACTTGAATACGAGCTTCTTCGCGAACGTGCTCATAATGTAAGTAGTCAATGCCTTTTTAATTTTAAAAAAAGAATTGAAAGCGATATTTCTAAAAATCCAAAAAGCTTTTGGCGTTTTGTGAAGGACAGGCGCAATGGCGTATCCAATATCCCAGCTATAATGTATCAAGCTGATCAAGTCGCAAACACCGGACCAGATATTGCCCAAATGTTTGCAAACAAATTTTCATCTGTTTTTAGTAAAGTGGCTGCAAACGACGGCGGTGACGTATCTATGTTCAATAATTCATGTTTAAATTCTGTAAAATTAACTGAAAGAGACATTATAGGTGCAGTTAAAAAGCTTGACATTTTCAAGGGAGCTGGCCCAGATGAGATTCCCCCTGTTTTCGTCAAACGTTGTATCTCGGCCTTAGCGTTACCACTGGCTATTATTTTCAATCAATCTTTGCGTGATGGAGTATTTCCTGACATTTGGAAAAATTCAAAGATCGTTCCGGTATTTAAAAAAGGCGTTATTAATGACGTTAGTAACTACAGACCGATTTCAATTATTTCATGTATTCCTAAATTGTTTGAATCCTTGATATGTCCAATTATTACGCGTCACTTAAGCACATGTATATCAAACCATCAACATGGGTTTAGGAAGGGCCATTCGATTGAAACTAACCTTGTATCATTTATGTCGTATCTCTGTAAAGAAATTGACAAAGGACAGGAAGTTGATGCTATATATATATGGATTTTTCTAGTGCATTCGATAAAGTCTGTCACTCGCGCTTAATTAACAAGCTAAAAAGATATGGGGTATGTGGATCTTTGCTAGAATGGTTCCAGTCTTATTTAGCAAAAATACTCCAGTTTGTGGTAGTGAATGGTTACAAATCAGAAAGTTATATAGCGTTCTCAGGCGTCCCGCAATGATCGCATCTGGGTCCAGTCCTTTTTGCTGCCTTTATCAATGATATAACTTTTGAAATACGCAACTCTGAATTTTGTCTTTTTGCTGACGATTTAAAAATATACAAAACAGTAAAATCGACTGTAGACGTGCAACTCATCCAAAGTGATTTAAACAGAATTAGTACATGGTGTCAATTAAATGGTATGATACTTAATACTAAAAAATCATATCATATTAAATTCTCAAGAAAGTTTATACCTTTCACGTCCTCCTATAAGATGAACTCTGATACCTTGGAGCAGGTTAAAGAAGTTCGAGATTTAGGCGTAATAGTGGATAGCAAATTAAATTTTAAGTCTCACATTGACGCTACCGTCCAAAAAGCTGGAAGAATGCTTGGCTTCCTAAAACGAAACGCTAAAGGTTTTATGTCAGCCAAAACCAAAATAATTTTATATAACGCCTTGGTTCGAAGTCACCTAGAGTTTGCATCGGTGGTTTGGGGTCCTCAGTTTATTACTTATTCCCAACGCATTGAAAGCATACAGCGTTCATTTACTAGACATCTTGCGTTCCATTCTTCGGGCATTTCCCACCGTAACACCTATAACGTTCGTCTCAAACATTTCGCAATGATGTCACTTTGTAACCGTCGTGTATTGCTGAATATATTGTTTTTAAAAAAAAATAATTTCTGGTGCCGTAGATTGTAATAACCTACTTCAGTGCATTAATCTTAACATCCCATGCAACTATCCACGCCATCCTATTACTAAAATCTTTTACATCCCTGCCAGTAGAACAAAACTCTTAAAAAATTCGCCTATATCAAAAATCTGCGCCGAATACAACCGGCTATGTGCATTTGTTGACATTGACATTTTTCATGACTCATGCATTAGTTTGAGAAAGAAGTTATCTATGTACCTGCTCTCTAAGCAGGTTCTTAAAATTTCTTAAAATTTTGTAAAATTATTTTGATAATCTGTGTACCATTTTTGTGCTTTTTTTTGTTTTCTAATATTTGTATTTATAATAACATGTCTTAGATTTTAAGAGAATGTTGTACACGTCTTTTATTGGCGTACATACCAGGCCTTTGTTTTATGTAAGATTTGCATATAAATGTATTGTGTGTTATGCTGTTGATGTGTCATAATAAATAAATAAATAAATAAATAAATAGTATTTTTGCTAAGTATTGTGCCAGCTTATAAGTTGGTGAATCGATCTGGCTCACTATGGGACGTAGTGGAGCGTTTGGTTTGTGTATCTTCGGTAACCCATACAACCTCGGTGGTTTGGCACATGATGGTATTAGCGAATTCACGTCGAGATTTAACTTTTCGGAGTATTTCTTTATTAAATCTGGTAACGCCAGTTAACAATCTACTTTATCAACATTACATTACATATCGCATTGAGTTCGTCTTAAGTTATATCTACTTTATCAACATGACTAGTGCATATTTTTTGTTTCCTTCCTTCCTTCCCTTTCCTACCGCACGCGCTGCCGCCAAGGTAAAAAAGAGGATCTCGGCGCGCGTCATTATACTAAGTGATATTACGCCATCCGCAACGCACGGCCACCCGTCGCGTCTTATGTACATTAACTGCAAACCGCGCAGGATGAACATTGAGTTCTCCTGTTTATGTTTAATATTCACCGCATCAGACATTGTGTCTTTGTAACTCATAAAAGTGTGAGACGCCCCCGTAAGGGCAAAGGTGGAGAGTGTGGGACTGCACGAAACTGTTAACCGAGAGTGCGTGTGCGCCGAACCACGTGGCGAGCTAGCTGTATAGCAGACACTCCAGGAGGAAGGCGCGGCAGCCCTCATCAGGTCAGTGCGTGCTATCCCACCTATTTATTTTCCCCTTTGCCGTATGCACCAAAATTACAGTCCACTAAATCATTATCGAAGATACCTTAAGTTGCTGGCGTCTCCAAAATCGCTAGTTGTTTTAAGCGTGTTAGTTGTAGGGTCTGTTTTGACCTTTTTATATGTACTTTCGTCCGATAAAAGTTGTTGTATTTTAAAATTATATTCCGACGCGTCCATTACCACCGTAGCATTTCCTTTATCCGCGTGGAGAATCGTGAGTTCTGGTCTGTTCCGTAAGTTATTTAGCGCTGTAAATTCGTCTTTGGGAAGGTCTGGTTTCGGCACTGAACTACGACGTAACAAGGACGAAATATCTTGACGTATGGCCTCCAAATCTTCCTTACCGATATTATTCTTAAACAGAAAATCCTCAACACTGCAGATAATTTCTTCGTACGGGATTTTTCGCGGAGTTAATGCGAAGTTCATTCCCTTCGCTAATACTTTCATTGTCGGTTCGTCCAGTGTATGTTTTGACAAATTATAGACAGTGCGTTGTTTATAGTTTGTGTCTATGGTGAACGGTTGTTTATTGTTCTGGCGTTGACTTGGATGTTTGGCATTTGATTTGATCGTTAATTTTTGGTATTTTTCTATTTGTTTATTTTTGCATTCATTGTATTTTGATGTTTTCGTTTGTTTAAAGTTTCGATGCAATTATTAAAATCAAATGTCGTTAAAATTGTCTTTAGTTCATACACATTAGACATTTGATTTTAATAATTTTTATAATTTGATTTTAATATTTTTTTAGAAATTAAAAAACATCCAAATTTCAATAGAGAAGATGGTTGGGTGCTACCATCTGCTTGGGATCCTATAATTAACAAAATTAAACCCAAACCCAAGCATAGCACTGCAAGACTTCATGATACTATAAGCTCGTTTTGCGTATATCGGACCAAAAATTAATATTAAAAAACTGAAGGTAGCCGGACTAACTATGACATTGGGACGTCAAACATCTCAGTCCCTCCCGTGACCATGGGCGCTGTAAAGCACCCGAAACATCGGGATAATAATAAAAATAAATTAATGTAATTAAACGCGATAAAATCCGTAAATAATAGTTTTATTCAATGTGTAGTGTTCGCGTAAATTTAAGAAATCATTATGTGAACCTAAGCTTACCATTTTATTTCATTTGTATATTATATAGGTGACCTTTGGTAAACAATAATACAACTCTATTTAGTCTATGAAATGAATTTATATTTTGTATATCTGGAGTTGGTACAAAATCGGTTATTAATATTGGTAAATCAAAAAAAAAAGGCTTATTTATATTTTGTAGACAATTATATATATATTTTAATAGTTACAAAAATATTTCAAAACAAAATATATTTGCATTTCTACAACCACCATCAAAGTATTTAAGACACACCATTACTTTAGTAATAAAAATTCTTAAAAAGTATTATAACTTTAAAGTGTAAAATCAGTCTCATAACAAAATAAACAAAAAAAAAATACCATTTTTAAAAACAAAAGTTTGCGCTTCAACAAATATTATTAAATTGCTATTAAAGTTCTTATACCTATTATCTAATCAAATTATAAAAAAGTACCCGGTTGACCGAGCTTTGCTCGGTATTTTTCGCTCGATTTTTTTAATTCGTGTGTTTTGGAAATTATATTTAGATACAAATTACATACTGATGAATTATAAATAATATTTTTTGATCTTAGCGACATAACAGAAAAAACTGAACTGGTTATTTGAATATAAAATCATGAGTGCAATTATTTTTATTTAAATTTTCGTGTTTTTAAAAAATACTAAAAAAAGGGCTCGAAAAAAATATATTTTCTCAAAAAAGAAAGAAACTTGAAAAAAAAATAAAAATGTCGGTCGGTCGGTCTGGGCTCGAACCGGGGTTTTACGATTTTGTGACCGCCCATTATACCAATAAGCTATTTATAATCATTACCAAACTGTCAAAATTTACCTTCTTATTCTAACTATATTGTAGCAGTTTTTAATTGCCTAAAAACACGGACAAAAAGACATTTTCTAAAAATAAATCTTAGCTAGATCGATTTATTATCCCCGAAACTCCCTGGACACTAAATTTTATGAAAATCGTTGGAGCCGTTTCCGAGATCCCGATTATATATATATATATATATATATACATATATACAAGAATTGCTCGTTTAATAGTATAGGATAACTATAAAAGTAACAGTGATTCGCCCTTAGATAATTCGAGCACCTAACTATCACAAAAATTCTACAATTATCACAAAATAGTTGTATACAGTACACACACGTAATTTTGATTTTGCATTACTGCCTTTTAAATTAATTAACAGATAACTAATATTATACAACAAATAATTTTGTTCTCCTTGAATATCAAGTCAGTCTTATGAAACCTTTTCTATTATTACAAAGATTAATACAATTATTGTAGGAGTTATTAAAACTAAGAACTATTAAGCTTCATCCGATGTATCAAAAATTTCCAAATTAGGTGTAACATTTTGCATCACCAAATTTCTATTAAACCCTTGGTAATGCAATGGTATAGCATTGGTATCACATAGACTTATTAAATCCTTAAATAAGACATTGGAAATTGTCAGACATTTGTCATAAGCGGGCATAAGTTCATTTGAACTCTGAGGGCTAATATTTGTTTTACGTGTACGTGATGAGGTACTATTCGTAGTGTCTAAAACCAAGTAATCATGAGTTTCAAAATCGTACTTAAAAAATATCTTGTTTGGTGTCTCAGGACATGCTTTAACTGCCTTTATTTTTGAGAAAAGGAATTTATTGCCATCTAGTTTTTAATAGGTTTTACTGTAGATTTAAAATTGTAAAAAATTGCATGTGTCAATTCATTAACAATAAATTTATTTTGAATTTTCGCATTCATTATTATTTCATATAATTGATCGGGTTTATATAGTTATATATGTTGTATATGTTTTATTTTTCATATTTTTTCTATGCAGGCATGTATTGAATCGCCTTCATTTTGTGTGTGTCCTATCTATAAAAATCGGTGAAAAATTTATAAGTGTTAATGTACTTGAAACAAATAGATACATCGAAAAAACATATCTATTTCTATTCTGGCCAGAACGATTGTCGGAGTATAACGAAAAGGACTTTATGCCTCTACAAGCTTCGGCTTGAAAAAATTTATATAAGCAACTTGCGATTTCATTAGCACCTCTTTTTGCAATTTGTGCATGCCATAAGAAATAATAACCCTGTCATGAAATTAAATTATATATAGTAAAATTATATTATGCTGGCTATTTTCTTTTACAATGGAAAATACCCACATTTGACTGAAGTAGACTTAGTACTTTCTCTAAATCAAATACAGCTACAGTTTTTAATTTTGGGTCTGCTGAATCTTTTTCTTATTCTTTATTTCTCTAACAATATTCTTATTTTTAATATGATTTTCGTACTGCTGCTGGAGCTGGAGTTTAGCCTATTCCGTTGCATTTTCATATTCACTGCATATTTTACAAATATCCTTTTTTGGTCTGAAAAAAGAAAGGTTGAATTGTGTATTAAATATTTGAATATATTGGTATTCACTTGCAACTTTTATATTTTGAAAATTTTCGTTTTCTGCAACCCAGACTTTATATAATCGGTGCATTTTTGAAATATTCAAGTTCTGTGATAAATATTGTCGGGTTGTTTTTGCCGTAATTAGTGAGACTCAATACAAGGGAATGATTTTATAAGTTGCTTAGTACTTTGCTCCGTGGCATTTGTTGTTCTATAAGGTCGGTTTGCGTGCTTACCCCGTAGGTCTGTTATTTGTTTACCATTATTATACTTATCAACGACCGTGTAAACAGTTCTTTTTTGAATACCAAGCGTGTGTACACTAAGTAAGAATATTGTTTTACAAACATTGATTTTTGTTACCTGTCCTACATTATTTTTCATTGGCAAATAATATATTATCAAAGTTCGATTTCTTTCCCGTTGTCTTTGAACTTTAATAACTTTAGGTTCCACAATTTCTGTGTTATTTAAAATTAAATGCCACTGAGTGTCATGACAGCCTGTAGCCCAAAATATTCAAATATGTTCAGTCTATCTTCATGGTAAATAGTTTCAAGACACTTCATCTTACATGCTCAAGGATCTCTCATACATTTTTGTGGCTGTGCGCCTATATTTCGAAGTTTCTTCTTTTTACTTTTGTCCACGTGTCCATGTTTCTTTGTCTTTTTCTAGGCTTGTGGTTACCCTCAGTCACTAATAATGGCTGAGACACAGTTGCTTCTATTTCCGGAGCTACGGCTATATTATTTTCTGAGGTGATGGGGGCGTAGGAAAATTAATTATATTAGCTGAAGCGACAGGTGTAGAGCTACATGAAAGAATTGGAGTGGTTTTTCTCGTATTTATTATTGGATATTGACTCTAGGAAAATTTTATTTGGCAAAGGTGCAATACCATCTATGTAATACTCTTCTAAATTATAATATTGGTTGATATTTTCATCTTGGTTTAGCCTTTTATAGGTATTATCTATTTCTAGTCTAGTGGTTATGGTATTAGTGGTAGGTATTGACTTTTGAAGACTTGGTAAAAAAATAACTGGCGGTGAAGCTATGAAAATATTATAATCGTTCTGGTTTTTGGTTGTAAATGGGCTTGATAAAAAAGCATCTTCGTTTAAACCGTAAGCTAGATCCTTCAACAACGATGACATTATAAGATCGTTAAAATCTCGATCCGGACTAGAACTAGGGCTTGCATCTGAATGTGTTAAATATTCAGAGACTGCTGGCGAAAATGGCTCTTCATTTGATGACACGCTCAATCTATAATTTATCGAGGATCGTCTACAACTGCGACTCGTAGAAGGTTCATTGTAAAAGTTATCATGTGTCACTGAGTTGTTGTTAGTTAATTGATTTTGCTCATTACAATCAAAAAAAAAATATTATAGTATAATATAACAAATAACATCCTCAGGCCTTTTCCCTCGTTTGTAGCTAGTAAATATGTATTACATTAATATTTAGGCAGATTTGTTAGAACTTAAATCGCATGTAACTGAGAGCGAACCTATAGCCTTTTGCCAAAAATAATCCTTAACACAGCACAGTCCCTAAGAATTTCTTGAAACTACAATAACACAACTCGACCCGGGAACCGAATAAAGTACCTTACGCACAGCCGGCCATAGTCACGATTACTACCACCGATTTATCGAATTTTAATTGTTTAGGCACTTTAAGTTATAAGTATATTATTTTCATTCTGATAGTAAAAAGCCTAAATAATCGATTCATACGGCACGGCTGCTGGATGAGTCATAAATACGTGACTGTACATGTATTATAATTACGTGTACTGCTTCAGAAACAAGGTGGCCATCTACTTATTTAAGCGGGTACCACGTTATGGATAATCTATAAGACCAAACAAGATAACACATTAATATGTATTCATAAAATATAAGACTAATCGTTTTATAGGTCCTTACAGTTTACTACTATAGCGCGACTATGTCCGGCTGTGCATGAGGTACTCTATTTGCTTCTCGGGTCCGGTAGTAGGTAGTTTTATTTCGAGAAGTTCTTAGGGCCTATGCCGAGTTTAGAACCAATTTTGGGAAATGGAAATAGGGTCAATCTCAGTTACGTGTGATCTAAGTTTTACTAAATCTATCAAAATGTTAATGTAACATCTCTACTTTTATTTAAATTAAAATACTATCTACTTTAGAACGGCTTAACTACTTACCTAATAAATGCAGAATCTTTTTTGATCTACTGTTACGTTTGTGACTCATTATTAAGTTTGTTATTTTTAAAATATATCATCAGTTAATATTTTTTCTTAAACGACACGTGCAATGTTGACAGTGTCCAACATAGTACATGTATACTCTCTAAGCTTACAGCATACTCGTACACTAGCGACTAGCGAGTCACACGCCGCGAGTGAGTGCGAATATCGCTCTGCCCCTTCGTCCCGCACCGACGTATTCACGTTTACTAATATATTAAAGAATTATTTAGGCGTATTATTACATACTTGATTAACATGTATTTTTTTCGAACGAAATAACGCAGTAATTGTTCTTATTTAATAAAATTTTCGTAGTTAAAAGAAGTAAGTAGACATAATGATGTTCAACTATTTATTAATTTGTGGATGAGCATCATAATCGCATGTAATTACGTAGCGAAGAAAAAGGAAAAGCGGATAAAGATCATAATCATATTTATTTTATTTATCTATATAACTTACGGTACATATGCATATCATAAGTGTTATAACGTTTAAACAAACTTCAAAATTTTTGCGTATATTCACTTATTCCGTTATTTACCAATTAAAAAACCTGTCTGTCTAAAAAAACTGTCAAACGATGTAAATTATGTTTTCTGGCATAAAATCGCCAGAACTAATGATAAAAATATGAAAAGAATGAGCATATGTAACTTTCATCGCTCTTTTCAATCATGTTTCTCGAATGCCTCGTTTCTAGTAAAAAGGGTCTCCGGTTCTCTACACTTACCATACGAAACACAACAGCATTAATTTTTTTTGACACGAAGCATTTAAGGGCAACCCTACGGTAACGGGGGAGGGATATGGAGAATGCTCATAGCATATAACGCAGCCGGCTGCGTGGAGACTTTTACCCACTAAACTCCACCTTTAGAGATTGGCTTACTGATCTGACAAGGGATGTTTAAACCGTAAACGGACGCGACCCTCCTTGGCAGAAAGAAGGGTGCAAGCGGCGAAAAGCCGCTTAGAAGTGTGCCTAACTAAGGTAGATTAAGGGATATGTTAAATAGGCTCGGCCTGAGACGCCAGGAGGCAGTTCAGGTCAGCCGAAAGCTTGTTAAGGGGGTCCGAGAGAGAGTTTCCCGGTCTGCGCACACTATAGTGAGTGTAAAGAAGGGCTGCATAGGCAGCTGTCTTACAAATGAGGCGATTTGAGTGAGACTCAGAGGCTTTGAAAAATCTGGCAGAGAGTGTCTTGATTAACTGCTGAATTGTTGGGAGCTCTAAATCTCGGCAGTACGTACGTAGTAGAGGTCGGCATTACGGACATAAGAGGGCGAGTTCGTGGCCCTAAGACAGAAGAGATTTTGAACTATTTAAAGTAAATTTATAATGTTGGGTTTGGCATGTGCAAAAATGGGGGCCGCGTAGGTCATAATAGGTCGTATACAGACCTTACATAGGGTTTGCTTGTTGCGGAGGGAAATTTTACCGTGTCTGCCCAACATGCTGTTGAGCCTATCCATGTAAAATCGTGCGGTGCGAGTAACTATCTTGATATGGGGCTTGAAAGTGAGCCCTGCATCAAGGGTGACGCCTAAATATTTGGCTTTTGTTTGCCATGAGACAGGGGTTCCTAACATCCTGATTTGCGGAATGACAGTGAGACGGCGTCGTTTATGTTCAAAGCAAATGGCGGAGCTCTTCTCCGGGTTTACGTCGATATACCATTTTTGGAATCATCATTGTCAGGTCGAGAGACTGAGTGATATTCAGCAGCACCTTGCTACTACTGGTATTAGCGAGGCAGGTCTATTCAGTATGCTTGGAGTTAAAATCTCCAAACATAATGACTGAATTGCCTAATGCAAGGATGGCTTCGAAATCGCTCTTAACGGGGAGGGTTCCGCTAGAGATAATATAGCAGGAGGCTATGATGATAGACTGGTGTCCAGTCATGGCTATTCTAGTTATAGTGGCTTCCATATTGATAAGCGTCGGAGTGGGGATGTGGGAGCAATGAAGCGACTTTTTGTAACAAATGGCAGTACCGCGGCCTTTGCGGTCCGGTCTGTCATCTTGAAGAAGCGAGTACCTTTTGATAGACGAGAGGCCTTTGAGGACCTTAGAACTGAGGTGGGTCTTCTGGAGGAGGAGGAGGTCGGCTTCGCGATCTCGAAGAAAGAGCCTAAGCTCAGGGAGGTTATTTCGCAAACGGCGGATAATAAAGGAATTGTTTCCTTTATTATCCATACATCCATACATACTCGTATATCTGACAAACCCTTTGGTTTGATACATAACAGCATTACGCTACTATAATATATTATATAGAAGACTTAGTTTAATAAAATTTTTGAACTTTGAGCTGGTCAGATATGTATATTTTCTTTGGGATTTTGTTGTAGAAGCGTAAACATTGCCCCGAGAACGAATTATTGATTCGGTAGAGTCGGGTAACTGGTACCACTAACTACGTTAAAGGACTTACACAGCATCGTGAATTGCCATTCGCAATTCCATATTCGACTTAAAATAAATCTTTTCGGAGTATTTCTTTATTAAATCGCTAGTTGTTTTAAGCGTGTTAGTTGTAGGGTCTGTTTTGACCTTTTTATATGTACTTTCGTCCGATAAAAGTTGTTGTATTTTAAAATTATATTCCGACGCGTCCATTACCACCGTAGCATTTCCTTTATCCGCGCGGAGAATCGTGAGTTCTGGTCTGTTCCGTAAGTTATTTAGCGCTGTAAATTCGTCTTTGGGAAGGTCTGGTTTCGGCACTGAACTACGACGTAACAAGGACGAAATATCTTGACGTATGGCCTCCAAATCTTCCTTACCGATATTATTCTTAAACAGAAAATCCTCAACACTGCAGATAATTTCTTCGTACGGGATTTTTCGCGGAGTTAATGCGAAGTTCATTCCCTTCGCTAATACTTTCATTGTCGGTTCGTCCAGTGTATGTTTTGACAAATTATAGACAGTGCGTTGTTTATAGTTTGTGTCTATGGTGAACGGTTGTTTATTGTTCTGGCGTTGACTTGGATGTTTGGCATTTGATTTGATCTATAGATACTATAAGCTCGTTTTGCGTATATCGGACCAAAAATTAATATTAAAAAACTGAAGGTAGCCGGACTAACTATGACATTGGGACGTCAAACATCTCAGTCCCTCCCGTGACCATGGGCGCTGTAAAGCACCCGAAACATCAGGATAATAATAAAAATAAATTAATGTAATTAAACGCGATAAAATCCGTAAATAATAGTTTTATTCAATGTGTAGTGTTCGCGTAAATTTAAGAAATCATTATGTGAACCTAAGCTTACCATTTTATTTCATTTGTATATTATATAGGTGACCTTTGGTAAACAATAATACTACTCTATTTAGTCTATGAAATGAATTTATATTTTGTATATCTGGAGTTGGTACAAAATCGGTTATTAATATTGGTAAATCAAAAAAAAAAGGCTTATTTATATTTTTTAGACAATTATATATATATTTTAATAGTTACAAAAATATTTCAAAACAAAATATATTTGCATTTCTACAACCACCATCAAAGTATTTAAGACACACCATTACTTTAGTAATAAAAATTCTTAAAAAGTATTATAACTTTAAAGTGTAAAATCAGTCTCATAACAAAATAAACAAAAAAAAAATACCATTTTTAAAAACAAAAGTTTGCGCATCAACAAATATTATTAAATTGCTATTAAAGTTCTTATACCTATTATCTAATCAAATTATAAAAAATAACTATAAAAGTAACAGTGATTCGCCCTTAGATAATTCGAGCACCTAACTATCACAAAAATTCTACAATTATCACAAAATAGTTGTATACAGTACACACACGTAATTTCGATTTTGCATTATTGCCTTTTAAATTAATTAACAGATAACTAATATTATACAACAAATAATTTTGTTCTCCTTGAATATCAAGTCAGTCTTATGAAACCTTTTCTATTATTACAAAAATTAATACAATTATTGTAGGAGTTATTAAAACTAAGAACTATTAAGCTTCATCCGATGTATCAAAAATTTCCAAATTAGGTGTAACATTTTGCATCACCAAATTTCTATTAAACCCTTGGTAATGCAATGGTATAGCATTGGTATCACATAGACTTATTAAATCCTTAAATAAGACATTGGAAATTGTTAGACATTTGTCATAAGCGGGCATAAGTTCATTTGAACTCTGAGGGCTAATATTTGTTTTACGTGTACGTGATGAGGTACTATTCGTAGTGTCTAAAACCAAGTAATCATGAGTTTCAAAATCGTACTTAAAAATATCTTGTTTGGTGTCTCAGGACATGCTTTAACTGCCTTTATTTTTGAGAAAAGGAATTTATTGCCATCTAGTTTTTAATAGGTTTTACTGTAGACTTAAAATTGTAAAAAATTGCATGTGTCAATTCATTAACAATAAATTTATTTTGAATTTTCGCATTCATTATTATTTCATATAATTGATCGGGTTTATATAGTTATATATGTTGTATATGTTTTATTTTTCATATTTTTTCTATGCAGGCATGTATTGAATCGCCTTCATTTTGTGTGTGTCCTATCTATAAAAATCGGTGAAAAATTTATAAGTGTTAATGTACTTGAAACAAATAGATACATCGAAAAAACATATCTATTTCTATTCTGGCCAGAACGATTGTCGGAGTATAACGAAAAGGACTTTATGCCTCTACAAGCTTCGGCTTGAAAAAATTTATATAAGCAACTTGCGATTTCAT
This sequence comes from Parnassius smintheus behrii, assembly GCA_036936625.1. Lineage (NCBI taxonomy): Eukaryota > Metazoa > Arthropoda > Insecta > Lepidoptera > Papilionidae > Parnassius > Parnassius smintheus. The sequence continues at coordinate 2,561,432 of JAUPFT010000021.1, read as the reverse complement.
TAGCACCTCTTTTTGCAATTTGTGCATGCCATAAGAAATAATAACCCTGTCATAAAATTAAATTATATATAGTAAAATTATATTATGCTGGCTATTTTCTTTTACAATGGAAAATACCCACATTTGACTGAAGTAGACTTAGTACTTTCTCTAAATCAAATACAGCTACAGTTTTTAATTTTGGGTCTGCTGAATCTTTTTCTTATTCTTTATTTCTCTAACAATATTCTTATTTTTAATATGATTTTCGTACTGCTGCTGGAGCTGGAGTTTAGCCTATTCCGTTGCATTTTCATATTCACTGCATATTTTACAAATATCCTTTTTTGGTCTGAAAAAAGAAAGGTTGAATTGTGTATTAAATATTTGAATATATTGGTATTCACTTGCAACTTTTATATTTTGAAAATTTTCGTTTTCTGCAACCCAGACTTTATATAATCGGTGCATTTTTGAAATATTCAAGTTCTGTGATAAATATTGTCGGGTTGTTTTTGCCGTAATTAGTGAGACTCAATACAAGGGAATGATTTTATAAGTTGCTTAGTACTTTGCTCCGTGGCATTTGTTGTTCTATAAGGTCGGTTTGCGTGCTTACCCCGTAGGTCTGTTATTTGTTTACCATTATTATACTTATCAACGACCGTGTAAACAGTTCTTTTTTGAATACCAAGCGTGTGTACACTAAGTAAGAATATTGTTTTACAAACATTGATTTTTGTTACCTGTCCTACATTATTTTTCATTGGCAAATAATATATTATCAAAGTTCGATTTCTTTCCCGTTGTCTTTGAACTTTAATAACTTTAGGTTCCACAATTTCTGTGTTATTTAAAATTAAATGCCACTGAGTGTCATGACAGCCTGTAGCCCAAAATATTCAAATATGTTCAGTCTATCTTCATGGTAAATAGTTTCAAGACACTTCATCTTACATGCTCAAGGATCTCTCATACATTTTTGTGGCTGTGCGCCTATATTTCGAAGTTTCTTCTTTTTACTTTTGTCCACGTGTCCATGTTTCTTTGTCTTTTTCTAGGCTTGTGGTTACCCTCAGTCACTAATAATGGCTGAGACACAGTTGCTTCTATTTCCGGAGCTACGGCTATATTATTTTCTGAGGTGATGGGGGCGTAGGAAAATTAATTATATTAGCTGAAGCGACAGGTGTAGAGCTACATGAAAGAATTGGAGTGGTTTTTCTCGTATTTATTATTGGATATTGACTCTAGGAAAATTTTATTTGGCAAAGGTGCAATACCATCTATGTAATACTCTTCTAAATTATAATATTGGTTGATATTTTCATCTTGGTTTAGCCTTTTATAGGTATTATCTATTTCTAGTCTAGTGGTTATGGTATTAGTGGTAGGTATTGACTTTTGAAGACTTGGTAAAAAAATAACTGGCGGTGAAGCTATGAAAATATTATAATCGTTCTGGTTTTTGGTTGTAAATGGGCTTGATAAAAAAGCATCTTCGTTTAAACCGTAAGCTAGATCCTTCAACAACGATGACATTATAAGATCGTTAAAATCTCGATCCGGACTAGAACTAGGGCTTGCATCTGAATGTGTTAAATATTCAGAGACTGCTGGCGAAAATGGCTCTTCATTTGATGACACGCTCAATCTATAATTTATCGAGGATCGTCTACAACTGCGACTCGTAGAAGGTTCATTGTAAAAGTTATCATGTGTCACTGAGTTGTTGTTAGTTAATTGATTTTGCTCATTACAATCAAAAAAAAAATATTATAGTATAATATAACAAATAACATCCTCAGGCTTTTTCCCTCGTTTGTAGCTAGTAAATATGTATTACATTAATATTTAGGCAGATTTGTTAGAACTTAAATCGCATGTAACTGAGAGCGAACCTATAGCCTTTTGCCAAAAATAATCCTTAACACAGCACAGTCCCTAAGAATTTCTTGAAACTACAATAACACAACTCGACCCGGGAACCGAATAAAGTACCTTACGCACAGCCGGCCATAGTCACGATTACTACCACCGATTTATCGAATTTTAATTGTTTAGGCACTTTAAGTTATAAGTATATTATTTTCATTCTGATAGTAAAAAGCCTAAATAATCGATTCATACGGCACGGCTGCTGGATGAGTCATAAATACGTGACTGTACATGTATTATAATTACGTGTACTGCTTCAGAAACAAGGTGGCCATCTACTTATTTAAGCGGGTACCACGTTATGGATAATCTATAAGACCAAACAAGATAACACATTAATATGTATTCATAAAATATAAGACTAATCGTTTTATAGGTCCTTACAGTTTACTACTATAGCGCGACTATGTCCGGCTGTGCATGAGGTACTCTATTTGCTTCTCGGGTCCGGTAGTAGGTAGTTTTATTTCGAGAAGTTCTTAGGGCCTATGCCGAGTTTAGAACCAATTTTGGGAAATGGAAATAGGGTCAATCTCAGTTACGTGCGATCTAAGTTTTACTAAATCTATCAAAATGTTAATGTAACATCTCTACTTTTATTTAAATTAAAATACTATCTACTTTAGAACGGCTTAACTACTTACCTAATAAATGCAGAATCTTTTTTGATCTACTATTACGTTTGTGACTCATTATTAAGTTTGTTATTTTTAAAATATATCATCAGTTAATATTTTTTCTTAAACGACACGTGCAATGTTGACAGTGTCCAACATAGTACATGTATACTCTCTAAGCTTACAGCATACTCGTACACTAGCGACTAGCGAGTCACACGCCGCGAGTGAGTGCGAATATCGCTCTGCCCCTTCGTCCCGCACCGACGTATTCACGTTTACTAATATATTAAAGAATTATTTAGGCGTATTATTACATACTTGATTAACATGTATTTTTTTCGAACGAAATAACGCAGTAATTGTTCTTATTTAATAAAATTTTCGTAGTTAAAAGAAGTAAGTAGACATAATGATGTTCAACTATTTATTAATTTGTGGATGAGCATCATAATCGCGTGTAATTACGTAGCGAAGAAAAAGGAAAAGCGGATAAAGATCATAATCATATTTATTTTATTTATCTATATAACTTACGGTACATATGCATATCATAAGTGTTATAACGTTTAAACAAACTTCAAAATTTTTGCGAATATTCACTTATTCCGTTATTTACCAATTAAAAAACCTGTCTGTCTAAAAAAACTGTCAAACGATGTAAATTATGTTTTCTGGCATAAAATCGCCAGAACTAATGATAAAAATATGAAAAGAATGAGCATATGTAACTTTCATCGCTCTTTTCAATCATGTTTCTCGAATGCCTCGTTTCTAGTAAAAAGGGTCTCCGGTTCTCTACACTTACCATACGAAACACAACAGCATTAATTTTTTTTGACACGAAGCATTTAAGGGCAACCCTACGGTAACGGGGGAGGGATATGGAGAATGCTCATAGCATATAACGCAGCCGGCTGCGTGGAGACTTTTACCCACTAAACTCCACCTTTAGAGATTGGCTTACTGATCTGACAAGGGATGTTTAAACCGTAAACGGACGCGACCCTCCTTGGCAGAAAGAAGGGTGCAAGCGGCGAAAAGCCGCTTAGAAGTGTGCCTAACTAAGGTAGATTAAGGGATATGTTAAATAGGCTCGGCCTGAGACGCCAGGAGGCAGTTCAGGTCAGCCGAAAGCTTGTTAAGGGGGTCCGAGAGAGAGTTTCCCGGTCTGCGCACACTATAGTGAGTGTAAAGAAGGGCTGCATAGGCAGCTGTCTTACAAATGAGGCGATTTGAGTGAGACTCAGAGGCTTTGAAAAATCTGGCAGAGAGTGTCTTGATTAACTGCTGAATTGTTGGGAGCTCTAAATCTCGGCAGTACGTACGTAGTAGAGGTCGGCATTACGGACATAAGAGGGCGAGTTCGTGGCCCTAGGACAGAAGAGATTTTGAACTATTTAAAGTAAATTTATAATGTTGGGTTTGGCATGTGCAAAAATGGGGGCCGCGTAGGTCATAATAGGTCGTATACAGACCTTACATAGGGTTTGCTTGTTGCGGAGGGAAATTTTACCGTGTCTGCCCAACATGCTGTTGAGCCTATCCATGTAAAATCGTGCGGTGCGAGTAACTATCTTGATATGGGGCTTGAAAGTGAGCCCTGCATCAAGGGTGACGCCTAAATATTTGGCTTTTGTTTGCCATGAGACAGGGGTTCCTAACATCCTGATTTGCGGAATGACAGTGAGACGGCGTCGTTTATGTTCAAAGCAAATGGCGGAGCTCTTCTCCGGGTTTACGTCGATATACCATTTTTGGAATCATCATTGTCAGGTCGAGAGACTGAGTGATATTCAGCAGCACCTTGCCACTACTGGTAGTAGCGAGGCAGGTCTATTCAGTATGCTTGGAGTTAAAATCTCCAAACATAATGACTGAATTGCCTAATGCAAGGATGGCTTCGAAATCGCTCTTAACGGGGAGGGTTCCGCTAGAGATAATATAGCAGGAGGCTATGATGATAGACTGGTGTCCAGTCATCGCTATTCTAGTTATAGTGGCTTCCATATTGATAAGCGTCGGAGTGGGGATGTGGGAGCAATGAAGCGACTTTTTGTAACAAATGGCAGTACCGCGGCCTTTGCGGTCCGGTCTGTCATCTCGAAGAAGCGAGTATCTTTTGATAGACGAGAGGCCTTTGAGGACCTTAGAACTGAGGTGGGTCTTCTGGAGGAGGAGGAGGTCGGCTTCGCGATCTCGAAGAAAGAGCCTAAGCTCAGGGAGGTTATTTCGCAAACGGCGGATAATAAAGGAATTGTTTCCTTTATTATCCATACATCCATACATACTCGTATATCTGACAAACCCTTTGGTTTGATACATAACAGCATTACGCTACTATAATATATTATATAGAAGACTTAGTTTAATAAAATTTTTGAACTTTGAGCTGGTCAGATATGTATATTTTCTTTGGGATTTTGTTGTAGAAGCGTAAACATTGCCCCGAGAACGAATTATTGATTCGGTAGAGTCGGGTAACTGGTACCACTAACTACGTTAAAGGACTTACACAGCATCGTGAATTGCCATTCGCAATTCCATATTCGACTTAAAATAAATCTTTTCGGAGTATTTCTTTATTAAATCGCTAGTTGTTTTAAGCGTGTTAGTTGTAGGGTCTGTTTTGACCTTTTTATATGTACTTTCGTCCGATAAAAGTTGTTGTATTTTAAAATTATATTCCGACGCGTCCATTACCACCGTAGCATTTCCTTTATCCGCGCGGAGAATCGTGAGTTCTGGTCTGTTCCGTAAGTTATTTAGCGCTGTAAATTCGTCTTTGGGAAGGTCTGGTTTCGGCACTGAACTACGACGTAACAAGGACGAAATATCTTGACGTATGGCCTCCAAATCTTCCTTACCGATATTATTCTTAAACAGAAAATCCTCAACACTGCAGATAATTTCTTCGTACGGGATTTTTCGCGGAGTTAATGCGAAGTTCATTCCCTTCGCTAATACTTTCATTGTCGGTTCGTCCAGTGTATGTTTTGACAAATTATAGACAGTGCGTTGTTTATAGTTTGTGTCTATGGTGAACGGTTGTTTATTGTTCTGGCGTTGACTTGGATGTTTGGCATTTGATTTGATCTATAGATACTATAAGCTCGTTTTGCGTATATCGGACCAAAAATTAATATTAAAAAACTGAAGGTAGCCGGACTAACTATGACATTGGGACGTCAAACATCTCAGTCCCTCCCGTGACCATGGGCGCTGTAAAGCACCCGAAACATCAGGATAATAATAAAAATAAATTAATGTAATTAAACGCGATAAAATCCGTAAATAATAGTTTTATTCAATGTGTAGTGTTCGCGTAAATTTAAGAAATCATTATGTGAACCTAAGCTTACCATTTTATTTCATTTGTATATTATATAGGTGACCTTTGGTAAACAATAATACTACTCTATTTAGTCTATGAAATGAATTTATATTTTGTATATCTGGAGTTGGTACAAAATCGGTTATTAATATTGGTAAATCAAAAAAAAAAGGCTTATTTATATTTTTTAGACAATTATATATATATTTTAATAGTTACAAAAATATTTCAAAACAAAATATATTTGCATTTCTACAACCACCATCAAAGTATTTAAGACACACCATTACTTTAGTAATAAAAATTCTTAAAAAGTATTATAACTTTAAAGTGTAAAATCAGTCTCATAACAAAATAAACAAAAAAAAATACCATTTTTAAAAACAAAAGTTTGCGCATCAACAAATATTATTAAATTGCTATTAAAGTTCTTATACCTATTATCTAATCAAAATATAAAAAATAACTATAAAAGTAACAGTGATTCGCCCTTAGATAATTCGAGCACCTAACTATCACAAAAATTCTACAATTATCACAAAATAGTTGTATACAGTACACACACGTAATTTCGATTTTGCATTATTGCCTTTTAAATTAATTAACAGATAACTAATATTATACAACAAATAATTTTGTTCTCCTTGAATATCAAGTCAGTCTTATGAAACCTTTTCTATTATTACAAAAATTAATACAATTATTGTAGGAGTTATTAAAACTAAGAACTATTAAGCTTCATCCGATGTATCAAAAATTTCCAAATTAGGTGTAACATTTTGCATCACCAAATTTCTATTAAACCCTTGGTAATGCAATGGTATAGCATTGGTATCACATAGACTTATTAAATCCTTAAATAAGACATTGGAAATTGTTAGACATTTGTCATAAGCGGGCATAAGTTCATTTGAACTCTGAGGGCTAATATTTGTTTTACGTGTACGTGATGAGGTACTATTCGTAGTGTCTAAAACCAAGTAATCATGAGTTTCAAAATCGTACTTAAAAATATCTTGTTTGGTGTCTCAGGACATGCTTTAACTGCCTTTATTTTTGAGAAAAGGAATTTATTGCCATCTAGTTTTTAATAGGTTTTACTGTAGACTTAAAATTGTAAAAAATTGCATGTGTCAATTCATTAACAATAAATTTATTTTGAATTTTCGCATTCATTATTATTTCATATAATTGATCGGGTTTATATAGTTATATATGTTGTATATGTTTTATTTTTCATATTTTTTCTATGCAGGCATGTATTGAATCGCCTTCATTTTGTGTGTGTCCTATCTATAAAAATCGGTGAAAAATTTATAAGTGTTAATGTACTTGAAACAAATAGATACATCGAAAAAACATATCTATTTCTATTCTGGCCAGAACGATTGTCGGAGTATAACGAAAAGGACTTTATGCCTCTACAAGCTTCGGCTTGAAAAAATTTATATAAGCAACTTGCGATTTCATTAGCACCTCTTTTTGCAATTTGTGCATGCCATAAGAAATAATAACCCTGTCATAAAATTAAATTATATATAGTAAAATTATATTATGCTGGCTATTTTCTTTTACAATGGAAAATACCCACATTTGACTGAAGTAGACTTAGTACTTTCTCTAAATCAAATACAGCTACAGTTTTTAATTTTGGGTCTGCTGAATCTTTTTCTTATTCTTTATTTCTCTAACAATATTCTTATTTTTAATATGATTTTCGTACTGCTGCTGGAGCTGGAGTTTAGCCTATTCCGTTGCATTTTCATATTCACTGCATATTTTACAAATATCCTTTTTTGGTCTGAAAAAAGAAAGGTTGAATTGTGTATTAAATATTTGAATATATTGGTATTCACTTGCAACTTTTATATTTTGAAAATTTTCGTTTTCTGCAACCCAGACTTTATATAATCGGTGCATTTTTGAAATATTCAAGTTCTGTGATAAATATTGTCGGGTTGTTTTTGCCGTAATTAGTGAGACTCAATACAAGGGAATGATTTTATAAGTTGCTTAGTACTTTGCTCCGTGGCATTTGTTGTTCTATAAGGTCGGTTTGCGTGCTTACCCCGTAGGTCTGTTATTTGTTTACCATTATTATACTTATCAACGACCGTGTAAACAGTTCTTTTTTGAATACCAAGCGTGTGTACACTAAGTAAGAATATTGTTTTACAAACATTGATTTTTGTTACCTGTCCTACATTATTTTTCATTGGCAAATAATATATTATCAAAGTTCGATTTCTTTCCCGTTGTCTTTGAACTTTAATAACTTTAGGTTCCACAATTTCTGTGTTATTTAAAATTAAATGCCACTGAGTGTCATGACAGCCTGTAGCCCAAAATATTCAAATATGTTCAGTCTATCTTCATGGTAAATAGTTTCAAGACACTTCATCTTACATGCTCAAGGATCTCTCATACATTTTTGTGGCTGTGCGCCTATATTTCGAAGTTTCTTCTTTTTACTTTTGTCCACGTGTCCATGTTTCTTTGTCTTTTTCTAGGCTTGTGGTTACCCTCAGTCACTAATAATGGCTGAGACACAGTTGCTTCTATTTCCGGAGCTACGGCTATATTATTTTCTGAGGTGATGGGGGCGTAGGAAAATTAATTATATTAGCTGAAGCGACAGGTGTAGAGCTACATGAAAGAATTGGAGTGGTTTTTCTCGTATTTATTATTGGATATTGACTCTAGGAAAATTTTATTTGGCAAAGGTGCAATACCATCTATGTAATACTCTTCTAAATTATAATATTGGTTGATATTTTCATCTTGGTTTAGCCTTTTATAGGTATTATCTATTTCTAGTCTAGTGGTTATGGTATTAGTGGTAGGTATTGACTTTTGAAGACTTGGTAAAAAAATAACTGGCGGTGAAGCTATGAAAATATTATAATCGTTCTGGTTTTTGGTTGTAAATGGGCTTGATAAAAAAGCATCTTCGTTTAAACCGTAAGCTAGATCCTTCAACAACGATGACATTATAAGATCGTTAAAATCTCGATCCGGACTAGAACTAGGGCTTGCATCTGAATGTGTTAAATATTCAGAGACTGCTGGCGAAAATGGCTCTTCATTTGATGACACGCTCAATCTATAATTTATCGAGGATCGTCTACAACTGCGACTCGTAGAAGGTTCATTGTAAAAGTTATCATGTGTCACTGAGTTGTTGTTAGTTAATTGATTTTGCTCATTACAATCAAAAAAAAAATATTATAGTATAATATAACAAATAACATCCTCAGGCTTTTTCCCTCGTTTGTAGCTAGTAAATATGTATTACATTAATATTTAGGCAGATTTGTTAGAACTTAAATCGCATGTAACTGAGAGCGAACCTATAGCCTTTTGCCAAAAATAATCCTTAACACAGCACAGTCCCTAAGAATTTCTTGAAACTACAATAACACAACTCGACCCGGGAACCGAATAAAGTACCTTACGCACAGCCGGCCATAGTCACGATTACTACCACCGATTTATCGAATTTTAATTGTTTAGGCACTTTAAGTTATAAGTATATTATTTTCATTCTGATAGTAAAAAGCCTAAATAATCGATTCATACGGCACGGCTGCTGGATGAGTCATAAATACGTGACTGTACATGTATTATAATTACGTGTACTGCTTCAGAAACAAGGTGGCCATCTACTTATTTAAGCGGGTACCACGTTATGGATAATCTATAAGACCAAACAAGATAACACATTAATATGTATTCATAAAATATAAGACTAATCGTTTTATAGGTCCTTACAGTTTACTACTATAGCGCGACTATGTCCGGCTGTGCATGAGGTACTCTATTTGCTTCTCGGGTCCGGTAGTAGGTAGTTTTATTTCGAGAAGTTCTTAGGGCCTATGCCGAGTTTAGAACCAATTTTGGGAAATGGAAATAGGGTCAATCTCAGTTACGTGCGATCTAAGTTTTACTAAATCTATCAAAATGTTAATGTAACATCTCTACTTTTATTTAAATTAAAATACTATCTACTTTAGAACGGCTTAACTACTTACCTAATAAATGCAGAATCTTTTTTGATCTACTATTACGTTTGTGACTCATTATTAAGTTTGTTATTTTTAAAATATATCATCAGTTAATATTTTTTCTTAAACGACACGTGCAATGTTGACAGTGTCCAACATAGTACATGTATACTCTCTAAGCTTACAGCATACTCGTACACTAGCGACTAGCGAGTCACACGCCGCGAGTGAGTGCGAATATCGCTCTGCCCCTTCGTCCCGCACCGACGTATTCACGTTTACTAATATATTAAAGAATTATTTAGGCGTATTATTACATACTTGATTAACATGTATTTTTTTCGAACGAAATAACGCAGTAATTGTTCTTATTTAATAAAATTTTCGTAGTTAAAAGAAGTAAGTAGACATAATGATGTTCAACTATTTATTAATTTGTGGATGAGCATCATAATCGCGTGTAATTACGTAGCGAAGAAAAAGGAAAAGCGGATAAAGATCATAATCATATTTATTTTATTTATCTATATAACTTACGGTACATATGCATATCATAAGTGTTATAACGTTTAAACAAACTTCAAAATTTTTGCGAATATTCACTTATTCCGTTATTTACCAATTAAAAAACCTGTCTGTCTAAAAAAACTGTCAAACGATGTAAATTATGTTTTCTGGCATAAAATCGCCAGAACTAATGATAAAAATATGAAAAGAATGAGCATATGTAACTTTCATCGCTCTTTTCAATCATGTTTCTCGAATGCCTCGTTTCTAGTAAAAAGGGTCTCCGGTTCTCTACACTTACCATACGAAACACAACAGCATTAATTTTTTTTGACACGAAGCATTTAAGGGCAACCCTACGGTAACGGGGGAGGGATATGGAGAATGCTCATAGCATATAACGCAGCCGGCTGCGTGGAGACTTTTACCCACTAAACTCCACCTTTAGAGATTGGCTTACTGATCTGACAAGGGATGTTTAAACCGTAAACGGACGCGACCCTCCTTGGCAGAAAGAAGGGTGCAAGCGGCGAAAAGCCGCTTAGAAGTGTGCCTAACTAAGGTAGATTAAGGGATATGTTAAATAGGCTCGGCCTGAGACGCCAGGAGGCAGTTCAGGTCAGCCGAAAGCTTGTTAAGGGGGTCCGAGAGAGAGTTTCCCGGTCTGCGCACACTATAGTGAGTGTAAAGAAGGGCTGCATAGGCAGCTGTCTTACAAATGAGGCGATTTGAGTGAGACTCAGAGGCTTTGAAAAATCTGGCAGAGAGTGTCTTGATTAACTGCTGAATTGTTGGGAGCTCTAAATCTCGGCAGTACGTACGTAGTAGAGGTCGGCATTACGGACATAAGAGGGCGAGTTCGTGGCCCTAGGACAGAAGAGATTTTGAACTATTTAAAGTAAATTTATAATGTTGGGTTTGGCATGTGCAAAAATGGGGGCCGCGTAGGTCATAATAGGTCGTATACAGACCTTACATAGGGTTTGCTTGTTGCGGAGGGAAATTTTACCGTGTCTGCCCAACATGCTGTTGAGCCTATCCATGTAAAATCGTGCGGTGCGAGTAACTATCTTGATATGGGGCTTGAAAGTGAGCCCTGCATCAAGGGTGACGCCTAAATATTTGGCTTTTGTTTGCCATGAGACAGGGGTTCCTAACATCCTGATTTGCGGAATGACAGTGAGACGGCGTCGTTTATGTTCAAAGCAAATGGCGGAGCTCTTCTCCGGGTTTACGTCGATATACCATTTTTGGAATCATCATTGTCAGGTCGAGAGACTGAGTGATATTCAGCAGCACCTTGCCACTACTGGTAGTAGCGAGGCAGGTCTATTCAGTATGCTTGGAGTTAAAATCTCCAAACATAATGACTGAATTGCCTAATGCAAGGATGGCTTCGAAATCGCTCTTAACGGGGAGGGTTCCGCTAGAGATAATATAGCAGGAGGCTATGATGATAGACTGGTGTCCAGTCATCGCTATTCTAGTTATAGTGGCTTCCATATTGATAAGCGTCGGAGTGGGGATGTGGGAGCAATGAAGCGACTTTTTGTAACAAATGGCAGTACCGCGGCCTTTGCGGTCCGGTCTGTCATCTCGAAGAAGCGAGTATCTTTTGATAGACGAGAGGCCTTTGAGGACCTTAGAACTGAGGTGGGTCTTCTGGAGGAGGAGGAGGTCGGCTTCGCGATCTCGAAGAAAGAGCCTAAGCTCAGGGAGGTTATTTCGCAAACGGCGGATAATAAAGGAATTGTTTCCTTTATTATCCATACATCCATACATACTCGTATATCTGACAAACCCTTTGGTTTGATACATAACAGCATTACGCTACTATAATATATTATATAGAAGACTTAGTTTAATAAAATTTTTGAACTTTGAGCTGGTCAGATATGTATATTTTCTTTGGGATTTTGTTGTAGAAGCGTAAACATTGCCCCGAGAACGAATTATTGATTCGGTAGAGTCGGGTAACTGGTACCACTAACTACGTTAAAGGACTTACACAGCATCGTGAATTGCCATTCGCAATTCCATATTCGACTTAAAATAAATCTTTTCGGAGTATTTCTTTATTAAATCGCTAGTTGTTTTAAGCGTGTTAGTTGTAGGGTCTGTTTTGACCTTTTTATATGTACTTTCGTCCGATAAAAGTTGTTGTATTTTAAAATTATATTCCGACGCGTCCATTACCACCGTAGCATTTCCTTTATCCGCGCGGAGGATCGTGAGTTCTGGTCTGTTCCGTAAGTTATTTAGCGCTGTAAATTCGTCTTTGGGAAGGTCTGGTTTCGGCACTGAACTACGACGTAACAAGGACGAAATATCTTGACGTATGGCCTCCAAATCTTCCTTACCGATATTATTCTTAAACAGAAAATCCTCAACACTGCAGATAATTTCTTCGTACGGGATTTTTCGCGGAGTTAATGCGAAGTTCATTCCCTTCGCTAATACTTTCATTGTCGGTTCGTCCAGTGTATGTTTTGACAAATTATAGACAGTGCGTTGTTTATAGTTTGTGTCTATGGTGAACGGTTGTTTATTGTTCTGGCGTTGACTTGGATGTTTGGCATTTGATTTGATCTATAGATACTATAAGCTCGTTTTGCGTATATCGGACCAAAAATTAATATTAAAAAACTGAAGGTAGCCGGACTAACTATGACATTGGGACGTCAAACATCTCAGTCCCTCCCGTGACCATGGGCGCTGTAAAGCACCCGAAACATCAGGATAATAATAAAAATAAATTAATGTAATTAAACGCGATAAAATCCGTAAATAATAGTTTTATTCAATGTGTAGTGTTCGCGTAAATTTAAGAAATCATTATGTGAACCTAAGCTTACCATTTTATTTCATTTGTATATTATATAGGTGACCTTTGGTAAACAATAATACTACTCTATTTAGTCTATGAAATGAATTTATATTTTGTATATCTGGAGTTGGTACAAAATCGGTTATTAATATTGGTAAATCAAAAAAAAAAGGCTTATTTATATTTTTTAGACAATTATATATATATTTTAATAGTTACAAAAATATTTCAAAACAAAATATATTTGCATTTCTACAACCACCATCAAAGTATTTAAGACACACCATTACTTTAGTAATAAAAATTCTTAAAAAGTATTATAACTTTAAAGTGTAAAATCAGTCTCATAACAAAATAAACAAAAAAAAAATACCATTTTTAAAAACAAAAGTTTGCGCATCAACAAATATTATTAAATTGCTATTAAAGTTCTTATACCTATTATCTAATCAAATTATAAAAAATAACTATAAAAGTAACAGTGATTCGCCCTTAGATAATTCGAGCACCTAACTATCACAAAAATTCTACAATTATCACAAAATAGTTGTATACAGTACACACACGTATTTCGATTTTGCATTATTGCCTTTTAAATTAATTAACAGATAACTAATATTATACAACAAATAATTTTGTTCTCCTTGAATATCAAGTCAGTCTTATGAAACCTTTTCTATTATTACAAAAATTAATACAATTATTGTAGGAGTTATTAAAACTAAGAACTATTAAGCTTCATCCGATGTATCAAAAATTTCCAAATTAGGTGTAACATTTTGCATCACCAAATTTCTATTAAACCCTTGGTAATGCAATGGTATAGCATTGGTATCACATAGACTTATTAAATCCTTAAATAAGACATTGGAAATTGTTAGACATTTGTCATAAGCGGGCATAAGTTCATTTGAACTCTGAGGGCTAATATTTGTTTTACGTGTACGTGATGAGGTACTATTCGTAGTGTCTAAAACCAAGTAATCATGAGTTTCAAAATCGTACTTAAAAATATCTTGTTTGGTGTCTCAGGACATGCTTTAACTGCCTTTATTTTTGAGAAAAGGAATTTATTGCCATCTAGTTTTTAATAGGTTTTACTGTAGACTTAAAATTGTAAAAAATTGCATGTGTCAATTCATTAACAATAAATTTATTTTGAATTTTCGCATTCATTATTATTTCATATAATTGATCGGGTTTATATAGTTATATATGTTGTATATGTTTTATTTTTCATATTTTTTCTATGCAGGCATGTATTGAATCGCCTTCATTTTGTGTGTGTCCTATCTATAAAAATCGGTGAAAAATTTATAAGTGTTAATGTACTTGAAACAAATAGATACATCGAAAAAACATATCTATTTCTATTCTGGCCAGAACGATTGTCGGAGTATAACGAAAAGGACTTTATGCCTCTACAAGCTTCGGCTTGAAAAAATTTATATAAGCAACTTGCGATTTCATTAGCACCTCTTTTTGCAATTTGTGCATGCCATAAGAAATAATAACCCTGTCATAAAATTAAATTATATATAGTAAAATTATATTATGCTGGCTATTTTCTTTTACAATGGAAAATACCCACATTTGACTGAAGTAGACTTAGTACTTTCTCTAAATCAAATACAGCTACAGTTTTTAATTTTGGGTCTGCTGAATCTTTTTCTTATTCTTTATTTCTCTAACAATATTCTTATTTTTAATATGATTTTCGTACTGCTGCTGGAGCTGGAGTTTAGCCTATTCCGTTGCATTTTCATATTCACTGCATATTTTACAAATATCCTTTTTTGGTCTGAAAAAAGAAAGGTTGAATTGTGTATTAAATATTTGAATATATTGGTATTCACTTGCAACTTTTATATTTTGAAAATTTTCGTTTTCTGCAACCCAGACTTTATATAATCGGTGCATTTTTGAAATATTCAAGTTCTGTGATAAATATTGTCGGGTTGTTTTTGCCGTAATTAGTGAGACTCAATACAAGGGAATGATTTTATAAGTTGCTTAGTACTTTGCTCCGTGGCATTTGTTGTTCTATAAGGTCGGTTTGCGTGCTTACCCCGTAGGTCTGTTATTTGTTTACCATTATTATACTTATCAACGACCGTGTAAACAGTTCTTTTTTGAATACCAAGCGTGTGTACACTAAGTAAGAATATTGTTTTACAAACATTGATTTTTGTTACCTGTCCTACATTATTTTTCATTGGCAAATAATATATTATCAAAGTTCGATTTCTTTCCCGTTGTCTCTGAACTTTAATAACTTTAGGTTCCACAATTTCTGTGTTATTTAAAATTAAATACCACTGAGTGTCATGACAGCCTGTAGCCCAAAATATTCAAATATGTTCAGTCTATCTTCATGGTAAATAGTTTCAAGACACTTCATCTTACATGCTCAAGGATCTCTCATACATTTTTGTGGCTGTGCGCCTATATTTCGAAGTTTCTTCTTTTTACTTTTGTCCACGTGTCCATGTTTCTTTGTCTTTTTCTAGGCTTGTGGTTACCCTCAGTCACTAATAATGGCTGAGACACAGTTGCTTCTATTTCCGGAGCTACGGCTATATTATTTTCTGAGGTGATGGGGGCGTAGGAAAATTAATTATATTAGCTGAAGCGACAGGTGTAGAGCTACATGAAAGAATTGGAGTGGTTTTTCTCGTATTTATTATTGGATATTGACTCTAGGAAAATTTTATTTGGCAAAGGTGCAATACCATCTATGTAATACTCTTCTAAATTATAATATTGGTTGATATTTTCATCTTGGTTTAGCCTTTTATAGGTATTATCTATTTCTAGTCTAGTGGTTATGGTATTAGTGGTAGGTATTGACTTTTGAAGACTTGGTAAAAAAATAACTGGCGGTGAAGCTATGAAAATATTATAATCGTTCTGGTTTTTGGTTGTAAATGGGCTTGATAAAAAAGCATCTTCGTTTAAACCGTAAGCTAGATCCTTCAACAACGATGACATTATAAGATCGTTAAAATCTCGATCCGGACTAGAACTAGGGCTTGCATCTGAATGTGTTAAATATTCAGAGACTGCTGGCGAAAATGGCTCTTCATTTGATGACACGCTCAATCTATAATTTATCGAGGATCGTCTACAACTGCGACTCGTAGAAGGTTCATTGTAAAAGTTATCATGTGTCACTGAGTTGTTGTTAGTTAATTGATTTTGCTCATTACAATCAAAAAAAAAATATTATAGTATAATATAACAAATAACATCCTCAGGCTTTTTCCCTCGTTTGTAGCTAGTAAATATGTATTACATTAATATTTAGGGAGATTTGTTAGAACTTAAATCGCATGTAACTGAGAGCGAACCTATAGCCTTTTGCCAAAAATAATCCTTAACACAGCACAGTCCCTAAGAATTTCTTGAAACTACAATAACACAACTCGACCCGGGAACCGAATAAAGTACCTTACGCACAGCCGGCCATAGTCACGATTACTACCACCGATTTATCGAATTTTAATTGTTTAGGCACTTTAAGTTATAAGTATATTATTTTCATTCTGATAGTAAAAAGCCTAAATAATCGATTCATACGGCACGGCTGCTGGATGAGTCATAAATACGTGACTGTACATGTATTATAATTACGTGTACTGCTTCAGAAACAAGGTGGCCATCTACTTATTTAAGCGGGTACCACGTTATGGATAATCTATAAGACCAAACAAGATAACACATTAATATGTATTCATAAAATATAAGACTAATCGTTTTATAGGTCCTTACAGTTTACTACTATAGCGCGACTATGTCCGGCTGTGCATGAGGTACTCTATTTGCTTCTCGGGTCCGGTAGTAGGTAGTTTTATTTCGAGAAGTTCTTAGGGCCTATGCCGAGTTTAGAACCAATTTTGGGAAATGGAAATAGGGTCAATCTCAGTTACGTGTGATCTAAGTTTTACTAAATCTATCAAAATGTTAATGTAACATCTCTACTTTTATTTAAATTAAAATACTATCTACTTTAGAATGGCTTAACTACTTACCTAATAAATGCAGAATCTTTTTTGATCTACTATTACGTTTGTGACTCATTATTAAGTTTGTTATTTTTAAAATATATCATCAGTTAATATTTTTTCTTAAACGACACGTGCAATGTTGACAGTGTCCAACATAGTACATGTATACTCTCTAAGCTTACAGCATACTCGTACACTAGCGACTAGCGAGTCACACGCCGCGAGTGAGTGCGAATATCGCTCTGCCCCTTCGTCCCGCACCGACGTATTCACGTTTACTAATATATTAAAGAATTATTTAGGCGTATTATTACATACTTGATTAACATGTATTTTTTTCGAACGAAATAACGCAGTAATTGTTCTTATTTAATAAAATTTTCGTAGTTAAAAGAAGTAAGTAGACATAATGATGTTCAACTATTTATTAATTTGTGGATGAGCATCATAATCGCGTGTAATTACGTAGTGAAGAAAAAGGAAAAGCGGATAAAGATCATAATCATATGTATTTTATTTATCTATATAACTTACGGTACATATGCATATCATAAGTGTTATAACGTTTAAACAAACTTCAAAATTTTTGCGAATATTCACTTATTCCGTTATTTACCAATTAAAAAACCTGTCTGTCTAAAAAAACTGTCAAACGATGTAAATTATGTTTTCTGGCATAAAATCGCCAGAACTAATGATAAAAATATGAAAAGAATGAGCATATGTAACTTTCATCGCTCTTTTCAATCATGTTTCTCGAATGCCTCGTTTCTAGTAAAAAGGGTCTCCGGTTCTCTACACTTACCATACGAAACACAACAGCATTAATTTTTTTTGACACGAAGCATTTAAGGGCAACCCTACGGTAACGGGGGAGGGATATGGAGAATGCTCATAGCATATAACGCAGCCGGCTGCGTGGAGACTTTTACCCACTAAACTCCACCTTTAGAGATTGGCTTACTGATCTGACAAGGGATGTTTAAACCGTAAACGGACGCGACCCTCCTTGGCAGAAAGAAGGGTGCAAGCGGCGAAAAGCCGCTTAGAAGTGTGCCTAACTAAGGTAGATTAAGGGATATGTTAAATAGGCTCGGCCTGAGACGCCAGGAGGCAGTTCAGGTCAGCCGAAAGCTTGTTAAGGGGGTCCGAGAGAGAGTTTCCCGGTCTGCGCACACTATAGTGAGTGTAAAGAAGGGCTGCATAGGCAGCTGTCTTACAAATGAGGCGATTTGAGTGAGACTCAGAGGCTTTGAAAAATCTGGCAGAGAGTGTCTTGATTAACTGCTGAATTGTTGGGAGCTCTAAATCTCGGCAGTACGTACGTAGTAGAGGTCGGCATTACGGACATAAGAGGGCGAGTTCGTGGCCCTAGGACAGAAGAGATTTTGAACTATTTAAAGTAAATTTATAATGTTGGGTTTGGCATGTGCAAAAATGGGGGCCGCGTAGGTCATAATAGGTCGTATACAGACCTTACATAGGGTTTGCTTGTTGCGGAGGGAAATTTTACCGTGTCTGCCCAACATGCTGTTGAGCCTATCCATGTAAAATCGTGCGGTGCGAGTAACTATCTTGATATGGGGCTTGAAAGTGAGCCCTGCATCAAGGGTGACGCCTAAATATTTGGCTTTTGTTTGCCATGAGACAGGGGTTCCTAACATCCTGATTTGCGGAATGACAGTGAGACGGCGTCGTTTATGTTCAAAGCAAATGGCGGAGCTCTTCTCCGGGTTTACGTCGATATACCATTTTTGGAATCATCATTGTCAGGTCGAGAGACTGAGTGATATTCAGCAGCACCTTGCCACTACTGGTAGTAGCGAGGCAGGTCTATTCAGTATGCTTGGAGTTAAAATCTCCAAACATAATGACTGAATTGCCTAATGCAAGGATGGCTTCGAAATCGCTCTTAACGGGGAGGGTTCCGCTAGAGATAATATAGCAGGAGGCTATGATGATAGACTGGTGTCCAGTCATCGCTATTCTAGTTATAGTGGCTTCCATATTGATAAGCGTCGGAGTGGGGATGTGGGAGCAATGAAGCGACTTTTTGTAACAAATGGCAGTACCGCGGCCTTTGCGGTCCGGTCTGTCATCTCGAAGAAGCGAGTATCTTTTGATAGACGAGAGGCCTTTGAGGACCTTAGAACTGAGGTGGGTCTTCTGGAGGAGGAGGAGGTCGGCTTCGCGATCTCGAAGAAAGAGCCTAAGCTCAGGGAGGTTATTTCGCAAACGGCGGATAATAAAGGAATTGTTTCCTTTATTATCCATACATCCATACATACTCGTATATCTGACAAACCCTTTGGTTTGATACATAACAGCATTACGCTACTATAATATATTATATAGAAGACTTAGTTTAATAAAATTTTTGAACTTTGAGCTGGTCAGATATGTATATTTTCTTTGGGATTTTGTTGTAGAAGCGTAAACATTGCCCCGGGAACGAATTATTGATTCGGTAGAGTCGGGTAACTGGTACCACTAACTACGTTAAAGGACTTACACAGCATCGTGAATTGCCATTCGCAATTCCATATTCGACTTAAAATAAATCTTTTCGGAGTATTTCTTTATTAAATCGCTAGTTGTTTTAAGCGTGTTAGTTGTAGGGTCTGTTTTGACCTTTTTATATGTACTTTCGTCCGATAAAAGTTGTTGTATTTTAAAATTATATTCCGACGCGTCCATTACCACCGTAGCATTTCCTTTATCCGCGCGGAGGATCGTGAGTTCTGGTCTGTTCCGTAAGTTATTTAGCGCTGTAAATTCGTCTTTGGGAAGGTCTGGTTTCGGCACTGAACTACGACGTAACAAGGACGAAATATCTTGACGTATGGCCTCCAAATCTTCCTTACCGATATTATTCTTAAACAGAAAATCCTCAACACTGCAGATAATTTCTTCGTACGGGATTTTTCGCGGAGTTAATGCGAAGTTCATTCCCTTCGCTAATACTTTCATTGTCGGTTCGTCCAGTGTATGTTTTGACAAATTATAGACAGTGCGTTGTTTATAGTTTGTGTCTATGGTGAACGGTTGTTTATTGTTCTGGCGTTGACTTGGATGTTTGGCATTTGATTTGATCTATAGATACTATAAGCTCGTTTTGCGTATATCGGACCAAAAATTAATATTAAAAAACTGAAGGTAGCCGGACTAACTATGACATTGGGACGTCAAACATCTCAGTCCCTCCCGTGACCATGGGCGCTGTAAAGCACCCGAAACATCAGGATAATAATAAAAATAAATTAATGTAATTAAACGCGATAAAATCCGTAAATAATAGTTTTATTCAATGTGTAGTGTTCGCGTAAATTTAAGAAATCATTATGTGAACCTAAGCTTACCATTTTATTTCATTTGTATATTATATAGGTGACCTTTGGTAAACAATAATACTACTCTATTTAGTCTATGAAATGAATTTATATTTTGTATATCTGGAGTTGGTACAAAATCGGTTATTAATATTGGTAAATCAAAAAAAAAAAGGCTTATTTATATTTTTTAGACAATTATATATATATTTTAATAGTTACAAAAATATTTCAAAACAAAATATATTTGCATTTCTACAACCACCATCAAAGTATTTAAGACACACCATTACTTTAGTAATAAAAATTCTTAAAAAGTATTATAACTTTAAAGTGTAAAATCAGTCTCATAACAAAATAAACAAAAAAAAAATACCATTTTTAAAAACAAAAGTTTGCGCATCAACAAATATTATTAAATTGCTATTAAAGTTCTTATACCTATTATCTAATCAAATTATAAAAAATAACTATAAAAGTAACAGTGATTCGCCCTTAGATAATTCGAGCACCTAACTATCACAAAAATTCTACAATTATCACAAAATAGTTGTATACAGTACACACACGTAATTTCGATTTTGCATTATTGCCTTTTAAATTAATTAACAGATAACTAATATTATACAACAAATAATTTTGTTCTCCTTGAATATCAAGTCAGTCTTATGAAACCTTTTCTATTATTACAAAAATTAATACAATTATTGTAGGAGTTATTAAAACTAAGAACTATTAAGCTTCATCCGATGTATCAAAAATTTCCAAATTAGGTGTAACATTTTGCATCACCAAATTTCTATTAAACCCTTGGTAATGCAATGGTATAGCATTGGTATCACATAGACTTATTAAATCCTTAAATAAGACATTGGAAATTGTTAGACATTTGTCATAAGCGGGCATAAGTTCATTTGAACTCTGAGGGCTAATATTTGTTTTACGTGTACGTGATGAGGTACTATTCGTAGTGTCTAAAACCAAGTAATCATGAGTTTCAAAATCGTACTTAAAAATATCTTGTTTGGTGTCTCAGGACATGCTTTAACTGCCTTTATTTTTGAGAAAAGGAATTTATTGCCATCTAGTTTTTAATAGGTTTTACTGTAGACTTAAAATTGTAAAAAATTGCATGTGTCAATTCATTAACAATAAATTTATTTTGAATTTTCGCATTCATTATTATTTCATATAATTGATCGGGTTTATATAGTTATATATGTTGTATATGTTTTATTTTTCATATTTTTTCTATGCAGGCATGTATTGAATCGCCTTCATTTTGTGTGTGTCCTATCTATAAAAATCGGTGAAAAATTTATAAGTGTTAATGTACTTGAAACAAATAGATACATCGAAAAAACATATCTATTTCTATTCTGGCCAGAACGATTGTCGGAGTATAACGAAAAGGACTTTATGCCTCTACAAGCTTCGGCTTGAAAAAATTTATATAAGCAACTTGCGATTTCATTAGCACCTCTTTTTGCAATTTGTGCATGCCATAAGAAATAATAACCCTGTCATAAAATTAAATTATATATAGTAAAATTATATTATGCTGGCTATTTTCTTTTACAATGGAAAATACCCACATTTGACTGAAGTAGACTTAGTACTTTCTCTAAATCAAATACAGCTACAGTTTTTAATTTTGGGTCTGCTGAATCTTTTTCTTATTCTTTATTTCTCTAACAATATTCTTATTTTTAATATGATTTTCGTACTGCTGCTGGAGCTGGAGTTTAGCCTATTCCGTTGCATTTTCATATTCACTGCATATTTTACAAATATCCTTTTTTGGTCTGAAAAAAGAAAGGTTGAATTGTGTATTAAATATTTGAATATATTGGTATTCACTTGCAACTTTTATATTTTGAAAATTTTCGTTTTCTGCAACCCAGACTTTATATAATCGGTGCATTTTTGAAATATTCAAGTTCTGTGATAAATATTGTCGGGTTGTTTTTGCCGTAATTAGTGAGACTCAATACAAGGGAATGATTTTATAAGTTGCTTAGTACTTTGCTCCGTGGCATTTGTTGTTCTATAAGGTCGGTTTGCGTGCTTACCCCGTAGGTCTGTTATTTGTTTACCATTATTATACTTATCAACGACCGTGTAAACAGTTCTTTTTTGAATACCAAGCGTGTGTACACTAAGTAAGAATATTGTTTTACAAACATTGATTTTTGTTACCTGTCCTACATTATTTTTCATTGGCAAATAATATATTATCAAAGTTCGATTTCTTTCCCGTTGTCTCTGAACTTTAATAACTTTAGGTTCCACAATTTCTGTGTTATTTAAAATTAAATACCACTGAGTGTCATGACAGCCTGTAGCCCAAAATATTCAAATATGTTCAGTCTATCTTCATGGTAAATAGTTTCAAGACACTTCATCTTACATGCTCAAGGATCTCTCATACATTTTTGTGGCTGTGCGCCTATATTTCGAAGTTTCTTCTTTTTACTTTTGTCCACGTGTCCATGTTTCTTTGTCTTTTTCTAGGCTTGTGGTTACCCTCAGTCACTAATAATGGCTGAGACACAGTTGCTTCTATTTCCGGAGCTACGGCTATATTATTTTCTGAGGTGATGGGGGCGTAGGAAAATTAATTATATTAGCTGAAGCGACAGGTGTAGAGCTACATGAAAGAATTGGAGTGGTTTTTCTCGTATTTATTATTGGATATTGACTCTAGGAAAATTTTATTTGGCAAAGGTGCAATACCATCTATGTAATACTCTTCTAAATTATAATATTGGTTGATATTTTCATCTTGGTTTAGCCTTTTATAGGTATTATCTATTTCTAGTCTAGTGGTTATGGTATTAGTGGTAGGTATTGACTTTTGAAGACTTGGTAAAAAAATAACTGGCGGTGAAGCTATGAAAATATTATAATCGTTCTGGTTTTTGGTTGTAAATGGGCTTGATAAAAAAGCATCTTCGTTTAAACCGTAAGCTAGATCCTTCAACAACGATGACATTATAAGATCGTTAAAATCTCGATCCGGACTAGAACTAGGGCTTGCATCTGAATGTGTTAAATATTCAGAGACTGCTGGCGAAAATGGCTCTTCATTTGATGACACGCTCAATCTATAATTTATCGAGGATCGTCTACAACTGCGACTCGTAGAAGGTTCATTGTAAAAGTTATCATGTGTCACTGAGTTGTTGTTAGTTAATTGATTTTGCTCATTACAATCAAAAAAAAAATATTATAGTATAATATAACAAATAACATCCTCAGGCTTTTTCCCTCGTTTGTAGCTAGTAAATATGTATTACATTAATATTTAGGCAGATTTGTTAGAACTTAAATCGCATGTAACTGAGAGCGAACCTATAGCCTTTTGCCAAAAATAATCCTTAACACAGCACAGTCCCTAAGAATTTCTTGAAACTACAATAACACAACTCGACCCGGGAACCGAATAAAGTACCTTACGCACAGCCGGCCATAGTCACGATTACTACCACCGATTTATCGAATTTTAATTGTTTAGGCACTTTAAGTTATAAGTATATTATTTTCATTCTGATAGTAAAAAGCCTAAATAATCGATTCATACGGCACGGCTGCTGGATGAGTCATAAATACGTGACTGTACATGTATTATAATTACGTGTACTGCTTCAGAAACAAGGTGGCCATCTACTTATTTAAGCGGGTACCACGTTATGGATAATCTATAAGACCAAACAAGATAACACATTAATATGTATTCATAAAATATAAGACTAATCGTTTTATAGGTCCTTACAGTTTACTACTATAGCGCGACTATGTCCGGCTGTGCATGAGGTACTCTATTTGCTTCTCGGGTCCGGTAGTAGGTAGTTTTATTTCGAGAAGTTCTTAGGGCCTATGCCGAGTTTAGAACCAATTTTGGGAAATGGAAATAGGGTCAATCTCAGTTACGTGTGATCTAAGTTTTACTAAATCTATCAAAATGTTAATGTAACATCTCTACTTTTATTTAAATTAAAATACTATCTACTTTAGAATGGCTTAACTACTTACCTAATAAATGCAGAATCTTTTTTGATCTACTATTACGTTTGTGACTCATTATTAAGTTTGTTATTTTTAAAATATATCATCAGTTAATATTTTTTCTTAAACGACACGTGCAATGTTGACAGTGTCCAACATAGTACATGTATACTCTCTAAGCTTACAGCATACTCGTACACTAGCGACTAGCGAGTCACACGCCGCGAGTGAGTGCGAATATCGCTCTGCCCCTTCGTCCCGCACCGACGTATTCACGTTTACTAATATATTAAAGAATTATTTAGGCGTATTATTACATACTTGATTAACATGTATTTTTTTCGAACGAAATAACGCAGTAATTGTTCTTATTTAATAAAATTTTCGTAGTTAAAAGAAGTAAGTAGACATAATGATGTTCAACTATTTATTAATTTGTGGATGAGCATCATAATCGCGTGTAATTACGTAGTGAAGAAAAAGGAAAAGCGGATAAAGATCATAATCATATGTATTTTATTTATCTATATAACTTACGGTACATATGCATATCATAAGTGTTATAACGTTTAAACAAACTTCAAAATTTTTGCGAATATTCACTTATTCCGTTATTTACCAATTAAAAAACCTGTCTGTCTAAAAAAACTGTCAAACGATGTAAATTATGTTTTCTGGCATAAAATCGCCAGAACTAATGATAAAAATATGAAAAGAATGAGCATATGTAACTTTCATCGCTCTTTTCAATCATGTTTCTCGAATGCCTCGTTTCTAGTAAAAAGGGTCTCCGGTTCTCTACACTTACCATACGAAACACAACAGCATTAATTTTTTTTGACACGAAGCATTTAAGGGCAACCCTACGGTAACGGGGGAGGGATATGGAGAATGCTCATAGCATATAACGCAGCCGGCTGCGTGGAGACTTTTACCCACTAAACTCCACCTTTAGAGATTGGCTTACTGATCTGACAAGGGATGTTTAAACCGTAAACGGACGCGACCCTCCTTGGCAGAAAGAAGGGTGCAAGCGGCGAAAAGCCGCTTAGAAGTGTGCCTAACTAAGGTAGATTAAGGGATATGTTAAATAGGCTCG
Source organism: Parnassius smintheus behrii (assembly GCA_036936625.1). Classification (NCBI taxonomy): domain Eukaryota; kingdom Metazoa; phylum Arthropoda; class Insecta; order Lepidoptera; family Papilionidae; genus Parnassius; species Parnassius smintheus. Next base: position 2,535,783 of record JAUPFT010000021.1, on the reverse strand, counting down.
GCCTGAGACGCCAGGAGGCAGTTCAGGTCAGCCGAAAGCTTGTTAAGGGGGTCCGAGAGAGAGTTTCCCGGTCTGCGCACACTATAGTGAGTGTAAAGAAGGGCTGCATAGGCAGCTGTCTTACAAATGAGGCGATTTGAGTGAGACTCAGAGGCTTTGAAAAATCTGGCAGAGAGTGTCTTGATTAACTGCTGAATTGTTGGGAGCTCTAAATCTCGGCAGTACGTACGTAGTAGAGGTCGGCATTACGGACATAAGAGGGCGAGTTCGTGGCCCTAGGACAGAAGAGATTTTGAACTATTTAAAGTAAATTTATAATGTTGGGTTTGGCATGTGCAAAAATGGGGGCCGCGTAGGTCATAATAGGTCGTATACAGACCTTACATAGGGTTTGCTTGTTGCGGAGGGAAATTTTACCGTGTCTGCCCAACATGCTGTTGAGCCTATCCATGTAAAATCGTGCGGTGCGAGTAACTATCTTGATATGGGGCTTGAAAGTGAGCCCTGCATCAAGGGTGACGCCTAAATATTTGGCTTGTGTTTGCCATGAGACAGGGGTTCCTAACATCCTGATTTGCGGAATGACAGTGAGACGGCGTCGTTTATGTTCAAAGCAAATGGCGGAGCTCTTCTACGGGTTTACGTCGATATACCATTTTTGGAATCATCATTGTCAGGTCGAGAGACTGAGTGATATTCAGCAGCACCTTGCCACTACTGGTATTAGCGAGGCAGGTCTATTCAGTATGCTTGGAGTTAAAATCTCCAAACATAATGACTGAATTGCCTAATGCAAGGATGGCTTCGAAATCGCTCTTAACGGGGAGGGTTCCGCTAGAGATAATATAGCAGGAGGCTATGATGATAGACTGGTGTCCAGTCATGGCTATTCTAGTTATAGTGGCTTCCATATTGATAAGCGTCGGAGTGGGGATGTGGGAGCAATGAAGCGACTTTTTGTAACAAATGGCAGTACCGCGGCCTTTGCGGTCCGGTCTGTCATCTTGAAGAAGCGAGTACCTTTTGATAGACGAGAGGCCTTTGAGGACCTTAGAACTGAGGTGGGTCTTCTGGAGGAGGAGGAGGTCGGCTTCGCGATCTCGAAGAAAGAGCCTAAGCTCAGGGAGGTTATTTCGCAAACGGCGGATAATAAAGGACTTGTTTCCTTTATTATCCATACATCCATACATACTCGTATATCTGACAAACCCTTTGGTTTGATACATAACAGCATTACGCTACTATAATATATTATATAGAAGACTTAGTTTAATAAAATTTTTGAACTTTGAGCTGGTCAGATATGTATATTTTCTTTGGGATTTTGTTGTAGAAGCGTAAACATTGCCCCGAGAACGAATTATTGATTCGGTAGAGTCGGGTAACTGGTACCACTAACTACGTTAAAGGACTTACACAGCATCGTGAATTGCCATTCGCAATTCCATATTCGACTTAAAATAAATCTTTTCGGAGTATTTCTTTATTAAATCGCTAGTTGTTTTAAGCGTGTTAGTTGTAGGGTCTGTTTTGACCTTTTTATATGTACTTTCGTCCGATAAAAGTTGTTGTATTTTAAAATTATATTCCGACGCGTCCATTACCACCGTAGCATTTCCTTTATCCGCGCGGAGAATCGTGAGTTCTGGTCTGTTCCGTAAGTTATTTAGCGCTGTAAATTCGTCTTTGGGAAGGTCTGGTTTCGGCACTGAACTACGACGTAACAAGGACGAAATATCTTGACGTATGGCCTCCAAATCTTCCTTACCGATATTATTCTTAAACAGAAAATCCTCAACACTGCAGATAATTTCTTCGTACGGGATTTTTCGCGGAGTTAATGCGAAGTTCATTCCCTTCGCTAATACTTTCATTGTCGGTTCGTCCAGTGTATGTTTTGACAAATTATAGACAGTGCGTTGTTTATAGTTTGTGTCTATGGTGAACGGTTGTTTATTGTTCTGGCGTTGACTTGGATGTTTGGCATTTGATTTGATCTATAGATACTATAAGCTCGTTTTGCGTATATCGGACCAAAAATTAATATTAAAAAACTGAAGGTAGCCGGACTAACTATGACATTGGGACGTCAAACATCTCAGTCCCTCCCGTGACCATGGGCGCTGTAAAGCACCCGAAACATCAGGATAATAATAAAAATAAATTAATGTAATTAAACGCGATAAAATCCGTAAATAATAGTTTTATTCAATGTGTAGTGTTCGCGTAAATTTAAGAAATCATTATGTGAACCTAAGCTTACCATTTTATTTCATTTGTATATTATATAGGTGACCTTTGGTAAACAATAATACTACTCTATTTAGTCTATGAAATGAATTTATATTTTGTATATCTGGAGTTGGTACAAAATCGGTTATTAATATTGGTAAATCAAAAAAAAAGGCTTATTTATATTTTTTAGACAATTATATATATATTTTAATAGTTACAAAAATATTTCAAAACAAAATATATTTGCATTTCTACAACCACCATCAAAGTATTTAAGACACACCATTACTTTAGTAATAAAAATTCTTAAAAAGTATTATAACTTTAAAGTGTAAAATCAGTCTCATAACAAAATAAACAAAAAAAAATACCATTTTTAAAAACAAAAGTTTGCGCATCAACAAATATTATTAAATTGCTATTAAAGTTCTTATACCTATTATCTAATCAAATTATAAAAAATAACTATAAAAGTAACAGTGATTCGCCCTTAGATAATTCGAGCACCTAACTATCACAAAAATTCTACAATTATCACAAAATAGTTGTATACAGTACACACACGTAATTTCGATTTTGCATTATTGCCTTTTAAATTAATTAACAGATAACTAATATTATACAACAAATAATTTTGTTCTCCTTGAATATCAAGTCAGTCTTATGAAACCTTTTCTATTATTACAAAAATTAATACAATTATTGTAGGAGTTATTAAAACTAAGAACTATTAAGCTTCATCCGATGTATCAAAAATTTCCAAATTAGGTGTAACATTTTGCATCACCAAATTTCTATTAAACCCTTGGTAATGCAATGGTATAGCATTGGTATCACATAGACTTATTAAATCCTTAAATAAGACATTGGAAATTGTTAGACATTTGTCATAAGCGGGCATAAGTTCATTTGAACTCTGAGGGCTAATATTTGTTTTACGTGTACGTGATGAGGTACTATTCGTAGTGTCTAAAACCAAGTAATCATGAGTTTCAAAATCGTACTTAAAAATATCTTGTTTGGTGTCTCAGGACATGCTTTAACTGCCTTTATTTTTGAGAAAAGGAATTTATTGCCATCTAGTTTTTAATAGGTTTTACTGTAGACTTAAAATTGTAAAAAATTGCATGTGTCAATTCATTAACAATAAATTTATTTTGAATTTTCGCATTCATTATTATTTCATATAATTGATCGGGTTTATATAGTTATATATGTTGTATATGTTTTATTTTTCATATTTTTTCTATGCAGGCATGTATTGAATCGCCTTCATTTTGTGTGTGTCCTATCTATAAAAATCGGTGAAAAATTTATAAGTGTTAATGTACTTGAAACAAATAGATACATCGAAAAAACATATCTATTTCTATTCTGGCCAGAACGATTGTCGGAGTATAACGAAAAGGACTTTATGCCTCTACAAGCTTCGGCTTGAAAAAATTTATATAAGCAACTTGCGATTTCATTAGCACCTCTTTTTGCAATTTGTGCATGCCATAAGAAATAATAACCCTGTCATAAAATTAAATTATATATAGTAAAATTATATTATGCTGGCTATTTTCTTTTACAATGGAAAATACCCACATTTGACTGAAGTAGACTTAGTACTTTCTCTAAATCAAATACAGCTACAGTTTTTAATTTTGGGTCTGCTGAATCTTTTTCTTATTCTTTATTTCTCTAACAATATTCTTATTTTTAATATGATTTTCGTACTGCTGCTGGAGCTGGAGTTTAGCCTATTCCGTTGCATTTTCATATTCACTGCATATTTTACAAATATCCTTTTTTGGTCTGAAAAAAGAAAGGTTGAATTGTGTATTAAATATTTGAATATATTGGTATTCACTTGCAACTTTTATATTTTGAAAATTTTCGTTTTCTGCAACCCAGACTTTATATAATCGGTGCATTTTTGAAATATTCAAGTTCTGTGATAAATATTGTCGGGTTGTTTTTGCCGTAATTAGTGAGACTCAATACAAGGGAATGATTTTATAAGTTGCTTAGTACTTTGCTCCGTGGCATTTGTTGTTCTATAAGGTCGGTTTGCGTGCTTACCCCGTAGGTCTGTTATTTGTTTACCATTATTATACTTATCAACGACCGTGTAAACAGTTCTTTTTTGAATACCAAGCGTGTGTACACTAAGTAAGAATATTGTTTTACAAACATTGATTTTTGTTACCTGTCCTACATTATTTTTCATTGGCAAATAATATATTATCAAAGTTCGATTTCTTTCCCGTTGTCTTTGAACTTTAATAACTTTAGGTTCCACAATTTCTGTGTTATTTAAAATTAAATGCCACTGAGTGTCATGACAGCCTGTAGCCCAAAATATTCAAATATGTTCAGTCTATCTTCATGGTAAATAGTTTCAAGACACTTCATCTTACATGCTCAAGGATCTCTCATACATTTTTGTGGCTGTGCGCCTATATTTCGAAGTTTCTTCTTTTTACTTTTGTCCACGTGTCCATGTTTCTTTGTCTTTTTCTAGGCTTGTGGTTACCCTCAGTCACTAATAATGGCTGAGACACAGTTGCTTCTATTTCCGGAGCTACGGCTATATTATTTTCTGAGGTGATGGGGGCGTAGGAAAATTAATTATATTAGCTGAAGCGACAGGTGTAGAGCTACATGAAAGAATTGGAGTGGTTTTTCTCGTATTTATTATTGGATATTGACTCTAGGAAAATTTTATTTGGCAAAGGTGCAATACCATCTATGTAATACTCTTCTAAATTATAATATTGGTTGATATTTTCATCTTGGTTTAGCCTTTTATAGGTATTATCTATTTCTAGTCTAGTGGTTATGGTATTAGTGGTAGGTATTGACTTTTGAAGACTTGGTAAAAAAATAACTGGCGGTGAAGCTATGAAAATATTATAATCGTTCTGGTTTTTGGTTGTAAATGGGCTTGATAAAAAAGCATCTTCGTTTAAACCGTAAGCTAGATCCTTCAACAACGATGACATTATAAGATCGTTAAAATCTCGATCCGGACTAGAACTAGGGCTTGCATCTGAATGTGTTAAATATTCAGAGACTGCTGGCGAAAATGGCTCTTCATTTGATGACACGCTCAATCTATAATTTATCGAGGATCGTCTACAACTGCGACTCGTAGAAGGTTCATTGTAAAAGTTATCATGTGTCACTGAGTTGTTGTTAGTTAATTGATTTTGCTCATTACAATCAAAAAAAAAAATATTATAGTATAATATAACAAATAACATCCTCAGGCTTTTTCCCTCGTTTGTAGCTAGTAAATATGTATTACATTAATATTTAGGCAGATTTGTTAGAACTTAAATCGCATGTAACTGAGAGCGAACCTATAGCCTTTTGCCAAAAATAATCCTTAACACAGCACAGTCCCTAAGAATTTCTTGAAACTACAATAACACAACTCGACCCGGGAACCGAATAAAGTACCTTACGCACAGCCGGCCATAGTCACGATTACTACCACCGATTTATCGAATTTTAATTGTTTAGGCACTTTAAGTTATAAGTATATTATTTTCATTCTGATAGTAAAAAGCCTAAATAATCGATTCATACGGCACGGCTGCTGGATGAGTCATAAATACGTGACTGTACATGTATTATAATTACGTGTACTGCTTCAGAAACAAGGTGGCCATCTACTTATTTAAGCGGGTACCACGTTATGGATAATCTATAAGACCAAACAAGATAACACATTAATATGTATTCATAAAATATAAGACTAATCGTTTTATAGGTCCTTACAGTTTACTACTATAGCGCGACTATGTCCGGCTGTGCATGAGGTACTCTATTTGCTTCTCGGGTCCGGTAGTAGGTAGTTTTATTTCGAGAAGTTCTTAGGGCCTATGCCGAGTTTAGAACCAATTTTGGGAAATGGAAATAGGGTCAATCTCAGTTACGTGCGATCTAAGTTTTACTAAATCTATCAAAATGTTAATGTAACATCTCTACTTTTATTTAAATTAAAATACTATCTACTTTAGAACGGCTTAACTACTTACCTAATAAATGCAGAATCTTTTTTGATCTACTATTACGTTTGTGACTCATTATTAAGTTTGTTATTTTTAAAATATATCATCAGTTAATATTTTTTCTTAAACGACACGTGCAATGTTGACAGTGTCCAACATAGTACATGTATACTCTCTAAGCTTACAGCATACTCGTACACTAGCGACTAGCGAGTCACACGCCGCGAGTGAGTGCGAATATCGCTCTGCCCCTTCGTCCCGCACCGACGTATTCACGTTTACTAATATATTAAAGAATTATTTAGGCGTATTATTACATACTTGATTAACATGTATTTTTTTCGAACGAAATAACGCAGTAATTGTTCTTATTTAATAAAATTTTCGTAGTTAAAAGAAGTAAGTAGACATAATGATGTTCAACTATTTATTAATTTGTGGATGAGCATCATAATCGCGTGTAATTACGTAGCGAAGAAAAAGGAAAAGCGGATAAAGATCATAATCATATTTATTTTATTTATCTATATAACTTACGGTACATATGCATATCATAAGTGTTATAACGTTTAAACAAACTTCAAAATTTTTGCGAATATTCACTTATTCCGTTATTTACCAATTAAAAAACCTGTCTGTCTAAAAAAACTGTCAAACGATGTAAATTATGTTTTCTGGCATAAAATCGCCAGAACTAATGATAAAAATATGAAAAGAATGAGCATATGTAACTTTCATCGCTCTTTTCAATCATGTTTCTCGAATGCCTCGTTTCTAGTAAAAAGGGTCTCCGGTTCTCTACACTTACCATACGAAACACAACAGCATTAATTTTTTTTGACACGAAGCATTTAAGGGCAACCCTACGGTAACGGGGGAGGGATATGGAGAATGCTCATAGCATATAACGCAGCCGGCTGCGTGGAGACTTTTACCCACTAAACTCCACCTTTAGAGATTGGCTTACTGATCTGACAAGGGATGTTTAAACCGTAAACGGACGCGACCCTCCTTGGCAGAAAGAAGGGTGCAAGCGGCGAAAAGCCGCTTAGAAGTGTGCCTAACTAAGGTAGATTAAGGGATATGTTAAATAGGCTCGGCCTGAGACGCCAGGAGGCAGTTCAGGTCAGCCGAAAGCTTGTTAAGGGGGTCCGAGAGAGAGTTTCCCGGTCTGCGCACACTATAGTGAGTGTAAAGAAGGGCTGCATAGGCAGCTGTCTTACAAATGAGGCGATTTGAGTGAGACTCAGAGGCTTTGAAAAATCTGGCAGAGAGTGTCTTGATTAACTGCTGAATTGTTGGGAGCTCTAAATCTCGGCAGTACGTACGTAGTAGAGGTCGGCATTACGGACATAAGAGGGCGAGTTCGTGGCCCTAGGACAGAAGAGATTTTGAACTATTTAAAGTAAATTTATAATGTTGGGTTTGGCATGTGCAAAAATGGGGGCCGCGTAGGTCATAATAGGTCGTATACAGACCTTACATAGGGTTTGCTTGTTGCGGAGGGAAATTTTACCGTGTCTGCCCAACATGCTGTTGAGCCTATCCATGTAAAATCGTGCGGTGCGAGTAACTATCTTGATATGGGGCTTGAAAGTGAGCCCTGCATCAAGGGTGACGCCTAAATATTTGGCTTTTGTTTGCCATGAGACAGGGGTTCCTAACATCCTGATTTGCGGAATGACAGTGAGACGGCGTCGTTTATGTTCAAAGCAAATGGCGGAGCTCTTCTCCGGGTTTACGTCGATATACCATTTTTGGAATCATCATTGTCAGGTCGAGAGACTGAGTGATATTCAGCAGCACCTTGCCACTACTGGTAGTAGCGAGGCAGGTCTATTCAGTATGCTTGGAGTTAAAATCTCCAAACATAATGACTGAATTGCCTAATGCAAGGATGGCTTCGAAATCGCTCTTAACGGGGAGGGTTCCGCTAGAGATAATATAGCAGGAGGCTATGATGATAGACTGGTGTCCAGTCATCGCTATTCTAGTTATAGTGGCTTCCATATTGATAAGCGTCGGAGTGGGGATGTGGGAGCAATGAAGCGACTTTTTGTAACAAATGGCAGTACCGCGGCCTTTGCGGTCCGGTCTGTCATCTCGAAGAAGCGAGTATCTTTTGATAGACGAGAGGCCTTTGAGGACCTTAGAACTGAGGTGGGTCTTCTGGAGGAGGAGGAGGTCGGCTTCGCGATCTCGAAGAAAGAGCCTAAGCTCAGGGAGGTTATTTCGCAAACGGCGGATAATAAAGGAATTGTTTCCTTTATTATCCATACATCCATACATACTCGTATATCTGACAAACCCTTTGGTTTGATACATAACAGCATTACGCTACTATAATATATTATATAGAAGACTTAGTTTAATAAAATTTTTGAACTTTGAGCTGGTCAGATATGTATATTTTCTTTGGGATTTTGTTGTAGAAGCGTAAACATTGCCCCGAGAACGAATTATTGATTCGGTAGAGTCGGGTAACTGGTACCACTAACTACGTTAAAGGACTTACACAGCATCGTGAATTGCCATTCGCAATTCCATATTCGACTTAAAATAAATCTTTTCGGAGTATTTCTTTATTAAATCGCTAGTTGTTTTAAGCGTGTTAGTTGTAGGGTCTGTTTTGACCTTTTTATATGTACTTTCGTCCGATAAAAGTTGTTGTATTTTAAAATTATATTCCGACGCGTCCATTACCACCGTAGCATTTCCTTTATCCGCGCGGAGGATCGTGAGTTCTGGTCTGTTCCGTAAGTTATTTAGCGCTGTAAATTCGTCTTTGGGAAGGTCTGGTTTCGGCACTGAACTACGACGTAACAAGGACGAAATATCTTGACGTATGGCCTCCAAATCTTCCTTACCGATATTATTCTTAAACAGAAAATCCTCAACACTGCAGATAATTTCTTCGTACGGGATTTTTCGCGGAGTTAATGCGAAGTTCATTCCCTTCGCTAATACTTTCATTGTCGGTTCGTCCAGTGTATGTTTTGACAAATTATAGACAGTGCGTTGTTTATAGTTTGTGTCTATGGTGAACGGTTGTTTATTGTTCTGGCGTTGACTTGGATGTTTGGCATTTGATTTGATCTATAGATACTATAAGCTCGTTTTGCGTATATCGGACCAAAAATTAATATTAAAAAACTGAAGGTAGCCGGACTAACTATGACATTGGGACGTCAAACATCTCAGTCCCTCCCGTGACCATGGGCGCTGTAAAGCACCCGAAACATCAGGATAATAATAAAAATAAATTAATGTAATTAAACGCGATAAAATCCGTAAATAATAGTTTTATTCAATGTGTAGTGTTCGCGTAAATTTAAGAAATCATTATGTGAACCTAAGCTTACCATTTTATTTCATTTGTATATTATATAGGTGACCTTTGGTAAACAATAATACTACTCTATTTAGTCTATGAAATGAATTTATATTTTGTATATCTGGAGTTGGTACAAAATCGGTTATTAATATTGGTAAATCAAAAAAAAAAGGCTTATTTATATTTTTTAGACAATTATATATATATTTTAATAGTTACAAAAATATTTCAAAACAAAATATATTTGCATTTCTACAACCACCATCAAAGTATTTAAGACACACCATTACTTTAGTAATAAAAATTCTTAAAAAGTATTATAACTTTAAAGTGTAAAATCAGTCTCATAACAAAATAAACAAAAAAAAATACCATTTTTAAAAACAAAAGTTTGCGCATCAACAAATATTATTAAATTGCTATTAAAGTTCTTATACCTATTATCTAATCAAATTATAAAAAATAACTATAAAAGTAACAGTGATTCGCCCTTAGATAATTCGAGCACCTAACTATCACAAAAATTCTACAATTATCACAAAATAGTTGTATACAGTACACACACGTAATTTCGATTTTGCATTATTGCCTTTTAAATTAATTAACAGATAACTAATATTATACAACAAATAATTTTGTTCTCCTTGAATATCAAGTCAGTCTTATGAAACCTTTTCTATTATTACAAAAATTAATACAATTATTGTAGGAGTTATTAAAACTAAGAACTATTAAGCTTCATCCGATGTATCAAAAATTTCCAAATTAGGTGTAACATTTTGCATCACCAAATTTCTATTAAACCCTTGGTAATGCAATGGTATAGCATTGGTATCACATAGACTTATTAAATCCTTAAATAAGACATTGGAAATTGTTAGACATTTGTCATAAGCGGGCATAAGTTCATTTGAACTCTGAGGGCTAATATTTGTTTTACGTGTACGTGATGAGGTACTATTCGTAGTGTCTAAAACCAAGTAATCATGAGTTTCAAAATCGTACTTAAAAATATCTTGTTTGGTGTCTCAGGACATGCTTTAACTGCCTTTATTTTTGAGAAAAGGAATTTATTGCCATCTAGTTTTTAATAGGTTTTACTGTAGACTTAAAATTGTAAAAAATTGCATGTGTCAATTCATTAACAATAAATTTATTTTGAATTTTCGCATTCATTATTATTTCATATAATTGATCGGGTTTATATAGTTATATATGTTGTATATGTTTTATTTTTCATATTTTTTCTATGCAGGCATGTATTGAATCGCCTTCATTTTGTGTGTGTCCTATCTATAAAAATCGGTGAAAAATTTATAAGTGTTAATGTACTTGAAACAAATAGATACATCGAAAAAACATATCTATTTCTATTCTGGCCAGAACGATTGTCGGAGTATAACGAAAAGGACTTTATGCCTCTACAAGCTTCGGCTTGAAAAAATTTATATAAGCAACTTGCGATTTCATTAGCACCTCTTTTTGCAATTTGTGCATGCCATAAGAAATAATAACCCTGTCATAAAATTAAATTATATATAGTAAAATTATATTATGCTGGCTATTTTCTTTTACAATGGAAAATACCCACATTTGACTGAAGTAGACTTAGTACTTTCTCTAAATCAAATACAGCTACAGTTTTTAATTTTGGGTCTGCTGAATCTTTTTCTTATTCTTTATTTCTCTAACAATATTCTTATTTTTAATATGATTTTCGTACTGCTGCTGGAGCTGGAGTTTAGCCTATTCCGTTGCATTTTCATATTCACTGCATATTTTACAAATATCCTTTTTTGGTCTGAAAAAAGAAAGGTTGAATTGTGTATTAAATATTTGAATATATTGGTATTCACTTGCAACTTTTATATTTTGAAAATTTTCGTTTTCTGCAACCCAGACTTTATATAATCGGTGCATTTTTGAAATATTCAAGTTCTGTGATAAATATTGTCGGGTTGTTTTTGCCGTAATTAGTGAGACTCAATACAAGGGAATGATTTTATAAGTTGCTTAGTACTTTGCTCCGTGGCATTTGTTGTTCTATAAGGTCGGTTTGCGTGCTTACCCCGTAGGTCTGTTATTTGTTTACCATTATTATACTTATCAACGACCGTGTAAACAGTTCTTTTTTGAATACCAAGCGTGTGTACACTAAGTAAGAATATTGTTTTACAAACATTGATTTTTGTTACCTGTCCTACATTATTTTTCATTGGCAAATAATATATTATCAAAGTTCGATTTCTTTCCCGTTGTCTCTGAACTTTAATAACTTTAGGTTCCACAATTTCTGTGTTATTTAAAATTAAATACCACTGAGTGTCATGACAGCCTGTAGCCCAAAATATTCAAATATGTTCAGTCTATCTTCATGGTAAATAGTTTCAAGACACTTCATCTTACATGCTCAAGGATCTCTCATACATTTTTGTGGCTGTGCGCCTATATTTCGAAGTTTCTTCTTTTTACTTTTGTCCACGTGTCCATGTTTCTTTGTCTTTTTCTAGGCTTGTGGTTACCCTCAGTCACTAATAATGGCTGAGACACAGTTGCTTCTATTTCCGGAGCTACGGCTATATTATTTTCTGAGGTGATGGGGGCGTAGGAAAATTAATTATATTAGCTGAAGCGACAGGTGTAGAGCTACATGAAAGAATTGGAGTGGTTTTTCTCGTATTTATTATTGGATATTGACTCTAGGAAAATTTTATTTGGCAAAGGTGCAATACCATCTATGTAATACTCTTCTAAATTATAATATTGGTTGATATTTTCATCTTGGTTTAGCCTTTTATAGGTATTATCTATTTCTAGTCTAGTGGTTATGGTATTAGTGGTAGGTATTGACTTTTGAAGACTTGGTAAAAAAATAACTGGCGGTGAAGCTATGAAAATATTATAATCGTTCTGGTTTTTGGTTGTAAATGGGCTTGATAAAAAAGCATCTTCGTTTAAACCGTAAGCTAGATCCTTCAACAACGATGACATTATAAGATCGTTAAAATCTCGATCCGGACTAGAACTAGGGCTTGCATCTGAATGTGTTAAATATTCAGAGACTGCTGGCGAAAATGGCTCTTCATTTGATGACACGCTCAATCTATAATTTATCGAGGATCGTCTACAACTGCGACTCGTAGAAGGTTCATTGTAAAAGTTATCATGTGTCACTGAGTTGTTGTTAGTTAATTGATTTTGCTCATTACAATCAAAAAAAAAATATTATAGTATAATATAACAAATAACATCCTCAGGCTTTTTCCCTCGTTTGTAGCTAGTAAATATGTATTACATTAATATTTAGGCAGATTTGTTAGAACTTAAATCGCATGTAACTGAGAGCGAACCTATAGCCTTTTGCCAAAAATAATCCTTAACACAGCACAGTCCCTAAGAATTTCTTGAAACTACAATAACACAACTCGACCCGGGAACCGAATAAAGTACCTTACGCACAGCCGGCCATAGTCACGATTACTACCACCGATTTATCGAATTTTAATTGTTTAGGCACTTTAAGTTATAAGTATATTATTTTCATTCTGATAGTAAAAAGCCTAAATAATCGATTCATACGGCACGGCTGCTGGATGAGTCATAAATACGTGACTGTACATGTATTATAATTACGTGTACTGCTTCAGAAACAAGGTGGCCATCTACTTATTTAAGCGGGTACCACGTTATGGATAATCTATAAGACCAAACAAGATAACACATTAATATGTATTCATAAAATATAAGACTAATCGTTTTATAGGTCCTTACAGTTTACTACTATAGCGCGACTATGTCCGGCTGTGCATGAGGTACTCTATTTGCTTCTCGGGTCCGGTAGTAGGTAGTTTTATTTCGAGAAGTTCTTAGGGCCTATGCCGAGTTTAGAACCAATTTTGGGAAATGGAAATAGGGTCAATCTCAGTTACGTGTGATCTAAGTTTTACTAAATCTATCAAAATGTTAATGTAACATCTCTACTTTTATTTAAATTAAAATACTATCTACTTTAGAATGGCTTAACTACTTACCTAATAAATGCAGAATCTTTTTTGATCTACTATTACGTTTGTGACTCATTATTAAGTTTGTTATTTTTAAAATATATCATCAGTTAATATTTTTTCTTAAACGACACGTGCAATGTTGACAGTGTCCAACATAGTACATGTATACTCTCTAAGCTTACAGCATACTCGTACACTAGCGACTAGCGAGTCACACGCCGCGAGTGAGTGCGAATATCGCTCTGCCCCTTCGTCCCGCACCGACGTATTCACGTTTACTAATATATTAAAGAATTATTTAGGCGTATTATTACATACTTGATTAACATGTATTTTTTTCGAACGAAATAACGCAGTAATTGTTCTTATTTAATAAAATTTTCGTAGTTAAAAGAAGTAAGTAGACATAATGATGTTCAACTATTTATTAATTTGTGGATGAGCATCATAATCGCGTGTAATTACGTAGTGAAGAAAAAGGAAAAGCGGATAAAGATCATAATCATATGTATTTTATTTATCTATATAACTTACGGTACATATGCATATCATAAGTGTTATAACGTTTAAACAAACTTCAAAATTTTTGCGAATATTCACTTATTCCGTTATTTACCAATTAAAAAACCTGTCTGTCTAAAAAAACGGTCAAACGATGTAAATTATGTTTTCTGGCATAAAATCGCCAGAACTAATGATAAAAATATGAAAAGAATGAGCATATGTAACTTTCATCGCTCTTTTCAATCATGTTTCTCGAATGCCTCGTTTCTAGTAAAAAGGGTCTCCGGTTCTCTACACTTACCATACGAAACACAACAGCATTAATTTTTTTTGACACGAAGCATTTAAGGGCAACCCTACGGTAACGGGGGAGGGATATGGAGAATGCTCATAGCATATAACGCAGCCGGCTGCGTGGAGACTTTTACCCACTAAACTCCACCTTTAGAGATTGGCTTACTGATCTGACAAGGGATGTTTAAACCGTAAACGGACGCGACCCTCCTTGGCAGAAAGAAGGGTGCAAGCGGCGAAAAGCCGCTTAGAAGTGTGCCTAACTAAGGTAGATTAAGGGATATGTTAAATAGGCTCGGCCTGAGACGCCAGGAGGCAGTTCAGGTCAGCCGAAAGCTTGTTAAGGGGGTCCGAGAGAGAGTTTCCCGGTCTGCGCACACTATAGTGAGTGTAAAGAAGGGCTGCATAGGCAGCTGTCTTACAAATGAGGCGATTTGAGTGAGACTCAGAGGCTTTGAAAAATCTGGCAGAGAGTGTCTTGATTAACTGCTGAATTGTTGGGAGCTCTAAATCTCGGCAGTACGTACGTAGTAGAGGTCGGCATTACGGACATAAGAGGGCGAGTTCGTGGCCCTAGGACAGAAGAGATTTTGAACTATTTAAAGTAAATTTATAATGTTGGGTTTGGCATGTGCAAAAATGGGGGCCGCGTAGGTCATAATAGGTCGTATACAGACCTTACATAGGGTTTGCTTGTTGCGGAGGGAAATTTTACCGTGTCTGCCCAACATGCTGTTGAGCCTATCCATGTAAAATCGTGCGGTGCGAGTAACTATCTTGATATGGGGCTTGAAAGTGAGCCCTGCATCAAGGGTGACGCCTAAATATTTGGCTTTTGTTTGCCATGAGACAGGGGTTCCTAACATCCTGATTTGCGGAATGACAGTGAGACGGCGTCGTTTATGTTCAAAGCAAATGGCGGAGCTCTTCTCCGGGTTTACGTCGATATACCATTTTTGGAATCATCATTGTCAGGTCGAGAGACTGAGTGATATTCAGCAGCACCTTGCCACTACTGGTAGTAGCGAGGCAGGTCTATTCAGTATGCTTGGAGTTAAAATCTCCAAACATAATGACTGAATTGCCTAATGCAAGGATGGCTTCGAAATCGCTCTTAACGGGGAGGGTTCCGCTAGAGATAATATAGCAGGAGGCTATGATGATAGACTGGTGTCCAGTCATCGCTATTCTAGTTATAGTGGCTTCCATATTGATAAGCGTCGGAGTGGGGATGTGGGAGCAATGAAGCGACTTTTTGTAACAAATGGCAGTACCGCGGCCTTTGCGGTCCGGTCTGTCATCTCGAAGAAGCGAGTATCTTTTGATAGACGAGAGGCCTTTGAGGACCTTAGAACTGAGGTGGGTCTTCTGGAGGAGGAGGAGGTCGGCTTCGCGATCTCGAAGAAAGAGCCTAAGCTCAGGGAGGTTATTTCGCAAACGGCGGATAATAAAGGAATTGTTTCCTTTATTATCCATACATCCATACATACTCGTATATCTGACAAACCCTTTGGTTTGATACATAACAGCATTACGCTACTATAATATATTATATAGAAGACTTAGTTTAATAAAATTTTTGAACTTTGAGCTGGTCAGATATGTATATTTTCTTTGGGATTTTGTTGTAGAAGCGTAAACATTGCCCCGAGAACGAATTATTGATTCGGTAGAGTCGGGTAACTGGTACCACTAACTACGTTAAAGGACTTACACAGCATCGTGAATTGCCATTCGCAATTCCATATTCGACTTAAAATAAATCTTTTCGGAGTATTTCTTTATTAAATCGCTAGTTGTTTTAAGCGTGTTAGTTGTAGGGTCTGTTTTGACCTTTTTATATGTACTTTCGTCCGATAAAAGTTGTTGTATTTTAAAATTATATTCCGACGCGTCCATTACCACCGTAGCATTTCCTTTATCCGCGCGGAGGATCGTGAGTTCTGGTCTGTTCCGTAAGTTATTTAGCGCTGTAAATTCGTCTTTGGGAAGGTCTGGTTTCGGCACTGAACTACGACGTAACAAGGACGAAATATCTTGACGTATGGCCTCCAAATCTTCCTTACCGATATTATTCTTAAACAGAAAATCCTCAACACTGCAGATAATTTCTTCGTACGGGATTTTTCGCGGAGTTAATGCGAAGTTCATTCCCTTCGCTAATACTTTCATTGTCGGTTCGTCCAGTGTATGTTTTGACAAATTATAGACAGTGCGTTGTTTATAGTTTGTGTCTATGGTGAACGGTTGTTTATTGTTCTGGCGTTGACTTGGATGTTTGGCATTTGATTTGATCTATAGATACTATAAGCTCGTTTTGCGTATATCGGACCAAAAATTAATATTAAAAAACTGAAGGTAGCCGGACTAACTATGACATTGGGACGTCAAACATCTCAGTCCCTCCCGTGACCATGGGCGCTGTAAAGCACCCGAAACATCAGGATAATAATAAAAATAAATTAATGTAATTAAACGCGATAAAATCCGTAAATAATAGTTTTATTCAATGTGTAGTGTTCGCGTAAATTTAAGAAATCATTATGTGAACCTAAGCTTACCATTTTATTTCATTTGTATATTATATAGGTGACCTTTGGTAAACAATAATACTACTCTATTTAGTCTATGAAATGAATTTATATTTTGTATATCTGGAGTTGGTACAAAATCGGTTATTAATATTGGTAAATCAAAAAAAAGGCTTATTTATATTTTTTAGACAATTATATATATATTTTAATAGTTACAAAAATATTTCAAAACAAAATATATTTGCATTTCTACAACCACCATCAAAGTATTTAAGACACACCATTACTTTAGTAATAAAAATTCTTAAAAAGTATTATAACTCTAAATTGTAAAATCAGTCTCATAACAAAATAAACAAAAAAAAAATACCATTTTTAAAAACAAAAGTTTGCGCATCAACAAATATTATTAAATTGCTATTAAAGTTCTTATACCTATTATCTAATCAAATTATAAAAAATAACTATAAAAGTAACAGTGATTCGCCCTTAGATAATTCGAGCACCTAACTATCACAAAAATTCTACAATTATCACAAAATAGTTGTATACAGTACACACACGTAATTTCGATTTTGCATTATTGCCTTTTAAATTAATTAACAGATAACTAATATTATACAACAAATAATTTTGTTCTCCTTGAATATCAAGTCAGTCTTATGAAACCTTTTCTATTATTACAAAGATTAATACACATGATTAAAACTACTTTTACGGATTTTATCGCGTTTATTTTTACTTTTTATTTTTAATTCCCGACGTTTCGGGCGCTTTCCAGCACCCATGGTCACGGGGGACTGAGATGACTGACGTCCCGATGTCATTGTTAAACCCGGAGTACCTTCAGCTTTTTTAATTATTGTTTATGGTCCGATCTATGCTATATATATATATATAAAAAAGCTGAAGGTACTCCGGGTTTAACAATGACATCGGGACGTCAGTCATCTCAGTCCCCCGTGACCATGGGTGCTGGAAAGCGCCCGAAACGTCGGGAATTAAAAATAAAAAGTAAAAATAAACGCGATAAAATCCGTAAAAGTAGTTTTAATCATGTGTAGTGTTCGCGTAAATATAAGAAATCATTAAGATTAATACAATTATTGTAGGAGTTATTAAAACTAAGAACTATTAAGCTTCATCCGATGTATCAAAAATTTCCAAATTAGGTGTAACATTTTGCATCACCAAATTTCTATTAAACCCTTGGTAATGCAATGGTATAGCATTGGTATCACATAGACTTATTAAATCCTTAAATAAGACATTGGAAATTGTTAGACATTTGTCATAAGCGGGCATAAGTTCATTTGAACTCTGAGGGCTAATATTTGTTTTACGTGTACGTGATGAGGTACTATTCGTAGTGTCTAAAACCAAGTAATCATGAGTTTCAAAATCGTACTTAAAAAATATCTTGTTTGGTGTCTCAGGACATGCTTTAACTGCCTTTATTTTTGAGAAAAGGAATTTATTGCCATCTAGTTTTTAATAGGTTTTACTGTAGACTTAAAATTGTAAAAAATTGCATGTGTCAATTCATTAACAATAAATTTATTTTGAATTTTCGCATTCATTATTATTTCATATAATTGATCGGGTTTATATAGTTATATATGTTGTATATGTTTTATTTTTCATATTTTTTCTATGCAGGCATGTATTGAATCGCCTTCATTTTGTGTGTGTCCTATCTATAAAAATCGGTGAAAAATTTATAAGTGTTAATGTACTTGAAACAAATAGATACATCGAAAAAACATATCTATTTCTATTCTGGCCAGAACGATTGTCGGAGTATAACGAAAAGGACTTTATGCCTCTACAAGCTTCGGCTTGAAAAAATTTATATAAGCAACTTGCGATTTCATTAGCACCTCTTTTTGCAATTTGTGCATGCCATAAGAAATAATAACCCTGTCATGAAATTAAATTATATATAGTAAAATTATATTATGCTGGCTATTTTCTTTTACAATGGAAAATACCCACATTTGACTGAAGTAGACTTAGTACTTTCTCTAAATCAAATACAGCTACAGTTTTTAATTTTGGGTCTGCTGAATCTTTTTCTTATTCTTTATTTCTCTAACAATATTCTTATTTTTAATATGATTTTCGTACTGCTGCTGGAGCTGGAGTTTAGCCTATTCCGTTGCATTTTCATATTCACTGCATATTTTACAAATATCCTTTTTTGGTCTGAAAAAAGAAAGGTTGAATTGTGTATTAAATATTTGAATATATTGGTATTCACTTGCAACTTTTATATTTTGAAAATTTTCGTTTTCTGCAACCCAGACTTTATATAATCGGTGCATTTTTGAAATATTCAAGTTCTGTGATAAATATTGTCGGGTTGTTTTTGCCGTAATTAGTGAGACTCAATACAAGGGAATGATTTTATAAGTTGCTTAGTACTTTGCTCCGTGGCATTTGTTGTTCTATAAGGTCGGTTTGCGTGCTTACCCCGTAGGTCTGTTATTTGTTTACCATTATTATACTTATCAACGACCGTGTAAACAGTTCTTTTTTGAATACCAAGCGTGTGTACACTAAGTAAGAATATTGTTTTACAAACATTGATTTTTGTTACCTGTCCTACATTATTTTTCATTGGCAAATAATATATTATCAAAGTTCGATTTCTTTCCCGTTGTCTCTGAACTTTAATAACTTTAGGTTCCACAATTTCTGTGTTATTTAAAATTAAATGCCACTGAGTGTCATGACAGCCTGTAGCCCAAAATATTCAAATATGTTCAGTCTATCTTCATGGTAAATAGTTTCAAGACACTTCATCTTACATGCTCAAGGATCTCTCATACATTTTTGTGGCTGTGCGCCTATATTTCGAAGTTTCTTCTTTTTACTTTTGTCCACGTGTCCATGTTTCTTTGTCTTTTTCTAGGCTTGTGGTTACCCTCAGTCACTAATAATGGCTGAGACACAGTTGCTTCTATTTCCGGAGCTACGGCTATATTATTTTCTGGGGTGATGGGGGGCGTAGGAAAATTAATTATATTAGCTGAAGCGACAGGTGTAGAGCTACATGAAAGAATTGGAGTGGTTTTTCTCGTATTTGTTATTGGATATTGACTCTAGGAAAATTTCATTTGGCAAAGGTGCAATACCATCTATGTAATACTCTTCTAAATTATAATATTGGTTGATATTTTCATCTTGGTTTAGCCTTTTATAGGTATTATCTATTTCTAGTCTAGTGGTTATGGTATTAGTGGTAGGTATTGACTTTTGAAGACTTGGTAAAAAAATAACTGGCGGTGAAGCTATGAAAATATTATAATCGTTCTGGTTTTTGGTTGTAAATGGGCTTGATAAAAAAGCATCTTCGTTTAAACCGTAAGCTAGATCCTTCAACAACGATGACATTATAAGATCGTTAAAATCTCGATCCGGACTAGAACTAGGGCTTGCATCTGAATGTGTTAAATATTCAGAGACTGCTGGCGAAAATGGCTCTTCATTTGATGACACGCTCAATCTATAATTTATCGAGGATCGTCTACAACTGCGACTCGTAGAAGGTTCATTGTAAAAGTTATCACGTGTCACTGAGTTGTTGTTAGTTAATTGATTTTGCTCATTACAATCAAAAAAAAAAATATTATAGTATAATATAACAAATAACATCCTCAGGCCTTTTCCCTCGTTTGTAGCTAGTAAATATGTATTACATTAATATTTAGGCAGATTTGTTAGAACTTAAATCGCATGTAACTGAGAGCGAACCTATAGCCTTTTGCCAAAAATAATCCTTAACACAGCACAGTCCCTAAGAATTTCTTGAAACTACAATAACACAACTCGACCCGGGAACCGAATAAAGTACCTTACGCACAGCCGGCCATAGTCACGATTACTACCACCGATTTATCGAATTTTAATTGTTTAGGCACTTTAAGTTATAAGTATATTATTTTCATTCTGATAGTAAAAAGCCTAAATAATCGATTCATACGGCACGGCTGCTGGATGAGTCATAAATACGTGACTGTACATGTATTATAATTACGTGTACTGCTTCAGAAACAAGGTGGCCATCTACTTATTTAAGCGGGTACCACGTTATGGATAATCTATAAGACCAAACAAGATAACACATTAATATGTATTCATAAAATATAAGACTAATCGTTTTATAGGTCCTTACAGTTTACTACTATAGCGCGACTATGTCCGGCTGTGCATGAGGTACTCTATTTGCTTCTCGGGTCCGGTAGTAGGTAGTTTTATTTCGAGAAGTTCTTAGGGCCTATGCCGAGTTTAGAACCAATTTTGGGAAATGGAAATAGGGTCAATCTCAGTTACGTGCGATCTAAGTTTTACTAAATCTATCAAAATGTTAATGTAACATCTCTACTTTTATTTAAATTAAAATACTATCTACTTTAGAACGGCTTAACTACTTACCTAATAAATGCAGAATCTTTTTTGATCTACTATTACGTTTGTGACTCATTATTAAGTTTGTTATTTTTAAAATATATCATCAGTTAATATTTTTTCTTAAACGACACGTGCAATGTTGACAGTGTCCAACATAGTACATGTATACTCTCTAAGCTTACAGCATACTCGTACACTAGCGACTAGCGAGTCACACGCCGCGAGTGAGTGCGAATATCGCTCTGCCCCTTCGTCCCGCACCGACGTATTCACGTTTACTAATATATTAAAGAATTATTTAGGCGTATTATTACATATTGATTAACATGTATTTTTTTCGAACGAAATAACGCAGTAATTGTTCTTATTTAATAAAATTTTCGTAGTTAAAAGAAGTAAGTAGACATAATGATGTTCAACTATTTATTAATTTGTGGATGAGCATCATAATCGCGTGTAATTACGTAGTGAAGAAAAAGGAAAAGCGGATAAAGATCATAATCATATTTATTTTATTTATCTATATAACTTACGGTACATATGCATATCATAAGTGTTATAACGTTTAAACAAACTTCAAAATTTTTGCGAATATTCACTTAATCCGTTATTTACCAATTAAAAAACCTGTCTGTCTAAAAAAACTGTCAAACGATGTAAATTATGTTTTCTGGCATAAAATCGCCAGAACTAATGATAAAAATATGAAAAGAATGAGCATATGTAACTTTCATCGCTCTTTTCAATCATGTTTCTCGAATGCCTCGTTTCTAGTAAAAAGGGTCTCCGGTTCTCTACACTTACCATACGAAACACAACAGCATTAATTTTTTTTGACACGAAGCATTTAAGGGCAACCCTACGGTAACGGGGGAGGGATATGGAGAATGCTCATAGCATATAACGCAGCCGGCTGCGTGGAGACTTTTACCCACTAAACTCCACCTTTAGAGATTGGCTTACTGATCTGACAAGGGATGTTTAAACCGTAAACGGACGCGACCCTCCTTGGCAGAAAGAAGGGTGCAAGCGGCGAAAAGCCGCTTAGAAGTGTGCCTAACTAAGGTAGATTAAGGGATATGTTAAATAGGCTCGGCCTGAGACGCCAGGAGGCAGTTCAGGTCAGCCGAAAGCTTGTTAAGGGGGTCCGAGAGAGAGTTTCCCGGTCTGCGCACACTATAGTGAGTGTAAAGAAGGGCTGCATAGGCAGCTGTCTTACAAATGAGGCGATTTGAGTGAGACTCAGAGGCTTTGAAAAATCTGGCAGAGAGTGTCTTGATTAACTGCTGAATTGTTGGGAGCTCTAAATCTCGGCAGTACGTACGTAGTAGAGGTCGGCATTACGGACATAAGAGGGCGAGTTCGTGGCCCTAGGACAGAAGGGATTTTGAACTATTTAAAGTAAATTTATAATGTTGGGTTTGGCATGTGCAAAAATGGGGGCCGCGTAGGTCATAATAGGTCGTATACAGACCTTACATAGGGTTTGCTTGTTGCGGAGGGAAATTTTACCGTGTCTGCCCAACATGCTGTTGAGCCTATCCATGTAAAATCGTGCGGTGCGAGTAACTATCTTGATATGGGGCTTGAAAGTGAGCCCTGCATCAAGGGTGACGCCTAAATATTTGGCTTTTGTTTGCCATGAGACAGGGGTTCCTAACATCCTGATTTGCGGAATGACAGTGAGACGGCGTCGTTTATGTTCAAAGCAAATGGCGGAGCTCTTCTCCGGGTTTACGTCGATATACCATTTTTGGAATCATCATTGTCAGGTCGAGAGACTGAGTGATATTCAGCAGCACCTTGCCACTACTGGTATTAGCGAGGCAGGTCTATTCAGTATGCTTGGAGTTAAAATCTCCAAACATAATGACTGAATTGCCTAATGCAAGGATGGCTTCGAAATCGCTCTTAACGGGGAGGGTTCCGCTAGAGATAATATAGCAGGAGGCTATGATGATAGACTGGTGTCCAGTCATGGCTATTCTAGTTATAGTGGCTTCCATATTGATAAGCGTCGGAGTGGGGATGTGGGAGCAATGAAGCGACTTTTTGTAACAAATGGCAGTACCGCGGCCTTTGCGGTCCGGTCTGTCATCTTGAAGAAGCGAGTACCTTTTGATAGACGAGAGGCCTTTGAGGACCTTAGAACTGAGGTGGGTCTTCTGGAGGAGGAGGAGGTCGGCTTCGCGATCTCGAAGAAAGAGCCTAAGCTCAGGGAGGTTATTTCGCAAACGGCGGATAATAAAGGACTTGTTTCCTTTATTATCCATACATCCATACATACTCGTATATCTGACAAACCCTTTGGTTTGATACATAACAGCATTACGCTACTATAATATATTATATAGAAGACTTAGTTTAATAAAATTTTTGAACTTTGAGCTGGTCAGATATGTATATTTTCTTTGGGATTTTGTTGTAGAAGCGTAAACATTGCCCCGAGAACGAATTATTGATTCGGTAGAGTCGGGTAACTGGTACCACTAACTACGTTAAAGGACTTACACAGCATCGTGAATTGCCATTCGCAATTCCATATTCGACTTAAAATAAATCTTTTCGGAGTATTTCTTTATTAAATCGCTAGTTGTTTTAAGCGTGTTAGTTGTAGGGTCTGTTTTGACCTTTTTATATGTACTTTCGTCCGATAAAAGTTGTTGTATTTTAAAATTATATTCCGACGCGTCCATTACCACCGTAGCATTTCCTTTATCCGCGCGGAGAATCGTGAGTTCTGGTCTGTTCCGTAAGTTATTTAGCGCTATAAATTCGTCTTTGGGAAGGTCTGGTTTCGGCACTGAACTACGACGTAACAAGGACGAAATATCTTGACGTATGGCCTCCAAATCTTCCTTACCGATATTATTCTTAAACAGAAAATCCTCAACACTGCAGATAATTTCTTCGTACGGGATTTTTCGCGGAGTTAATGCGAAGTTCATTCCCTTCGCTAATACTTTCATTGTCGGTTCGTCCAGTGTATGTTTTGACAAATTATAGACAGTGCGTTGTTTATAGTTTGTGTCTATGGTGAACGGTTGTTTATTGTTCTGGCGTTGACTTGGATGTTTGGCATTTGATTTGATCTATAGATACTATAAGTTCGTTTTGCGTATATCGGACCAAAAATTAATATTAAAAAACTGAAGGTAGCCGGGCTAACTATGACATTGGGACGTCAAACATCTCAGTCCCTCCCGTGACCATGGGCGCTGTAAAGCACCCGAAACATCAGGATAATAATAAAAATAAATTAATGTAATTAAACGCGATAAAATCCGTAAATAATAGTTTTATTCAATGTGTAGTGTTCGCGTAAATTTAAGAAATCATTATGTGAACCTAAGCTTACCATTTTATTTCATTTGTATATTATATAGGTGACCTTTGGTAAACAATAATACTACTCTATTTAGTCTATGAAATGAATTTATATTTTGTATATCTGGAGTTGGTACAAAATCGGTTATTAATATTGGTAAATCAAAAAAAAAAGGCTTATTTATATTTTTTAGACAATTATATATATATTTTAATAGTTACAAAAATATTTCAAAACAAAATATATTTGCATTTCTACAACCACCATCAAAGTATTTAAGACACACCATTACTTTAGTAATAAAAATTCTTAAAAAGTATTATAACTCTAAATTGTAAAATCAGTCTCATAACAAAATAAACAAAAAAAAAAATACCATTTTTAAAAACAAAAGTTTGCGCATCAACAAATATTATTAAATTGCTATTAAAGTTCTTATACCTATTATCTAATCAAATTATAAAAAATAACTATAAAAGTAACAGTGATTCGCCCTTAGATAATTCGAGCACCTAACTATCACAAAAATTCTACAATTATCACAAAATAGTTGTATACAGTACACACACGTAATTTCGATTTTGCATTATTGCCTTTTAAATTAATTAACAGATAACTAATATTATACAACAAATAATTTTGTTCTCCTTGAATATCAAGTCAGTCTTATGAAACCTTTTCTATTATTACAAAGATTAATACACATGATTAAAACTACTTTTACGGATTTTATCGCGTTTATTTTTACTTTTTATTTTTAATTCCCGACGTTTCGGGCGCTTTCCAGCACCCATGGTCACGGGGGACTGAGATGACTGACGTCCCGATGTCATTGTTAAACCCGGAGTACCTTCAGCTTTTTTAATTATTGTTTATGGTCCGATCTATGCTATATATATATATAAAAAAGCTGAAGGTACTCCGGGTTTAACAATGACATCGGGACGTCAGTCATCTCAGTCCCCCGTGACCATGGGTGCTGGAAAGCGCCCGAAACGTCGGGAATTAAAAATAAAAAGTAAAAATAAACGCGATAAAATCCGTAAAAGTAGTTTTAATCATGTGTAGTGTTCGCGTAAATATAAGAAATCATTAAGATTAATACAATTATTGTAGGAGTTATTAAAACTAAGAACTATTAAGCTTCATCCGATGTATCAAAAATTTCCAAATTAGGTGTAACATTTTGCATCACCAAATTTCTATTAAACCCTTGGTAATGCAATGGTATAGCATTGGTATCACATAGACTTATTAAATCCTTAAATAAGACATTGGAAATTGTTAGACATTTGTCATAAGCGGGCATAAGTTCATTTGAACTCTGAGGGCTAATATTTGTTTTACGTGTACGTGATGAGGTACTATTCGTAGTGTCTAAAACCAAGTAATCATGAGTTTCAAAATCGTACTTAAAAAATATCTTGTTTGGTGTCTCAGGACATGCTTTAACTGCCTTTATTTTTGAGAAAAGGAATTTATTGCCATCTAGTTTTTAATAGGTTTTACTGTAGACTTAAAATTGTAAAAAATTGCATGTGTCAATTCATTAACAATAAATTTATTTTGAATTTTCGCATTCATTATTATTTCATATAATTGATCGGGTTTATATAGTTATATATGTTGTATATGTTTTATTTTTCATATTTTTTCTATGCAGGCATGTATTGAATCGCCTTCATTTTGTGTGTGTCCTATCTATAAAAATCGGTGAAAAATTTATAAGTGTTAATGTACTTGAAACAAATAGATACATCGAAAAAACATATCTATTTCTATTCTGGCCAGAACGATTGTCGGAGTATAACGAAAAGGACTTTATGCCTCTACAAGCTTCGGCTTGAAAAAATTTATATAAGCAACTTGCGATTTCATTAGCACCTCTTTTTGCAATTTGTGCATGCCATAAGAAATAATAACCGTCATGAAATTAAATTATATATAGTAAAATTATATTATGCTGGCTATTTTCTTTTACAATGGAAAATACCCACATTTGACTGAAGTAGACTTAGTACTTTCTCTAAATCAAATACAGCTACAGTTTTTAATTTTGGGTCTGCTGAATCTTTTTCTTATTCTTTATTTCTCTAACAATATTCTTATTTTTAATATGATTTTCGTACTGCTGCTGGAGCTGGAGTTTAGCCTATTCCGTTGCATTTTCATATTCACTGCATATTTTACAAATATCCTTTTTTGGTCTGAAAAAAGAAAGGTTGAATTGTGTATTAAATATTTGAATATATTGGTATTCACTTGCAACTTTTATATTTTGAAAATTTTCGTTTTCTGCAACCCAGACTTTATATAATCGGTGCATTTTTGAAATATTCAAGTTCTGTGATAAATATTGTCGGGTTGTTTTTGCCGTAATTAGTGAGACTCAATACAAGGGAATGATTTTATAAGTTGCTTAGTACTTTGCTCCGTGGCATTTGTTGTTCTATAAGGTCGGTTTGCGTGCTTACCCCGTAGGTCTGTTATTTGTTTACCATTATTATACTTATCAACGACCGTGTAAACAGTTCTTTTTTGAATACCAAGCGTGTGTACACTAAGTAAGAATATTGTTTTACAAACATTGATTTTTGTTACCTGTCCTACATTATTTTTCATTGGCAAATAATATATTATCAAAGTTCGATTTCTTTCCCGTTGTCTCTGAACTTTAATAACTTTAGGTTCCACAATTTCTGTGTTATTTAAAATTAAATGCCACTGAGTGTCATGACAGCCTGTAGCCCAAAATATTCAAATATGTTCAGTCTATCTTCATGGTAAATAGTTTCAAGACACTTCATCTTACATGCTCAAGGATCTCTCATACATTTTTGTGGCTGTGCGCCTATATTTCGAAGTTTCTTCTTTTTACTTTTGTCCACGTGTCCATGTTTCTTTGTCTTTTTCTAGGCTTGTGGTTACCCTCAGTCACTAATAATGGCTGAGACACAGTTGCTTCTATTTCCGGAGCTACGGCTATATTATTTTCTGAGGTGATGGGGGGCGTAGGAAAATTAATTATATTAGCTGAAGCGACAGGTGTAGAGCTACATGAAAGAATTGGAGTGGTTTTTCTCGTATTTGTTATTGGATATTGACTCTAGGAAAATTTCATTTGGCAAAGGTGCAATACCATCTATGTAATACTCTTCTAAATTATAATATTGGTTGATATTTTCATCTTGGTTTAGCCTTTTATAGGTATTATCTATTTCTAGTCTAGTGGTTATGGTATTAGTGGTAGGTATTGACTTTTGAAGACTTGGTAAAAAAATAACTGGCGGTGAAGCTATGAAAATATTATAATCGTTCTGGTTTTTGGTTGTAAATGGGCTTGATAAAAAAGCATCTTCGTTTAAACCGTAAGCTAGATCCTTCAACAACGATGACATTATAAGATCGTTAAAATCTCGATCCGGACTAGAACTAGGGCTTGCATCTGAATGTGTTAAATATTCAGAGACTGCTGGCGAAAATGGCTCTTCATTTGATGACACGCTCAATCTATAATTTATCGAGGATCGTCTACAACTGCGACTCGTAGAAGGTTCATTGTAAAAGTTATCACGTGTCACTGAGTTGTTGTTAGTTAATTGATTTTGCTCATTACAATCAAAAAAAAAATATTATAGTATAATATAACAAATAACATCCTCAGGCCTTTTCCCTCGTTTGTAGCTAGTAAATATGTATTACATTAATATTTAGGCAGATTTGTTAGAACTTAAATCGCATGTAACTGAGAGCGAACCTATAGCCTTTTGCCAAAAATAATCCTTAACACAGCACAGTCCCTAAGAATTTCTTGAAACTACAATAACACAACTCGACCCGGGAACCGAATAAAGTACCTTACGCACAGCCGGCCATAGTCACGATTACTACCACCGATTTATCGAATTTTAATTGTTTAGGCACTTTAAGTTATAAGTATATTATTTTCATTCTGATAGTAAAAAGCCTAAATAATCGATTCATACGGCACGGCTGCTGGATGAGTCATAAATACGTGACTGTACATGTATTATAATTACGTGTACTGCTTCAGAAACAAGGTGGCCATCTACTTATTTAAGCGGGTACCACGTTATGGATAATCTATAAGACCAAACAAGATAACACATTAATATGTATTCATAAAATATAAGACTAATCGTTTTATAGGTCCTTACAGTTTACTACTATAGCGCGACTATGTCCGGCTGTGCATGAGGTACTCTATTTGCTTCTCGGGTCCGGTAGTAGGTAGTTTTATTTCGAGAAGTTCTTAGGGCCTATGCCGAGTATAGAACCAATTTTGGGAAATGGAAATAGGGTCAATCTCAGTTACGTGTGATCTAAGTTTTACTAAATCTATCAAAATGTTAATGTAACATCTCTACTTTTATTTAAATTAAAATACTATCTACTTTAGAACGGCTTAACTACTTACCTAATAAATGCAGAATCTTTTTTGATCTACTGTTACGTTTGTGACTCATTATTAAGTTTGTTATTTTTAAAATATATCATCAGTTAATATTTTTTCTTAAACGACACGTGCAATGTTGACAGTGTCCAACATAGTACATGTATACTCTCTAAGCTTACAGCATACTCGTACACTAGCGACTAGCGAGTCACACGCCGCGAGTGAGTGCGAATATCGCTCTGCCCCTTCGTCCCGCACCGACGTATTCACGTTTACTAATATATTAAAGAATTATTTAGGCGTATTATTACATACTTGATTAACATGTATTTTTTTCGAACGAAATAACGCAGTAATTGTTCTTATTTAATAAAATTTTCGTAGTTAAAAGAAGTAAGTAGACATAATGATGTTCAACTATTTATTAATTTGTGGATGAGCATCATAATCGCATGTAATTACGTAGCGAAGAAAAAGGAAAAGCGGATAAAGATCATAATCATATTTATTTTATTTATCTATATAACTTACGGTACATATGCATATCATAAGTGTTATAACGTTTAAACAAACTTCAAAATTTTTGCGTATATTCACTTATTCCGTTATTTACCAATTAAAAAACCTGTCTGTCTAAAAAAACTGTCAAACGATGTAAATTATGTTTTCTGGCATAAAATCGCCAGAACTAATGATAAAAATATGAAAAGAATGAGCATATGTAACTTTCATCGCTCTTTTCAATCATGTTTCTCGAATGCCTCGTTTCTAGTAAAAAGGGTCTCCGGTTCTCTACACTTACCATACGAAACACAACAGCATTAATTTTTTTTGACCCGAAGCATTTAAGGGCAACCCTACGGTAACGGGGGAGGGATATGGAGAATGCTCATAGCATATAACGCAGCCGGCTGCGTGGAGACTTTTACCCACTAAACTCCACCTTTAGAGATTGGCTTACTGATCTGACAAGGGATGTTTAAACCGTAAACGGACGCGACCCTCCTTGGCAGAAAGAAGGGTGCAAGCGGCGAAAAGCCGCTTAGAAGTGTGCCTAACTAAGGTAGATTAAGGGATATGTTAAATAGGCTCGGCCTGAGACGCCAGGAGGCAGTTCAGGTCAGCCGAAAGCTTGTTAAGGGGGTCCGAGAGAGAGTTTCCCGGTCTGCGCACACTATAGTGAGTGTAAAGAAGGGCTGCATAGGCAGCTGTCTTACAAATGAGGCGATTTGAGTGAGACTCAGAGGCTTTGAAAAATCTGGCAGAGAGTGTCTTGATTAACTGCTGAATTGTTGGGAGCTCTAAATCTCGGCAGTACGTACGTAGTAGAGGTCGGCATTACGGACATAAGAGGGCGAGTTCGTGGCCCTAGGACAGAAGAGATTTTGAACTATTTAAAGTAAATTTATAATGTTGGGTTTGGCATGTGCAAAAATGGGGGCCGCGTAGGTCATAATAGGTCGTATACAGACCTTACATAGGGTTTGCTTGTTGCGGAGGGAAATTTTACCGTGTCTGCCCAACATGCTGTTGAGCCTATCCATGTAAAATCGTGCGGTGCGAGTAACTATCTTGATATGGGGCTTGAAAGTGAGCCCTGCATCAAGGGTGACGCCTAAATATTTGGCTTTTGTTTGCCATGAGACAGGGGTTCCTAACATCCTGATTTGCGGAATGACAGTGAGACGGCGTCGTTTATGTTCAAAGCAAATGGCGGAGCTCTTCTCCGGGTTTACGTCGATATACCATTTTTGGAATCATCATTGTCAGGTCGAGAGACTGAGTGATATTCAGCAGCACCTTGCCACTACTGGTATTAGCGAGGCAGGTCTATTCAGTATGCTTGGAGTTAAAATCTCCAAACATAATGACTGAATTGCCTAATGCAAGGATGGCTTCGAAATCGCTCTTAACGGGGAGGGTTCCGCTAGTGATAATATAGCAGGAGGCTATGATGATAGACTGGTGTCCAGTCATGGCTATTCTAGTTATAGTGGCTTCCATATTGATAAGCGTCGGAGTGGGGATGTGGGAGCAATGAAGCGACTTTTTGTAACAAATGGCAGTACCGCGGCCTTTGCGGTCCGGTCTGTCATCTTGAAGAAGCGAGTACCTTTTGATAGACGAGAGGCCTTTGAGGACCTTAGAACTGAGGTGGGTCTTCTGGAGGAGGAGGAGGTCGGCTTCGCGATCTCGAAGAAAGAGCCTAAGCTCAGGGAGGTTATTTCGCAAACGGCGGATAATAAAGGAATTGTTTCCTTTATTATCCATACATCCATACATACTTGTATATCTGACAAACCCTTTGGTTTGATACATAACAGCATTACGCTACTATAATATATTATATAGAAGACTTAGTTTAATAAAATTTTTGAACTTTGAGCTGGTCAGATATGTATATTTTCTTTGGGATTTTGTTGTAGAAGCGTAAACATTGCCCCGAGAACGAATTATTGATTCGGTAGAGTCGGGTAACTGGTACCACTAACTACGTTAAAGGACTTACACAGCATCGTGAATTGCCATTCGCAATTCCATATTCGACTTAAAATAAATCTTTTCGGAGTATTTCTTTATTAAATCGCTAGTTGTTTTAAGCGTGTTAGTTGTAGGGTCTGTTTTGACCTTTTTATATGTACTTTCGTCCGATAAAAGTTGTTGTATTTTAAAATTATATTCCGACGCGTCCATTACCACCGTAGCATTTCCTTTATCCGCGCGGAGAATCGTGAGTTCTGGTCTGTTCCGTAAGTTATTTAGCGCTGTAAATTCGTCTTTGGGAAGGTCTGGTTTCGGCACTGAACTACGACGTAACAAGGACGAAATATCTTGACGTATGGCCTCCAAATCTTCCTTACCGATATTATTCTTAAACAGAAAATCCTCAACACTGCAGATAATTTCTTCGTACGGGATTTTTCGCGGAGTTAATGCGAAGTTCATTCCCTTCGCTAATACTTTCATTGTCGGTTCGTCCAGTGTATGTTTTGACAAATTATAGACAGTGCGTTGTTTATAGTTTGTGTCTATGGTGAACGGTTGTTTATTGTTCTGGCGTTGACTTGGATGTTTGGCATTTGATTTGATCTATAGATACTATAAGCTCGTTTTGCGTATATCGGACCAAAAATTAATATTAAAAAACTGAAGGTAGCCGGACTAACTATGACATTGGGACGTCAAACATCTCAGTCCCTCCCGTGACCATGGGCGCTGTAAAGCACCCGAAACATCAGGATAATAATAAAAATAAATTAATGTAATTAAACGCGATAAAATCCGTAAATAATAGTTTTATTCAATGTGTAGTGTTCGCGTAAATTTAAGAAATCATTATGTGAACCTAAGCTTACCATTTTATTTCATTTGTATATTATATAGGTGACCTTTGGTAAACAATAATACTACTCTATTTAGTCTATGAAATGAATTTATATTTTGTATATCTGGAGTTGGTACAAAATCGGTTATTAATATTGGTAAATCAAAAAAAAGGCTTATTTATATTTTTTAGACAATTATATATATATTTTAATAGTTACAAAAATATTTCAAAACAAAATATATTTGCATTTCTACAACCACCATCAAAGTATTTAAGACACACCATTACTTTAGTAATAAAAATTCTTAAAAAGTATTATAACTCTAAATTGTAAAATCAGTCTCATAACAAAATAAACAAAAAAAAATACCATTTTTAAAAACAAAAGTTTGCGCATCAACAAATATTATTAAATTGCTATTAAAGTTCTTATACCTATTATCTAATCAAATTATAAAAAATAACTATAAAAGTAACAGTGATTCGCCCTTAGATAATTCGAGCACCTAACTATCACAAAAATTCTACAATTATCACAAAATAGTTGTATACAGTACACACACGTAATTTCGATTTTGCATTATTGCCTTTTAAATTAATTAACAGATAACTAATATTATACAACAAATAATTTTGTTCTCCTTGAATATCAAGTCAGTCTTATGAAACCTTTTCTATTATTACAAAGATTAATACAATTATTGTAGGAGTTATTAAAACTAAGAACTATTAAGCTTCATCCGATGTATCAAAAATTTCCAAATTAGGTGTAACATTTTGCATCACCAAATTTCTATTAAACCCTTGGTAATGCAATGGTATAGCATTGGTATCACATAGACTTATTAAATCCTTAAATAAGATGGAAATTGTTAGACATTTGTCATAAGCGGGCATAAGTTCATTTGAACTCTGAGGGCTAATATTTGTTTTACGTGTACGTGATGAGGTACTATTCGTAGTGTCTAAAACCAAGTAATCATGAGTTTCAAAATCGTACTTAAAAAATATCTTGTTTGGTGTCTCAGGACATGCTTTAACTGCCTTTATTTTTGAGAAAAGGAATTTATTGCCATCTAGTTTTAATAGGTTTTACTGTAGACTTAAAATTGTAAAAAATTGCATGTGTCAATTCATTAACAATAAATTTATTTTGAATTTTCGCATTCATTATTATTTCATATAATTGATCGGGTTTATATAGTTATATATGTTGTATATGTTTTATTTTTCATATTTTTTCTATGCAGGCATGTATTGAATCGCCTTCATTTTGTGTGTGTCCTATCTAT
Source organism: Parnassius smintheus behrii (assembly GCA_036936625.1). Classification (NCBI taxonomy): domain Eukaryota; kingdom Metazoa; phylum Arthropoda; class Insecta; order Lepidoptera; family Papilionidae; genus Parnassius; species Parnassius smintheus. Next base: position 2,502,093 of record JAUPFT010000021.1, on the reverse strand, counting down.
AAAAATCGGTGAAAAATTTATAAGTGTTAATGTACTTGAAACAAATAGATACATCGAAAAAACATATCTATTTCTATTCTGGCCAGAACGATTGTCGGAGTATAACGAAAAGGACTTTATGCCTCTACAAGCTTCGGCTTGAAAAAATTTATATAAGCAACTTGCGATTTCATTAGCACCTCTTTTTGCAATTTGTGCATGCCATAAGAAATAATAACCCTGTCATGCAATTAAATTATATATAGTAAAATTATATTATGCTGGCTATTTTCTTTTACAATGGAAAATACCCACATTTGACTGAAGTAGACTTAGTATTTTCTCTAAATCAAATACAGCTACAGTTTTTAATTTTGGGTCTGCTGAATCTTTTTCTTATTCTTTATTTCTCTAACAATATTCTTATTTTTAATATGATTTTCGTACTGCTGCTGGAGCTGGAGTTTAGCCTATTCCGTTGCATTTTCATATTCACTGCATATTTTACAAATATCCTTTTTTGGTCTGAAAAAAGAAAGGTTGAATTGTGTATTAAATATTTGAATATATTGGTATTCACTTGCAACATTTATATTTTGAAAATTTTCGTTTTCTGCAACCCAGACTTTATATAATCGGTGCATTTTTGAAATATTCAAGTTCTGTGATAAATATTGTCGGGTTGTTTTTGCCGTAATTAGTGAGACTCAATACAAGGGAATGATTTTATAAGTTGCTTAGTACTTTGCTCCGTGGCATTTGTTGTTCTATAAGGTCGGTTTGCGTGCTTACCCCGTAGGTCTGTTATTTGTTTACCATTATTATACTTATCAACGACCGTGTAAACAGTTCTTTTTTGAATACCAAGCGTGTGTACACTAAGTAAGAATATTGTTTTACAAACATTGATTTTTGTTACCTGTCCTACATTATTTTTCATTGGCAAATAATATATTATCAAAGTTCGATTTCTTTCCCGTTGTCTTTGAACTTTAATAACTTTAGGTTCCACAATTTCTGTGTTATTTAAAATTAAATGCCACTGAGTGTCATGACAGCCTGTAGCCCAAAATATTCAAATGTGTTCAGTCTATCTTCATGGTAAATAGTTTCAAGACACTTCATCTTACATGCTCAAGGATCTCTCATACATTTTTGTGGCTGTGCGCCTATATTTCGAAGTTTCTTCTTTTTACTTTTGTCCACGTGTCCATGTTTCTTTGTCTTTTTCTAGGCTTGTGGTTACCCTCAGTCACTAATAGTGGCTGAGATACAGTTGCTTCTATTTCCGGAGCTACGGCTATATTATTTTCTGAGGTGATGGGGGGCGTAGGAAAATTAATTATATTAGCTGAAGCGACAGGTGTAGAGCTACATGAAAGAATTGGAGTGGTTTTTCTCGTATTTGTTATTGGATATTGACTCTAGGAAAATTTCATTTGGCAAAGGTGCAATACCATCTATGTAATACTCTTCTAAATTATAATATTGGTTGATATTTTCATCTTGGTTTAGCCTTTTATAGGTATTATCTATTTCTAGTCTAGTGGTTATGGTATTAGTGGTAGGTATTGACTTTTGAAGACTTGGTAAAAAAATAACTGGCGGTGAAGCTATGAAAATATTATAATCGTTCTGGTTTTTGGTTGTAAATGGGCTTGATAAAAAAGCATCTTCGTTTAAACCGTAAGCTAGATCCTTCAACAACGATGACATTATAAGATCGTTAAAATCTCGATCCGGACTAGAACTAGGGCTTGCATCTGAATGTGTTAAATATTCAGAGACTGCTGGCGAAAATGGCTCTTCATTTGATGACACGCTCAATCTATAATTTATCGAGGATCGTCTACAACTGCGACTCGTAGAAGGTTCATTGTAAAAGTTATCATGTGTCACTGAGTTGTTGTTAGTTAATTGATTTTGCTCATTACAATCAAAAAAAAAAATTATAGTATAATATAACAAATAACATCCTCAGGCCTTTTCCCTCGTTTGTAGCTAGTAAATATGTATTACATTAATATTTAGGCAGATTTGTTAGAACTTAAATCGCATGTAACTGAGAGCGAACCTATAGCCTTTTGCCAAAAATAATCCTTAACACAGCACAGTCCCTAAGAATTTCTTGAAACTACAATAACACAACTCGACCCGGGAACCGAATAAAGTACCTTACGCACAGCCGGCCATAGTCACGATTACTACCACCGATTTATCGAATTTTAATTGTTTAGGCACTTTAAGTTATAAGTATATTATTTTCATTCTGATAGTAAAAAGCCTAAATAATCGATTCATACGGCACGGCTGCTGGATGAGTCATAAATACGTGACTGTACATGTATTATAATTACGTGTACTGCTTCAGAAACAAGGTGGCCATCTACTTATTTAAGCGGGTACCACGTTATGGATAATCTATAAGACCAAACAAGATAACACATTAATATGTATTCATAAAATATAAGACTAATCGTTTTATAGGTCCTTACAGTTTACTACTATAGCGCGACTATGTCCGGCTGTGCATGAGGTACTCTATTTGCTTCTCGGGTCCGGTAGTAGGTAGTTTTATTTCGAGAAGTTCTTAGGGCCTATGCCGAGTTTAGAACCAATTTTGGGAAATGGAAAAAGGGTCAATCTCAGTTACGTGCGATCTAAGTTTTACTAAATCTATCAAAATGTTAATGTAACATCTCTACTTTTATTTAAATTAAAATACTATCTACTTTAGAACGGCTTAACTACTTACCTAATAAATGCAGAATCTTTTTTGATCTACTGTTACGTTTGTGACTCATTATTAAGTTTGTTATTTTTAAAATATATCATCAGTTAATATTTTTTCTTAAACGACACGTGCAATGTTGACAGTGTCCAACATAGTACATGTATACTCTCTAAGCTTACAGCATACTCGTACACTAGCGACTAGCGAGTCACACGCCGCGAGTGAGTGCGAATATCGCTCTGCCCCTTCGTCCCGCACCGACGTATTCACGTTTACTAATATATTAAAGAATTATTTACGCGTATTATTACATACACGATTAACATGTATTTTTTTCGAACGAATAACGCAGTAATTGTTCTTATTTAATAAAATTTTCGTAGTTAAAAGAAGTAAGTAGACATAATGATGTTCAACTATTTATTAATTTGTGGATGAGCATCATAATCGCGTGTAATTACGTAGCGAAGAAAAAGGAAAAGCGGATAAAGATCATAATCATATTTATTTTATTTATCTATATAACTTACGGTACATATGCATATCATAAGTGTTATAACGTTTAAACAAACTTCAAAATTTTTGCGTATATTCACTTATTCCGTTATTTACCAATTAAAAAACCTGTCTGTCTAAAAAAACTGTCAAACGATGTAAATTATGTTTTCTGGCATAAAATCGCCAGAACTAATGATAAAAATATGAAAAGAATGAGCATATGTAACTTTCATCGCTCTTTTCAATCATGTTTCTCGAATGCCTCGTTTCTAGTAAAAAGGGTCTCCGGTTCTCTACACTTACCATACGAAACACAACAGCATTAATTTTTTTTGACCCGAAGCATTTAAGGGCAACCCTACGGTAACGGGGGAGGGATATGGAGAATGCTCATAGCATATAACGCAGCCGGCTGCGTGGAGACTTTTACCCACTAAACTCCACCTTTAGAGATTGGCTTACTGATCTGACAAGGGATGTTTAAACCGTAAACGGACGCGACCCTCCTTGGCAGAAAGAAGGGTGCAAGCGGCGAAAAGCCGCTTAGAAGTGTGCCTAACTAAGGTAGATTAAGGGATATGTTAAATAGGCTCGGCCTGAGACGCCAGGAGGCAGTTCAGGTCAGCCGAAAGCTTGTTAAGGGGGTCCGAGAGAGAGTTTCCCGGTCTGCGCACACTATAGTGAGTGTAAAGAAGGGCTGCATAGGCAGCTGTCTTACAAATGAGGCGATTTGAGTGAGACTCAGAGGCTTTGAAAAATCTGGCAGAGAGTGTCTTGATTAACTGCTGAATTGTTGGGAGCTCTAAATCTCGGCAGTACGTACGTAGTAGAGGTCGGCATTACGGACATAAGAGGGCGAGTTCGTGGCCCTAGGACAGAAGAGATTTTGAACTATTTAAAGTAAATTTATAATGTTGGGTTTGGCATGTGCAAAAATGGGGGCCGCGTAGGTCATAATAGGTCGTATACAGACCTTACATAGGGTTTGCTTGTTGCGGAGGGAAATTTTACCGTGTCTGCCCAACATGCTGTTGAGCCTATCCATGTAAAATCGTGCGGTGCGAGTAACTATCTTGATATGGGGCTTGAAAGTGAGCCCTGCATCAAGGGTGACGCCTAAATATTTGGCTTTTGTTTGCCATGAGACAGGGGTTCCTAACATCCTGATTTGCGGAATGACAGTGAGACGGCGTCGTTTATGTTCAAAGCAAATGGCGGAGCTCTTCTCCGGGTTTACGTCGATATACAATTTTTGGAATCATCATTGTCAGGTCGAGAGACTGAGTGATATTCAGCAGCACCTTGCCACTACTGGTAGTAGCGAGGCAGGTCTATTCAGTATGCTTGGAGTTAAAATCTCCAAACATAATGACTGAATTGCCTAATGCAAGGATGGCTTCGAAATCGCTCTTAACGGGGAGGGTTCCGCTAGAGATAATATAGCAGGAGGCTATGATGATAGACTGGTGTCCAGTCATCGCTATTCTAGTTATAGTGGCTTCCATATTGATAAGCGTCGGAGTGGGGATGTGGGAGCAATGAAGCGACTTTTTGTAACAAATGGCAGTACCGCGGCCTTTGCGGTCCGGTCTGTCATCTCGAAGAAGCGAGTATCTTTTGATAGACGAGAGGCCTTTGAGGACCTTAGAACTGAGGTGGGTCTTCTGGAGGAGGAGGAGGTCGGCTTCGCGATCTCGAAGAAAGAGCCTAAGCTCAGGGAGGTTATTTCGCAAACGGCGGATAATAAAGGACTTGTTTCCTTTATTATCCATACATCCATACATACTCGTATATCTGACAAACCCTTTGGTTTGATACATAACAGCATTACGCTACTATAATATATTATATAGAAGACTTAGTTTAATAAAATTTTTGAACTTTGAGCTGGTCAGATATGTATATTTTCTTTGGGATTTTGTTGTAGAAGCGTAAACATTGCCCCGAGAACGAATTATTGATTCGGTAGAGTCGGGTAACTGGTACCACTAACTACGTTAAAGGACTTACACAGCATCGTGAATTGCCATTCGCAATTCCATATTCGACTTAAAATAAATCTTTTCGGAGTATTTCTTTATTAAATCGCTAGTTGTTTTAAGCGTGTTAGTTGTAGGGTCTGTTTTGACCTTTTTATATGTACTTTCGTCCGATAAAAGTTGTTGTATTTTAAAATTATATTCCGACGCGTCCATTACCACCGTAGCATTTCCTTTATCCGCGCGGAGAATCGTGAGTTCTGGTCTGTTCCGTAAGTTATTTAGCGCTATAAATTCGTCTTTGGGAAGGTCTGGTTTCAGCACTGAACTACGACGTAACAAGGACGAAATATCTTGACGTATGGCCTCCAAATCTTCCTTACCGATATTATTCTTAAACAGAAAATCCTCAACACTGCAGATAATTTCTTCGTACGGGATTTTTCGCGGAGTTAATGCGAAGTTCATTCCCTTCGCTAATACTTTCATTGTCGGTTCGTCCAGTGTATGTTTTGACAAATTATAGACAGTGCGTTGTTTATAGTTTGTGTCTATGGTGAACGGTTGTTTATTGTTCTGGCGTTGACTTGGATGTTTGGCATTTGATTTGATCTATAGATACTATAAGCTCGTTTTGCGTATATCGGACCAAAAATTAATATTAAAAAACTGAAGGTAGCCGGACTAACTATGACATTGGGACGTCAAACATCTCAGTCCCTCCCGTGACCATGGGCGCTGTAAAGCACCCGAAACATCAGGATAATAATAAAAATAAATTAATGTAATTAAACGCGATAAAATCCGTAAATAATAGTTTTATTCAATGTGTAGTGTTCGCGTAAATTTAAGAAATCATTATGTGAACCTAAGCTTACCATTTTATTTCATTTGTATATTATATAGGTGACCTTTGGTAAACAATAATACTACTCTATTTAGTCTATGAAATGAATTTATATTTTGTATATCTGGAGTTGGTACAAAATCGGTTATTAATATTGGTAAATCAAAAAAAAAAGGCTTATTTATATTTTTTAGACAATTATATATATATTTTAATAGTTACAAAAATATTTCAAAACAAAATATATTTGCATTTCTACAACCACCATCAAAGTATTTAAGACACACCATTACTTTAGTAATAAAAATTCTTAAAAAGTATTATAACTCTAAAGTGTAAAATCAGTCTCATAACAAACTAAACAAAAAAAAAATACCATTTTTAAAAACAAAAGTTTGCGCATCAACAAATATTATTAAATTGCTATTAAAGTTCTTATACCTATTATCTAATCAAATTATAAAAAATAACTATAAAAGTAACAGTGATTCGCCCTTAGATAATTCGAGCACCTAACTATCACAAAAATTCTACAATTATCACAAAATAGTTGTATACAGTACACACACGTAATTTCGATTTTGCATTATTGCCTTTTAAATTAATTAACAGATAACTAATATTATACAACAAATAATTTTGTTCTCCTTGAATATCAAGTCAGTCTTATGAAACCTTTTCTATTATTACAAAGATTAATACACATGATTAAAACTACTTTTACGGATTTTATCGCGTTTATTTTTACTTTTTATTTTTAATTCCCGACGTTTCGGGCGCTTTCCAGCACCCATGGTCACGGGGGACTGAGATGACTGACGTCCCGATGTCATTGTTAAACCCGGAGTACCTTCAGCTTTTTTAATTATTGTTTATGGTCCGATCTATGCTATATATATATAAAAAAGCTGAAGGTACTCCGGGTTTAACAATGACATCGGGACGTCAGTCATCTCAGTCCCCCGTGACCATGGGTGCTGGAAAGCGCCCGAAACGTCGGGAATTAAAAATAAAAAGTAAAAATAAACGCGATAAAATCCGTAAAAGTAGTTTTAATCATGTGTAGTGTTCGCGTAAATATAAGAAATCATTAAGATTAATACAATTATTGTAGGAGTTATTAAAACTAAGAACTATTAAGCTTCATCCGATGTATCAAAAATTTCCAAATTAGGTGTAACATTTTGCATCACCAAATTTCTATTAAACCCTTGGTAATGCAATGGTATAGCATTGGTATCACATAGACTTATTAAATCCTTAAATAAGACATTGGAAATTGTTAGACATTTGTCATAAGCGGGCATAAGTTCATTTGAACTCTGAGGGCTAATATTTGTTTTACGTGTACGTGATGAGGTACTATTCGTAGTGTCTAAAACCAAGTAATCATGAATTTCAAAATCGTACTTAAAAAATATCTTGTTTGGTGTCTCAGGACATGCTTTAACTGCCTTTATTTTTGAGAAAAGGAATTTATTGCCATCTAGTTTTTAATAGGTTTTACTGTAGACTTAAAATTGTAAAAAATTGCATGTGTCAATTCATTAACAATAAATTTATTTTGAATTTTCGCATTCATTATTATTTCATATAATTGATCGGGTTTATATAGTTATATATGTTGTATATGTTTTATTTTTCATATTTTTTCTATGCAGGCATGTATTGAATCGCCTTCATTTTGTGTGTGTCCTATCTATAAAAATCGGTGAAAAATTTATAAGTGTTAATGTACTTGAAACAAATAGATACATCGAAAAAACATATCTATTTCTATTCTGGCCAGAACGATTGTCGGAGTATAACGAAAAGGACTTTATGCCTCTACAAGCTTCGGCTTGAAAAAATTTATATAAGCAACTTGCGATTTCATTAGCACCTCTTTTTGCAATTTGTGCATGCCATAAGAAATAATAACCCTGTCATGAAATTAAATTATATATAGTAAAATTATATTATGCTGGCCTAAATAATCGATTCATACGGCACGGCTGCTGGATGAGTCATAAATACGTGACTGTACATGTATTATAATTACGTGTACTGCTTCAGAAACAAGGTGGCCATCTACTTATTTAAGCGGGTACCACGTTATGGATAATCTATAAGACCAAACAAGATAACACATTAATATGTATTCATAAAATATAAGACTAATCGTTTTATAGGTCCTTACAGTTTACTACTATAGCGCGACTATGTCCGGCTGTGCATGAGGTACTCTATTTGCTTCTCGGGTCCGGTAGTAGGTAGTTTTATTTCGAGAAGTTCTTAGGGCCTATGCCGAGTTTAGAACCAATTTTGGGAAATGGAAATAGGGTCAATCTCAGTTACGTGCGATCTAAGTTTTACTAAATCTATCAAAATGTTAATGTAACATCTCTACTTTTATTTAAATTAAAATACTATCTACTTTAGAACGGCTTAACTACTTACCTAATAAATGCAGAATCTTTTTTGATCTACTATTACGTTTGTGACTCATTATTAAGTTTGTTATTTTTAAAATATATCATCAGTTAATATTTTTTCTTAAACGACACGTGCAATGTTGATAGTGTCCAACATAGTACATGTATACTCTCTAAGCTTACAGCATACTCGTACACTAGCGACTAGCGAGTCACACGCCGCGAGTGAGTGCGAATATCGCTCTGCCCCTTCGTCCCGCACCGACGTATTCACGTTTACTAATATATTAAAGAATTATTTAGGCGTATTATTACATACTTGATTAACATGTATTTTTTTCGAACGAAATAACGCAGTAATTGTTCTTATTTAATAAAATTTTCGTAGTTAAAAGAAGTAAGTAGACATAATGATGTTCAACTATTTATTAATTTGTGGATGAGCATCATAATCGCGTGTAATTACGTAGCGAAGAAAAAGGAAAAGCGGATAAAGATCATAATCATATTTATTTTATTTATCTATATAACTTACGGTACATATGCTTATCATAAGTGTTATAACGTTTAAACAAACTTCAAAATTTTTGCGTATATTCACTTATTCCGTTATTTACCAATTAATAAACCTGTCTGTCTAAAAAAACTGTCAAACGATGTAAATTATGTTTTCTGGCATAAAATCGCCAGAACTAATGATAAAAATATGAAAAGAATGAGCATACATATGTAACTTTCATCGCTCTTTTCAATCATGTTTCTCGAATGCCTCGTTTCTAGTAAAAAGGGTCTCCGGTTCTCTACACTTACCATACGAAACACAACAGCATTAATTTTTTTTGACCCGAAGCATTTAAGGGCAAACCTACGGTAACGGGGGAGGGATATGGAGAATGCTCATAGCATATAACGCAGCCGGCTGCGTGGAGACTTTTACCCACTAAACTCCACCTTTAGAGATTGGCTTACTGATCTGACAAGGGATGTTTAAACCGTAAACGGACGCGACCCTCCTTGGCAGAAAGAAGGGTGCAAGCGGCGAAAAGCCGCTTAGAAGTGTGCCTAACTAAGGTAGATTAAGGGATATGTTAAATAGGCTCGGCCTGAGACGCCAGGAGGCAGTTCAGGTCAGCCGAAAGCTTGTTAAGGGGGGTCCGAGAGAGAGTTTCCCGGTCTGCGCATACTATAGTGAGTGTAAAGAAGGGCTGCATAGGCAGCTGTCTTACAAATGAGGCGATTTGAGTGAGACTCAGAGGCTTTGAAAAATCTGGCAGAGAGTGTCTTGATTAACTGCTGAATTGTTGGGAGCTCTAAATCTCGGCAGTACGTACGTAGTAGAGGTCGGCATTACGGACATAAGAGGGCGAGTTCGTGGCCCTAGGACAGAAGAGATTTTGAACTATTTAAAGTAAATTTATAATGTTGGGTTTGGCATGTGCAAAAATGGGGGCCGCGTAGGTCATAATAGGTCGTATACAGACCTTACATAGGGTTTGCTTGTTGCGGAGGGAAATTTTACCGTGTCTGCCCAACATGCTGTTGAGCCTATCCATGTAAAATCGTGCGGTGCGAGTAACTATCTTGATATGGGGCTTGAAAGTGAGCCCTGCATCAAGGGTGACGCCTAAATATTTGGCTTTTGTTTGCCATGAGACAGGGGTTCCTAACATCCTGATTTGCGGAATGACAGTGAGACGGCGTCGTTTATGTTCAAAGCAAATGGCGGAGCTCTTCTCCGGGTTTACGTCGATATACCATTTTTGGAATCATCATTGTCAGGTCGAGAGACTGAGTGATATTCAGCGGCACCTTGCCACTACTGGTAGTAGCGAGGCAGGTCTATTCAGTATGCTTGGAGTTAAAATCTCCAAACATAATGACTGAATTGCCTAATGCAAGGATGGCTTCGGAGGAGGAGGAGGTCGGCTTCGCGATCTCGAAGAAAGAGCCTAAGCTCAGGGAGGTTATTTCGCAAACGGCGGATAATAAAGGACTTGTTTCCTTTATTATCCACACATCCATACATACTCGTATATCTGACAAACCCTTTGGTTTGATACATAACAGCATTACGCTACTATAATATATTATATAGAAGACTTAGTTTAATAAAATTTTTGAACTTTGAGCTGGTCAGATATGTATATTTTCTTTGGGATTTTGTTGTAGAAGCGTAAACATTGCCCCGAGAACGAATTATTGATTCGGTAGAGTCGGGTAACTGGTACCACTAACTACGTTAAAGGACTTACACAGCATCGTGAATTGCCATTCGCAATTCCATATTCGACTTAAAATAAATCTTTTCGGAGTATTTCTTTATTAAATCGCTAGTTGTTTTAAGCGTGTTAGTTGTAGGGTCTGTTTTGACCTTTTTATATGTTCTTTCGTCCGATAAAAGTTGTTGTATTTTAAAATTATATTCCGACGCGTCCATTACCACCGTAGCATTTCCTTTATCCGCGCGGAGAATCGTGAGTTATGGTCTGTTCCGTAAGTTATTTAGCGCTATAAATTCGTCTTTGGGAAGGTCTGGTTTCGGCACTGAACTACGACGTAACAAGGACGAAATATCTTGACGTATGGCCTCCAAATCTTCCTTACCCATATTATTCTTAAACAGAAAATCCTCAACACTGCAGATAATTTCTTCGTACGGGATTTTTCGCGGAGTTAATGCGAAGTTCATTCCCTTCGCTAATACTTTCATTGTCGGTTCGTCCAGTGTATGTTTTGACAAATTATAGACAGTGCGTTGTTTATAGTTTGTGTCTATGGTGAACGGTTGTTTATTGTTCTGGCGTTGACTTGGATGTTTGGCATTTGATTTGATCTATAGATACTATAAGCTCGTTTTGCGTATATCGGACCAAAAATTAATATTAAAAAACTGAAGGTAGCCGGACTAACTATGACATTGGGACGTCAAACATCTCAGTCCCTCCCGTGACCATGGTCGCTGTAAAGCATCCGAAACATCAGGATAATAATAAAAATAAATTAATGTAATTAAACGCGATAAAATTCCGTAAATAATAGTTTTATTCAATGTGTAGTGTTCGCGTAAATTTAAGAAATCATTATGTGAACCTAAGCTTACCATTTTATTTCATTTGTATATTATATAGGTGACCTTTGGTAAACAATAATACTACTCTATTTAGTCTATGAAATGAATTTATATTTTGTATATCTGGAGTTGGTACAAAATCGGTTATTAATATTGGTAAATCAAAAAAAAAAGGCTTATTTATATTTTTTAGACAATTATATATATATTTTAATAGTTACAAAAATATTTCAAAACAAAATATATTTGCATTTCTACAACCACCATCAAAGTATTTAAGACACACCATTACTTTAGTAATAAAAATTCTTAAAAAGTATTATAACTTTAAAGTGTAAAATCAGTCTCATAACAAAATAAACAAAAAAAATACCATTTTTAAAAACAAAAGTTTGCGCATCAACAAATATTATTAAATTGCTATTAAAGTTCTTATACCTATTATCTAATCAAATTATAAAAAATAACTATAAAAGTAACAGTGATTCGCCCTTAGATAATTCGAGCACCTAACTATCACAAAAATTCTACAATTATCACAAAATAGTTGTATACAGTACACACACGTAATTTCGATTTTGCATTATTGCCTTTTAAATTAATTAACAGATAACTAATATTATACAACAAATAATTTTGTTCTCCTTGAATATCAAGTCAGTCTTATGAAACCTTTTCTATTATTACAAAGATTAATACAATTATTGTAGGAGTTATTAAAACTAAGAACTATTAAGCTTCATCCGATGTATCAAAAATTTCCAAATTAGGTGTAACATTTTGCATCACCAAATTTCTATTAAACCCTTGGTAATGCAATGGTATAGCATTGGTATCACATAGACTTATTAAATCCTTAAATAAGACATTGGAAATTGTTAGACATTTGTCATAAGCGGGCATAAGTTCATTTGAACTCTGAGGGCTAATATTTGTTTTACGTGTACGTGATGAGGTACTATTCGTAGTGTCTAAAACCAAGTAATCATGAGTTTCAAAATCGTACTTAAAAAATATCTTGTTTGGTGTCTCAGGACATGCTTTAACTGCCTTTATTTTTGAGAAAAGGAATTTATTGCCATCTAGTTTTAATAGGTTTTACTGTAGACTTAAAATTGTAAAAAATTGCATGTGTCAATTCATTAACAATAAATTTATTTTGAATTTTCGCATTCATTATTATTTCATATAATTGATCGGGTTTATATAGTTATATATGTTGTATATGTTTTATTTTTCATATTTTTTCTATGCAGGCATGTATTGAATCGCCTTCATTTTGTGTGTGTCCTATCTATAAAAATCGGTGAAAAATTTATAAGTGTTAATGTACTTGAAACAAATAGATACATCGAAAAAACATATCTATTTCTATTCTGGCCAGAACGATTGTCGGAGTATAACGAAAAGGACTTTATGCCTCTACAAGCTTCGGCTTGAAAAAATTTATATAAGCAACTTGCGATTTCATTAGCACCTCTTTTTGCAATTTGTGCATGCCATAAGAAATAATAACCCTGTCATGAAATTAAATTATATATAGTAAAATTATATTATGCTGGCTATTTTCTTTTACAATGGAAAATACCCACATTTGACTGAAGTAGACTTAGTACTTTCTCTAAATCAAATACAGCTACAGTTTTTAATTTTGGGTCTGCTGAATCTTTTTCTTATTCTTTATTTCTCTAACAATATTCTTATTTTTAATATGATTTTCGTACTGCTGCTGGAGCTGGAGTTTAGCCTATTCCGTTGCATTTTCATATTCACTGCATATTTTACAAATATCCTTTTTTGGTCTGAAAAAAGAAAGGTTGAATTGTGTATTAAATATTTGAATATATTGGTATTCACTTGCAACTTTTATATTTTGAAAATTTTCGTTTTCTGCAACCCAGACTTTATATAATCGGTGCATTTTTGAAATATTCAAGTTCTGTGATAAATATTGTCGGGTTGTTTTTGCCGTAATTAGTGAGACTCAATACAAGGGAATGATTTTATAAGTTGCTTAGTACTTTGCTCCGTGGCATTTGTTGTTCTATAAGGTCGGTTTGCGTGCTTACCCCGTAGGTCTGTTATTTGTTTACCATTATTATACTTATCAACGACCGTGTAAACAGTTCTTTTTTGAATACCAAGCGTGTGTACACTAAGTAAGAATATTGTTTTACAAACATTGATTTTTGTTACCTGTCCTACATTATTTTTCATTGGCAAATAATATATTATCAAAGTTCGATTTCTTTCCCGTTGTCTCTGAACTTTAATAACTTTAGGTTCCACAATTTCTGTATTATTTAAAATTAAATGCCACTGAGTGTCATGACAGCCTGTAGCCCAAAATATTCAAATATGTTCAGTCTATCTTCATGGTAAATAGTTTCAAGACACTTCATCTTACATGCTCAAGGATCTCTCATACATTTTTGTGGCTGTGCGCCTATATTTCGAAGTTTCTTCTTTTTACTTTTGTCCACGTGTCCATGTTTCTTTGTCTTTTTCTAGGCTTGTGGTTACCCTCAGTCACCAATAATGGCTGAGACACAGTTGCTTCTATTTCCGGAGCTACGGCTATATTATTTTCTGAGGTGATGGGGGGCGTAGGAAAATTAATTATATTAGCTGAAGCGACAGGTGTAGAGCTACATGAAAGAATTGGAGTGGTTTTTCTCGTATTTGTTATTGGATATTGACTCTAGGAAAATTTCATTTGGCAAAGGTGCAATACCATCTATGTAATACTCTTCTAAATTATAATATTGGTTGATATTTTCATCTTGGTTTAGCCTTTTATAGGTATTATCTATTTCTAGTCTAGTGGTTATGGTATTAGTGGTAGGTATTGACTTTTGAAGACTTGGTAAAAAAATAACTGGCGGTGAAGCTATGAAAATATTATAATCGTTCTGGTTTTTGGTTGTAAATGGGCTTGATAAAAAAGCATCTTCGTTTAAACCGTAAGCTAGATCCTTCAACAACGATGACATTATAAGATCGTTAAAATCTCGATCCGGACTAGAACTAGGGCTTGCATCTGAATGTGTTAAATATTCAGAGACTGCTGGCGAAAATGGCTCTTCATTTGATGACACGCTCAATCTATAATTTATCGAGGATCGTCTACAACTGCGACTCGTAGAAGGTTCATTGTAAAAGTTATCATGTGTCACTGAGTTGTTGTTAGTTAATTGATTTTGCTCATTACAATCAAAAAAAAAAATATTATAGTATAATATAACAAATAACATCCTCAGGCTTTTTCCCTCGTTTGTAGCTAGTAAATATGTATTACATTAATATTTAGGCAGATTTGTTAGAACTTAAATCGCATGTAAGGATTATTTTTGGCAAAAGGCTATAGGAGAGCGAACCTATAGCCTTTTGCCAAAAATAATCCTTAACACAGCACAGTCCCTAAGAATTTCTTGAAACTACAATAACACAACTCGACCCGGGAACCGAATAAAGTACCTTACGCACAGCCGGCCATAGTCACGATTACTACCACCGATTTATCGAATTTTAATTGTTTAGGCACTTTAAGTTATAAGTATATTATTTTCATTCTGATAGTAAAAAGCCTAAATAATCGATTCATACGGCACGGCTGCTGGATGAGTCATAAATACGTGACTGTACATGTATTATAATTACGTGTACTGCTTCAGAAACAAGGTGGCCATCTACTTATTTAAGCGGGTACCACGTTATGGATAATCTATAAGACCAAACAAGATAACACATTAATATGTATTCATAAAATATAAGACTAATCGTTTTATAGGTCCTTACAGTTTACTACTATAGCGCGACTATGTCCGGCTGTGCATGAGGTACTCTATTTGCTTCTCGGGTCCGGTAGTAGGTAGTTTTATTTCGAGAAGTTCTTAGGGCCTATGCCGAGTTTAGAACCAATTTTGGGAAATGGAAATAGGGTCAATCTCAGTTACGTGCGATCTAAGTTTTACTAAATCTATCAAAATGTTAATGTAACATCTCTACTTTTATTTAAATTAAAATACTATCTACTTTAGAACGGCTTAACTACTTACCTAATAAATGCAGAATCTTTTTTGATCTACTATTACGTTTGTGACTCATTATTAAGTTTGTTATTTTTAAAATATATCATCAGTTAATATTTTTTCTTAAACGACACGTGCAATGTTGACAGTGTCCAACATAGTACATGTATACTCTCTAAGCTTACAGCATACTCGTACACTAGCGACTAGCGAGTCACACGCCGCGAGTGAGTGCGAATATCGCTCTGCCCCTTCGTCCCGCACCGACGTATTCACGTTTACTAATATATTAAAGAATTATTTAGGCGTATTATTACATACTTGATTAACATGTATTTTTTTCGAACGAAATAACGCAGTAATTGTTCTTATTTAATAAAATTTTCGTAGTTAAAAGAAGTAAGTAGACATAATGATGTTCAACTATTTATTAATTTGTGGATGAGCATCATAATCGCGTGTAATTACGTAGCGAAGGAAAAGGAAAAGCGGATAAAGATCATAATCATATTTATTTTATTTATCTATATAACTTACGGTACATATGCATATCATAAGTGTTATAACGTTTAAACAAACTTCAAAATTTTTGCGTATATTCACTTATTCCGTTATTTACCAATTAAAAAACCTGTCTGTCTAAAAAAACTGTCAAACGATGTAAATTATGTTTTCTGGCATAAAATCGCCAGAACTAATGATAAAAATATGAAAAGAATGAGCATATGTAACTTTCATCGCTCTTTTCAATCATGTTTCTCGAATGCCTCGTTTCTAGTAAAAAGGGTCTCCGGTTCTCTACACTTACCATACGAAACACAACAGCATTAATTTTTTTTGACCCGAAGCATTTAAGGGCAACCCTACGGTAACGGGGGAGGGATATGGAGAATGCTCAGAGCATATAACGCAGCCGGCTGCGTGGAGACTTTTACCCACTAAACTCCACCTTTAGAGATTGGCTTACTGATCTGACAAGGGATGTTTAAACCGTAAACGGACGCGACCCTCCTTGGCAGAAAGAAGGGTGCAAGCGGCGAAAAGCCGCTTAGAAGTGTGCCTAACTAAGGTAGATTAAGGGATATGTTAAATAGGCTCGGCCTGAGACGCCAGGAGGCAGTTCAGGTCAGCCGAAAGCTTGTTAAGGGGGTCCGAGAGAGAGTTTCCCGGTCTGCGCATACTATAGTGAGTGTAAAGAAGGGCTGCATAGGCAGCTTTCTTACAAATGAGGCGATTTGAGTGAGACTCAGAGGCTTTGAAAAATCTGGCAGAGAGTGTCTTGATTAACTGCTGAATTGTTGGGAGCTCTAAATCTCGGCAGTACGTACGTAGTAGAGGTCGGCATTACGGACATAAGAGGGCGAGTTCGTGGCCCTAGGATAGAAGAGATTTTGAACTATTTAAAGTAAATTTATAATGTTGGGTTTGGCATGTGCAAAAATGGGGGCCGCGTAGGTCATAATAGGTCGTATACAGACCTTACATAGGGTTTGCTTGTTGCGGAGGGAAATTTTACCGTGTCTGCCCAACATGCTGTTGAGCCTATCCATGTAAAATCGTGCGGTGCGAGTAACTATCTTGATATGGGGCTTGAAAGTGAGCCCTGCATCAAGGGTGACGCCTAAATATTTGGCTTTTGTTTGCCATGAGACAGGGGTTCCTAACATCCTGATTTGCGGAATGACAGTGAGACGGCGTCGTTTATGTTCAAAGCAAATGGCGGAGCTCTTCTCCGGGTTTACGTCGATATACCATTTTTGGAATCATCATTGTCAGGTCGAGAGACTGAGTGATATTCAGCAGCACCTTGCCACTACTGGTAGTAGCGAGGCAGGTCTATTCAGTATGCTTGGAGTTAAAATCTCCAAACATAATGACTGAATTGCCTAATGCAAGGATGGCTTCGAAATCGCTCTTAACGGGGAGGGTTCCGCTAGAGATAATATAGCAGGAGGCTATGATGATAGACTGGTGTCCAGTCATGGCTATTCTAGTTATAGTGGCTTCCATATTGATAAGCGTCGGAGTGGGGATGTGGGAGCAATGAAGCGACTTTTTGTAACAAATGGCAGTACCGCGGCCTTTGCGGTCCGGTCTGTCATCTCGAAGAAGCGAGTATCTTTTGATAGACGAGAGGCCTTTGAGGACCTTAGAACTGAGGTGGGTCTTCTGGAGGAGGAGGAGGTCGGCTTCGCGATCTCGAAGAAAGAGCCTAAGCTCAGGGAGGTTATTTCGCAAACGGCGGATAATAAAGGACTTGTTTCCTTTATTATCCATACATCCATACATACTCGTATATCTGACAAACCCTTTGGTTTGATACATAACAGCATTACGCTACTATAATATATTATATAGAAGACTTAGTTTAATAAAATTTTTGAACTTTGAGCTGGTCAGATATGTATATTTTCTTTGGGATTTTGTTGTAGAAGCGTAAACATTGCCCCGAGAACGAATTATTGATTCGGTAGAGTCGGGTAACTGGTACCACTAACTACGTTAAAGGACTTACACAGCATCGTGAATTGCCATTCGCAATTCCATATTCGACTTAAAATAAATCTTTTCGGAGTATTTCTTTATTAAATCGCTAGTTGTTTTAAGCGTGTTAGTTGTAGGGTCTGTTTTGACCTTTTTATATGTACTTTCGTCCGATAAAAGTTGTTGTATTTTAAAATTATATTCCGACGCGTCCATTACCACCGTAGCATTTCCTTTATCCGCGCGGAGAATCGTGAGTTCTGGTCTGTTCCGTAAGTTATTTAGCGCTATAAATTCGTCTTTGGGAAGGTCTGGTTTCGGCACTGAACTACGACGTAACAAGGACGAAATATCTTGACGTATGGCCTCCAAATCTTCCTTACCGATATTATTCTTAAACAGAAAATCCTCAACACTGCAGATAATTTCTTCGTACGGGATTTTTCGCGGAGTTAATGCGAAGTTCATTCCCTTCGCTAATACTTTCATTGTCGGTTCGTCCAGTGTATGTTTTGACAAATTATAGACAGTGCGTTGTTTATAGTTTGTGTCTATGGTGAACGGTTGTTTATTGTTCTGGCGTTGACTTGGATGTTTGGCATTTGATTTGATCTATAGATACTATAAGCTCGTTTTGCGTATATCGGACCAAATATTAATATTAAAAAACTGAAGGTAGCCGGACTAACTATGACATTGGGACGTCAAACATCTCAGTCCCTCCCGTGACCATGGGCGCTGTAAAGCACCCGAAACATCAGGATAATAATAAAAATAAATTAATGTAATTAAACGCGATAAAATCCGTAAATAATAGTTTTATTCAATGTGTAGTGTTCGCGTAAATTTAAGAAATCATTATGTGAACCTAAGCTTACCATTTTATTTCATTTGTATATTATATAGGTGACCTTTGGTAAACAATAATACTACTCTATTTAGTCTATGAAATGAATTTATATTTTGTATATCTGGAGTTGGTACAAAATCGGTTATTAATATTGGTAAATCAAAAAAAAAAGGCTTATTTATATTTTTTAGACAATTATATATATATTTTAATAGTTACAAAAATATTTCAAAACAAAATATATTTGCATTTCTACAACCACCATCAAAGTATTTAAGACACACCATTACTTTAGTAATAAAAATTCTTAAAAAGTATTATAACTTTAAAGTGTAAAATCAGTCTCATAACAAAATAAACAAAAAAAAAATACCATTTTTAAAAACAAAAGTTTGCGCATCAACAAATATTATTAAATTGCTATTAAAGTTCTTATACCTATTATCTAATCAAATTATAAAAAATAACTATAAAAGTAACAGTGATTCGCCCTTAGATAATTCGAGCACCTAACTATCACAAAAATTCTACAATTATCACAAAATAGTTGTATACAGTACACACACGTAATTTCGATTTTGCATTATTGCCTTTTAAATTAATTAACAGATAACTAATATTATACAACAAATAATTTTGTTCTCCTTGAATATCAAGTCAGTCTTATGAAACCTTTTCTATTATTACAAAGATTAATACAATTATTGTAGGAGTTATTAAAACTAAGAACTATTAAGCTTCATCCGATGTATCAAAAATTTCCAAATTAGGTGTAACATTTTGCATCACCAAATTTCTATTAAACCCTTGGTAATGCAATGGTATAGCATTGGTATCACATAGACTTATTAAATCCTTAAATAAGACATTGGAAATTGTCAGACATTTGTCATAAGCGGGCATAAGTTCATTTGAACTCTGAGGGCTAATATTTGTTTTACGTGTACGTGATGAGGTACTATTCGTAGTGTCTAAAACCAAGTAATCATGAGTTTCAAAATCGTACTTAAAAAATATCTTGTTTGGTGTCTCAGGACATGCTTTAACTGCCTTTATTTTTGAGAAAAGGAATTTATTGCCATCTAGTTTTTAATAGGTTTTACTGTAGACTTAAAATTGTAAAAAATTGCATGTGTCAATTCATTAACAATAAATTTATTTTGAATTTTCGCATTCATTATTATTTCATATAATTGATCGGGTTTATATAGTTATATATGTTGTATATGTTTTATTTTTCATATTTTTTCTATGCAGGCATGTATTGAATCGCCTTCATTTTGTGTGTGTCCTATCTATAAAAATCGGTGAAAAATTTATAAGTGTTAATGTACTTGAAACAAATAGATACATCGAAAAAACATATCTATTTCTATTCTGGCCAGAACGATTGTCGGAGTATAACGAAAAGGACTTTATGCCTCTACAAGCTTCGGCTTGAAAAAATTTATATAAGCAACTTGCGATTTCATTAGCACCTCTTTTTGCAATTTGTGCATGCCATAAGAAATAATAACCCTGTCATGAAATTAAATTATATATAGTAAAATTATATTATGCTGGCTATTTTCTTTTACAATGGAAAATACCCACATTTGACTGAAGTAGACTTAGTACTTTCTCTAAATCAAATACAGCTACAGTTTTTAATTTTGGGTCTGCTGAATCTTTTTCTTATTCTTTATTTCTCTAACAATATTCTTATTTTTAATATGATTTTCGTACTGCTGCTGGAGCTGGAGTTTAGCCTGTTCCGTTGCATTTTCATATTCACTGCATATTTTACAAATATCCTTTTTTGGTCTGAAAAAAGAAAGGTTGAATTGTGTATTAAATATTTGAATATATTGGTATTCACTTGCAACTTTTATATTTTGAAAATTTTCGTTTTCTGCAACCCAGACTTTATATAATCGGTGCATTTTTGAAATATTCAAGTTCTGTGATAAATATTGTCGGGTTGTTTTTGCCGTAATTAGTGAGACTCAATACAAGGGAATGATTTTATAAGTTGCTTAGTACTTTGCTCCGTGGCATTTGTTGTTCTATAAGGTCGGTTTGCGTGCTTACCCCGTAGGTCTGTTATTTGTTTACCATTATTATACTTATCAACGACCGTGTAAACAGTTCTTTTTTGAATACCAAGCGTGTGTACACTAAGTAAGAATATTGTTTTACAAACATTGATTTTTGTTACCTGTCCTACATTATTTTTCATTGGCAAATAATATATTATCAAAGTTCGATTTCTTTCCCGTTGTCTCTGAACTTTAATAACTTTAGGTTCCACAATTTCTGTATTATTTAAAATTAAATGCCACTGAGTGTCATGACAGCCTGTAGCCCAAAATATTCAAATATGTTCAGTCTATCTTCATGGTAAATAGTTTCAAGACACTTCATCTTACATGCTCAAGGATCTCTCATACATTTTTGTGGCTGTGCGCCTATATTTCGAAGTTTCTTCTTTTTACTTTTGTCCACGTGTCCATGTTTCTTTGTCTTTTTCTAGGCTTGTGGTTACCCTCAGTCACCAATAATGGCTGAGACACAGTTGCTTCTATTTCCGGAGCTACGGCTATATTATTTTCTGAGGTGATGGGGGGCGTAGGAAAATTAATTATATTAGCTGAAGCGACAGGTGTAGAGCTACATGAAAGAATTGGAGTGGTTTTTCTCGTATTTGTTATTGGATATTGACTCTAGGAAAATTTCATTTGGCAAAGGTGCAATACCATCTATGTAATACTCTTCTAAATTATAATATTGGTTGATATTTTCATCTTGGTTTAGCCTTTTATAGGTATTATCTATTTCTAGTCTAGTGGTTATGGTATTAGTGGTAGGTATTGACTTTTGAAGACTTGGTAAAAAAATAACTGGCGGTGAAGCTATGAAAATATTATAATCGTTCTGGTTTTTGGTTGTAAATGGGCTTGATAAAAAAGCATCTTCGTTTAAACCGTAAGCTAGATCCTTCAACAACGATGACATTATAAGATCGTTAAAATCTCGATCCGGACTAGAACTAGGGCTTGCATCTGAATGTGTTAAATATTCAGAGACTGCTGGCGAAAATGGCTCTTCATTTGATGACACGCTCAATCTATAATTTATCGAGGATCGTCTACAACTGCGACTCGTAGAAGGTTCATTGTAAAAGTTATCATGTGTCACTGAGTTGTTGTTAGTTAATTGATTTTGCTCATTACAATCAAAAAAAAAAATATTATAGTATAATATAACAAATAACATCCTCAGGCTTTTTCCCTCGTTTGTAGCTAGTAAATATGTATTACATTAATATTTAGGCAGATTTGTTAGAACTTAAATCGCATGTAAGGATTATTTTTGGCAAAAGGCTATAGGAGAGCGAACCTATAGCCTTTTGCCAAAAATAATCCTTAACACAGCACAGTCCCTAAGAATTTCTTGAAACTACAATAACACAACTCGACCCGGGAACCGAATAAAGTACCTTACGCACAGCCGGCCATAGTCACGATTACTACCACCGATTTATCGAATTTTAATTGTTTAGGCACTTTAAGTTATAAGTATATTATTTTCATTCTGATAGTAAAAAGCCTAAATAATCGATTCATACGGCACGGCTGCTGGATGAGTCATAAATACGTGACTGTACATGTATTATAATTACGTGTACTGCTTCAGAAACAAGGTGGCCATCTACTTATTTAAGCGGGTACCACGTTATGGATAATCTATAAGACCAAACAAGATAACACATTAATATGTATTCATAAAATATAAGACTAATCGTTTTATAGGTCCTTACAGTTTACTACTATAGCGCGACTATGTCCGGCTGTGCATGAGGTACTCTATTTGCTTCTCGGGTCCGGTAGTAGGTAGTTTTATTTCGAGAAGTTCTTAGGGCCTATGCCGAGTTTAGAACCAATTTTGGGAAATGGAAATAGGGTCAATCTCAGTTACGTGCGATCTAAGTTTTACTAAATCTATCAAAATGTTAATGTAACATCTCTACTTTTATTTAAATTAAAATACTATCTACTTTAGAACGGCTTAACTACTTACCTAATAAATGCAGAATCTTTTTTGATCTACTATTACGTTTGTGACTCATTATTAAGTTTGTTATTTTTAAAATATATCATCAGTTAATATTTTTTCTTAAACGACACGTGCAATGTTGACAGTGTCCAACATAGTACATGTATACTCTCTAAGCTTACAGCATACTCGTACACTAGCGACTAGCGAGTCACACGCCGCGAGTGAGTGCGAATATCGCTCTGCCCCTTCGTCCCGCACCGACGTATTCACGTTTACTAATATATTAAAGAATTATTTAGGCGTATTATTACATACTTGATTAACATGTATTTTTTTCGAACGAAATAACGCAGTAATTGTTCTTATTTAATAAAATTTTCGTAGTTAAAAGAAGTAAGTAGACATAATGATGTTCAACTATTTATTAATTTGTGGATGAGCATCATAATCGCGTGTAATTACGTAGCGAAGGAAAAGGAAAAGCGGATAAAGATCATAATCATATTTATTTTATTTATCTATATAACTTACGGTACATATGCATATCATAAGTGTTATAACGTTTAAACAAACTTCAAAATTTTTGCGTATATTCACTTATTCCGTTATTTACCAATTAAAAAACCTGTCTGTCTAAAAAAACTGTCAAACGATGTAAATTATGTTTTCTGGCATAAAATCGCCAGAACTAATGATAAAAATATGAAAAGAATGAGCATATGTAACTTTCATCGCTCTTTTCAATCATGTTTCTCGAATGCCTCGTTTCTAGTAAAAAGGGTCTCCGGTTCTCTACACTTACCATACGAAACACAACAGCATTAATTTTTTTTGACCCGAAGCATTTAAGGGCAACCCTACGGTAACGGGGGAGGGATATGGAGAATGCTCAGAGCATATAACGCAGCCGGCTGCGTGGAGACTTTTACCCACTAAACTCCACCTTTAGAGATTGGCTTACTGATCTGACAAGGGATGTTTAAACCGTAAACGGACGCGACCCTCCTTGGCAGAAAGAAGGGTGCAAGCGGCGAAAAGCCGCTTAGAAGTGTGCCTAACTAAGGTAGATTAAGGGATATGTTAAATAGGCTCGGCCTGAGACGCCAGGAGGCAGTTCAGGTCAGCCGAAAGCTTGTTAAGGGGGTCCGAGAGAGAGTTTCCCGGTCTGCGCATACTATAGTGAGTGTAAAGAAGGGCTGCATAGGCAGCTTTCTTACAAATGAGGCGATTTGAGTGAGACTCAGAGGCTTTGAAAAATCTGGCAGAGAGTGTCTTGATTAACTGCTGAATTGTTGGGAGCTCTAAATCTCGGCAGTACGTACGTAGTAGAGGTCGGCATTACGGACATAAGAGGGCGAGTTCGTGGCCCTAGGATAGAAGAGATTTTGAACTATTTAAAGTAAATTTATAATGTTGGGTTTGGCATGTGCAAAAATGGGGGCCGCGTAGGTCATAATAGGTCGTATACAGACCTTACATAGGGTTTGCTTGTTGCGGAGGGAAATTTTACCGTGTCTGCCCAACATGCTGTTGAGCCTATCCATGTAAAATCGTGCGGTGCGAGTAACTATCTTGATATGGGGCTTGAAAGTGAGCCCTGCATCAAGGGTGACGCCTAAATATTTGGCTTTTGTTTGCCATGAGACAGGGGTTCCTAACATCCTGATTTGCGGAATGACAGTGAGACGGCGTCGTTTATGTTCAAAGCAAATGGCGGAGCTCTTCTCCGGGTTTACGTCGATATACCATTTTTGGAATCATCATTGTCAGGTCGAGAGACTGAGTGATATTCAGCAGCACCTTGCCACTACTGGTAGTAGCGAGGCAGGTCTATTCAGTATGCTTGGAGTTAAAATCTCCAAACATAATGACTGAATTGCCTAATGCAAGGATGGCTTCGAAATCGCTCTTAACGGGGAGGGTTCCGCTAGAGATAATATAGCAGGAGGCTATGATGATAGACTGGTGTCCAGTCATGGCTATTCTAGTTATAGTGGCTTCCATATTGATAAGCGTCGGAGTGGGGATGTGGGAGCAATGAAGCGACTTTTTGTAACAAATGGCAGTACCGCGGCCTTTGCGGTCCGGTCTGTCATCTCGAAGAAGCGAGTATCTTTTGATAGACGAGAGGCCTTTGAGGACCTTAGAACTGAGGTGGGTCTTCTGGAGGAGGAGGAGGTCGGCTTCGCGATCTCGAAGAAAGAGCCTAAGCTCAGGGAGGTTATTTCGCAAACGGCGGATAATAAAGGACTTGTTTCCTTTATTATCCATACATCCATACATACTCGTATATCTGACAAACCCTTTGGTTTGATACATAACAGCATTACGCTACTATAATATATTATATAGAAGACTTAGTTTAATAAAATTTTTGAACTTTGAGCTGGTCAGATATGTATATTTTCTTTGGGATTTTGTTGTAGAAGCGTAAACATTGCCCCGAGAACGAATTATTGATTCGGTAGAGTCGGGTAACTGGTACCACTAACTACGTTAAAGGACTTACACAGCATCGTGAATTGCCATTCGCAATTCCATATTCGACTTAAAATAAATCTTTTCGGAGTATTTCTTTATTAAATCGCTAGTTGTTTTAAGCGTGTTAGTTGTAGGGTCTGTTTTGACCTTTTTATATGTACTTTCGTCCGATAAAAGTTGTTGTATTTTAAAATTATATTCCGACGCGTCCATTACCACCGTAGCATTTCCTTTATCCGCGCGGAGAATCGTGAGTTCTGGTCTGTTCCGTAAGTTATTTAGCGCTATAAATTCGTCTTTGGGAAGGTCTGGTTTCGGCACTGAACTACGACGTAACAAGGACGAAATATCTTGACGTATGGCCTCCAAATCTTCCTTACCGATATTATTCTTAAACAGAAAATCCTCAACACTGCAGATAATTTCTTCGTACGGGATTTTTCGCGGAGTTAATGCGAAGTTCATTCCCTTCGCTAATACTTTCATTGTCGGTTCGTCCAGTGTATGTTTTGACAAATTATAGACAGTGCGTTGTTTATAGTTTGTGTCTATGGTGAACGGTTGTTTATTGTTCTGGCGTTGACTTGGATGTTTGGCATTTGATTTGATCTATAGATACTATAAGCTCGTTTTGCGTATATCGGACCAAATATTAATATTAAAAAACTGAAGGTAGCCGGACTAACTATGACATTGGGACGTCAAACATCTCAGTCCCTCCCGTGACCATGGGCGCTGTAAAGCACCCGAAACATCAGGATAATAATAAAAATAAATTAATGTAATTAAACGCGATAAAATCCGTAAATAATAGTTTTATTCAATGTGTAGTGTTCGCGTAAATTTAAGAAATCATTATGTGAACCTAAGCTTACCATTTTATTTCATTTGTATATTATATAGGTGACCTTTGGTAAACAATAATACTACTCTATTTAGTCTATGAAATGAATTTATATTTTGTATATCTGGAGTTGGTACAAAATCGGTTATTAATATTGGTAAATCAAAAAAAAAAAGGCTTATTTATATTTTTTAGACAATTATATATATATATTTTAATAGTTACAAAAATATTTCAAAACAAAATATATTTGCATTTCTACAACCACCATCAAAGTATTTAAGACACACCATTACTTTAGTAATAAAAATTCTTAAAAAGTATTATAACTTTAAAGTGTAAAATCAGTCTCATAACAAAATAAACAAAAAAAAAATACCATTTTTAAAAACAAAAGTTTGCGCATCAACAAATATTATTAAATTGCTATTAAAGTTCTTATACCTATTATCTAATCAAATTATAAAAAATAACTATAAAAGTAACAGTGATTCGCCCTTAGATAATTCGAGCACCTAACTATCACAAAAATTCTACAATTATCACAAAATAGTTGTATACAGTACACACACGTAATTTCGATTTTGCATTATTGCCTTTTAAATTAATTAACAGATAACTAATATTATACAACAAATAATTTTGTTCTCCTTGAATATCAAGTCAGTCTTATGAAACCTTTTCTATTATTACAAAGATTAATACAATTATTGTAGGAGTTATTAAAACTAAGAACTATTAAGCTTCATCCGATGTATCAAAAATTTCCAAATTAGGTGTAACATTTTGCATCACCAAATTTCTATTAAACCCTTGGTAATGCAATGGTATAGCATTGGTATCACATAGACTTATTAAATCCTTAAATAAGACATTGGAAATTGTCAGACATTTGTCATAAGCGGGCATAAGTTCATTTGAACTCTGAGGGCTAATATTTGTTTTACGTGTACGTGATGAGGTACTATTCGTAGTGTCTAAAACCAAGTAATCATGAGTTTCAAAATCGTACTTAAAAAATATCTTGTTTGGTGTCTCAGGACATGCTTTAACTGCCTTTATTTTTGAGAAAAGGAATTTATTGCCATCTAGTTTTTAATAGGTTTTACTGTAGACTTAAAATTGTAAAAAATTGCATGTGTCAATTCATTAACAATAAATTTATTTTGAATTTTCGCATTCATTATTATTTCATATAATTGATCGGGTTTATATAGTTATATATGTTGTATATGTTTTATTTTTCATATTTTTTCTATGCAGGCATGTATTGAATCGCCTTCATTTTGTGTGTGTCCTATCTATAAAAATCGGTGAAAAATTTATAAGTGTTAATGTACTTGAAACAAATAGATACATCGAAAAAACATATCTATTTCTATTCTGGCCAGAACGATTGTCGGAGTATAACGAAAAGGACTTTATGCCTCTACAAGCTTCGGCTTGAAAAAATTTATATAAGCAACTTGCGATTTCATTAGCACCTCTTTTTGCAATTTGTGCATGCCATAAGAAATAATAACCCTGTCATGAAATTAAATTATATATAGTAAAATTATATTATGCTGGCTATTTTCTTTTACAATGGAAAATACCCACATTTGACTGAAGTAGACTTAGTACTTTCTCTAAATCAAATACAGCTACAGTTTTTAATTTTGGGTCTGCTGAATCTTTTTCTTATTCTTTATTTCTCTAACAATATTCTTATTTTTAATATGATTTTCGTACTGCTGCTGGAGCTGGAGTTTAGCCTGTTCCGTTGCATTTTCATATTCACTGCATATTTTACAAATATCCTTTTTTGGTCTGAAAAAAGAAAGGTTGAATTGTGTATTAAATATTTGAATATATTGGTATTCACTTGCAACTTTTATATTTTGAAAATTTTCGTTTTCTGCAACCCAGACTTTATATAATCGGTGCATTTTTGAAATATTCAAGTTCTGTGATAAATATTGTCGGGTTGTTTTTGCCGTAATTAGTGAGACTCAATACAAGGGAATGATTTTATAAGTTGCTTAGTACTTTGCTCCGTGGCATTTGTTGTTCTATAAGGTCGGTTTGCGTGCTTACCCCGTAGGTCTGTTATTTGTTTACCATTATTATACTTATCAACGACCGTGTAAACAGTTCTTTTTTGAATACCAAGCGTGTGTACACTAAGTAAGAATATTGTTTTACAAACATTGATTTTTGTTACCTGTCCTACATTATTTTTCATTGGCAAATAATATATTATCAAAGTTCGATTTCTTTCCCGTTGTCTCTGAACTTTAATAACTTTAGGTTCCACAATTTCTGTATTATTTAAAATTAAATGCCACTGAGTGTCATGACAGCCTGTAGCCCAAAATATTCAAATATGTTCAGTCTATCTTCATGGTAAATAGTTTCAAGACACTTCATCTTACATGCTCAAGGATCTCTCATACATTTTTGTGGCTGTGCGCCTATATTTCGAAGTTTCTTCTTTTTACTTTTGTCCACGTGTCCATGTTTCTTTGTCTTTTTCTAGGCTTGTGGTTACCCTCAGTCACCAATAATGGCTGAGACACAGTTGCTTCTATTTCCGGAGCTACGGCTATATTATTTTCTGAGGTGATGGGGGGCGTAGGAAAATTAATTATATTAGCTGAAGCGACAGGTGTAGAGCTACATGAAAGAATTGGAGTGGTTTTTCTCGTATTTGTTATTGGATATTGACTCTAGGAAAATTTCATTTGGCAAAGGTGCAATACCATCTATGTAATACTCTTCTAAATTATAATATTGGTTGATATTTTCATCTTGGTTTAGCCTTTTATAGGTATTATCTATTTCTAGTCTAGTGGTTATGGTATTAGTGGTAGGTATTGACTTTTGAAGACTTGGTAAAAAAATAACTGGCGGTGAAGCTATGAAAATATTATAATCGTTCTGGTTTTTGGTTGTAAATGGGCTTGATAAAAAAGCATCTTCGTTTAAACCGTAAGCTAGATCCTTCAACAACGATGACATTATAAGATCGTTAAAATCTCGATCCGGACTAGAACTAGGGCTTGCATCTGAATGTGTTAAATATTCAGAGACTGCTGGCGAAAATGGCTCTTCATTTGATGACACGCTCAATCTATAATTTATCGAGGATCGTCTACAACTGCGACTCGTAGAAGGTTCATTGTAAAAGTTATCATGTGTCACTGAGTTGTTGTTAGTTAATTGATTTTGCTCATTACAATCAAAAAAAAAAATATTATAGTATAATATAACAAATAACATCCTCAGGCTTTTTCCCTCGTTTGTAGCTAGTAAATATGTATTACATTAATATTTAGGCAGATTTGTTAGAACTTAAATCGCATGTAAGGATTATTTTTGGCAAAAGGCTATAGGAGAGCGAACCTATAGCCTTTTGCCAAAAATAATCCTTAACACAGCACAGTCCCTAAGAATTTCTTGAAACTACAATAACACAACTCGACCCGGGAACCGAATAAAGTACCTTACGCACAGCCGGCCATAGTCACGATTACTACCACCGATTTATCGAATTTTAATTGTTTAGGCACTTTAAGTTATAAGTATATTATTTTCATTCTGATAGTAAAAAGCCTAAATAATCGATTCATACGGCACGGCTGCTGGATGAGTCATAAATACGTGACTGTACATGTATTATAATTACGTGTACTGCTTCAGAAACAAGGTGGCCATCTACTTATTTAAGCGGGTACCACGTTATGGATAATCTATAAGACCAAACAAGATAACACATTAATATGTATTCATAAAATATAAGACTAATCGTTTTATAGGTCCTTACAGTTTACTACTATAGCGCGACTATGTCCGGCTGTGCATGAGGTACTCTATTTGCTTCTCGGGTCCGGTAGTAGGTAGTTTTATTTCGAGAAGTTCTTAGGGCCTATGCCGAGTTTAGAACCAATTTTGGGAAATGGAAATAGGGTCAATCTCAGTTACGTGCGATCTAAGTTTTACTAAATCTATCAAAATGTTAATGTAACATCTCTACTTTTATTTAAATTAAAATACTATCTACTTTAGAACGGCTTAACTACTTACCTAATAAATGCAGAATCTTTTTTGATCTACTATTACGTTTGTGACTCATTATTAAGTTTGTTATTTTTAAAATATATCATCAGTTAATATTTTTTCTTAAACGACACGTGCAATGTTGACAGTGTCCAACATAGTACATGTATACTCTCTAAGCTTACAGCATACTCGTACACTAGCGACTAGCGAGTCACACGCCGCGAGTGAGTGCGAATATCGCTCTGCCCCTTCGTCCCGCACCGACGTATTCACGTTTACTAATATATTAAAGAATTATTTAGGCGTATTATTACATACTTGATTAACATGTATTTTTTTCGAACGAAATAACGCAGTAATTGTTCTTATTTAATAAAATTTTCGTAGTTAAAAGAAGTAAGTAGACATAATGATGTTCAACTATTTATTAATTTGTGGATGAGCATCATAATCGCGTGTAATTACGTAGCGAAGAAAAAGGAAAAGCGGATAAAGATCATAATCATATTTATTTTATTTATCTATATAACTTACGGTACATATGCATATCATAAGTGTTATAACGTTTAAACAAACTTCAAAATTTTTGCGTATATTCACTTATTCCGTTATTTACCAATTAAAAAACCTGTCTGTCTAAAAAAACTGTCAAACGATGTAAATTATGTTTTCTGGCATAAAATCGCCAGAACTAATGATAAAAATATGAAAAGAATGAGCATATGTAACTTTCATCGCTCTTTTCAATCATGTTTCTCGAATGCCTCGTTTCTAGTAAAAAGGGTCTCCGGTTCTCTACACTTACCATACGAAACACAACAGCATTAATTTTTTTTGACCCGAAGCATTTAAGGGCAACCCTACGGTAACGGGGGAGGGATATGGAGAATGCTCATAGCATATAACGCAGCCGGCTGCGTGGAGACTTTTACCCACTAAACTCCACCTTTAGAGATTGGCTTACTGATCTGACAAGGGATGTTTAAACCGTAAACGGACGCGACCCTCCTTGGCAGAAAGAAGGGTGCAAGCGGCGAAAAGCCGCTTAGAAGTGTGCCTAACTAAGGTAGATTAAGGGATATGTTAAATAGGCTCGGCCTGAGACGCCAGGAGGCAGTTCAGGTCAGCCGAAAGCTTGTTAAGGGGGTCCGAGAGAGAGTTTCCCGGTCTGCGCATACTATAGTGAGTGTAAAGAAGGGCTGCATAGGCAGCTTTCTTACAAATGAGGCGATTTGAGTGAGACTCAGAGGCTTTGAAAAATCTGGCAGAGAGTGTCTTGATTAACTGCTGAATTGTTGGGAGCTCTAAATCTCGGCAGTACGTACGTAGTAGAGGTCGGCATTACGGACATAAGAGGGCGAGTTCGTGGCCCTAGGATAGAAGAGATTTTGAACTATTTAAAGTAAATTTATAATGTTGGGTTTGGCATGTGCAAAAATGGGGGCCGCGTAGGTCATAATAGGTCGTATACAGACCTTACATAGGGTTTGCTTGTTGCGGAGGGAAATTTTACCGTGTCTGCCCAACATGCTGTTGAGCCTATCCATGTAAAATCGTGCGGTGCGAGTAACTATCTTGATATGGGGCTTGAAAGTGAGCCCTGCATCAAGGGTGACGCCTAAATATTTGGCTTTTGTTTGCCATGAGACAGGGGTTCCTAACATCCTGATTTGCGGAATGACAGTGAGACGGCGTCGTTTATGTTCAAAGCAAATGGCGGAGCTCTTCTCCGGGTTTACGTCGATATACCATTTTTGGAATCATCATTGTCAGGTCGAGAGACTGAGTGATATTCAGCAGCACCTTGCCACTACTGGTAGTAGCGAGGCAGGTCTATTCAGTATGCTTGGAGTTAAAATCTCCAAACATAATGACTGAATTGCCTAATGCAAGGATGGCTTCGAAATCGCTCTTAACGGGGAGGGTTCCGCTAGAGATAATATAGCAGGAGGCTATGATGATAGACTGGTGTCCAGTCATGGCTATTCTAGTTATAGTGGCTTCCATATTGATAAGCGTCGGAGTGGGGATGTGGGAGCAATGAAGCGACTTTTTGTAACAAATGGCAGTACCGCGGCCTTTGCGGTCCGGTCTGTCATCTCGAAGAAGCGAGTATCTTTTGATAGACGAGAGGCCTTTGAGGACCTTAGAACTGAGGTGGGTCTTCTGGAGGAGGAGGAGGTCGGCTTCGCGATCTCGAAGAAAGAGCCTAAGCTCAGGGAGGTTATTTCGCAAACGGCGGATAATAAAGGACTTGTTTCCTTTATTATCCATACATCCATACATACTCGTATATCTGACAAACCCTTTGGTTTGATACATAACAGCATTACGCTACTATAATATATTATATAGAAGACTTAGTTTAATAAAATTTTTGAACTTTGAGCTGGTCAGATATGTATATTTTCTTTGGGATTTTGTTGTAGAAGCGTAAACATTGCCCCGAGAACGAATTATTGATTCGGTAGAGTCGGGTAACTGGTACCACTAACTACGTTAAAGGACTTACACAGCATCGTGAATTGCCATTCGCAATTCCATATTCGACTTAAAATAAATCTTTTCGGAGTATTTCTTTATTAAATCGCTAGTTGTTTTAAGCGTGTTAGTTGTAGGGTCTGTTTTGACCTTTTTATATGTACTTTCGTCCGATAAAAGTTGTTGTATTTTAAAATTATATTCCGACGCGTCCATTACCACCGTAGCATTTCCTTTATCCGCGCGGAGAATCGTGAGTTCTGGTCTGTTCCGTAAGTTATTTAGCGCTATAAATTCGTCTTTGGGAAGGTCTGGTTTCGGCACTGAACTACGACGTAACAAGGACGAAATATCTTGACGTATGGCCTCCAAATCTTCCTTACCGATATTATTCTTAAACAGAAAATCCTCAACACTGCAGATAATTTCTTCGTACGGGATTTTTCGCGGAGTTAATGCGAAGTTCATTCCCTTCGCTAATACTTTCATTGTCGGTTCGTCCAGTGTATGTTTTGACAAATTATAGACAGTGCGTTGTTTATAGTTTGTGTCTATGGTGAACGGTTGTTTATTGTTCTGGCGTTGACTTGGATGTTTGGCATTTGATTTGATCTATAGATACTATAAGCTCGTTTTGCGTATATCGGACCAAATATTAATATTAAAAAACTGAAGGTAGCCGGACTAACTATGACATTGGGACGTCAAACATCTCAGTCCCTCCCGTGACCATGGGCGCTGTAAAGCACCCGAAACATCAGGATAATAATAAAAATAAATTAATGTAATTAAACGCGATAAAATCCGTAAATAATAGTTTTATTCAATGTGTAGTGTTCGCGTAAATTTAAGAAATCATTATGTGAACCTAAGCTTACCATTTTATTTCATTTGTATATTATATAGGTGACCTTTGGTAAACAATAATACTACTCTATTTAGTCTATGAAATGAATTTATATTTTGTATATCTGGAGTTGGTACAAAATCGGTTATTAATATTGGTAAATCAAAAAAAAAAGGCTTATTTATATTTTTTAGACAATTATATATATATTTTAATAGTTACAAAAATATTTCAAAACAAAATATATTTGCATTTCTACAACCACCATCAAAGTATTTAAGACACACCATTACTTTAGTAATAAAAATTCTTAAAAAGTATTATAACTTTAAAGTGTAAAATCAGTCTCATAACAAAATAAACAAAAAAAAAATACCATTTTTAAAAACAAAAGTTTGCGCATCAACAAATATTATTAAATTGCTATTAAAGTTCTTATACCTATTATCTAATCAAATTATAAAAAATAACTATAAAAGTAACAGTGATTCGCCCTTAGATAATTCGAGCACCTAACTATCACAAAAATTCTACAATTATCACAAAATAGTTGTATACAGTACACACACGTAATTTCGATTTTGCATTATTGCCTTTTAAATTAATTAACAGATAACTAATATTATACAACAAATAATTTTGTTCTCCTTGAATATCAAGTCAGTCTTATGAAACCTTTTCTATTATTACAAAGATTAATACAATTATTGTAGGAGTTATTAAAACTAAGAACTATTAAGCTTCATCCGATGTATCAAAAATTTCCAAATTAGGTGTAACATTTTGCATCACCAAATTTCTATTAAACCCTTGGTAATGCAATGGTATAGCATTGGTATCACATAGACTTATTAAATCCTTAAATAAGACATTGGAAATTGTTAGACATTTGTCATAAGCGGGCATAAGTTCATTTGAACTCTGAGGGCTAATATTTGTTTTACGTGTACGTGATGAGGTACTATTCGTAGTGTCTAAAACCAAGTAATCATGAGTTTCAAAATCGTACTTAAAAAATATCTTGTTTGGTGTCTCAGGACATGCTTTAACTGCCTTTATTTTTGAGAAAAGGAATTTATTGCCATCTAGTTTTAATAGGTTTTACTGTAGACTTAAAATTGTAAAAAATTGCATGTGTCAATTCATTAACAATAAATTTATTTTGAATTTTCGCATTCATTATTATTTCATATAATTGATCGGGTTTATATAGTTATATATGTTGTATATGTTTTATTTTCATATTTTTCTATGCAGGCATGTATTGAATCGCCTTCATTTTGTGTGTGTCCTATCTATAAAAATCGGTGAAAAATTTATAAGTGTTAATGTACTTGAAACAAATAGATACATCGAAAAACATATCTATTTCTATTCTGGCCAGAACGATTGTCGGAGTATAACGAAAAGGACTTTATGCCTCTACAAGCTTCGGCTTGAAAAAATTTATATAAGCAACTTGCGATTTCATTAGCACCTCTTTTTGCAATTTGTGCATGCCATAAGAAATAATAACCTTCATGAAATTAAATTATATATAGTAAAATTATATTATGCTGGCTATTTTCTTTACAATGGAAAATACCCACATTTGACTGAAGTAGACTTAGTACTTTCTCTAAATCAAATACAGCTACAGTTTTTAATTTTGGGTCTGCTGAATCTTTTTCTTATTCTTTATTTCTCTAACAATATTCTTATTTTTAATATGATTTTCGTACTGCTGCTGGAGCTGGAGTTTAGCCTATTCCGTTGCATTTTCATATTCACTGCATATTTTACAAATATCCTTTTTTGGTCTGAAAAAAGAAAGGTTGAATTGTGTATTAAATATTTGAATATATTGGTATTCACTTGCAACTTTTATATTTTGAAATTTTCGTTTTCTGCAACCCAGACTTTATATAATCGGTGCATTTTTGAAATATTCAAGTTCTGTGATAAATATTGTCGGGTTGTTTTTGCCGTAATTAGTGAGACTCAATACAAGGGAATGATTTTATAAGTTGCTTAGTACTTTGCTCCGTGGCATTTTGTTGTTCTATAAGGTCGGTTTGCGTGCTTACCCCGTAGGTCTGTTATTTGTTTTACCATTATTATACTTATCAACGACCGTGTAAACAGTTCTTTTTTGAATACCAAGCGTGTGTACACTAAGTAAGAATATTGTTTTACAAACATTGATTTTTGTTACCTGTCCTACATTATTTTTCATTGGCAAATAATATATTATCAAAGTTCGATTTCTTTCCCGTTGTCTCTGAACTTTAATAACTTTAGGTTCCACAATTTCTGTATTATTTAAAATTAATGCCACTGAGTGTCATGACAGCCTGTAGCCCAAAATATTCAAATATGTTCAGTCTATCTTCATGGTAAATAGTTTCAAGACACTTCATCTTACATGCTCAAGGATCTCTCATACATTTTTGTGGCTGTGCGCCTATATTTCGAAGTTTCTTCTTTTTACTTTTGTCCACGTGTCCATGTTTCTTTGTCTTTTTCTAGGCTTGTGGTTACCCTCAGTCACCAATAATGGCTGAGACACAGTTGCTTCTATTTCCGGAGCTACGGCTATATTATTTTCTGAGGTGATGGGGGGCGTAGGAAATTAATTATATTAGCTGAAGCGACAGGTGTAGAGCTACATGAAAGAATTGGAGTGGTTTTTCTCGTATTTGTTATTGGATATTGACTCTAGGAAAATTTCATTTGGCAAAGGTGCAATACCATCTATGTAATACTCTTCTAAATTATAATATTGGTTGATATTTTCATCTTGGTTTAGCCTTTTATAGGTATTATCTATTTCTAGTCTAGTGGTTATGGTATTAGTGGTCAGGTATTGACTTTTGAAGACTTGGTAAAAAAATAACTGGCGGTGATGAGCTATGAAAATATTATAATCGTTCTGGTTTTTGGTTGTAAATGGGCTTGATAAAAAGCATCTTCGTTTAAACCGTAAGCTAGATCCTTCAACAACGATGACA